>JAZKJV010011100.1:0-600000 GCA_037367405.1 Ottelia alismoides
TAATTTCTTGATCAATTAACTTAATCTGATTTAGCTAAAGCTGTAAAATTAGTAGGTGAAGATCATGGGAAGGTCGGGGATTCACCAAGAATTTGGATGATTAATGGTATGAGCAAGAGTGAGGAGTGCATGGGGAATAATTGTTGTGAAGTGCTCGAGGCTATCAGAGGCACGTATCGAGTGTCAAAAATCAGAGAAATAGAGGTGGTAGGTGGGTCTGACAAGGGTGACCATAGAGGAAGGATAGTTGGCCTAGAGTCCACTTTTCGTGTGCTCTGGTTGGTCCACATAGACCAACCATAAAATAGGAAAACTCAAATCACTTATTAATTAGATATGAAATAGTAAATGATTTTTTTAATTTTTAGTTAAAAAAAGATATTTTATGTATTATTTTTAGGACATATTCATTTATTTTTACAAGCACATGTATTAAATTTTAAAATTTGCATGTATACACATATTTATTTATACATGTATTTGAGGTATTTTAATTTTTATTTTGAATTTATATTTTATTATTATATTTACATATTTTATATGATTATAACGTATTTAAACACATATTTACATATTCTAAGCTTATTATTCTGATTATTTTATTTACTTAAATAAATATGTGTACGTATAAAATATGCATAATTTACCTATACATTATTTATTTTGATGAATTTTTAATGGTTTAATTTATTTTTATTATTTACATGTATTTTAAATAATATTACAAGTTTATATAAAAATATAAGGAAGTGAAAATGTAAAGAATAAATATCTTGATTATTATATACATGTATATAGTACAATTGTACCAAAAATCCAACTTCTGCTTCTTAATTCCATTTTTGATGAAACCACCTTCATTAAATTGATAATTAAATTTACGAACAATAACTATGAGCTTGGTCAATTTTGAATCTATATGGAGGAGATACATGTTTGAGAAGTTTTCTTTGCGGCTTTTTGTTCTATGTATCTGGGATGCACTACGTTTTATTTTTGAATAGAATTAATTTTATATTTTTATTTGTATTTTTATGTACAATTTTCAAGTTCAAAGTTTATTGATTTGAGGTATAAATAATAAAGAATAAAATCAAGCTCAAAAGCCTATTTAATGATAAATGGAATTTCGGTTTTGAGTGTTTCATGTACAATTAGTCTACCCTATCTCCCACTACATTATTCCTTGTCAACCAAGACAACATGATTATTGGGTCTCGATGTCTAGGGTCACTCAGTGACTTTGACACTTCATTCCTTTTATTTTTTTTTCCTTTGTTCTTTTATTTTGAAAGTAAATACATATATTTATATTGTATTTTCATGTCAGTTATTGAGTGTTATTTTGTACAAATTAATGTTATATACATGCATTTAGTGAAAGATTTAAGGACAAATTGGAAGAATAAAGGTGATGAAATGAAGATTCATCGAAAATGCATTGATTAAATGCGAAATAAAAAGTCATGAAGTAAAACTACCAAGACAACAAGGAAAATGGCCTCAACTTAGTCCTATGATCGAGGAGGTAGAACCACCTTGAGGAGCACCTCTGACAATGATTGGATCGCTCCTTCGACATCCCATGCATGTTGCGAACTCGACGAGGAGCTTGTTATCAACAATCTCATCTCGTTTTTGTGTGGATCTGAGGGTTCTAGTGAACAAATAAGGATTAAAAAAAAGGAAGATGTTTATTTATAGATAAGATGGGGTAGGTGGTAAGCTCACATGATTGCACAAGCATAGACCAAGATTTGTATAATCCGAGGTAAGGGCGGGATGCAATGAGGTATGGAGAGCAAGTTTGGTGAAAAAGTCAGGGCGTTTCGAGCCCAGGATCAAAGACAAAAAATGGAGAAGGTTATAGGGGCGCAAGCTCAGATACAAGCGGCTAGAAGGGAAGGACAGTTGACCGGGCGGTCAACAGTCCAAGGTTGGTTGGTCCACATGGACCATCTCGAAAAAGGAATGGATTTAATACCATATTAGATCAACTAAAAAATAAATGATTTTTTATTAAAAATCAAAACATTAAAAACAATTCTTATTTTATGTACTATTTTATTATGATTTTTATTTATTTTTATAGGCTTTATTATTAGGTGCTAATTTTTTGTTGTGAAATGAAGATTCATCAATAACTACCCTATTCTTCTACCTATTCCCAACCTGCTCCATCCACCCTCTTAGACGAATGCCTAGTCCCAAATCTTGACATAACCACCCTCGCTCACACATGACACATTTCCCCCACGTATCTCTAAGTTCCGGTCATCTATTGTAGTTAGAACGTTGTCGTCCACTTCCTGGAACCACTCCCCTACCTCTTTGAAATAGATCTTCTCCACTGCCTGTGTGCGCCATCTGCCCTTCCGTGCGAGTACTGAAGCACACCTCCCATCTCCATGACAGAGTGGGTGTGAGGACTTTGAGTGAAGATGGATGTCTTATCGCTGACGTGATCTAAGATGTTTGTCGCATTACTGCAGCTTCACTTCAAGATTTTGAGCTCCATGACTATCCTTCGTCAATATAGTCTCTCCTTCGTCAACCAAGACATCATGATGACTGGGTCTCAATATCTAGGGTCACTCAGTGTTTTTGACATTTCATTCCTTTTCTTTTTTTCCTTTATTATTTTATTTTGGAATTAAATACATATATTTATATTGTATTTTTTGGTTAGTTATTGAATGTTATTTTGTATAAATTAATGTTATATACATGCAATTAGCGAGGGATACAAGGACAAAATGAAAGAATAAAGGTAATGAAATGAAGATTCATCGAAAATGCATCGATTAAATGCGAAATTGAAAGATAGGAAGTAAAAAATACCTAGACAATAAGGAAAATGGCCTCGACCTGGTCCTATGATCGAGGAGGTAGAACCACCTTGAGGAGCACCTCTGGCAATGGTTGGATCGCTCCTTCGACACCCCATGCATGCTGCAAACTCGACGAGGAGCTTGTTTTCAACAATCTCATCTCATTTGTGTGTGGATCAGAGGGTTCTAGTGAACAAATAAGGATAAAAAATGAGGAAGAGGTTTATTTATAGATATGATGGGGTAGGTGGTAAGCTCACATGATTGCACGAGCATCGATCAAGATTTGTATAATCCGAGGTAAGGGCGAGATGCAAAGAGGTA
Source organism: Ottelia alismoides (assembly GCA_037367405.1). Taxonomy (NCBI): domain Eukaryota; kingdom Viridiplantae; phylum Streptophyta; class Magnoliopsida; order Alismatales; family Hydrocharitaceae; genus Ottelia; species Ottelia alismoides. Next base: position 3,156 of record JAZKJV010011100.1, read on the forward strand.
TGGATAGCAAGTTTGGTGAAGAAGTCAGGGCGTTTCGAGCCCAAGATCAAAGCCAAAAAGTGGAGAAAGTTATAGGGGCGCATGCTCTGATACAACCGGCTGGAAGGGAAGGACAGTTGATCGGGCGGTAAATAGTCCAAGGATGGTTGGTCCACATGGACCATATTGAAAAAGGCATGGATTTAATACTTTATTAGATCAACTAAAAAATAAATGTTTTTTTAATTTCAAAACATAAAAAATGGTTCTTATTTTATGTACCATTTTATTATGATTTTTATTTATTTTTACAAGCTTTATTATTAGGTGCTAATTTTTACATGTATACACGTAGGTATACATATTAGTATTTTAAGTATTTTATTTTTTATGGTGTTTTTTAAATTTTTATTGTATTTACACACTTTATTTATTTATAATTTATTTATATAACTATCTTTGTATTTTTGTTTTATTTTTCAGGTTTTATTTGTATACTTAAATAAATAAATATATATTATAGGTATAGTATACCTTTGTAGTATATTAAATTATTTATTTTAATGTATTTTTAATGATTTTATTTTATGTTTATATTTTTAATATATTTCAAATAATGTTTACAAGAATATAAAAACATAAAAGTAGAAAATATAAGGAATAAATATAATTAATAAAATATGCATGCATATGGAATAATGGATCCCAGAAAGTTGTATTTGCATCTTAACTCTATTTCTAACGAATTCACCTTGATTAGATAGATAATTTAATTTTTAGAACAACAAAGGTGAGTTGGGTGGATTTTTAGTTATTATGGATAAGATGCTGATCATTGAAGATCAGTTTACGGCCTTTTCATCTATGTCTCCCAGTCGCACTATGCAATATTTGTGTGCGATTATTTTTGTATTTTTATAAGTATTTTATGTACAAGTTTCATGTAGAACATCTTATTATTTGAGGTCAATAAAAAGGAATATAAAATAGGTGTAAAATGATATTTATAGTTAATGAAATCAGTGTTTTGAGTAGGTTTTGTACAATTAACTGGCCCTATCTCCACCCACTTCATTCCTTGGCGACCAAGTCAATATTGACTTGCTTTCAACATTTATGGTCATTCAATATGTTCATTAGTTCGTTTTTTTTCTTTTCTTTTTCTTTATTCTTACATTTTAGAATTAAATACCAATGTTTATGCGATATTTCTAGGTTAATTATTGAGTGTAATTTTGTACAAATTAATGCCATTTACATGCATTTAGCTAAGAATTTATGGCCAAAATGAAAGAATAAATGTAGTGAAATGGAGATTCATCGGTAACTATCCACTCTTCTCCCTATTTCCCAAACTGCTCCATCCACCCTCTCCAATAAACCCCTAGTCCCAAATCTTGACATAACAACCCTCACTCATACATGACACATTTCCCCCACGTACCTCTATGTTCCGATCATCCCTTATGGTTATAATGTTGTTGTCCACTTCTTGGAACCACTCCCCAACCTCCTTCAAATAGATCTTCTCCACCGCCTGTGTGTGCCATTTGCCCTTCCGTGAGAGTACCGGAGCACACCTCCATCTCGAATGACAGAGTAGGTGCGAGGACTTTAAGTGAAGACTAATGTCTTCTCACCGACGTGATCTAAGGTGTTTGTCACCATAATGCATCTTCACCTCATGATTTTGAGCTCCATGACTTGTGGCCTATCTCCATATAACTAGTCTCTCCTTCGTCAATCACTTCCTTCTCCAGGTAACGTTGTTTCCTCCTTTTTTCTTGTTTCTCTAATTTATCTTAGCACTCACACACCTGATCACTCACTAAGCAATGTCATTCTCCGACCATCTTCGTACATCCAACTCCTTCCTCTATTTTTTCTCCATAATCACATCGATCTCACTCATCCACGATCCTTTTAAAGTGCGGTGAACCCACTAGAGCTCAATTCTTATCCCCTCGATTGAGACCCCATTCCATTTCCTTAGAACAAAGATAGATTAAAGGAGCTTGGGCTATCCACTGATACATGAAAGAGACCATCAATCAGACTCTATAAGCCATCTTTGATCTAAGAATTAAGGTCGATGATCCTACATCGGTCATGCCCTCTAGGTCGAGGAGCTCCTTCTATGATTCTCCAACATCTTTGAAATACCTTCACGAGGTGTCCTGGCCTTTAGAAGTGTCTAACGAGTCCTGGTGGAGGGAGATATCATTTACTGGAGTTCTATTAGCATCGCTGGATGTAGTAGTGGAAGAAGGCATCATCGACTAGTAGATATTGTTGGATCAGATACCTCTGATTTGATTTGACAACTGAGATTAATTTCTAAGCCTCGACCTAGTAAGAAGTGGTTCATTCCTCTTCTTGGGCCACCCAATCCTGCACGTCAGCCGCCACTAATTACCATGTTGCCCGAAGCAGCAACCCACCCGAGCCAAGTGTCTCCCTCGCATCAGCCGCTACACGTCAGTCGGGTTAATCATAGTATTTGGTTTGTGCTCTTAGATATTTACAAATCAACCCCCTATACTGAGTGAAGAGTGTGTGCCTCTTGGAGAATTTAAAGATAAGCCCCTCTAAGTTTTTTTAATTCATAAAATATCCATACACATGGAAAATTTGCAATTCATGTCCCTGTAGCTTTATGTAATTACCATCTAGTCCAATTATGGACCTTTATGTGATGTTTTGTTATATTTTCATTACAAGAATGCCCCTGAATTTGAGTATTAATATCTTATGATCCTGAGTTCCAAAATTAATGAAATTTAACTTCTTTTAATGATCATTTCGTGTTCTTTCATGTGACATCTTTATTACTTTGTATTATTTTTTGAAAATAAATTAATATCCAGAGTGGTATTTTGTCTTATAAACATGATGAACTGAATTAAAAATTGCATGGTTATAGAATTAATGAGCTAATCAACTCCCAGATTTGCCTTGGGATCATAAAATATAATCAAGAACCATGCCTGAATAGTGTTATATATATTTATGGATTTAGCTTCATTTTAGGGAGTTTACAGTGAATTATAATCATGTCCCATACTTGAATTGGAATATGCATGAATTTATATGATGAATTTATTTGTATAATTTCAGGCCATTATATGCATGAGCTTATAAATTGATAAATCATTGATACATGATCATCATTTATGATTGCGTATTTGTTCATGTGTAATGTATGTTGTTGTGCATTTAGTCCTTTTTTGTAGCATATCTAACCTTTTCACTAAAAGAGCCATAAAAATTCATGCATGAATCTTGTAGTGTTTTTGCATCTTTGAACTAGATGACTAGTTAGAGTAGCTCGATCACATATTTTTGGATTCTAGTTAGAAAAGCTAATCAGTAGTGTAATTGTGTCTGACCCTGGACTTATCCAAGAGAATTTAACTGAGCTACTCTTCACGGAGATTCTCGCTCCGATCTGATCAATGTGTATTTGGCAGTATCACAACGAGACTAATTTAAGATAGCCAAATACATGTTTATAAGATGGCACCATTTTATTAGCCATGTGAGCCCGAGGCAAACATTCCAACAATAAGGGCTCGTTTGGAAAGAGGGTTACCCCTGTGGAAACCCGGTTTATCCCCTTTTTTTCTGGGTCATTCCTGGGTTGGATTTCCATCACATATCAATATTACATCACATCACATTCCTTATTCCATCCCTCTACTAACCCTCATAACCATCAAAACACCTACTATTCAACCCACCCCAACCCAACCCACCTGAACCCTTTTTCCAAACGAGCCCTAAATGTTATTGCAATGTTTGATTTATCAATAAAAGTTATTGATTTGTTTTCACTCCCTTCCTGAGATTAAGTGAATGAATGCACTATAAGGTCCTCTGTACAATTAAGGTTATGTACCATGGCCATCTTAATAATCATAAATCTGTTGATTCAGTAATAGAATTGTATATGTTTGTGTTTGGATGAATATCTAAAGAGTTAGAATGACGACTCATCAAGCTCCGTCAAATGATTGTTAAGAGATGATCTCCAGCCTGAGTAGGAGATGGAAATCCTTTCTCATATAGGTTGATATCTGACCGACCTCTTGATGCGGGTCCTCTACATGAAAATAGAGATTTGGAGGTGTCAGATTAGTTAGGTCAAAGGGTTGACTTAACGAGATCGAGATAACCGAAGTCCTATGTCGAATGCTGTCACAATATAGGCATGCATCCTCTGACCGGATGCATATGTGTTTCAATATGTCTGAGTTTGTACATTTGGCAGACCAATATGTTGATGACCTAACTAAGGTTTATATACCGGCAAGCTGGTGTGCATATAAGGGCATATGAGTGATACAATCTCTCAAAGGGATCATAAAGATTCAATTTTAACCGGGAGACATGAGCTCACCCATGAGGTATTGGGACTGGTCAAATTCCATGCATGGTTGTCATGCTTTAGAAGCATGACAAGAATTTGAAGGTATGATATGTGCTTTTCGAAAGCATATGATCGATACCAAATCCCAATGACCAATATTGAGAAACTTGATGATGAAACCCTGAAGATGACAATGTAAAATTGATTTATATCTTCGGGTTGATCACATGTCTTCCAGTATGCAGGATGTACATGTATTAGGAATACCTGAGGGTTTTGTAATCATAATCAATTGTATAACCATGACGCTTCCATTCCGAGGGAGTGATGAAACAGGTCTAGATTTCAGTGACTCCTCTCAGTAGATAAGTAATCTGATCTTGGTTCAAGTATTGGACATTGATCTGAATGAGAATCGGATGCACTGAGAAGATTAGATTTGCGGCCTTGATTAAATCAAGCATCTCTGAGAGGTCCTTGAGATCTAGATTTGAGATGTGATCTCAATATCCAAGTCACTATACGTGGAACAATACAATCTACCTGTCCTTATCTCCAAGTATCTACGAAGAAAGCGCATTTTTCTTGAAAGAGTTCAAGAATAATTCCATAGTTGAATTATATCTAAGCATTGAGAAATCGATAATTAAATGTGATTTAGTTATCATGAATAATGTGACTTTTATTCACATTATCTGAATGCATGAGAATAATTATCTATTGTAAATAAATGTGATTTAATTAATGTGGATATGGATAATGTGGATAGCATTATCCAATTATCCATGTATATTATAAATACAATTTATAATATATATTACAGAGAGACTTACGTGATTAATTGTTAATGTGAATTGGATTCACATTGAATGATTAGCTGAAAATATAATTACATTTAGTTTTGTGTTGTGAATGAGATTACAAAATTTCAATGGCTTGGTTGATATTTTCCATAAGATAATTTGGAATTATTTTTGTGAAAAATTATTTATGACAAGAGTTATAGGAGATTTCATGAGATAATGAGATGTCATGATATTTTGGGGAGATAGACCCATTCCTCTAAAGAGGAGTGGACGTCTACAACTCTCCATGTGGAGAGGAGTAGCCGCCCCCCTCTTTTAGGGATGGAATTTGGTCTTCTTATTATCCTATCTCTAGTCAAATGTGATTTAATTTGAGATTAATAAAATTGACTTATCAATATAAGTTAATTTAAATTAAATCACTTAATGTTGTATTTTTACAAAAACATCTTATCCGTTGAAAGAAACACAAATCAATCTCATCCATTGATTGTGTGTTCTCCATGGATTGGGATCCATGGGCTCCCAAAACCCTATATAAGAAGATGCATCCCTTGCTCTTCTAGTTGCGTGCAATCTTGACGAAGTCTCTCTCTCTCCTTCTCATTCTCACGCATACTCCATCCCTTCTCTCTTAGAGTGGCCGTCCACTCTCATAAAGAGAAGGTCGTCTTCGTCATCATACACGCTTCGATGACTATTGGATCTCCGTCTTCTTTGGTGCATGGAGCTCATGAAGAAGGCGTCCTATCTCGTGAGACGAGATCAGGAGATCCATCACTTGGATCGACAACTTGGATTGGGAGAAGCATGCTATTCATCCCTGTGCTCGCAAGCGTCTCCTCCGACGGATCGGACTTGAGACAGGAGGTCTCTTCGCTTAGAGGCTTGATCACAACCACGCTTTAGGAGGTATTCATATATCTTCTATGTGGTTAGATGAAACAATCCAAGAAATGTACTTGGATCATGTGGTTTCATCATTTAAAATTTTTAAATTCCACTGCACCGAGCTACTAGTGCGACTAGTCGCTCTTCATCGTATACGACACGATGCCCACGCTTCCGTGATGTGATTGAGGATCATCCTATATCCTTTAAGTGGTATCAGAGCCAGGTTGGAGGTTTTGGATTCGATCCATAAACCTAGGAAGATTTGGGCTCGTGAGGGTTCATGAATTTTTTATCGCATTTCAATTTTCGCAACGTTGTTTTGTGATAAATTTAGTCCATGTTTAAAATGTTTAAATACGAAACTATCACTTGGATAATGTTCCCCATTAAATAAGAAAATTGTAGAACTTGAGTTTGCGTAATTTGGATTCCATTTGCTCAAGTTATGATACTTTTTCATGACCATATATCCACTGTTTCGGGGATAGCGAATAATGATGTATTTAAGGGGTTAATTATTGTTCTAAAATGCCTGAAAATGCGTATTTATCATAAGGTTTCTATTTTAAATAAAATTATTAAACTCTTAAAATTGATTATTCTTAATTTGGATTTAAAATGAAAGAGATATGCTAATTTTAGTTAGTGAGGGTCACCGTTAGAAATTGCATATTTTTATCAAAAACCTTGTGATTGTCATTTAAAAAACTTGTGAAATTAATGGTTAATTTCTTGGAATAATTACAGATAATATTTAAGAAATATTAGAATTATGATTGTTCCCTTAAATGACATTGCCTCAACTAATATATGATTAGATTTGATCAAAATCACCAATTGGTTACTTGATACACCTTTCAACAAACTTGTTACGTGAATAGGTTTGGGAATTTGTCTAGCAAATTTCCTTATAATCGAAATGGTTTTGATTAGTACTATATGGTATAATTTTGATTTAAAAACCGATGATCATCTCTAGTACACAATGATCGATTTGGCATTATCCTTTCCTGAGGTGGATATGGTGTCTAGTCAGGGAGCGTTGGGGTAGCAGGTTGCACTGTGTGCAATCTATCCCACTCCCGTCGGTACTGGCCATGATAGCGGGTAGGGACTCGATAATGCTGGAGAAATTATGGTGTATTTTCTAATTATTAAAATTCGAATTAATATGTACTTTGAGATAATACCATATTTTTCAAGTAATAATCAAGTTTGTTGATTGAATTGGATTGATAAATGATTTAATGTAAATAAATTAGTTATATCCAATGAAAACACTCTATTATGAATAGATGTGTATTTCCCTTAGAATAATTAATTATATGAATATGATTCATGATAATTAATTGAAATTTGAATAAGAAGTGGAGGATGACATAAGTGGCATCCATGGTCTCTCGTCACGGCGAAGGGTTCCGTCACCAGATATTGTACGTAGGAGACTCCTGTCCGAAATGACAACTCCTGCATACAATCCATTTGGATCGGGCTCTTTGCTTCTCGAAAGAATAAGGACGTATGCGTAGTGACCACAATATTGGGCCCTCATATTATTGGGGCTATATTGGATTGCGCATAACGAGTTGTATTCTTGTTGACGATTGGTTCAATTAACAACGGCTCAACATCACCTTAGTGGTGGTGGGCTCGGGTGTTGAAGATCGAATTGGGAAATGCAAGTTGGACTTGTAAGACGGAATGTGTTCCCGCTTCTCTTTATAGGAGTTACAGGTTCTCATATAATTGGGATGTGACAAAGATAAAGAGGAGATCCCAGATCTTGCTAGAGATATAGAGGTAAGTATATCTCTTGCTTCGAAAGTAATCAAGGGAATGGGCTTTCAAATTTGATGAAGCAAGACTGATTTGATTAAAAATAGCTTAGTCAAATATTTGAAATTGAATATATAATTATTTATATGTTCTAATATAGTGCATTCTTAATTACAGAAAATGAAGTCCATGAACCCACTTAGCAGGCTTCTGGAGGTCAATCAACTGACCGAACCAAATTATTCGGATTGGATCCAAAATTGGATCTTGTCCTTTCTGCTAAGTGCATCTCCTATGTGTTAACATAGGACAAGCACACAGACCCTAAAACTTGGGAAGAACATTCCTTTAATAAGAAATATGATGAATATCATAATCTGGAAAGATGTTATATTATGGGTTCATTGTCCAATGTGCTTCAGAAGCAGCATGAGGAAATGAACACTTGCCAAGAGATCACGTTGAATTTGAAAGATATGTTCGGTGATGTAAACCGCACACAGTGTTACAATATAATGAGAGAACTTATTCGCTGCAAGATGCACGAGGGGACATCTGTTAGAGAACTTGTGCTCAAAATGTTTGGGTACCTATCTGAACTGGAAACCCTGGGAGCCTTTATGGATTCTGACATACATGCTGATTTCATTCTGTCGTCACTCCCTAAGTCTTTCAACAACTTTGTGGTCACATTTTACATGAGCAAAGTTTATTTTACTAACGCTGGGCTATTAGCTGCATGAAAGTCTGCTAAGGATGTAATGAAAAAGGATAGCTCCTCTGCTAGTGCAATGGTTGCACAGGTCAAAGGAAAGCGCGGTCGGAAGCATGGTTCTCGGAAGGGTCCAGCCAAGAAGAGAAAGAAGAAGAAGAAGAGTCAAGGAGTTGGCTCATTTACCAAAGCATCTACTCTGATAGCGTCAAAGAAAAACGATGTCTTTTATCATTGCAAGAAGCTGGGGTACTGGAAGCGCAATTGTCTGGATTACCTGAAGTCTGTTGACAAAGGTATAGCCCCAGCGTGTATGAAATCTACTTTCATCATTGAAACTAGTTTTCTCGTTAGACGAGAAGGAAGTTGTATTATCGATTCTGCTGCTTCTGTTCATGTATGCAATTTGTTGCATTAGTTTCAGGAAATTAAGAGTCTTAATGAAGGGGAGATAGTCATCCAGATGGGATCTGATGCAAGTGTTGCAGCAGTCGCTGTCGGGACCTGCTGACTATCATTATCTAGTGGAAGAGTCCTAGTACATAAAGAGTGTCTTTATGTACCCGAAGTCAGAAGGAATCTATTATCTGTATCTAAGCTTGTTAGAAGTGGATATTAATTTCGTTTCTGTAATATAATAGTCATAAGACATTAGGATAAATATATTGCGGAAGGTCTTTTGACTTCTGCTAGATTCTATAAGTTGTGCATTGATGAACATATCATGAATATTACTACCGCCAAGAAAAACCCTAAAAGGTTCAGGGCGAATGGAAATCATTCAAACATGATTTGGCATCAAAGGCTTGGTTATTTATCTGTTGATAGGATCAATAGATTGATCAATGATGAACCATTAGATTTTCTAAAGTTTCAACCTTTGCGTACCTGAGAACATTGTATTCGAGGAAAAATGACAAGGATACCTTTTAGTAACAAGGTTACAAGATGCGAAGGTATTCTTGACCTTATTCATATGAATGTATGTGGGCCCTTCAGTACTGCGACCCGAAATGGATATTGATATTACTTGACGTTTATTGATGACCATTCACGATACTGTTTTATCTTCCTATTACGTCACAAATTTGAAACCTTTTATAAGTTCAAAGAGTTCAAGGCTTTGGTTGAGAACCAAACCGATAGGAAGACTAAACGGATTCGATCTGACCGAGGTGGTGAGTACCTCTCAAATGAATTCAAGGAATACATTAAAGAGAATGGAATTGTCTACAATCTCACTCCTCTTGGAACCCCCCAACTTAATGGTGTTGCTGAAAGACGCAACAGGACCATCATGGATATGGTCTGTTCAATGATGAGCAAAGCAAATTTAGCACTTAGTTTCTGGGGATATGAAATTGAGACTACAGTATATATCCTAAACAAGATTCCTAGCAAATCTGTGCCTACGACTCCTCATGAGCTATGGTATGGAACCAAACCAAGTGTTAATCACTTGAGGGTTTGGGGTTGCCTGGTTCATGTGAAGAACATGGATGAAAGTAAGCTAGAATCTCGCACTAGAGAGTTCTACTTCATTGGGTATGTTAAATATGGTATTGGATATCAGCTTCTAGAGATGTTAGGTTTTCGAAGGATGACTTGCTTAAAGGTCAAGACAAAAATAAAGTAGAGGAACTCATAGAATTCCCCGAGGATTCTGAGCTTCCTAAACCAAAAACTAAAGAGATAAATAAAGACGAAACACCCATACCTCTTCGAAGGAGCTTGAGGGTGGTTGCACCACATAAAAGGTATGGATTCCATGTGTCAGGAGAAACTGACAATGATCCTACTTCATTTGATGAAGCGTTCGCAGATCATGACATGGATAGATGGATGTTAGAAATGAAGTCAGAGATTGACTCCATGCATAAGAATGGTGTATGGACCCTTGAGGATCCACCTAAAGGGGTAAAACCTATAGGGTATAAATGGATCTTCAAGAGGAAAAGGGGACCTGATCGGAAAGTAGAGACTATCAAGGCACGGCTGGTGGCCAAAGGCTTCACACAGAGAGAAGGCATCGACTATGATGAGATATTCTCTCATGTGGCTATGCTTAAGTCCATCAGGAACTGCTTGTTATAGCTGCATCTCTTGACTATGATATCTAGCATCTCGATGTCAAGACAACTTTCCTCAATGGATTCCTCGAGGAGGATATTTATATGGAACAGCCCTAGGGTTTCATAACCGAGGAAGGTAAAGTATGCAAGCTAAAGAAATCCATCTATGGGCTCAACAAGCTTCTTGTAGCTGGAACATCAGATTTGACGAAACCATAAAGAGCTATGATTTTGTGCAAAATCCCGATGAATCTTGTGTGTACATGAAGTTTAATGGGAGCGCCATTGTGTTCATCGTGCTTTACGTAGATGACATCCTTATCATTAGGAATGATACATGGATGATGACTATTGTTAAGATTTGGCTATCTCATACCTTTGATATGAAAGATCTTGGAGAAGCCTCTTACATCTTAGGCCTGAAGCTATTCAGAAATCGAGAAAAGAGGATGTTGAGATTATCACAACATGGGTACATTAAGAAAATTCTAGAACGTTTCTGTATGGATAGTTCTAAGAAAGGTTTCCTCCCCTTAAGTCATGGTATACACCTGTCTAAAGGGATGGCTCCTTAAACTATTGAGGAAAAGAAGGCCATGGTTGGATGCCCCTATGCATCAGCTGTAGGAAGCTTAATGTATGCCATGATGTGTACTAGGCCAGACATCTGCCATGCAGTGGGAGTGGTAAGTCGTTGCCAGTCCTGCTATGGAGAAAAACACTGGAATGTAGTGAAGAACATTTTCAAGTATCTAAGACGGACGCAAGATTACATCTTGGTCTATGGAGTTGGTGATCTCCATGTCTTGGCATATATAGATTCAGACTTCTAGTCGGATATTGATGATCGAAAGTCAACATCAGGGTTTGTGTTCTTGTTGAACGGTGGTGCTGTGAGCTGGAGAAGCAAGAAGCAGGACACTACAGACAGTTGAATACATTGTCGCATCGGATGCTGCAAAGGAGGCGTTGTAGTTGTGCAATTTCAACATGGAACTTGTTGTAGTTTCCTATGATACTCCCATCCCGTTACTCTGCATTAACTCATGAGCCATTGCCCAAGCGAAAGAACCCAGATGGCATCATAAGAGCAAGCACGTGGAAAGGAAATACAACATCATTCAAGAGATTCAAAAGCGTGGTGACATCACCATCACCAAGGTGGCCTCTACCGACAACGTTGATTATCCCCTTACCAAACCCCGGACACAGAAGGTTTTCGACCATCATGTAATGAGTATGGGTTTAAGGATTGTTCCTAAATGGTTATGAGGGCTAGTGGGAAATTGTTAGCCATGTGAGCCCGAGGTGAACCATTCCAAAAATAAATGTTATTGCAATGTTTGATTTATCAATAAAAGTTATTGATATGTTTTCACTCCCTTTCTGAGATGTGAATGAATGCACTATAAGGTCCCTCTGTACAATTAGGGTTATGTAACAAGGCTATCTTAATAATTATACAGCCGTTGATTCTGTAATGGAATCATACAGGCTAGTGTTTAGATGAATATCTAAGGAGTTAGATTGAGGACTCATAAAGCTTCATCAAATGATTGTTAAGAGATGATCTCAATCCTGAGTAGGAGATGCCAATCCTTTCTCATATAAGCTGATATCTGACCGACCTCTTGATGCAGATCCTCTGCATGGGAATAGGGATTCGGAGGTGTCAGATTAGTTAGGACAAAGGGTTGACTTAATGAGATTGAGATAACCAAAGTCCTATGTCGAATGCTATTACGATATAGGCACAAATCCTCTAACCAGAGACAGATATGTTATTATATGTCTGAGTATGTACATTTGACAAACCAATAGGTTGATGACCTAACCAAGGTCTATACACTGGCGAGCTGGTATGCATTTAAGGGCATATGAGTGATACGATCTCTCAAAGGGATCATACAAGTTCAATTCTGAACCGGAAGACATGAGCTCACTCATGAGGTATTGGGACTGATCAAATTCCATGCACGGTCGTCGTGCTTTAGAAGCATGACAAGAATTTGAAGGTATGATATCTGCTTTTGGAAAGCATATGATCGATACCAAATCCCAATGACCAAGATTAAGAAACTTGATGATGAAAACCTGAAGATGACAGTGTAAATTTGATCTATATCTTTAGGTTGATCACAAGTCTTCCAGTATGCAGGATTTATAGGTATTAGGAATACCTGATGGTGATGTGATCATAATCAATTATATAACCATGACGCTTTCATTCCAAGGGAGTGATGAAACTGGTCTGGATTTTAGTGACTCCTTTAAAAAGAGAAGTAATCTGATCTTGGTCCAAGTCTTGGACATTGATCTGAATGAGATTCAGATGCAATGAGAAGATTAGATTTGCAGCCTTGATTAAATCAAGCATCTCTGAGAGGTCTGTGAGATATGGATTTGAGATGTGATCTCAATATCCAAGTCACTATACGTGGAACAATATAATCGCCCCATCCTTAACTTCAAGTATCTACGGAGAAAGCACATTGTTCTTGATAGAGTTCAAGAATTTTTCCATAGTTGAATTATATCTAAGCATTGAGAAATGGATAATTAAATGTGATTTAATTATCATGAATAATGTGAATTTGATTCACATAATCTGAATGCATGAGAATGATTATCTAATGTAATTAAATGTGATTTAATTAATTGGATATGGATAATGTGGATATCACCATCCAATTATCCATGTATATTATAAATACAATTTATAATATATATTAGAGAGAGACTTATGTTATTTATATTTGTTGATTAATTGTTAATGTGAATTGGATTCACATTGAATGATTAGTTGAAAATATAATTACATTTTGTTTTGGGTTGTGAATGAGATTCACATAATTTCAATGGCTTGGTTGATAATTTTCCACAAGATAATTTGGAATTATTTTTGTGAAAAATTATTTACGACAAGAGTCATAGGTGATATCATGAGATAATGAGATCTCATGATATTTTGGGGAGATAGACCCATTACTCTCAAGAGGAGTGGACGGCTACAACTCTCCATGTGGAGAGGAGTAGCCGTCCCCCCTCTTTTTGGGATGGAAGTTGGAGTTCTCATTATCCTATCTCTAGTCAAATGTGATTTAATTTGAGATTAATTATATTGATTTATCAATATGAGTTAATTTAAATTAAATCACTTAATGTTGTGTTTTTACAGCAACATCTTAAACGTTGAAAGAAACACAAATCAATATCATCTATTGATTGTGTGTTCTCCATGGATTGGGATCCATGGACTCCCAAAACCCTATATAAGAAGAGGCATCCCATGCTCTTAGAGTTACGTACAATCTCGACAAAGTCTCTCTCTCCTTCTCATTCTTATGCATACTCTATCCCTTCTCTCTTTGAGTGGCCGTCCAATCTCATAAAGAGAAGGTCGTCTTCGTCGTCATGCCCGCTTCGACGACTCTTGGATCTCTGTCTTTTTTTGTGTGTGGCATTCGTAAAGAAGGCGTTCAATGTCATGAGACGAGATCAGGAGATCCATCGCTTGGATCAACAACTTGGATTGCGAGAAGCACGCAATTCATCCTCGCGCTCGCAAGCATCTCCTCCGACGGATCAGACTTGAGAAAGTAGGTCTCTTCGCTTATAGGCTCGATCGCAACCACGCTCCAAGATGTATTCCTATATCTTGTATGTGGTTAGATGAAACGATCCAAGAAATGTTCTTGGATCATGTGGTTTCATCATTTAAAATTTTTAAATTCCGTTGCACCGAGCAACTAATGCGACTAGTTGTTCTTCATTGTATACGATACAATGTACATGCTTCCATGATCCGCTTGAGGATCATACCATATCCTTCATGTTTCCAGGGACATGGCTAAATGAGACTATTTAATTAGTCTTAATTTATGTGATTAAGTGAAATTTGTGTTATTTAGATTAAGCTTGTCTTGTGATTGTTTTGTCTTGTGACTTTTAGTTGTTGATTTTATTATCTTTATATCTCTTGAGAATTATCTGACCAGATGTTTATTTGTCCCGTGGAGTGGAGCGACGTAATGTGAAGCGAAGGCTCGTGCTTGATGGTTGAGATGAAGAGGTACATTTCAGCCACATTGAGAGATATTTACTACTTCAATTAATATTTTTCATTTCATTTGTTGCAATTATTATTGCTATTATTTCTTGTTATAATTAGGTAATTTCTCATTTAAAGTAGCTCTCATTTGAGAGCTCGCGTTTGTAAAGAGACTTGGAGATTTATTCTTTAATTGTGGTTGTTTCAAGATCTATTTCACTCCCACCTTGAGTGGGGCTCTACTTTAGTAGAGAAATTATAGGCACACAATTAGAATAGGTTCAAATATGTTTGTGCCCTTGTAATTAAGGCCCAGACATTTTCAGATTCACATTCTTAAGATTCATTAATGAGAAACACATAAACACCTAGAATTAGCTCAAATTGAAATCCATTCTTTCATCACTTAATAGTATCATGTTTAGGTGCAACTTTTCTTGACTTTCATACATTCAATTTAAATTTTAAAATTTAGTCTTGCATAACACATGGAGAGTGCTGGGAATCATTGTAAGTATAAATCTTCCTCAGCATGCATAATTAATTTCACGATTGCTTTCCTTTTTTTGATTCCTCCTTCGTTTTACAATTTAAGTCTAAAAAGGCAATGAAATTGAACATTAGGCGTGATTTCATTGTGCTTGCATTAAATACAGTTGCAACCTATCAATAAAATCGGAATAGCATTAAGCGAATCCATCGAAAAACTTGGAATAAAATGAACACTTGTATTACGGGAGCATAAAGCCCTCAATGAACACAAGTACTTACCGCAGACAGAGTTGATGGACGTAGCCCTTATGGTTAGTGACCAAATCCTTAGAATTGCCGCCTAAGTCCCCATTTTTGACTCTCACAGATTTGGAAATTATAAGGGCTTGTCTTCGATTTCGAAATACATTTCGATTGTGTAAGCCTTGTAATCTCTTTTTAGGTCTGATATTGAAACTCGACAGCCCGTGAAGATCACCTATTTGATTGGTAGCTATCAAAAGCATCGTTGGCCATAGGGACACTCCTTGTGTGTAGTGCTTTGAAATATTGTTTTAGCACCAACTAAAATGAACAAGAAAATTCGCCTGAACTCTTGCTGCCTTCACGTGTGAAGTTGGTGAACTTAAAGGGTTTGCAATGTGTTTGAATTGTATGAGTTTACTATGTACTTTTAAGTTCATCGTAGTGCATAGAATCTCCTTGCTATTCATGATCATTATGATAATCATGATACATAAGATGACTAGTTGCGATGGGGTAGGGGGAGATTTTCGTTTGAACTTTACGAATATACCTCTGAACCTCCCAGGAGTATGTCTTTGGAGGTCCCTTCACTTCTTGGACAACCTTCGACTTATGACTCACTTGAGTCCAGGCTCACTCACTTCAGTGAAGGTCACACACCAACCAACCCCTTCCTCTCTTCCCTACTTACCGAGGAATACCTACACCTTGATGATGTTGAATTGAGTTCAGAACCTCAACTATTTTAACCCACACACGAGGACCCTCTAAAGTTGATACTAACTAGACCAGCAGCATTTGAGTAACACAATCCCCTTTTTAGAGCTCAGATAGGACATTTGAATGTGGGGGTTGATGCACCCATGGATGTGGACTACAATCCAGGACAATTTTAAGTGTAGAACTTTCTGAGTATCGCTGAACCTACTATTCTGAATTTGTTGTTGTACTTCAATGGGAATGCTCTTGAAGAACCATATGCACTCCTAAAGGGACTTTGAGCTCATTCTTGCTAACCGTATGCACCCTAGGATTAACCAAGATTATATTAGTCTCACTTACCTACGATTTTCCTGGGGGATAAGGCAAATTACTGGCATAAGAATCTAAGTATATTGATAACCATCTACGATCATTTTAAAGACCTGTTCTGAAAGAAGTTCCACCCTTTGAGTAGAGCTAATCAAATAAAAACATACATAACAAATCTATGGAATCACCCTTTTAATTTTTATCATATTAATTATTGTAGTTGGGTAATCTATGAACTACCAAAAATTGATCACAACGAGAGATGATATAGAGAATCAAGTTTTAACACGATCAAGATTATTTATTTTACTTTGGTAAGTCCCATGGTCAAACTCAATGAGGTAATATAAGGGTTCAGAATTAATAATTAGATAATTTAGAAAATTTTTGTTTTCGAAGAAGAAGAAGGCTTTTGGTGTTTTTAAAATTTTTTATTTTTATTGGTTTTAGAATAAGCGATGTAATTAATCAAAAATAAATATGGTGCATGTATTTTAAATATAATTTTAATGTAGATAAAATAATTCCATGCTATGCGGTGGAAAATAAATAAATAAGCAAATACAACCATTTTTGTGATTTTTAAATGATGCAAGATTTTATGCAAAGTAAAAAGCCAAGCAGAGCAGCAGTCCAAGCAGTAGTAAATAATCAAGCCAAGGTATCATGAACCCCTCCCCTTTATTCAATCTCATAAATAATTACAGAATTGTATGACTAATCAATTTCCTAAATCCCACGAATTTATAAGCAATTTATTTAAGCAAGCGAATTAATATCAAAGAGTAAATGCTCAATGAAACTGCATAATATCTTCAGTTTAATTAATGATAAAAATGTTTTCAAATGAGTGTTTTAATGTTCTAAATTATAAAGATTAAGATAAGGATGAAAACACCACTAAGAACGTAAAATCCGATTATAAATGCTCAAGTTATCGATAAATTAGTTCAGGGGCATAATTGTAATAAAAATAAATAAATTATTCACAAATATACCCTTGTAGTGGTTGGGATGCAATTTCTTGAGCCACTGGGGTCCTTCTGGTTGTTTACCCTAATGGGGGATATAGTTGTTATTCTTTGAAGAAGGATGGGCAACTTTTAATTCGCCCTAGTACGTGCATACTACACGTGATTATGACATCTGTGTGATTCTAGAAATGTGTAGGCTTCTGTACAAAATT
The DNA here is from genome assembly GCA_037367405.1 of Ottelia alismoides. Lineage (NCBI taxonomy): Eukaryota > Viridiplantae > Streptophyta > Magnoliopsida > Alismatales > Hydrocharitaceae > Ottelia > Ottelia alismoides. Next base: position 20,771 of record JAZKJV010011100.1, read on the forward strand.
TCTTACATGCGCATGCGGCGTAGATGGGGAGGTTAGCTAAGCAACAGTTCATCTAGATACCTCCATGTGGCAACATCTATTGCTTCGGGCCTAACCGAAGTTATGATCTCATGTGCGGGATAAGGGATGAATCGTGGATGTCCAATCAAAGCTTGATCTGATGGCTATGATTTCGACATTTCTGTATGGCTGTGATGTTAAGAGTTCTTGATCGTACGCCTCTTGTATGTCAAGCCTAGGAGTCAGGCTTCTTCTTCATTCTAAGTTTCTCCTTTTATGTTGCCTTGTTGTTCAGAAGACAGTGAGGTGGAGGATGCTCCTGATGAGGCACTAGAGAGAATCATGATAGTAGAGGTCATGGAGAAGACAGAAGAGGAACCAAGGAGTTTATCAGAGATGGAGGTGGTTGGGTGTCGAAGTGGGTTTGACGAAGTTGATGAGAAAGAAAATGAAAAGATGGTGAGGAATAGAGAATGGGCAGGGAAGATGAAGAAAAATAGAGGAAAGGAAAAAGAAGAAAATGTGGTGCCTAAATATGGAGGAGATGTGGTTCTCTTCTCCGATACTTGCTTTGAGGAGTTGGTGGCATAGCTCCGAATCTTCGGTCGTCTTCACAAGGAAGAGTAGCAACAGAGGAATGCGAGTCCCCAAGATAACATTAGAGGGAGTCCTTGTCGGAGGTGGTGTTCGCTGTCACCGACCAACCACTTATCTCTCTATATTGATGATAGATAGTGGTCGATGATCTGGAAGGTTCTCAATGAGATGATAAAATAGGACGAAAAAGGTGGCAATTGATGGGGCTTTAACAACAGATGGTTCGATCGAAGGCGATGGATGTTGGCGATGGGTTTCCAGGAGAGGGATGGCCGATGCAATCAGAAATTGGGAATCGATGTTTGGAGCAAGGCAGAGATTGTTAGAGAAGTTACTAATGATGTTATAAGAAGAGGGGGTTTTGATCAAAGAAGAGAGATTATGTTAGTTGTGTTTCTGCAGCGACGAAGGAGGGAGTATAATGGGTCTGGTGATTAGAATTAGGTATTGGGATCGAAGGAGATTTGGCTGGATATGGTAGTAAAGATGGGAGAAGTTGGATCTCGCAGATGATTGAGTCAGAGTGCAATGAAGATGAAGGTCAGAGAGAGTCATGGTGGACAGAAGCACTACTTAAGGCACACGAGGGAAGGGAAGACCTACAACTACCCTTGGATCAAGAATATCCGATGGTAGGGGAGGTGCACGTGCCGAGAACATGGAAGAACAAGAGGTTAGGAGGGAATGTGCTCTAAGTCGATCCAACAATGAAGATTGGGTACGCTACAAGATAAAGGGGAATGGGCTAGGGCTTGGTGGTTAGACTAGTGACTGTGGACCAATGGCGTGATACCACATATTTTGGTTGACTATTGACCAATGCTTGAAAATTTAATAAAATGGGAAATAAATAGAAGATGACCTTATATGAAAAAATATTCAAAATAAAAAGTACTGATCTAAATACATTGTACAATGTTCATGAAGGACTCAAATGCAAATGGACTCAACTGTGCAAGTTATGATTTTTTGGTGATATTATATGTATATAAAACACCATTTTTTAGTTTTGCAATTTTTATTTGATTTTAAGTGATTGAATAATGTATGCAAAAACTAAGCATGCAATTAAATGATGCAATGGACTCAAATACAGTTTTTGAAATTTTCATGGGTTTGAAAAAGGTCATAAAAGTTAGGTAAATGGATTATATACAAGTGGATTAAGTCATTAAGCTTAAGTGAGAATCTATCTTTTTTTCTTTTTATGATTTTTTATTTTGATTTTTATTTAATCAGTTAAAAAAATTAATAAATGAAGAAGTGAAAAGAAAATAATCAAAATGAGTGAAATATGCACATGTAATGATAGGTCAAAAACAACCAAAATGTATGATGCGTAGTTAGGTCCCAAAACTCATTTTTCACAAATGAACTCCGATTCATTTGAATTTGATCTGATTTTGTGGATAATTGATTGTACATTAATTAAAAAATGAGTAGAGTGAAATTAAAAACGATATGAGAGAGATATCAGAGTTTGAGGCTTTTTGTCATGAAATTAGGTTTGTGTTTATTTTGAATATACACTTTAGGATTTTTTTATTGATTAAGGTTAGTGATATGTACAAAATGAAGCTGGTTTCATGTCAATTAGAGTTAGCATAAATTAAATAAAAGTAAGTAAAAATGCCTAGTCTATTTTGAATGCAGAAATGATTTCTAATTTACGCAAATTATTTACATGTGCATAAAAGTTAATTTTATGAAGTTAACATGAAATGATACTAAATTCTCATGGCGAAGCTCTTTTTTTCAGTTGATTAAAATAATGAATCACAGATTCATCATCCCCCTATACTTAAACCTTACTCGTCCCTAAGCCACTAAAAATGAAGAGGTGAAATGAGAATTGGTTCCATAATAAGATCATGTGCAAAATGTGAAAGTTAAGCTCGACCCGACCTTTGGATTAATTGTTTAGCAGAAACCATGTGAGAGTTAGGGTTTTAAAATCAACAATCTCTATGTTCTATGCATCATTGTTGTAGGTTTAGCTCAGAAGTCATCTTAGATAAATCCTCTTTCCAAATCATACCCCGTAAACATTGAACAACTATCTCATGTGTGTAAAGGGTGTTAGTTGTTCCCATCTGGAATGTCAGACTACGGCACAAACGTCTCCTCTAGTAACTGTCCTCATGGAGTTTGGTATTTCCTTTTAAGTTTTGGTATGTGCTAGTTCACAACGAATAGAGGGGAAATTTTTAGAAGGGGAATTAGCTGGAAGGTGACTAATGTAGTCACCTCTCTTTCGCTGTCTCGCTTGTATAGACATGTATCCACCCAGATCTATAGTCTATCTGAATCTTGGACCTCTTAGTCAATTATTTATTTGGTAGTTGGCTTCTTTTCGTATGGATTTTCATTGCTATGTATGGATTTTTGTATATCCCAATGGATTAAGAACCTTTTCTTCCGTCCATGTTTCGGGGTCTTAGAAAATTTGTGCTAGCAGTCCATTCCTCATCCAAAGCTTTATATCAACTTGTATTTCGGTCGTTAGATGCCCATGCTACCAAAAAAGAGATTCACACAGTCTTCCAACACCTCGTTTGAGTTGAGCTAAGTGCATAGAGCTAGAGTACATATTAATTCCCTTTATAAGAGTCATGCTCAGAATGAGGCGACCAGCTTACAGACTAAGAGTCATAGTCTAATCACTATCATGCGGAACTCAGAAAATTAAGTGCATGACCTAAAGCTTCTAAACATCTAAATTCTCAGGACAAAGCTCTATTTTCAGCTAATTAGAGTGATGAGTCACATATTCATCAACCACCTATACATAAACCTTGCTCATCCTCGAGGAAATAAAAATGAAGAGGCGAAATGGGATTCGGTTCCATACTAAGATTATGAGCAAAAGGTGAAAGTGGATCTTGACCCAACCTTTGGATGAATAGTTTGGCGAAAACCCTATCAGAATTAGGGTTTTAAAATCAAAAGCCTCTAAGTTCTAAACATCATTGTTGTATGCTCATCTCCGAATTCATATCAGATCCATCCTCCTCACAAAGCATACCCCATGAACATTGAACAATTGTCTCATGTGCATGAAGGGTGTTAGCTCTTCCCATCCTAAATGTCAGACTACCACACAAACATATCCTTCAATAGCTCATCCTCAAGAGTCAGATATTTCCTTCTATGTTCATATACATGCTAGTTCACAATGAATATAGTGGGGAAATTTATAGAAGAAGGGGAAAAAGTTGGAGGGTAACTAGTGTAGTCACTTCTCATGTGAAGCATGGCCGGTATAGCCAAGTATTCACCGACATATGCATGCTATCTGAATCATGGGCCTTGTGGTCAATCATTTATTTGATTGTTGGCTTTGCTTTGCATGGATCTTTTTATGCCCTGAAAGATATAGAATCTTTTGTTCCGCCCTTGTTTTACGGTGTTAGAAAAATCACTCTAGTAGTCCATTCCTCATCTGAAGCTTTATTTCAACAAGTATTTCAATTGTTAGATGTCTATGCTACCATAAAAGAGATTCACACAGACTTCCAACAGCCAGTCCGAGTTGAGGTAAGTGCATAGTTCTTGTGTACAGATTATGCAAGAGTCGTACTTAGAATGAGGCAACTAGGTTAGACACTAAGAGTCATAGTTTGGACACTGTCATGCAAAACTCATAGATATAATTCCAAGTCCTGAAGCTTCTAAAATCCAATTTCTTGGTGATGTTCCTTTGAAAATTAAGTGGATTAAAGCCATGTCAAGACCACTCTCGATTTTTTCTCACAAACTCGATTCATAACTAGGTCCTTTCACCAATGCAAATGCATGAAATGTTCAATGATGTGCAAGTGCATGAAGTGCAATCTCTTTTTTTTACTTTTGGGATTATTTTTCGATTTTTGTTGTTTTTTATTTTTTTAAATTTTTTCAAAAGTTTTACAAGAACTATCCACACCCCATGTTAATTTTATATAAAGAAAAATATAATGCCATATAGTATAATGCAATGCAGAGTATGTGCACAAATGCGACTCACCTTCATATTGTTAATGTATGCTAGGTATAGAAAGGATGCAAGAGAAGAGAAAGAGAGGTAGAAGTAAGCCACCCCCAATACATAGGCTCTTGGTCAGCCTAAGTATAGAAGAGAGGAAAAATGGACTGGTCGAGGGTAAGAGGAGGAGAATGTGAATATAAACATGATGGGCAGTGGCCCTCCTATACTTAGGCCTTTGCCTAAGTATAGAAGAAGTACAAAGGGAACCGATGGGATCGAGAGAGAATGTACAGAGTTCAAGGAGGTTTTAGGAAACCTTATTGAGAACATGTAGTTGGAGGGAATAAGGATATGAAAAACATGATGTAGAAGATTCCCAGACATCGTCGGAGTCACCCTCAGATTAGTAGTGTTCGATGGAGGCTCTCCAACTAATTCTTCTTTGTGGCTGCTCTCTCACTTGGTCAATTTACTTGACCTCAGATGATGAGTACTCTAATGAAGCGTTATCCTTCTGGTCATATCTAATCACTCTGGTTTGTGTATAGTACCTTAGTGAGGAATCCTTTGATTAATTCATGTATTTGGAGATGTACTTAATCAGTTTGCTATAACCAAAATCAAGGGGAGTAGGAGGACCAAAGTGCTTCTTCCATCAACTAGCAGCAAAACTAGAGTATGTAGCCCTTATAAACTACGTATGTGAAGTATTGTCCATTGATTCTTCATCAGAGGAATGGTCATGTATGTTGTATATCTTAGGTAGGGTTTGTACACGTCCTAGGTATATGATACCACTCTGAGTTGGTTTGGGTTTTATAGGATCAGGTGTTATATCATAGTAATGATCAAGGAGGTCTGAAATACGTGTTCAGGTTTGGTAAATTGGATGTGCCAAGGTCAAGCTCATTCACATTGGTAGCAGCATGGGTAGACTCAACAGTCGAAACCCCAAGTGTCTCCCATTGGGTTATGTCTAGGGTCTGTGGAGAGGAATGTTCTTGAGAAGGGTCCGTCTCAACGCTTTCCTTCATGTCATGGCCATCTGTTTCATGTTTGCTTTCTCAGGGTCAGGTGTCTCTTCGAGAATTTATGTCATGAGTCTCATAATCGATGATCGCTCTAGTAGAGGCTAAGAATAGCTTTCCCAAAATAATGAGAGACTCAAAAAACTCTCCTTGGTGCTCAATTTCCAGGACAATGAAGTCCAGTTGGTGTTTGACACCTTGGAAGTTCATGATGATAGAAATAAGTCCTCATGATGTTTTTGTGGATCAGTCAGGAAATTGAATGATCACTTTGGTTTTTCTGAGTGATCCAAGTACGAGTTGGTCAAACAGAAACTTCTGAGGATGTTCAGGTGGAGTCATCGTTTATCCAAACATGAGTAAACTTGGTATTCTCAATTTCACAGGTATCCTAGTCAACTATTTGAATCTGCAGCTTTTTCTCTTTTGTTTCGTTACCATTGAACTAGCAATAGTGATTAAATGAAACTCAATTCTTGATCTTTTACCTTTCCATCTTCTTAAGTGATAATCGACTCCTCACAAATATCTGAAGATTGTGTACATACTCTATGGCCTTGATTAATATAAGATATAAGATCATAGTGTTGCAAAATACTTCCATTTCAGTGTTGTTCAATTTTTTGAGTTTTTTTTTTTTTATTTTTTGATATTTTTGTTAAAGTGTAGAACAATCAATATACTGGTCAGGTACTAGTGGTGTTTGTTTATGAGCACGTTGCACATGACGTGTCTCAAGTTCTCTTTGTAGTATTGATGAATCTCGGATTCATCACTCTAAGTCTCATTTATTAAGCTCAAATCCCTCAAAATCAATAGCATTTCTGCATATATTCTGCATAATTAGCATTCATGCATGTTTTCATAAGAATTGCATTTTTTCCATAATTTCTGCATAAAATAAGAAGCCAAAAATCCAAGCCACAATTGATCAGTAAATAGACTAATTTCCTTGATTTTTAACTCCTTCATGCTAACTCCGACTTACGCAAAACCACCTCCATTGTGTACATATCACTAACAAGAATAAATAAAAAAATACAAAAAAATGATTAACACTGTTAAGTGGACCAAAAACCAAAACCCTAATTTCAGGATTTTCGGACTAAAAGCCCTTACCTTCCCCATCCAGTATCCGATTTGATCCTACTCACTTTTGAACTAATTCACATTCAATTACCTTCAAAACAAGACCCAAGTTCAAGTGAATCGAAGCTCGTATGTGGAAGTTGGGTTTTGGGCCTCTTTTGTACATTGTGTATTTTAGCGGTTTTTGACCCGTATTTTATGTACCTATTTTCTTTATCAATAAAAATAAAAAAAATAGATTTAGATTTCTTTTATTTATCTTTGATTTATCCTTATTTTTCCGGATTTTTTACCTGGTTTCAAAATGACAAAAAATCAGAAAACCCAAAAATCAAGGTATTCTATGTACATGGGATACCCCAAAATTCACTTTTTGCATATGATCGATTTTGGTTTTGATGTCTTCATGAAAGTTGTAGATCTCATCGAGACGAGCAATTTTCGTAAAGATTTTTTTTATCCAAGTCATTTACTATTTTTTTATCGATTTTACAACGGTTTTATTCGCAGATTTTTCTTGTGCTGACACGTGGCCGCCTCTGGGGCCGCCACGTGTCAGTCATTTTTGGGTTTTTTATACTCATTTTTATTTAAAAAAATAAAAAAATACAACGCACGTGCGAGGCACGTGCCTCCCAGGCACGCGACAAGCACGTGTGCCCCTCCACCCCTTCTCACACCTTCGCCACGTGGCTCGATCTCGGTCGTTCGATATCGCTGATCGAACGGCCTGGGACCCGTCGTCTTCCCCAACAGTCCCCCGCGGTTCCTCCGCCTTTGCCCATGCCTCCAACCTCTTCCCCGTCGGCTCGCAATAGCCACAACCACCACCGCACTTCTCGCGCCGCCACCGCTCCTCCCTTAATCCCGCAACCACCTCCGCAACCTCCGCGAGTCTCACTCCAATCACCGGCCCCCTTCTCTATCACCCCAATTTAAAGACGCCACCGCCACCGTTCATCGACATCCGTCGATCCCTCATCGAGTCTCTCTTCTCTGGTGGAGACAGCCCGTGAGCGAATCCCTCGCCGGCGTGATCCGAGGGCTACCACCCTCGTCGCAGCAACACCCTCCAGCTGCTGCTCCAGCTCCGGTGGGTTCACCGTTGAGCCGCCTTCTCCTCCAGGTTACCTCTCGCTCTCTCTCTCTCTCTCTCTCTCTCTCTCTTCACCGTAGCCCCAACACAAACTCCTCTGCCTCGGAACCTCTCTCCGTTCGGAGCTCCGTCTCCCCTTCTCATCTCTGACATATTCGCCACCCGCGCTGTACGCATACGCCTTCATAGACAACGAAGATCGCCAACCTCGGCTTCGACCTTCGACCTCCACCGACAACGACTCCATCATCATCTTCACCGACCGCCTGAGCTCCTCCGCCTCCGTGCCTTCGTCTCCAGCCGGGTCTTCACCGTCGCCCCCTGGCCGTTTGTAGGTCCGATGTCTACAGCTTCACCAACTCGACCGCCAACACCGCCTCCGATGATGCCATCGACCATCTTCCCCAGCACGATCATCACCCACGCGTCAAATTCACCCGCTCCGCCACCGACCTCAAAGTTACTCCACCAGCGACGCTGGTACATCACACCGCCGTCCAAGAAGCTCGCCCTCCGCCTCCCAATCGCCAACAGGATCCCCTTCCACCTCGCCAGGGTGCCCGCTCGACACCGAAGCTCCACCAGCCCGGGCCTCCTTCGCCGCCTTCGCCGCCGGACACGAAGCCCAAGGCCCTCCCACGTGAGGAGCACGTACAGGAGGGACCGCGGACGTCAGCAACTACGCCAGCATCATGTCAGTGGCCAAAGTTCCGGGTCACGTGCCCAGCACGTGACATCGGGTCATTTGTAGACTGCCTCCCAGAGCTTCCCCCTATTTGCGCATTAGTCCACCCAAGCCAAAGGCACGAGCGCATCACGTGCCCCTAAAAATTTTTGCAAGTATTCCCCCCGAGTATCGGTATTTACATTTCAACCCCCCCACTGCAGTTATTTCCTTATTTATTTTATATTTATTTATTGCATAAATAACCATGTGTTCCCCCTCTATTTAGAATCTCTTCTCTACACTATTTTATCATCAGAAAATAACATGTTGTTTGTTGATTAACTCTCTACATTTTGACTCATTGTGGAAATTTTTATGATCAGCGGTTAATTAATAATTAATTGTTCTGTGGAAAATTGCATATTTTGCCCATTTCGTGCTCTAAAATTCATAGTTGATTAACCATTGCTCTAAAAATCCCTGAAAAAGCAAACATTGTAGAGTTAATTTTGATTAACATTGTGTCCAAAAGGATTTGCATTTGCATGCATACTTTGCCCTATAAAAATCATTTTGCATATTTCATTATTTAATTTTTAATTAGTATTAGATCTCACATTTTTGAGGTTTAGGTTTTTTCTGAGATCCACCACTTAGTGAAAATAAGTAGGTTTAATATTTATTATAATTAAATATTGAAAACCATTTTGTTTGCATTTAAAAATTCATAAAAATTCATATTGCATTCAAAAATTCCAAAAAAAATTACAGTGCATTCACTTCATCGTATCTTACATTGTGGCCAAATTTCGTATTTTTCGGACATCGTTTGAATGTAATTGATATTTTAGTCCCTAAAATAGGCCGAATTTGCATTTTGCATCCCTTATTGCATTGAAAAATTCCAAAAAACGCATCGAGAACCGAATACGAAATTGGATAGACATAATTCTAGGTTGTTCATTTGCCTCCTTGTAATCGACCTTGGGACGTGCCCAAGTAAGATAAACATAAAACCACTTGATTAAAATTGAATAATTTTTGTGGTTATTTCTTGACCGATTCCGATCGCCGCCTACAACGAACGACACATTATTATTTTCATCTCAAAAATTAAAAACAACTTCTTACACGCACGATTTCGGACTCGTCAGATGGCGCCGTTGCCAAGGAGGTAAACGCCTTAGATTTATGTTTTGAAATTTCTTGTTCGGTTTTCTGCATTCAAGTAGTCTGGCCCCCGTATTTTTTCACTGTAAATCCCAATTTATTTTCTGCATTTATTTTTCAGCATTTATTTTGCTTATTTTATTTTTGATTATTTTTTGAGTCACTCTCTTACATCTTCTCTCTTATTTTTCTTACGAGGTACCTAGCGTACGTGGAGCGGTTTTTCAAGAAACCGGTACATCTTCACCGACATCGGAAAAGCCACAATTAAACTAAGATCGAGTCGAGTCGTGAGAGAGTGTAGAGTCTAGGTTTTAAATTTCTGCAAATTTCAATTTCTGCTCATTTATAGCGGTGTCCGTTTGGACTCTCGCGTGTGTAAAAAGACTCTGAACTCTTCTTGTGGTGTGTCGTGGCCTGTTTCACTCTCCGGAGAGGGTGGGGCCCGACTTAAGTGGCGATTAGGATAGACCTGCACATACGGCTCTCAGAGCATTTTTATTTTTGTGATTGTGCTCGTAGGATCTTAAGCCACACTGCACTATTAACTGAGACACACATAGATCGTTTAATTTAGTCAAAAATTTAACTCAATTCTTTCCCGCTAATAGAACTTTCTGCTTAGGTGCGGTTTTTCATCGGCTTGCATTTCATATAGAATAATTTTCAAATCTTGTATTGCATCCCATATGAAGATTGCGAGGATACACTGTAAGTCTTCTAACTGAGCATACATCATAGTTTTCCACGTGCATCGGCTTTTCCCGAATTTCTCCCTCTTGTTTTATCACATAATTCTAAAGGAAATTTGGACTGGACGGTAGATGTGTATTTGTGCTCATATAAATTCTTCACTGATTACCTAATTAAAATTGGGACTGTTAAATCTAGCCAATCTTAAGAACCCATAAAATCAAGAATTTTTGCGGGAGAGCGACCCCGTCATTGTTTGATTTTATCTTGCAGCGAGGAGAGAGACGCGCACAAGGATAAAGCCAAGCCAGGATTTTCATGCTGACTACTAATTCTACCAAAAGCAATCAGCTACTTCTCAGTGAGGATCTACGGGTAGCCGGTAAACGGTCTGGATTTCCTTATCAGAGTGGGTGGTTTAGAGGACACTGTGTAAGGCTTCGTCCTCAAGTAAAGGGTAGCCGTTCTACGGTCCTTACTTACTCCCAAACTGGTTGAAAGTAGGTGCAACTAGTTGTAAGAATTCGTGACAGTCGGTCGGGAAATACAGGCACCTAACAACTCGTTTAAATGGCTTGCAAGATTTGAATTCTTACAAATTAAAACTTACAAGATAATTGGTTGAACCCTTATAGCCTCAACTGAGTGAGTTGGTGAAAGAAATCTTTGTATTGTGTTTGGTTTGTGCGTAGAAACTAAGAAATCAACGAATATCGCAAACTTGTGCCTACATCATAAACCGCAAACCTCTTGTTGACCTCGAGAATGGAAGATTGTGGTAATTCTTGTTCGGACTCGTCATATGGCGCCGTTGCTGGGGACTCCGCGAACCCTTCTCTCACAACCACAAACTCTCCAATCACAAAAGCCCAGAGAGACTCTTACTCTGGACCTGCTTGGCCTCCGGGAAACCCTTCCCAAGAACCCTACTCCTACGATTCCTTCTTCTTTCTGGAGGGAGGACAGACCCACACTGTCTCTTGCTCACCAAAACAGATTGAGGAAAACTTTTGCATCAATTCTTTCCAATCTATTAACTCGAACCCCTTATATTCTGAAGGTGAAGAAGAAGACATGCCTCCCAAGATGTCTTCCAAGAAGATCCTGAAGATGAAACCAATGACGATGATATTCAAATGATTCTAGCGAGATTGGCTACATCTGAGTAGCAACAGCAGTCACTGAGGGCGCAGCTTGAGCAGTTGAATGCTGGGGAAGAACTGCCAATGGAAGCCGCATACAACCCTGGACAGCACAGAGTGTGGAATTATTTGCAGCCACCACAACTAGAGATCCACTATGAACCGAAGCCACATTTTGTAAGTCAATTACCTCAATTTCATGGTAATACAACCGAAGATCCATATGAATTCTTGCGGGACCTGGAGCTGATATGTTCTAATCTGAGGCACCCACAAGTCAGCCAAGACTACACTCGTCTCACTGCACTACCTTTCGCCTTGAAAGGGAAAGGAGACTACTGGGTGAAGAACTTGGGGGTGACTGTGACTACTTATGAGAGGTTCAAAAACTTATTTCTGAAGAAATTCTACCCCTTGAGTCGGACCAATCAAATGAGGACCCGCATCACCAGTTTCTCTCAAATGCCCAATGAACCACTCTGTGAGGCTTGGAATAGGTTTAAAGACCTACTACAGAAATGTCCCTGCCATGACCTGGACAACAACATCCTAGTCCAGTCACTCTATGCTGGCCTCAATTATGAGACTCAAGGGTTAGTTGGTGCTGCCTGCGGAGGGAATTACACATCACGTGGAGCTGAGACTGTCTGGAGAGTACTGGAGCAGATGGACGAAACAAGCCGTTCTCAGATTGCCAGCAGAGCATACACCGATTCCCTGAACACCCTTCAAGCCAAAGGCGGGAAGCAAACCGTCGCAGAGATAGCAGAGGATTTGATTCCAAACATGAACATCATTGCAGATAAATTGACAGTGGTGGATCAAATTCATAAGAGGATGAACGACAACGACAGCAGGATTTCCCAATTCCCAAAGCAGATGGAGGAGCTCACAAAGAAGGTGTCCAAGATGGGGATCCCGACTGCACCTACAATCTTGATCTATCATGTGCATCATGTCCAGGAGCAACCAGGAGCAGAACAACAGCAACCGTGGGCTCAAGACCAATCCTATGCCCAACTTTCTTAGCAGCCACCCCCACCAGCCGAGACAGTCAAGCAAGCCCCTCTTCTAACATTCGAAGTAAATGGCATCTGCTACACACAGGACACTACCCGACAGGGTAATATGGGGGACCGTCAGCCTTACCAGCGTCCACCCACTTTCTATAATGCCACATTTCCTCCACATCACACTCAGAACACTACATCTTTCCAGAAGCAGCAACAACCCTACAATCGCCAGAACCAACCTCAGTAATACCATCAACACTCTCAAGCTCCCAGACAGTCAGCTCAATCATCCAATCCTCCAGAAGAACCGATCGACATCCAGTGATAAATGCTTGAAGAGTTTCGCAACTTTTGAAATGAGTTGCACGATCTACGGGTTGATGTCAATCGCTTGTCCCATTGGAAGGATGAGTAGACAACCTTTGCCACAACCATTCCCGCCCAAGTTCAAGTTAATCTCAATAGCTTGAACAAATTTCAATCATCTCAACACAATGGCCAGGTATACTATTCAGATTTTTCCACATCTGAACATGAGATCCTTTCGTTTCACAAAATCAATGTCATGTCACTCAAGAGCGGAAGGACCGTGGTCGTACCTGACTGGGCAAGGGAATCAGACCATGAAGACTCGGAAGATCAGCCGGAGGATGTTCTCGAGGAGGAAGAAGAAGGACGCCTGGAGATCCCAGCGCAAGATAAAGGGAAAGCATCTATGGAGTCTGCAGAGGACCTTGAACCTCTAGTTGCTGCAAAAATACCTTTGTCACCTTTTCAGCAACCTGATTTTTATTATTATGATTGTAATAAGAACTCCAAGTCTAATAAAGATGCTCTAATTTATGATTCTGGCTCTCTATCTCCTATCTCAAATGCTTCCATTCCTTTCCCCATGCCCTAAAGAAAGGAAAACAAAAGAAAAACATCCAAGATGACCAATGATGGAAAAGTTCTGCCAGCAAAACATCACAGTAAAAGTACCCTTTGATCAGTATGTGCCCAGTAATCCAGCCTTTTAGAAATACTTGAAGGTAAAATGCACTCCCACCAGGACTCGTACAAAGAGAACATGTCAATTTGCGCAGACTCAAATCTTGACAGTTTACCCACCAAATGTGTCAAAAACCAGCATCTGCCAAGAAAGAAAAGGGATCTGGGCGCCCATTATGTGGAGAGTCGCATTGGCGGCATAGCATTTACACGCACACTTCTTGACAATGGATCTTCCATAAATCTTCTACCCTTAGCCTTATATTATAGATTGGAGTTAAGCCCTCTAAAGAAATCATCATCTTTACTCAAATTTGCTGATAAATCCACTAAAAGACCTAAGGGAGAAGTGAAGAATGTCATCATCATTATTGAGGGTATGGAATACAAAGTGGACTTCACTGTCCTTGATATGGAAACCCCGAACCATTGAAAGGAATCACAAATCATTCTCGGAAGACCATTCTTAAGAACAGCTAACGTTGTATTTGATTACGGTTCTGGCATGATGAAATTCCGTTCTCCAGGCGGAGAAGTAGACTTGGAGATGAAACAAACAAAGTGGCAAAGGCCAGACTCCGAATCCACCACTGAAGATGCTGAAACATAAGAATGCAATCTCCTCAGAAACACTGGACCATGGGACCAATTGCCAAACATACAGATAGAAAGCACATCCTCAAAAGAAGAAATAATGCACAATGCAGTTTTCGAGATATTTCCAAACATATCTAGACCCCCAGACTATTACACTCTTGACGACACAGAAATCCTCTCAGATTTGTCAGTTCCATCACCTTTGGGACAATCAAGAAATATCGATGATGAGTCGGACGTGGCTCTGGCCGAATTACCATTCTACTTTAGCGATTCGACTCACCTTTCTTCGGAATTGGTAGCCAGCATCTCACACAGTGATTCACCGCCAATCGATACTGAGCCAGATGCAAAGGTCATTCATCCAGATTTAATTGGTGATTCAGAATTGCCAGAACTGAAACCACTACCTCCCACGTTGAAGTATGCATTTCTCAATGGACCCAAAGAAAAATTACATGTGATCATTAGCACATCCTTAACCCTGGATTAGGAGTCTATATTACTCGAAGTCCTCGAGTGAAATCGAAAAGCCATCGGTTGGACTGTGTCGGATCTCATAGGAATAAACCTCGCTCTCTGCTCGCACCAAATTTATGTTGAGGATAATGCAAGGCCTTCCCGTGAATTTCAGAGAAGATTAAACCCCAATCTTCGGGAAGTGGTGAGGAAAGAGATAGAGAAATTGTGCAAAGCAGGATTTATATACCCCATTTCTGACTCCAAGTGGGTGGCCCCCCTTCATGTCTTCCCGAAGAAATCGGGAATCCAGATGGTCACCAACGAGGAGGGGGTAGAGATCGCGACCCGAGTACCCACGTCATGACGTTTCTGTGTCGATTACAGGTGCCTGAATGCTGCGACCAAGAAAGATTACTTTCCACTGCCATTTTTTGATCAAATCTTGTTGAGACTTACAGGGAAAGCATTCTTCTATTTTCTTGATGGATACTCCGGCTACAATCAAGTAGCTATCGCTCCCGAGGATCAGAAAAAGACAACGTTCACATGTCCCTTCAGTACCTACGCATTCAAGAACATGCCATTCGGGCTTTGCAATGCCCCATGCACATTTCAACGGTGCATGATTGCCTTATTTTCCGAAATGGTTGGTGATTTCCTGGAAGTCTTCATGGATGACTTCTCGGTTCATGGTGATTCATTTGATACATGTTTAGCGCACTTGGACCGAGTCCTCCAGAGATGCCGGGAGATTAATTTGGTACTCTCGTGGGAGAAGAGTCACTTTATAGTGACTGAAGGTATCGTGTTGGGGCACGTCATCTCCAAAAAGGGAATGGAGGTCGACCCTGCCAAGGTGGATGTGATCAAGAAACTTGAGCCACCAACCAACGTCCAGTCAGTAAGGTCGTTCTTAGGGCATGTTGGATTTTATCGAAGGTTTATCCCAGATTTTTTAAAGATCGCCCGCCCACTGACTGAGCTCTTAGGAAAAGACATCGAGTTTATTGTAAATCACAGGTGTCTAGAGGCCTTCGAACTCCTGAAAAAGAAAATATGTGAATCGCCGATATTACAAGCCCCCGACTGGTCTCTTCCCTTTGAGATCATGATTGATGCATCGGATTTTGCTGTCAGAGCGGTACTTGGACAAAGAAGAGATGGAATTCCTTATGCAATTCACTACGCAAGCAAAGTGTTGGATCCTGCACAGAGAAATTATACAGTGACTTAAAAGGAAATGCTCGCGATTGTTTGGGCCCTTGAAAAATTTAGATCATACATATTGGGCTCCAAGTTGATAATTTTCACAGATCATGCCGGGAGGGATATACTTCATATATATTTATTTTTCTGGATGGGAAGAGCTGGTCTGTGTATATACTTCATATATATTTTACCCATATCTCGTACGTATTTATTCACTTCATTGAAAAATTCAGATCATACATATTGGGCTCCAAGGTGATAATTTTCACAGATCACACAGCAATTAGATATCTCATGGATAAGAAGGATGCCAATGCATGACTTTTGAGATGGATCTTCATAATCCATGAGTTTAATTTGGAGATCAAGGATAAACCTGGAATAAAGAATGTTGTTGCTGATCACCTTTCCCGAATCGAGCAAAACGATCATCCTGACATCGGACCAATTAAGGAGACTTTTCCAGACAAATCGGTTTGCGTCATTGATTCAACCCCATGGTATTCCGACATAGTGAACTATCTTGTCTCCAAGAAGGTTCCCATTGGTTGGATCAAAAGAATGATTGATCGATTAAAGTCAGATTCGAGAAAATACCATTGGGACGATCCTTTCCTTTTCTATGAAGGACCAGATTGTGTTTGGAGAAGATGTATTCCGTAGGAGGAATATCAGAGTGTCCTCACACATTGTCATTCTCTCGAGGCTGGAGGACACCATTCGGGAAAGATAACCGCGCACAAGGTACTCCAATGTGGATTTTACTGGCGGACCTTATTTCAGGATGCTAATGAATTTGTACGGTCATGCCCGATTTGTCAAGGAATGGGAGGGACTGTGTGATATAGAGATGAAATGCCCATGCAACCAATGATTTTCTGTGATGTTTTCGATGCATGGGGGATTGATTTTATGGGTCCCTTTCCCAACATCAATGGATTTGAGTACATCTTGTTAGCGGTTGAGTATTTATCAATATGGGTAGAGGCTATTCCAACTCGAACCGCAGATAGCAAATTCGTCTGTAAGTTTATCAAAGATAATATCATTGCGAGGTTTGCGATACCAAAAGTTTTGATTTCTGATGGAGGTAGCCACTTTGTGAACAGAGAAATGAGATCTTTGGCTAAGGAGTACAAATTTGAGCATAGAATGGCCAACCCATATCATCCACAATCTAATGGCATGGCAGAGGTTTCTAATAGAGAGGTGAAGGGTATTCTTCAGAAATTGGTTCGTCCAGATAGGAAGAATTGGTCGAAACTGTTGGACCAAGTTCTATGGGCCTATAGGACAGCCTATAAGACTCCACTCGGTACTTCACCTTTTAGGATGATCTATGGCAAGCCATGCCATCTACCTACAGAATTGATTCGCAAATCACAATGGGCGATAAAAAAGTTGAATTGGAGTTGTCACCTTGGGAAACTATGTCGGGACTTAAATATGAATGAGCTAATTGAAATCCAAAATCGGGCATATGGCAACAGTGTGATTTATAAGGACAAGGTCAAGAGATGGCATTATAGACACATTCGAGATAAAACCTTTGTCCGTGGGCAGAAAGTGTGGTTGTTTAATGCTCGGTTGAAGATTTTTCATGGGAAACTAAAATCAAAATGGATGGGTCCTTACATTGTCATCGATGTGCATACCAATGGAAGCGTGGATATTGCCGAACTCAAAGATGATGCACAACCTTTCTCAGTAAATAGACAAATGTAGAAGCCATATATTGAATCACCCAAAGAGCAGACAGTTCAAGTTGAGGTCGTCTATTTCAAGCAGAGCGTGGACATTGAAGATTTATCTGATCATTCCCACCCTTCCACCCGACCACATCGGCCACCTTGTACAGCTTCTTCCTCTACTTAGGCCAAGGCCTAAGTATAGGGGGGGACCGATGTCATCTGTACATAACATTCTTCTCCTATCTCCTGATCGCTCCATTTCCACCCTTCTTCCATACTTAGGCTGACCAGAGCCTAAGTATAGGGGGAATCGACATCCACCTGTTTATACTCTCCTCATTTACATATCCCTACCGCTTCATTTTTTCACTCTCTTACGCTTAGCCCGAGCTATGTCTTCTTTACGCTTCTTGTGCTCTGAGGACACAACACTCGCTAAGTATAGGGGGGTCTGTATATATACTTTGTATATATTTTACCCATATCTCGTACTTTCGCGTAAGTCTATATGTATTTACGGGGTGGCTAATCTTTGAAAAAAAACACAAAAAAGAAAAAGAAGAGTTTTTCTACTAACACTAACCTTGCCCAAAATTTTTGGCTTCTTTTTTCATTTTTGCATAAAAGAAGAAGAGAAATTGATTAAAAAAAGTGGTTGCAATTCACACACCTGCACTTCATCCAGCAGCACATTCATTTGCATCTGTGAAAAGTCATCGGGTTCTGAACCGAGTTATGAGTAGAAACCGAGAGTGGTCTGGACTTGACCTTAATCCAACTAATTTTTAGAGGAACTTCACTGAGAAATAGGATTTTAGAAGCTTCAGGTCTTTTGACTTAATTCTTTAAGTTCCACATGACAATGTGCAGCGTTTGACTCTTAGTGTTTAACATGGTCTCTTCATTCTGGGTACAACTCTGGAATAGGGAATTAGTTTGTACTCTCGCACTATGCACTTATCTCAACTCAGACGGGATGTTGGAGACTGTGTGAGTCGCTTTTCTGGTAGCGTGGAAATCTAAAGACCAGAGTATGGGTTGAAATAAAGCTTCGGAAAAGAGATGGACGGCTGAGCACAATTTTTTTCTAAGACCCCAAAAAATGTACAGAACAAAAAGATTCTATATCCGTAGGGGTACAACAAGATCCAAGCAGAACCACCAAAATTTCCAAATACAAAGAAGCAACTACCAAATAAAAATCCGACCAAAAAGGTCCAAGATTTAAGAAACTTGCAGATCTTGGTGGAGACTCAGCTATACTGGCCATCTTCACAAGGAGAGGTGACTACATTGGCCACCCTCCAGTTCATTTCCCCTTCTTCTAACTTCTCCCCCAATTAGATTGTGAACACAACGCGCCAAACCTTAGAAGGAAATACCTAACTCCCCGAGGACGAGTTACTGGAGAGGAGAGGAGCATGGTAGTCCGGCATTCTGGATGGGAAGAGCTAAAACCCTTCACACACATGAGTCGTTTATACAATGTTCATAGGGTATACTTTGGGAAGAGGATTGATCTAAGATGACTTCTGAGCCGAAACTGTGACAATGATGTCTAGAACATGAGGGCTGTTGATTTTAAAATTCTAAGTCTCACAGAAGTTCCGACACACTAATAAAAGGTCGAGTCTAGTTTCATTTTCACCTTCAGTTCATGGTCTTGGTATGGAACCCAATCTCATTTCACCTCATGGCATTTCTTTTTGATGCTGAGGGACGAGCATGGTTTAAGTATAGGGGATAACGAATCTCGAATTCATCACTCTAAGTCTCATTTATTAAGCTCAAATCCCTCAAAATCAACAACATTTCTGCATCTATTCTGCATAATTAGCATTCATTCTTGTTTTCATAAGAATTGCATATTATCCATAATTTCTGCACAAAATAAGAAGCCAAAAACCCAAGCCACAATTGACCTGTAAATAGCCTAATTTCCCTGTTTTTTACCTCCTTCATGCTAACTCCGACTGACGCAAAACCACCTCTATTGTGTACATATCACTAACAAGAATAAATAAAAAATACAAAAAATAACTAACCCTGTTAAATGTACCAAAAACCCAAACCCTAATTTCAGGATTTTCAGACTAAAAGCCCCATATCTTCCCCATCCAGTGTCCGATTTATCCTACTCACTTTTGAACTAATGCACATTCAATTACCTTCAAAACAAGACCAAGTTCAAGTGAATCGGAGCTCGTATGTGAAAGTTGGGTTTTGGGCCTCTTTTGTACATTGTGTATTTTAGCGGTTTTTGACCCATATTTTATGTACATATTTTCTCTATCAATAAAAATCCAAAAATATAGATTTAGTTGTCTTTTATTTATCTTTGATTTCTCCTTATTTTTCCGGATTTTTTTACCAGGTTTAATAGTGAAAAAAAAATAGAAAACCCAAAAGTAAAGGTATTCTATGTACATGGGATACCCTAAAATTCACTTTGTGCATTTGATCGATTTTGGTTTTTATGTCTTCAAGAAAGTTGTAGATCTCATCGAGACGAGCAATTTTCGTGAAGAAAAGTTTTTGATCCGAGGTCATTTACTTTTTTTAATCGATTTTACAAAGGTTTTATCCGTGGAATTTTCTAGTGTTGACACGTGGCAGCCTCTAGGGCCGCCACGTGTCTGTCATTTTCGGGTTTTTATACTCTTTTTTATTAAAAAAATAAAAAAAAGCCAACGCACGTGCGAGGCACGTGCCTCCCAGGCACGCGCCAAGCACGTGCGCCCCTCCGCCCCTTCTCACACCTTCGCCATGTGCTCAATCTCGGTCGTTCGATCTCGGCCGATCGAACGGCCTGGGACAAGTCGTCTTCCCCAACGGTCCCCCCCGGTTCCTCCGCCATCGCCTGCGCTGCCAAACTCTTCCTCGTCGGCTCTCAACAGCCACAACCGCCTCCGCACTTTTCGCGCCGCCGCCACTCCTCCCCTTATCCTGCAACCACCTCTGCAACCTTCGCGAGTCTCGCTCCCATCACCGGCCCCCTTCTCCCTCTCTCCCCTATTTACAGACTCCACCGCCACCGTTCATCGACATCCGCCGATCCCTCATCGAGTCTCTCTTCTCCGGTGGTGGCAGCCCGTGAGCGAATCCCTCATTGGCGTGATCTGAGGGCTACCACCCTCGTCATAGCAATGCCCTCCAGTTGCTGCTCCAGCTCTGGTGGGTTCACCATTGAGCCGCCTTCTCCTCCAGGTTACCTCTCGCTCTCTCTCTCTCTCTCTTCGCCGTAGCCCCAACATAAACTCCTCCGCCTCCGAACCTGTCTCCGCTCGGAGCTTCGTCTCCCCTTTGCCTCTCCGACCTCTTTGCCACCCACGTTGTACGCATCAGCCTTCATCGACAACGACGACCGCCAACCTCGGCTTCAACCTTCGACCTCCACCGACAACGACTCCACCGTCGTCTTCACCGACCGCCTGAGCTCCTCCGTCTCCGCGCCTTCGTCTCTAGCTGGGTCTTCACCGTCGCCCCCTGGCTGTGTTGGCCCGACGTCTACAGCTTCACCAACTCGACCGCCAACACCGCCTCCAACGACGCCATCGACCATCTTCCCCAGCACGATCATCAACCACGCGTCAACTTTACCCGCTCCGCCACCGACCTCGAAGTTACTCCACCAGCGGCGCCAGTACATCACACCTACGTCCAAAAAGCTCGACCTCCGCCTCCCAATTGCCAGCAGGAGCCCCTTCCGCCTCGCAAGGGCGCCTGCTCGACACCAAAGCTCCACCAGGTTGGGCCTCCTTTGCCGCCTTCGCCGCCGGGCATGAAGCCCGAGGCCCTTCCACGTGAGGAGCACGTGCGAGAGCGACCACGGACGTCAGCAACTACTCCAGCATCATGTCAGTGGCCAAAAGTCTGAGTCACGTGCCCAGCACGTGACATCGGGTCATTTGCAGACTGCCCCCCGGAGCTTCCCCATATTTGCACATCAGTCCACCCAAGCCAAGGGCACGTGCGCAGAACGTGCCCCTTGGAAATTTTGCAAGTATTCCCCCCTGAGTATCTGTATTTACATTTCAGCCCCCCACTGCAGTTATTTCTTTATTTATTTTATATTTATTTGTTGCATAAATAACCCTGTGTTCCCCCTCTGTTTAGAACCTCTTCTCTACATTATTTTATCATCAGAAAATAGCATGATGTTTGTTGATTAACTCTCTACATTTTGACTTTTTGTGGAAATTTTTATGATCTGTGGTTAAGTAATAATTAATTGTTATGTGGAAAATTGCATATTTTGCCCATTTCGTGCTCTAAAATTCATAGTTGATTAACCGTTGCTCTAAAAATCCCCGAAAAATCAAACATTGTAGAGTTAATTTGATTAACATTGTGTCCAAAAGGATTTGCATTTGCATGCATACTTTGCCCCGTAAAAATCATTTTGCATATTTCATTATTTAATTTTTAATTGGTATTAGATCTCACATTTTTGAGGTTTAGGATTTTTTTGAGATCCATCACCTAGTGATAGATATTAGATAATTTTATATCTTGAAAATAAGTAGGTTTAATTATAATTAAATATTGAAAACTATTTTGTTTGCATTTAAAAATTCATAAAAAAATTATATTGCATTCAAAAATTCCAAAAAACTTACAGTGCATTCATTTCATCATATCTTACATTGTGGCCAAATTTCGTATTTTTCGGACATCGTTTGAACGTAATTGATATTTTAGTCCCTAAAATAGGCCGCATTTGCATTTTGCATCCCTTATTGCATTGAAAAATTCCAGAAAAACTGCATCGAGAACCGAATACGAAATTGGATAAACATAATTCTAGGTTGTTCCTTTGCCTCCTTGTGATTGACCTTGGGACTTGCCCAAGTAAAATAAATATAAAACCACTTGATTAAAATTGAATAATTTTCGTGGTTATATCTTGACCGATTCCGATCGCCGCCTACAACGAACGACACATGATTATTTTCACTCATAAAAATTAAAAACAACTTCTTACACGCGTGATTTCAGACTCGTCAAGTATCCTTACTTATACTTTGTTTTTCATCATATTATTAACCATTTGGATAACATTGTCAAGTTGTTCTGTCAATGCATCAACTCTTTGATTAATCCAAGCTATGTCATCTTCTATAATCTCATGACTCGGAGATGAATAACCATACTCATCATGTTGTGACTTCGACATGCAATCCTGAGCCAAGTAATAGTCATTCTTAGTGGTAGTGGCTTGGTCATGAGTCATATTTCCTTGAATTTGAATCTCAAATGTCTGGTCAAAGGAAAAGTGGTTGTACTTGGGAAGAGAGTCATCCTTATTAGAGGATGGTTCAAAATGTCAATTCTCAATCATAAACGGTAATCATGTTTCTTTGTCAAATTTGATTATGCACATGTCCATCCTCGAATTTGCTCACTCCATTCTGTCCACATAATAATCATTCTACTTAGTGAGTGATTCATATGTTGATAACTCAAACAAGGAAGGAGTAGGGTGGTGGAAAGAGAGTAATGTGTATTATGGTTAGGGAAGGACCGTTTAAAGAGAGGGCTCTCGTCATTTGAGAATGAAGACAAAGTTGGTCAGGATTCAGTCATGTAAGCTCGACCCATGGTTGGGTATGAAAACCAATATTCCGACATCATCAAAAAGGAAGGTGGAGACTAATTCACGAACCTCGATATGTATATGCAAGTGTAATGATCTTTGGATGCATGCAACTCAATACTCAATTAAAACCCCAAAATTCACCAACTTCACTTAGTGAAGGTTGTGAAAGTTCAGTCAACCATCTTTTCAGATTTAAATTGGTGATAAAATCAATCTTATAATCCGTTACACACATGCGTGTCGCCGCTGATGCCCAGATGTGGTTCCACTACCCGTCAATTAAAGGAGTGATTTGCCCAGGTGTTGGGTAATATCACATCCCTAAAGGAGATAATAGACCGACACACCCAAAATGTCAACTATTTTTAGTGGTGAGCACTAGCCACTCCTAAATCCGCAAGAGTCAGATTTGGGGACTTAGGGTACATGTCCAAGGTTTTGGGCTCTAACCTTACGGCTACGTACTAACCCATTCAAAGTTTGTAGGTATGTAACTGTGCACAAGAATGGGGTTGCTCTCCACAATGAATGATGTACATTTCTTATCCATTTTTAATTAGTTAATAATGTTTAGCAGTCTCCTTGTTTTAATTTGAATATCACTTCAATTTGAATGGAGAATGAAGTACATCTACATGAGTATTCCAATTTCTTTTATATCATAGATGAGTGAAAATCGAGGGAGAATCGAAAAAATAGTATAGCAGGAAGCACAATGATGACTGCAAAATCAAAAATACTTACAGTTCTTCCTCGCAATCTCCATGTCGGATGCTAAACAAAATTTAATTTTCCCTAACAAATATGTCTAATGCATGCACAAGAAACCACACCTAGAATAGGAATTTCTGTTAACTGCTGAAAGAACAATTTAATTTGCCTAAGTGAAATCCATTCTAGTGCATTTAAATAGTATGAGACTGTGAACTTGGTCCGATGAGCACAACAAATAAACCTAGTAGCACTAATAGTTGTAGTGCGATCCTTAGGCTACATCACTCACCACAATTAATGGGGCTTGCTAGGTCGAGTGTCCAGTCCAGGTACTCACGTGGGTCTTCAAATGAAGACCATTGTAATTGGAAATTATTAAAATTGTATTACAAAAGTGCATAAAGAAAACACTCTCTAAAAAAATGAAAATTAAATTAAAATTCTTTCGTGCCTCCTCAACGGGCTCGGTCCACAAAATTGCCCGCCTTTGTTTTCTTCGAGTTGTATTAGCTTCCGAGAAAGTTTCTCTTAGTTGACCTAGTACCTTGCATGAAAAATACAATAAATTAATGTTAGAAAGATATTCATAAAAATATACACAAAAATAAAGGAATTAAAAATGTTGATAAATAAATGGAAAAATAAATACAACAAAATCGGGGGTTAGGCTACCTAAGGATGGAAATCTAAAATTTAAATTATTCAAAAACTAATCCTATACTATATACCTCCTCAGAAAAAGTGCCATTTGAGGACACTATACAATTACCCTTTTGATTTTGTCATCTTAATCGTTAGTGTAGTTTGGTAATCTAAGAACTTTTAAAAATTGATTACACCGAGAAATGCTATAGAGAATTAATTCTTAATATAATCAAGATTGTTTATTTTACTTGAGTATGTCCCAAGGTCAAACTCGGAGAGGTAATTTGAGGGTCTAGAATTAATAATTAAATAATAAAAATATAGTTTTCGTAGAAGAAGAAGAGTTTTTGGTATTTTTATATTCTTAACAGATTTAGAATAAAAGATGTAATTAATTAAAAAGAAATTTGATTTATGTACTTTAAAAATAATTTTTATGCAAATAAAATAATTCCATGTTATGTGGCAGAAAATAAATAAATAAGCAAATACAACCTTTTTGTTACTTTTAAATGATGTAGTCATGATGCAAGATGTTATGCAAATTGAGCAAGCCAAATAGAGCAACAATCCAAGCATTAGCAAATAATCATTCTAAGGTACCATGAACCCCTCTATTTTATTTAGTTTCAGAAATAATTATAGAAATGTGCGATCAATCAATTTTCCAAATTGTATAAATTTATAACTATTTATTTAAGCAAGAGAATTAATATATGAGAGTAAATGCTCAAAGAAACTAAATAACCCCCTCAATTTAATTAGCAATAGAAAATATCTCCAAATGAATGTTTCAATGTTCTAATTTATAGAGAATAAGACAATGATCAAAACGACACTAAGAACGTGAAAATTTGT
This sequence comes from Ottelia alismoides, assembly GCA_037367405.1. Classification (NCBI taxonomy): domain Eukaryota; kingdom Viridiplantae; phylum Streptophyta; class Magnoliopsida; order Alismatales; family Hydrocharitaceae; genus Ottelia; species Ottelia alismoides. Next base: position 45,998 of record JAZKJV010011100.1, read on the forward strand.
TAACAGATACTTAAGTTATCAATAAGTGAAGTCAGGGGCATAATTATAATTAAAATAATTATATAATTCAAAAATATAACCTTTTAGGGGCTAGGATGCAGTTACACTAAGCCACTGGTGTCCTTTTGGTAATTTACCCAAATGGGGTTATGGCCGTTATTTTCTGAAGCTGGAAGGGCGCCTCTGCAAGTTGCCCCAAGTGCGTGCGTACTACATGTGACTAGTACTTCTATGTAACTTGAAAACGCATTTGGCTTATGAGCAAAATTTCCCACATACACATGCGATACACATGGGGGGGGGCTGGCTTGTGCGGTGGTTTGTCTAGATACATCTACGTGGTAGCGGACGGTTCTTCGGGTCTAACCGAAGCTACCGGCTTGTGTATGGGCACATGGATGAATCATGGATGTCTGATCGAAGCTCGATCTGATGTCTATAATTTGGATGTTTTTGGAGGGCTATGATGCAAAGAGTTCTTGATCCTATGCCTCATGTACATCAAGTATGAGAGTTAGGCTTCTTCTTCATTCTAAGCTTCTCTTTCGATGATGCCTTGTTGTTCGGAAGATGGAGGGCATATGATGCTCCCGACAAGGCCGTGGAGAGGAGCGCGATGGTGGAGGTCGTGGAGAAGATAGAAGAGGAAGTGAAGATGTTATCAGAGATGGAGGTGTTCAGGCATCGAAGTGGGTTTAATGGAGTCGATGAGAAAGAAAAGGAAACGATGTCGAGGAATAGAGAATGGAAGAGGTAGATGAAGAAAAGGAGAGGAATGGAAAAGGAATATGCGGTGCCTGGAGATGGGGGAGCTATGAGTCTCTTCTCCGATACTCGCTTCGAGTAGTCAAAGGTGGAGATCCTAGGCTTCGACCATCTTCACAAGGAAGAGCAACAATAGAGGAATGTGATTCCTCTAGATCGTCTGAGAGGGAGTACTTGCCAGATCTCATTACCTTTATTCTATCATTTTGACCTTAAAAATTGTAGCTAATGCATGAATATAACATTAATTTGTACAAATTAACATTCATTTTTTGTTCCATTTATTGTGTTTAAAATACATTTTTAATGCCAAAATTATATAATAAAGAAATAAAAATAGAAACAATGAAATGCAAAAGGTATTTTATGACCCTAAATCCTGAGACCTAGGCATCTTGATGATGGGGTCAACTAGGAATAAAGTAGGGGGAGATAATGGACAATAATACATGAAAAACCCAATTTATTTATTCAACATTAATTCATTTTTGAGACCTATTTTATTTTTCACTTTTTATATTTCAAATAAAGAAACTTTGTACATAAAAGTTTTAGGTAATGATATATAAAAAATACAAAATTGATTACATGCAAAACTAATTTACTGTATACATTTTATACTCTAAATAAAAAGCCAAATCCCAAATTCCCATACCCATATATCCTAAATAAAAACTCAAAATGTATCAAAATTCTAATTGTATATAATTTTTAATAAGCTATCTAGAAGGTGGTTTCATATTTTTTAGAGTTCAGGTGTGAAAGTTAGGTTTTGGACCACTATTGTAATGTACCTGAATAAAATATTTATTCTATTTATTCTTGCTTTTTTATAGTTTTATAAATATTTTTTATAAGACTTGTACATATTTAAAAAGAATAAAAACATAAATAAAACAAAAAAATAAAATACTATACAAAATACCTAGATGAAATACATGTGCTTATACCTGTATATTTAATACCTCTATTATTTATGTATACATAATATAACAACAAAAAATAATAAAAATATATTTGTGTATATAAAAACAAGTTATAATATTCTAAAATAATAAAATAAAATAATATAATGAATAATAAAAAATAAATAATAAATAACCAAAATGATGGTAAATATACCTATAAAGGAACCCTAAAAATAAACTTGTAATAAATTAACTCAAAAAAATAAATAATACTTTAGAAAATAGTAAACATCTTTTATTTTATAACTTTATTTTAATTAAATCATCTACTATTTATTACTTAATTTATAAATAATTTCAGAGCTCAGTTTATCATGGTTGGTCCACGTGGACCAACCAGGTTGCGACTTGAGTTGACTCTAGTCAACTCCTCTGACTCACCTTTGGCATCTGATAGACCTAGTGTTGACCCTTGTTTGACGATTTTTGCAGCTCGCTACATGCACGGTTTTGGGTTGATTCCTTCACAGTTTTTGTTCCTCAATCCATAGTCAATCACGTGCATATGATTTCTTGATCGAAGGAACGTTGCAACACGCTGCCCACCTCGTTCGTTGGCTCCGCTCCACCATCTTGTACATAACCCCTCTCGAGCTCCTCATTCAACTTTGAATCCCTTTGACCCTGGTTTGGCCTCCCTCGTTTCCAACCCCTTGTAGCGGATCAAAGCGTAGCCTTTAGATGCATTCCACATCTCCGACGAGCATCGTCGTCGTGAGGTTCTATCTCCTGGATACAGCCAGTTGATATACTCTTTCCTTTGCTTTCTAGGTAGATCCAGGTTGTAGATTTTTGTTCCGCATTTTCTCTTACATTTTTATCACTCGCATTAGCTGTAAAATTTTATTCGAATTTCATCAAAGTTAGCCCTCCGAAGAGCTCTCCACTTTGAACCTCCTATTTGTCGAACCACCTACCGCCCTCACATATCTCTCCTTTCCCTTCTCGTCGCCCAACCACCATCTATTCTACAAGATCTCGCTAGGATCTAGATCTAGATGCTCCCACTCTGCCACCTCTCGGAGGATCCTCATTTGAGTCACCAACGCTTCCACCAGCCTTCTGATGCTCTTCATAGAATCATATTTTTGTCTCTAACTAGCTCCTACAGGAAATGAAGCGAACAAGTATCTTTGCATGGGCTTTTGAGGTTCAAAGAGAAGCTCTAGGTGTCATGCAATGCCGAACCGCTTCCAGTGGTGCCCGACATTTTGCAGAGCTCTACATGTGTGGGAGTACATCAGGAACCTGTAGGGCACTGTTGCAGCAAGAGAGCAAGTCAGAGGCTCGATCCATATCTGATTGAAGCTCGGAGGAATGGGAGTTGTTCCATGTTCCTCCAAGATACTTCATTGTCGTCCGATTGAGAGGAGTCCCCTGTTTCCACAACCACCATTGGATGGAGATGCATCATACTGTCCGATCATCAGTGAGGATCTAATCCTCGCCATCCATCTACAAATCATTATACACTGATGGATCGTCGATGCGTGGCAAGTGCGAGAACCTACACTATCCATCTCCACGCAGATGAGGGGGTAATTGCATATTCGAACCTCCAATTATTGTATTTATTTTTTAATACATAAATTTTCATCTAGATTATAAATGAATTTGTAATATTTGCTAAACAGCCCCGCACCGTATTTTATTTGCATTTGAGTCCATGTCAGCTCACGTTATATGCGGTCCCACGTGAGGTGGGCATTTTGTGAGGTCGCCTATTTATTTAATCCCTGATTTTAGATATTTTGAACTTTAAAAATGTATAAAAATTAGCAAAGTTATCTTAAAAGTTATAAAAAAGGGTAAAAAATTCTTTAAAATTGAAAAATATTTAATTCTACACTTTTTTTTATTTTTAGTTATATTTATATCTATGTTAGTCCATATTGTATGTATAGTCTTATATATTCTATACTATATAAAAACTAAAAATCAGAAAATATAAAAATAAAAGAATATATATATATATATAAATAATAAAAAATCTGAAAACAAAAAATATACAAAATTAGAATCACATAAAAACCATAATTTGGTTAAGTGTTTGAGAGACAAATTTTGCTTGGATTTTCATCTCGTGCTCTATACCCTTGCTTCCTGAGTTCGACCCATACTTGCTTGTCACTATACTTCTTTAGTAGCGTATAATAAATTTTGATTCACACTGCTTTGCTTGATTTACTCTTTGTGTGGGTCAATTGTTGATTGACCACGTGGTTTTGTAAGCGGTCGCCTCAGCGACTAGATATCTTTGCTTCCATGAGAATATCATTTTAGACCCTTGCAAATTATGTGTCATCAAATGGTGAAGTTGCCGGGGAACATCGGTATGTAGAGACGATTTTGTCTTTCACTTAGCCATTTGCGCATTTATTTACATTTATTTTATTATCATTTTTGAATTGTCTTACACCTCTTATGTTTGTCTTCTTGCGAGGGACCGTGGACCGCAGAGGATCGCCTAGGTGATTCTATACAGCCTTGGGATGAGGAGATGGGTATTTTAACCTAGACGACAGGAGAGAACAAGAGACTCTTGAGAGAGAGAGGACAGTAGCAATAGCTTAGTTTTCTATTTTCATTTTGTGAGAGAGAGTCATTTTATTTTTACATCATTAATTTGTTATAATACATGTACATTGAACTTTGGATGCTCGGGCCAAATTTCTAAGTGTTTGTTCACTTGGGGGCTCACCAGATTTTGACGTGTTTTCTACAATCTTGTTTCCTTTGTTTCTCGCATTTTAAGCTTTCTGGCTTATTTTTTCATTGTTTTGTGTAATGAGCCCTTAGTCTTTAGGCTTTCTTAATCATGTAAGCTAAGGCCAAACACCTAACTATACTTACATACTCATATAGTCTTCACGTTTGGATTTAGTTTATTAATTATCGAACACATAGTATTGAAACCACGTGCCGCAAGAGCTCTCCAAGCAATGCTTGCAGATCCCACTATGTGGGCTCCGAGGAGGCTCCAAGATCAGACTCAAGGTCTCACTCTAAGTGTTTGACATTTTGTTCTTCACGTATAGCAATTGCCTGCTTAGGACGATTTCCGTGTGGATATTGACATATAGTAAAGGTTTACAAATTCCTATTTTATATCCTGTATGGAGAGCGCTGGGAAGCACTACAAGTCTCCTAACTGAGCATTCATCATTTAGGCACTAAGGTGAGATTTTCATCTTATTGTCACCTTACATTGCTTTTTTGTCCCTGCCTTTGTTTTTGGATCATATAGGAATCAAATAAAATACATAAACAATAGACACTTGTATTGAAACTACTCAAAGCAAGTGATATAACAAAAATTTTTAAAAAAGGACTCCTAAAAATACTTGACCTAAAAAAATTGATTAATTGAACTCATTGAATTACGTGAGCAAAGCTCTTATTTGTTTTCATGTAGCATTGGAAGTTCTCCTTCCCGAGTGAGAGCATTATCGTAAGGATTAGAGCCCAAAACCCAATCTGTGGCTACCTTGTATATCGCATGGATTTCTAAAGTATTGGCGCTTCTAATGTACATGGACGAGTAGGGCCTGGTCAACGATGATGTTCTTTATTGTGTAGAATGTCAACCTTGTCTAAAGTATTGAGCTTAGGCCATGCCTTCACAGGGGTGTTTGTCTCATCGTCTTGCATCCGAGTAGGTCCTTGCATGTTGACGGGTGATTACGTTGCGAGCTAGGTCCGAAGTAGTGGTTTTTCTTATCGGCTTCCTCCCTATATTTCTTTGGTTGATTAGGGATCCAAGAAGGGTTACGAGTACCTTAAAAAGTGCATACTACAGGTTACAAAGGAGGAGGACATGCATGGAATACTTTCTGGCAGTACTCTCGCTCCTATATGATTAGAGCTCTAAGGACTTTTTCAAAGATAATTGCCTGAAAATCAAATCTAAAACTTACAAAGATAATTGTCGAACCTTCACAGCTTCACACATCAAGTTGGTGATCCATTGTTTTGAGGTTTGATTGCTTAGTTTCATTTAGGTCAAGATCAAAAATATCACAGATTCACTCCATTTTGCTTTCTTCTTTTTTCCTCTTTGACCCTTGCTCACTTTGAGCCATTCTACTATTTATACTCCTTTTATTTCTCGTTGACATCCATATCATTTCTCCATATCTATCTTCCTCTTGATCTTTGATATGACAATGCATGGATGTCTTAGTCGAGACTTGTCGACACCTACATCCATTCCACATGCTCTCCTTCTCCAATAATATGGGGCGATTCCTGAGAACCTGGTTTGAACTCTGCGAACTGATCTTCAGACTCCCAATCTTCTCAAATAATCTAGGATCACTCATCCTAAACTCTACTTGTTTTGGATGTCCATTGATTTAACTCCATATACATCACCATCTTCAATAAAGTTCTATATTAACCTTAACACATAACAATTTTCTTCATCTAGTGCAGCAATTTAGACTGATCGGGGTATTCTTCCATGTGCAGACCAAGAACTTGATCTCGAGCCAGAATCACAAGATGAATATGAAATGGTCGGGGTAGAGGAAAGGGATCGCAATCCAACAAGACGAAGAAGCAAATTAGGGGGATGGACAATACACAACTTAGGCTCACATCAATAGTCAGCTTCTCACATCCAAACAGGTGATCCAACAACAGCTGTCAAAATCAGGCCTTAGCTCATACCGCAATCCAAGAGATGTTGAATGATCTGTGGATAAAGACAGATGAAAGGGGATGCTGTTTAACCCAAAAATCGACGATCTAAATATGTCTCACACAAGGCGGAGACAAAGTCGCTGTGGCGACCACACGAATCCTGGATTAAAACAACAATTAACCCACAACAGAAATCAAGCAATGAAAAGTGGTGCAGAGTTAAAATCTATTATAACTCTACAACAAAGATGTGTATAGGTGTAAGTATGTGTAGAGGTCCAACACATGGAGCATACAGGTAGAATGTGGCAAAATGCTCAAAAATGCGTGAATGTGAAAACTTGTCTATTTATGCTATTTTTTGTGGGTTTTTAATTATATATATTTTTTTTATTTAAATTTTGATTTTATATTTTTATATTTTGTATTTTAATTTCTGATTTTGTATTTTCTTTTTATATTTTATATTTTTATATTTTCATTTTCTTTTAATAGAGATATAATATACAAAGTAAGAAAAAGATAGATAATGGATTAATAAAAATAGGTAAAAATAAGCAAAAATTAGGAAATAGAATTTTTTTTAGGTTTTTTATATTTTTCTAATGTTTTTTGTGATTTTCTAGATTTTTCCTATTTTTTTGGTATTTTTAAGTCAAAAATACTAGTAAATAGTGAAATAAATTGCTGGCTGGAATTAAAATGAGGGTGAAAAATATAAAATAGAGTCCAAAATTCCTCAAATTAATTTTAAATCAAAGATAATAAAATAGTAAAAATATAGCAACTGAAATTGCAATTTTAAGAGTTTTGTAGAATTTTTAAGATTTTTTGGAAGATTTTTAGTTTTTTTATATTTTTATGGGTTTTCTTTTATATTTTTTAGTGATTTTGGGACTGAAGTTAAAAAAAACTCATATAAGGAAAATATATTTTTTGGGAATTTTCAGAGATGTTTTTATAATTTTTATGTATTTTCTCATGCAAACAGTGCTGAAAATTCATGTTTTTGAATTTGTATAAATATTAAAATGCAATAAATTTGCAAAATAAAAGTACGGCATGATACTATGATGCAACATGAATTAACGTGATTTTTGTGTATTTTTTAGGTATTTATAGATGCATGCAAAAAATAGAGGAAGCATAAAGAATCTACACACAAGCAAGGGGCATAAATGTAAATAAGCAAACGATCCAGAGCACGAATGCATATTCCACACAAAAAATATAACCTATAAAATTAAAATTCTCTGGACCAATTAAAAATACCCCAACCACCAAGGATATATTCGTAAAAACACCAAGCCCACGTGACTAGGCACGGGCGCCTGGTAGGGGTACGGATGTAATTCACAAGAACACCGGGGGCTGAGCGCAAAAATGCCAGAATATTATAACTGCAAATAAAAGATTTTAGACTAAAGACAAATATGGAAAAGCCCCTGGGGTCGACTGCAAAAACGCCAAGTCACGTGCACGTGACCTGACAAGGGATAGGTAGTAATATCACAAAAATCTAGGGGCCATTGCGCAAAGTTTACAAAAGTTTTTAAACACTGATGAAAGACTTAAAATTAAGTTTTAAATACAAAAACACCTTGGGGGATAACTGCAAAATACCCAAAGCCTAGGCCGATCCAACGGTGGTCGAAAGTTTACTTATGCCACGTGTCTCTCCCGGATGACGCGATACCCCTTGGCTGCTGACGACCCTGATTAGAAGATGCAGATGGCGATCGACGGTTGGAAGAAAATCTGATCAGACGGCGCCTGCGCTATCTGGAGAAACGCCTTGATCGGACGGCTGGGGACACGGGAGGACGAACAACGAGGAACTCTGGCCAGGCGAAGCTCTCTGAGCTCTTCCTCCATTCTCCGGCCGAATTGAAGCTCGTAAAATGGCACTTTCCCTTCCTGGAGGATTCCTCTCACTTCTGGAGTGACTAAAAAGCCCCAACGTTGGTCGGGGGGGCTTGCGGGAGGACGACGGAGCGTTAGAGCTCCAATGGCCTCCGACGAACCTCCAAAACCGCCCTAGCTGCTGCTGTAACTCACTGACCTGCACAACAAAGGTTACACCATCGAGGGAAAAGTGCCTCGATGGTTGGGGAGCGAAAGGATGGCGGTGGCGTGCGAGAAGGAGCTCGCCGGAGCAAGCCCCAGTGAGATGGTAACGAAGGTGGTGCGTTGGGCAAAAAAAAACAACGAAGATTTCTAGACGATTCCTAAGGTTGCTACAAGTAAAGAAAATGCGAGAAATTCAAGTAAAACCAAACTCAAAGGCCAGGATGCCCAAGGTAAGATACCTCACGGTGGTACGCCGGAGATGGGGGTGGAGACCTCCTCAGTCGCTGCTTGGCCTCGCTCGAAGGAGCTGGAGGACGCTCTGTCACAGCCTCCGGTCCAGAGCTCCAAGGCGATGGTCCAAGCTTTGGTCAAAAGGGTTCAAAAATGGATGGAAGGTGACAGGGGCATTTTGAGCAAAGTGGTCGAGAAGCGTGAAAAACGATGGAGATCTCACGAATCCAAGATCCAATCCCCGAGGAAGCCCTTGGGCGTGTAAGGTCAAACATCAGGGAGAAAAGTGTACAAGACATCGTCAAGAAAGGATACAAGACGTGTCCTCCAAAAATGGGAGAAAATCGAGAAAAACCAAGTCTGACAGCGGAACAAAGGGCGGGTCAGAGAGTTGACGGAGGTCAACTCTCGGACCCTCCTGGCTGGTCCACCTAGACCACCAGGAAAATCCCTGCAAAAAATCATTTAAAAAATCATTTTAAGATAGTAAATGAATTTATAAATTTTCATTTATTAAATAAAAAATGTTTATTATTTTATTATGATTTTTATTTATTTTTTCGAGATTAATAATTAGAAGTTACCATTTATAGCCTATACATGTATATTCTTCTGTATATTTTATTATTTATTTTTATTTTGTATATTTAATTTATTTATTTTTGTTTGTTAATTTATAAATTTATAAAATAATTTTATACACTTAAACATATTTTTATTTTATTTTTCTTATGTATTTAATACACTTAATAAAATATAAGTATGAATTATATAGGTATATGTATAGGTATTATACCTAGTTATTATATACAAGTATTTTTTTGTATTTTATTGTGTTTTTATTCTGATTTTAATATACACATAAATTATAAATAATATTTACAAAATTATAAAAATATAAAATTATAAAAATAATGAATAAATAATGAAATGAATATTTTAATATGTACAAGTATACTACAAGGGTCCAAAACTCAACTTTCAAACTGTAGCTCCGCCAAATGCAAAACCACCACCATTAAATAGCTTATTTTAAATTATATACATTTAAAGTGAGTTTTACGTGTTTCGAGATTTTATTAGGGAGATACATGTCTGGGAAGTTGGTATTCTGGATTTTTATTCAGATCATAACTTTTTATCTGTATGTTATTTTTGAATGAAATCAATTTTGTATTTTTCTTTATTTAATTATCTACAACATTCATGTTTAAAGTTTCTTTATTTGAGGTATAAAACTGAAAACAAAAATAGGTCCCAAAATAAATAAAGAATAGGTTAAATGAAAGGTATTTTTATTGTATTTTGGCCCTTATCTCCCCCTACTTTATTCCTTGTCGGCCTAGTCATCGAGATGCCCAGGTCTCGGGGTTTTGGGTCATAAAATATTTACAATATTTTATTCTTTTTCTTTTCTTTTCTTTATTCTATAATTTTGGCTTTAAAACTGCATTTTATACAATATTTACACACTTATGCATGGATGCTAAAATGCATGATTTAAGCCTATTTACACGCATTACTAGGGTTTTTAAGGCCAAAATGATAGAATAAAGATGATGAAACGTAGATTCATCATCCCCCTATACTTGCCTTTGCTAGTCCCTAGCAAACACTTGTGCAATAAGTGTAGAAAAAGAAAAACAAAAAAAGAAAAAGAAGAAGTGTGGATTAAATTTAATTATCAAACTTGTTTTCACAAAATCAAAGTTTGGAGCTTAAGTCGGACCTTTGGAATTTTAGTGCGGGCGGAACCTTAAATAGAACTAGATTTGAAATCCAACATTCTCTAAGAATCCCAAAACTATGTTCAAGTCTCCTCAATAGCCAGGTCAGAAATATCTCAACTCATACGCAAACACTTACGACCATGAATCTGACTTGTACAGTGTAAGTGATGGTGTCTCTCCCCAACTAGAATGACAAAGAGACTGACTTCCCTAATATGACAACCTAATGATTCCCCAATCCAACAACTCATTACTCAAGTTGCAGGGTATTACCTTCTATGTTCAAGTGGCAACCAGCTCGAGAGGAGGGGGTGAAGAGAAGAATGGACGGTAGCCAGTGTAGCTACCTATCCTAGGATGCAAGACCAGTGTAGTCAAGTCATCCAGCTGCAGGCTCACATGATTTGACTTTGAAGCTCAAGCTTGCTTTATTTGACTATACACATATGTACATTCCGGCAGGCATTTATTTTTGTACAAGCATGTATCGTTTTTTTAATACTATTCACAACAGCATTTACATAGGGAGTTTTTCCTCTTGAGCCAGTAGACTATTCCTCTTTTGAAGCTTTATTGCAACCCACACTCTCCTGTCTTTAGAATTCCTCATCACTAGACGGGTTGGGATGCACTTCACTCCCTAGAGGAGGACAAGTGTTTCCACTTGTGTGTGTCTCATACCGGCAAATCCAATCCCCTCACCACTCCAACTGAGTTGAGCCATGTGAAAGGTGCAGATGTCCAAGTTAGGTCATTATCAACAAGAGTCGTGCGTGTGTTCCGAAATACTCTACTTAAGCAGTCAAGAATCCATTGAACCAAGTCCCGTGATCCTCAAAGAATTAAGTCAACTAGACCTGAAGTGCCTCAAACTCAGTTCCTATAAGGTTCCTGTTATTAGGTAGATTTTTAAGGTCCAATCAAACTCCAATCTCCGAATTTTATTTAGACTTGTTCAACTATCAAACTTAATCCGAAAAATGCGAATGCTATGCAAATGACATGCAAAGCGTAGAAAATATTTTTGTGATGCAATTTTTAAAGATTTTGAACTTTTTATGGATTTTTGAGAAGATGAAGCATATGCATTTTTTTTGTATTTTTCAAAAGATTTTTCAAATGTTTTTGGTATTTTAATTTTTGCAAATGTTTTTGGGATTTTTGAAAAGAAAAGATTTTTGGGTAAAAACTAGGTTAAAATATTTACACGGGAGTGCTTCTTATATTTACAAGAAGTGGATTTTAAGAATTTACAGGGTAAGTGATGAATTTTATAGATATATAGTGGATTTTAGTGTGATGTATTTATTCCTCAAACTTATTTGAACAGGTTTTCAAACAATTTTGAAAACTATAGTCCAAAATAATTTTTACAAACAATTTTACAAACATGTACATACATTTGAAAATCATTTTGCAAAGGTTTTTCAACATTATAGATAGAATTTTTAAAATATTTCTGCAACTATTTTTCAAACCATTTGCAAATCATTTTTCAAATATTTTATTTCACACAAAGAAAATAAATTTTTCAAACAAACAATTTTTACAAAGGTTGAAAACATGTAACAAATTATTTTCCAAATAGTTTTCAAAAGATTTTCACAAAGATTTTCAAACTATTTTTCAAACATTTTGCAAAAAACATTTTCACCTGATTTATTACTCAGTACATATAAAAAGAATTTGAGGAATGATAACATCTTTTTATTAAGGGTTTTTAATGAATTTTAAAGAATTATTAGCCATATTATTAAGAAAATACGAAAGTACGAGTTATGGCTAAAGTATATATGTAGTATATACGACCCCCTATACTTAGCTTGATCTATGTCCTCATAGATCAGAGAGAAAAGAGAAGACATAACTCGTATTGAGTATAGAAAAGTCTAAAGAATAAATGAATAGGAGATGAATGAACGAATGAGAAGTTGACCGTCCCCCTATACATAGTCACAAATAATCCTAAGTATAGCAGACTGTACACAAAGCAGGGAGGGTCAAGGGTGGGAATGAACAGATCGTACTCAGATTGTTTCCCCCTATACTTGTTGTAAGATATCCCTAAGTATAGACAAGAAGTGGAGACAATGAAGAGGATCGAAAAGAATGAAAACTCGGGGTGCACACCCCCCTATACTTAGGACCAAGTACGTCCTAAGTATAGAAGACTGTCTACAAGGGGTGATACCTTTTTGATACCAAAAAAAGATAGAAAATGAAAAGAAGAAAAGAAGAAAAGAGATCCAAAGATGGACGAGAATAGAGAAGGATGTACGCATCACTCCCCCTATACTTAGGGTAAAAGAAGCCCTAAGTATAGGCAACAACAAGAGTAATGAAACGGAATAATGAAGGTACACTCGGCTCGTCCTCCCCCCTAAACTTAGGACAAAGTACGCCCTAAGCAAGGCAAACACGAGAATGGGTGGATGAGCAATACGGGAGAGAGAACATAGGTACACAAAAGTGAATATACAATAGAGATGGATATAGAAATGGTCAAGAAGGTTGAAAGCAAACAGTCTTGCGGGACCGCTGAGGAATAGATCTAGTATGATGCATGTTGACATCAGGGTCCACAGTGGACGGATGCCGATCAGGGTCGATAGAGTGTATGTCCTCGGTGGTCCTAGGGTGTGAAGGAACAGACAGGTGAGTGGAAGAAGTGTGGTCAGGTCTGGCCTTGGGGTTCTCGCTGATAACGAAGTGAAATGGGATGAACTCATCATCCTCAGAAGAAGTGTAATCTGTGTCGTCTTGCGAGGTCTCGTCTAGGTCAAAACAAAAAGGAACGAACTCATCAGTGGAAGTAGTCGAACTCTGTTCGTCCTCTATAATCTCAACCAGATCATCTTTTTCATCAAAAGGCCCGAATTCTCGAATAAAAGCAATCAGATCAAATTCAGCCTTCGTCTCATCATTATCTATGTGAACAGGAGCGGACTCATCAATGAAAGAAGTCGAAACATGTCCGTCCTGTCTAGTCTCTACATCTGCCCTCCGCTCAATGGTGTCTATCGTGTAAATCCCGCGGATGTCATCAACGCATCGCCAATCACAGGAAGCAGAAACGCCAAGGTCTATGCTTTCCAAGCTTTCCTCCTTGGAGAGGAATTCTTGGGTCTCATCATCGGTCATAAAGAAAGTCTCTCGGATATCCTCATATAGATCATAGGCCTCTGGGTCAGCCAAAACATGTGTGGTCGCATCAGGTGCAGGTCTCTGGTCAGCGGTGGATGCGTTGATCGACACTTCGCTTTCGTCAGCAGGACGGAAGGGACTCTCTCCTGATCCGTAATCAATAACGACCCTCGCAGAGGCGAGGAATGGTCGCCCCAGGATGATTGGAGAGTGCTCCCCAGTGTAGGTCTCCATGGGCAACATGACAAAGTCAACCTAGTAGCTCGTGCCCTGAATCGAGATGACGGTGTTTTCAAGGATACCCTTCAGCCTCTTGATAGATCCATCATCAAACTGAACAATCATCCTGGTTTTCTTGAGATGCCCTAAGTGAAGAGACTGTACCAGCAAGAAGGGTAATATGCTAATCGAAGCACCGCCGTCTAGGAGAGTGTGATCACATGTGTGGTCAGAGATGGTGCAGCTAATGAAAGGTGTGGCAGTGTTCCTCTTCCGATGAATGGGACAGTGTGTGATGGCGTGGGCAGTGGCCATGGTCAAGATATGACGCTCAGATCTGCTCCTCCGCTTTCTCTTCTTGGGAAGAGGAGCAGATAAATTGGTCATGGCCTGTTGAAGTGGGGCACGGACAATCTCATGAATAGTAGCCACCACTTCGGGTTCAATCAACATTTGTTTTTAATTTTTGGACATCCTCCATACAAGGGAAGAAGTCGGAATCAACATCTACACAAGGCATGCCAAGAGCAGTATGTACAGTGGCATCCTCATGGTCAAAGGTGGGACATGGTGTGAATGGATGTGCGATCAAAGGGTCTGCCAATTGGGCACTCTCCTCACAGTCTGAATCAACCAAGGGTCTCCCGAACTCTTTTTGGATTTTTAAGATTTTCTCATTTTTTTGTATTTTGGGCGATTGCAATCTCTCATGGAAATCCTCAAGTGAACCCATATCATCAAATGGTGGAATATCATGGTCGCTTTTATTGGTGCTAGTGAGGTGGTCAATCCTCTGTCTCATACAATCCATCATCTGGGTCAAGTGCTCAAGGGTGGACTCCATGAAAGGTGACTCCAACAGATCAGTCTTGGGTGGATGTGAAGATGGAAAATATGGAGGTGGTGGTGGGTGTGGGTAGAAGTCCAAGGTCTAATACTGTGGCTGAGGAAGGTATGTACAAAAATCAGAACAAATAGGAGGAGAGTCCTCCTAATAAAAGGGAGGTGGACCGAAAGGAGCGACCGAAGGATCCGCAAAGTCCGGATAGGAAATGCTCCAAGGGTCCATCTTGAAAACAAAAGGAAAATGGTTCAGGAAAGAACGAAGGTCAAGTCAAGAGAGTGAAGAAGAAGGCACAAATGCGCAAAAGCAATCTGGTATGCACACAAACAAACATAAACAAAACTCACACAATACAAAACTCTCAATTCACCTACTCAACTCGATAGAGACCGAAAAGTCGGTCTTTTTATCTTGTCTGTTTTAGAGTTAGGTGAGAAGTCCAAAAGTTTGCACACACACTTAGGGGTTGAATAGGATTTGGGCACTAGTCCTTAGGGTGTGCACGAGCAAGTAAAACGAACACAATGAGGAGATTACTCGCCCCAAGAGAATTTTTCTTTTTGGTTGATTTTAGGGTCGAATAATGTTAGCAGTCCCAATTTTTATTGGCTATCACTTTTTTGGATTTTTGGTAAAAATGCATGAGCCTAACGAGGAGTCAATTTCACTTAGCACCTAGGTTGTCAAAATCAGACGTTGAGAGACAGAAAAGCAATGCAAGCAGCAAAATGATGATGTATGCTAAAGAGTAAAAGCTCACCTTGCCTCTAGCACTCTACATGCAAAGATGCTCAGCAGAATTGAAACCTAACTATATGCAAATGCAAAGCCGATGAAATCGCCCTAGGGTGAGAAGCTGCTATTATCGTGAAGAACAATTTCAAAATTTGACTAAGTCCAAATGCGGCTATAGGTACATGCAATGGTGATTAGTGTGTTTGGACCTACTCTATCGCCAAGCAACTCCTACGGCTAAGGCTTAATCACACAAAAGAAATAAAATCAAAACCGAAAAACAAATAAAAAATGCGAAGAAAAACGCGAAAAAAGCCACGGTGAGCCCCCAGGTGTACAAACACCTGGAAATTAGGCTCGAGTGTCCAATGTTCAGAGTACCTGTATTATTACAAATTAATAAAATGGTCTCTCTCTCATAAAAATTACAGAAGTAAATGCAATAAAATAAAATGCTCAAAATTTGTCTTCAGACACTCCAAGTCCTCCTTTGTGCTAGGTCAAAGCCGCCTCACGTGGGTGCGCAGGTGCTCTAAAGAGGAGCTCCTCCCTCATTCCGCGTAACTCTTACAAAATCCAAACAACGAGAGTGGTTAGACAATTCAACAGATATATATATCAAAAATACGGGAAATACAATAAGCAAAAATAAAAATCGCGAGATAGACAATCAATCACAATCACAAACAAGACCCGAACTAAGCGTTGTTGCTCTCCAGCAATGGCGCCATTTGTTTAACCCAAAAATCGACGATCTAAATATATCTAACACAAGGAGAGATAAAGTCGCTGTGGTGACCGCACGAATCCTGGATAAAAACAACAATTAACCCGCAACAGAAATCAAGCAATGAAAAGTGGTGCGGAGTTAAAATTTATTATAACTCTACAACAAAGATGTGTATAGGAGCAAGTATGTGTAGAGGTCGAACAAATGGAGTAGTCTGGTAGAACTGGGCAAAATGCTCAAAAATGCGTGAATGCAAAAACTTGTCTATCTATGCTATTTTGTGGGTTTTTAATTATATATATATTATTTAATTTTTTATTTTATATTTTTATATTTTGATTTTTAATTTCCGATTTTGTATTTTCTTTCTATATTTTATATTTTTATATTTTCTTTTTCTTTTAATAGAGATATAATATACAAAGTAAGAAAAAGATAGATAATGGATTAATAAAAATAGGTAAAAATAAGTAAAAAATTAGGAAATAAAATGTTTTTAGGTTTTTTATATTTTTCTAATGTTTTTGTGATTTTTCTAGATTTTTCCTAATTTTTTTGGTATTTTTAATGTCAAAAATACTAGTAAACAGTGAAATAAATTGCTGGCTGGAATTAAAATGAGGGTGACAAACATAAATCAGAGTCCAAAATTCCTAAAATTAATTTTAAATCAAAGATAATAAAATAGGAAAAATACAACAACTGAAAATGCAATTTTATGAGTTTTGTAGAATTTTTAAGATTTTTAGGAAAATTTTTAGAGTTTTAAAATTTTTATGGGTTTTCTTTTATATTTTTTAGTGATTTTTGATTTGAAGTTAAAACACATTAATATAAGCAAAATATATTTTTTTGGGAATTTTCAGAGATGTTTATAATTTTTATGTATTTTCTCATGCAAACAGTGCTGAAAATGCATGTTTTTAAATTTTTATAAATATTAAAATGCAATAAATTTGCAAAATAAAAATATGGCGTGATACTGTGATGCAACCGGAACTTAAGGTGATTTTTGTGGATTTTTTAGGTATTTATAGCTGCATGAAAAAAACAGAGGAAGCATATAGAATCTACACACAAGCAAGGGGCATAAATGTAAATAAGAAAATGATCAAGGGCACGAATGCAATTTCCATAAAAAAAATAACCTAATTAAAATTCTATGGAATAATTAAAAATACCCCAAATTCCAAGGATATATTCGCAAAAACGCCAAGCCTGCGCGACTAGGCACGCGCGCTTGGTAGGGGTATGGATGTAATTCACAAAAATGCAGGGGGATGAACAACAAAAATGCCAGAATATTATAACTGCAAATAGAAGATTTTAGACTAAAGACAAATAAGCAAAAGCCCTAGGGGTCGACTGCAAAAACGCCAAGTCACGTGCACGAGGCACGTGACCTGGCAGGGGCTAGGTAGTAATATCACAAAAACCTAGGGGCCATTGCGCAAAGTTTACAAAAGTTTTAAACGCTGATGAAAGACTTAATATTAAGTTTTAAATACAAAAACACCTTGGGGGATAACTGCAAAATACCCAAAGCCTGGGCCGATCCAACGGCGGTCGAAAGTTTACTTATGCCACGTGTCTCGCCCGGAAGACGCGATACCCCTTGGCTGATGACAGCCCTGATTAGAAGATGCAGATGGCAATCGATGGTTGGAAGCAAATCTGATCTGATGGCGCCTGCGCTGTTTGGAGAAATGGCTCGATCGGACGGCTGGGGACACGGGAGGACGAACCACGAGGAACTCCGGCCAGGCGAAGCTCTTTGAGCTCTTCCTCCATTCTCCGGTCGAATTGAAGCTCGCAAATTGGTGCTTTCCCTTCCTAGAGGCTTCCTCTCGCTGCTGGAGTGACCAAAAAGCGCCGACGTTGGTTGGGGGCTTGCGGGAGGACGGCGGAGAGTTAGAGCTCCAATGGCCTCGGGCGAACCTCCAGAACCGCCCCAGCTGCTCTTGTAACTCACAGACCTGGACAGGAAAGATTACACCATTGAGGGCAAAGTTCCTCGATGGTTGGGGAGCGAAAGGATGGCGGTGGCGTGCGAGAAGGAGCTCGTCGGAGCAAGCCCCGACGAGATGGTAACGAAGGTGGTGCGTTGGAAAAAAAACGAACGAAGATTTCTAGACAATTCGTAAGGTTCCGACAAGTAAAGAAAATGCGAGAAATTCAAGTAAAACCGACCTCAAAGGCTAGGATGCCCAAGGTACGATACCTCACGGCGGTACACCGGAGATGGGGGTGGAGACCTCCTCGGCCGCCGCCTGGCCTCGCGCGAAGGAGCTGGAGGACGCTCTGTCACAGCCTCCGGTCCAGAGCTCCAAGGCGAGGGTCCAAGCTTTGGTCAAAAGGGTTCAAAAGTGGATGGAAGGTGACGGGGGCGTTTTGAGCAAAGTGGTCGAGAGGCGTGAAAAACGATGGAGATCTCGCGAATCCAAGATCCAATCCCCAAGGAAGCCCTTGGGCGTGTACGGTCAAACATCAGGGAGAAAAAGTGTAGAAGACATCGTCATGAAAGGATACAAGATGTGGCTCCAAAAATGGGAGAAAATCGAGAAAAACCAAGTCTGACAGCGGAAGAAAGGGCGGGTCAGAGAGTTGACCGAGGTCAACTCTCAGACCCTCCTGGTTTGTCCACGTGGACCAACCAGGAAAATCCATGCAAAAAATCATTTAAAAAATCATTTTAAAATAGTAAATGAATTTATTAATTTTCGTTTATTAAATAAAAATGTTTATTATTTTACAAATTATTTGATTATGATTTTTATTTATTTTTTCGAGATTAATAATTACAAGTTACCATTTATAGCCTATATAGGTATACTCTTCTATATATTTTATTATTTATTTTTTTTGTACATTTAATTTATTTATTTTTGTTTATTAATTTATAGATTTATAAAATATTTTTATACACTTAAATATATTTTTATTTTATTTTTATTATGTATTTAATACACTTAATAAAATATAAGTATGAATTATATAGGTATATGTATAGGTATTATACCTAGGTATTATATACAAGTATTTTTTTGTAATTTATTGTGTTTTTATTCTGATTTTAATATACACATAAATTATAAATAATATTTACAAAATTATAAAAATATAAAATTATAAAAATAATGAATAAATAATGAAATGAATATTTTAATTTTTACAAGTATACTACAAGGGTCCAAAACTCAACTTTCAAATCGTAGCTCCGCCAAATGCGAAACCATCGCCATTAAATAGCTTATTTTAAATTATATACAGTTAAAGGTGGGATTGATGCGTTTCGTTTTTTTATTAGGGAGATACAGGTCTAGGAAGTTGGGATTCTGGATTTTTATTCAGATCATAACTTTTTATCTGTATGTTATTTTTTAATGAAATCAATTTTTTATTTTTTTTATTTAATTATCTACAACTTTCATGTTAAAAGTTTCTTTATTTGAGGTATAAAAACTAGAACCGAAAATAGGTCCCAAAATGAATAAAGAATAGGTTAAATGAAAGATATTTTTATTGTATTTTGGCCCTTATCTCCCCTTACTTTATTCCTTGTCGACCTAGTCATCGAGATGCCTAGGTCTCGTGGTTTCGGGTCATAAAATATTTACAATATTTTATTCTTTTTCTTTTTTTTCTTTATATTATAATTTTGGCTTTAAAAACTGCATTTTATACAATATTTACACACTGATGCATGAATGCTAAAATGCATGATTTAAGCCTATTTACACGCATTTACTAGGATTTTTAAGGCCAAAATGATAGAATAAAGATGGTGAAACGTAGATTCATCATCCCATGAGGAGGAATAATTCAATCGAAAGGACTTTGAGAGCTTTAAGAACTTTTTCGTCCTTGGAGGCAGAGGAGGAGAAGAGATTCCCCCTTGCACCCAAGCTTACCTTGAAGCAGACGTACTAGCCTAGGGTAGGTCATATTATAGAGTGGATTCTGGACCCAACAGTTCACGCCCATTTTGAACCGAAGCCTCATTTTTTCTCTCTTCTTTTGTCCTTTCATGGTAACACTATTGAGGAGCCTTATATCTTCCTGCAACAATTCAGCTGCATCTGCACCACAATCCACTATCCCAACATCCCATTAGAAATAAACAAGATGTTTGCCTTCCTGTTCAGCATGCAAGACAAGGCCCTTTATTGGGTGAATAATCACAGGAAGGTTGTGACTACATGGGAGGAGCTGAAGTCTGCCTTTCTTCACAAGTTTTATCCTCTGGGCAGACTCAACCAAATGCGAGCTCGGAGCTCTAAATTCATGCATCAACCCAACGAGACCATTTACGATGTGTGGGAGAGGTTCCAAGATCTTTAGGAAAAGTGTCCTCGCCACGATATCCAAAAGATAGCCTCGTGCAACACTTCTTTGGTGGGATGACACTTGAAAATCAGAAGCTTGTCAATGCCACTTGTGGAGGTTCCCATTTAAACAAGGATGAGGATGTCGTATAGAAAATCTTCAAAGAGATTGCTGAAGGAGAAGCCACTCTCACCTCATCCTTTGCATATCAAAAGTCACCACACCTGTATCCAGCTACAAAACCATCAACATGGTTGCACCCACCAAGGAAAGGGATGAGAGATCCAATCTAAGCATCATTGGGAGCCACCTCTCAAAGGTTGACATCATTAAGAGGAGGTCACATGACCTCGAAAAGCTTGCAGTAATTGAGAAGAGGACCTAGGGCTTGGAAAAGCTCGATCAGGTTTCACAACAACTGGAGCAGCTTGTGCATGCATTGAATGTTGATGCTTGTAATTCTGTATCTGCCACTGCCAGGATTCCTATTGAGCCGAAGGATCCGACACTGACACAACCTCCTAGGTTGATTCCCCCATCGCACCAACCCATCCAACATGTGTATTACGGACAGACCCCAAACCAGCCCCCGCAGTCCCAGGCTCAGATGGTTGTATATCAACCCTAGATGTTCCCAGCTGAACCCAAGCAGTTCTTCCCACTACCATCATAGATACAAGTAGTGAATGGTGTGTGTAACTATGATGCACAACTGACCAATCTTAGGGACACTCCGGGTCAGAATATGGCCATCAAGACCTACCACCAATAACAATAGAGGGAAGATTGTTCTAACCCCATCAGAACTAGCAACCTATGAACTATAGCAACACCTAGAGGCAGATGTACCAACACGATCCTCAACAATTTGGCTAACGCAATTAGGGATACCATCCTTAATAGTCGGCTGCTTCGTATCATCAACAGTATCTCGGTCCTCCACATTCTCAATTCTCCCAACACTTATCATTCCAGTCTCCTCATCATCAGTTATATCAGGGTAACCGGCAACCTCCCCCTTCATAGTACCACAGTCAGCAGCCTCGTACGACCGATTCGTCTAAGGCTCTACTAGTGAACCTAGCTCTCGATTGCTTGACTCATCTAATAAATAATATGGCAGAGATGAACCAAAAGATTGATGACTTGACTACGGCTAAGACGACAATTCCCGCTTAGGTCGACGCTTATCCGAATAATTTCTGGCACAAGTAGCAGGTATCTGGTAGTGTCCAGCTCAATTTAGGTGAATTTAATTACTTTTGTATCTAATATTATTACTCTCAGGAGTGGTAGGACACTCCTTCCATCGGCGACAACGAAAGGAAAGCACTTTACATATGATGGGGAATCTTCAGCCCAGCCAACATCAGAGCTTTTACTATTTTTGGAGGAGCACCATATGACAAACACCACAAAAAAATGAAGAAAATTCAAAAACACAAAAAATGGAACCAGAACAACCTTGGTGGAGTTCAGCCAACCTCGGAGATGCCAACTCCTGCAGCAAACCCAGTGCCATCTTGTGAAGCTGTGCTGCCTATTTTTCATCCACAGATAGTAGAGGATTTTGTACATTCACCAACTCTACCTGTAATTCATGATATGGACAAACATTTGAATGATACTGTTTTTGATTATGTAAATATTACTTTTCATGAAGTATTGAAAAATCGTAAAAAATGAAAATTTTAAAAAATGCTTTGTTTTATCATGTTATTGGGGAAATTATTCAAAACTTGTTGTTGAAATATGCCTTTGATAGAAGCTCTTGAGTACATGCATGTAGTAAAGAAAGGTTTGAAAGATGCATGTACGACGAGGCATCGTCATTGCCCTCACAATTCCAGAAATCCAAGTGGAAATGCTGAAAAGCTCATCCTCACCATGGTCGCAATTAATGCCACCAGCAATCTCCTGGACAAAAATCCAGACAGGGGGCATCACTCATTTGCTGCACGATGTTTGACCAAGAATTTGAGAAGAAACTTCTCGATAGTGGGTCGTTCATCAATCACATACCTGCATCACTGCACACTGAATTTGGGTTAGGACAACTCAAGCCTACCAAAATTATTCTACAATTCACAAAGAAATATGTTAAGTGGCCTGGGGACATGTTGGTGGATGTGATCGTTATTGTTCAAGGGATGCAGTTCCTTGTTGATTTTGTCATGCTCGACAAGGAAGTGTCCGCACCTCTGCTTCACACCCCCATTATCCTTGGCCGATCATTCCTTCGAACGACCAAAGTAGTAGTGAATTATGGCACTGGAGAGATCACCATCACCTCCAGTAACATCAATGTCAAGATAGAGACATTGTCTGAATCCAAGGCAACCCTGGGATCATCTGTAGTAAGCATGCAAGTTGATAACTGTCTCGGTGACTGTGATTTTTTGAAAGAAATTGAAGATACCAATCTGTTCATGGATGACATTGAAGTCCACAAATTCCTTTCTCCCGAGGAAAGAGTGGAAAATGCAGCCGAATTTTCCCTTATCGATGATTACGAGATTTTTGTTTATGTGCTTGAAGAATTTTCTGTGAGGATCATGAGCTCTCTAAACCATGATCAGATCATTGATGAATTTTGCAATAACATGGATCTGATGGTCGATTGTAAAGAGCTTGAACTGTCAATGGTAGACACCAAATAGAAGAATGAACCATCACCTGCGGTAATCGCATAAGTCACCACCAAAGTATCTCTTACTCCTCCTGAGCTGAAATCATTTCCCTCCAATATGAAGTATGCCTTCCTTGCAGGTGAGCATAACATGTACCCGATCATCATAAATGCACATATGATCGCATACCAAGAATCTCATCTGATGGAGGTTCTTGAACGTAACTCTAAGGACACGGGATCAATCCTTCCCTTTGCTTGCATCACATTTTCCTTAAGGAAGACAACCAACCCTCCCATAATTTCAAAGAAGGCTGAATCCATACCTTTGGGAGGTTTTCAAGAAAGAAATTCAGAAATGGTGCAATGTATGATTCATATATCCCATCTCTAATAGTAAATAAGTGAGTCCCCTGCACGTTGTGTCAAAGAAATTAGGGATCACCATCTTAAAGAATATAAAGGAGAGGAGATCATGACCAGAGTACCCACTTCTTGGTGAGTGTGCGTTTACTACAGAAGATTGAACCTTGCCACAAATAAAGATCACTTCCCATTGAATTTTATTGACCAGATTCTCGAGAGACTGGAAGCGAAAGAATACTTCTAGTTTTTAAACGGTTACTCTAGATATAAGCAAGTTGCTATTGCCCTTGGAGACCAAGAGAAAACCACGTTCACATGTCCATTAAGAACATATGCCTTCAGACTCATGTTGTTTGTGAAGGATATGGTAAGATCCTCCAGCGAATCACGGAAGCGTGTGGATCTCATCAAATTCGATCGGGAGTGACTAGTCGCACTAGTTGCCCCGGGCAGCGGAATTTAAAAAATTTTAAAGTGATGAAACCACATGATCCAAGAACACTTCTTGGATCATTTCATTTAAACCACAAATAGGTACAAGGGCTACCTCTTGAAGCATGGTTGTGATCGAGTCTCTAAACCAAGAGACCACATGTCTCAAGTCCGATCCAGTGGAGGAGATGCTTGCAGGCGTGTTGATGAGATGCGTGCTCCTCTCAATCCATGTTGATGATCCAAGCGACGGATCTCCTGATCTCGTCACACAAGATCGGACATCTTCTTCACGAGCGAGGTGCACCGAAGGAGATGGAGATGCATGAGTATATGATCCTACAACATAACGACGATGGTGCAGTGATGACGACTCTCTTAAGGGGTCCAAGGTGGACGGCCACAATAAGAGAGAGGGAGAGAGAGTTGGCATGTAGATATATATAGAGAGAGAGCATTCGTTGTTGTAACTCGAAGAGCAAGGGGTGTCTCTTCTTATAGAGGGTTTTAGGATCCATGGATCTCAATCCATGGACAACACACAATCAATGAATGAGATTGATTTGTGTTTCTTTCAATGGCCATAATCTTGTTGTGAAAACACAACAACAAATGATTTAATTTAGATTAATTTACATTGATAAATCAACAAAATTAATTTCATTTTAAATCACTTTGACTAGAGAAGAGATAATGAAGAGACCAAACTAATCCCCTAAGAAGGGGGGGACGACCACTCTTCTCCACATGGAGAACAGTGGTCGTCCACTTTTCTTGAGTGGATTGGTCAATCTCCTCTAATTATCATGAGATCTCATTATCTCATGATATCTCCTTAATTTACAACAACTCTTGATGCAAATATTTTTCACAAAAATAATTCACAATTATCTTGTGAAAAAATTTCAATCAAACCATTGAAAAAATGTGAATCATGATAATATATTGAAAAAATGTGAATCATGATAATCAGAATCATGATATCGTAGACCAAAGATAGATGTCTACACAAACATGTGAGGATTCGATTGCATATGTAGACTTATACAATCATTTTTTAATTATCTTAGATAACTCTCCTTATAATATGAATCAAATTCATAGTATTCATGATAATTAAATCATCTTTAATTATCCATTTTCTCAATGCTTGGATACACATATCAACAATGGAATTATTCTTGAACTCTTTCAAGAATAATGCACTTTCAACATGGATACATGGCGATAAGGACCGGGTGATTGTATTGTTCCACCTATAGTGACTTGGATATTGAGATGACATCTCAAATCCAGATCTTGCAGACCTCCCATAGATGTTTGATTAAATCAAGACCGCAAATCTAATCCTCTCATTATATCTAAATCACATTCAGATCAATGTCCAACATTTGGACTAAGATCAGATTACTTTTCTATGAGAAAAGTCACTAAAATCCAGACATGTTTCATCACTCCCTCAAAATGGAAGCGTCATGGTTATACAATCGTTTATGATCACATCACACTCAGGTGTTGTTAATACCTGTACATCCTCCATACTGGAAGACCCAGAATAAACCAGAAGTTTTAGATCTCTTTTAGATTGTCTCCTTCAAGATTTTATCATTAAGTCTCTCATTTGACTATTGGGAGTTGGAATCGATCATATAATTTCGAAAAGCATATATCATACCCAGGTTTTGAACATATACTTTCAAAAAGTATATATCAAACCTACAAATTTTGTCAAGCTTCCGAAGCGAGATGACCGTGCACGGAATTTGGTTCTTCCCAATATCTCATGAGTGAGCTCATGTCTTCCAGTTCAGCAATAAACCTGCACGATCCCTTTGAGAGATCTTATTACTCATATGCCCTTGCATGCACACCAGCATGCTGGTGTATAGACCTTCGTTAGCTCATCAACCTATTGGTCAGCCAAATGTACATACTCGGACATATAGTAACACATATGTCTTCGTTCAACGGATGCATGCCTATATCATGATAGCATACGACATAGGTTTTTGGTTATCTCGATCTCGTTAAGTCAACTCTTTGATTTAACTAATCTGGCACCTTCGAATCTCTATTCCTATGCACAAGACCTGCATCAGGAGGTCTGTGAGATATCATCCTTTAGAGAAAAGATTACCATCTCTATCTCAGGCTGGAGATCCTCTCTTAGTAATCATTTGACGGTAGTTGATGAGTCCTCAATCTAACTGTTTAGATATTCATCCAAGCACCAGCCTCTATGATTCAATAACTGAATCAACAATTGTATGATCATTAAGATGGCCATGGTGCATAAACCTAATTGTATTAAGTGATTTATTATGCAAATTTGTATTCTTCATTTTAGATCAGGGAATGATATTCGCAATAACACATTGCATAATCGTTCGTCGTGGGCTCGCATGTCCATCAGTTTGGGATTTGCAATGCCCCAGCTACTTTTCATAGGTGTATGCTTGCAGTATTCGCTGACATGGTGGGCAGTTTCTTTGAGATTTTCATGGATGACTTCTCGGTCTATGGATATCCCTTTGACCAATGTCTTGATTATTTAGATGGAGTTTTGAGAAGGTGTTGCTAAGCAAATCTAGTGCTCTCGTGGGAGAATACCAACTTATAGTGACTGAAGGAATCGTGCTGGATCACGTTGTTTGTAAATGTGGCTTGGAGGTTGAGACATGCAAGGTAGAAGTGATTTTCAAACTATATCCATCTACAACTCTCAAGAAGGTCTAGACATTCATGGGTCATGCCAATTTCTACCAACGATTTATCAAGATTTTACCAAGTTGGCCTGACTATTGACAGGAGTGTTAGGCAATGAGAGTGATTTCATTTTCGATGACCGTATGCTCCTCGTCTTCATTCAATTGAAGGAACTCATCACTTAGGCCCTTGTCTTGCAGCCACCGATTTGGACTCAACCATTCAAAGTAATGATAGATGCGCCATATTATACCATTGGTGATGTACTAGGACAACAGAAAGAAAATATTCCATTTGATATTTACTATGTTAGGCAGATGCTAAATGAAGCCCA
This sequence comes from Ottelia alismoides, assembly GCA_037367405.1. Taxonomy (NCBI): domain Eukaryota; kingdom Viridiplantae; phylum Streptophyta; class Magnoliopsida; order Alismatales; family Hydrocharitaceae; genus Ottelia; species Ottelia alismoides. Next base: position 72,871 of record JAZKJV010011100.1, read on the forward strand.
AAGAAACTACACGATACTGAGAAGGAGCTGCTAGTGGTAATATTTACCTTGGAGAATTTAAGATCCCATATCCTTGGGTCCAAGGTTATCATATATATATATATATATATATATATATATATATATATATATATATATATATATATATATATCACTCGATCATCCAATATTTACAACAGAAGAAGGAAGCTAAAACATGTCTCATTGGGTGGATCCTTCTCCTCCAAGAGTTTGACCTTGAAATCCAAGTTAAACGTGGAGTTAAGAATGTGGTGGCCGACCACTTTTCTAGACTTCCTAAGCCTGAATCTCCTGTATCGAACTTGCAGTCAATTATAGAGACCTTTCCAGATGAGGCGATCCTATCAGTTACCACTCTCCCTTGGTATGCCAATGTTGTGAACTATCTTGTGTTCAAGAGAAAACCACAAGATTGGACCAAGTTACAATGGACAAATTTTTGTCCAATATCCATTCAACCAATGGGATGACCCATATCTATTCCGTGAGGGTGCAGATTGCATCTAGAGGTGGTGTATTCCTCAGGAGGATGTTTTCAGTGTCCTTGCACATTATCATGATAAAGATTCAGGAGGACACAATTCAGGCAAAAGAACGACAGCAAAGGTACACCAAAGGACCTTTAGTGGCCAAACTTGTTCAAAGATGCGGACGAATATGTGAAGCATTGCACTGATTGCAAGAAAATGGGTGGGAACATTGCATTATGAGACACAATGCCCTTGAAGTTTATCCATATTTCATATATTTTTGATGCATGAGGCAATGATTTTATGGGCCCCTTTTCAAACAGTCAGGGTTATGAATACATTATGCTCGTTGTTGACTATGTGAGTTGTTGGTTGGAGGCTATCCCCACCCGAACCACCAATAGTCGGACTGTTTGTCGATTCTTAAGGGATCACATCATTTCACGGTTTGGGATTCCCAAGAATTCTCATATCAAATGGGGCTAGCCATTTTATCAACAGAGAGGTGAAGAAGTTGATGCAAGAATCATTTATTGAACATATGTTGCTTCACCGTACCACCTGTAGTTTAATGGCTTGTCTTAATGTTCCAATATGGAGAAAAATACAATTATGCAGAAGCTTGAGCATCCGTATCGCAAGAACTAGTCTCAGTTACTTGATTCAGTTCTTTGGGCTTATAGTCGCATATAGGTCACCATTAGGAATGTCCCCCTACTGCCATGTCTATGGCAAGCAATGACATTTGCCTATTGAAATTATTCATAAATTTTTATGGACCATCAACATCTGTAACTTGGACTCTGAGAAAGATGAGAAGACCTGAAAAGTGGATCTGAACAGATTATTGGAATTCGGTGATTATTCATATGACAATAGCCTTATGTACAAGGAGAAGGTCAAAAAGTGGCACGGCTAGCATATCCACCGCAAGTCCTTCGAGCCAGGTCAGAAGGTTTAGTTGTTTGATGTAAAATTAAGGATCTTTCTAAGCAAATTGAAAAGAAAATGGGCAGGGTCGTTTACAGTGACATGTGTACATGACAATGGTAGGGTGATGACATCTGGATTGTCAGATGACGCACAACCATTTGTAGTCAGTGGACAACATCTGAGGCCTTACCTTGGGCATGATACATTTCTGTCTATCGTTTACTCTATCATAGTCTTGTATGAAGAAGAGCCAAAAGCAACCACTACCACAATATCAAACAAAGCAGATCAAAATATTTTTGTGTGATCTTTCTTTTTCGGCTTTTCTTCTTTTTGTTCTTTATTTTATTTTTCTCCTTAAAAGGTGTCACCCCTTTTGTCATTGCTGTACTTAGGACGTACCTTGTCCTATGTATGGGGGGGTGTTCAACCCGAGGAGTTCATTTCAAGATCCCTCAATTGTCCCCTCAACTCTTGACACTATGTCTATATTTAGGGATATTTTACCCCATGTGTAGGGGGGGACAAGTCGAGCCGATGATTTCGTACATTCCCACCTTTGACCCTCCTTACCTTATGTACAGTCTATTATACGTAGAATTATTTGATCCTATGTATAGGGGGGATGGTCGACTTCTCATTCATTCATTTCTGCATTCCTTCATTCATTTTATCTTTAGGCTTTTCTATACTTAGTCCAAGTTATGTCTTCTCTTTTTCTCTCTGATGAGGACATAGCTCAAACTAAGTATAGGGGGGTCATATATACTGCATATATACTTTATACCAAAACTCGTACTTTCAATAATTATAGCTAAAATATTGCATAAATTACTATATATACACTATAAAATTCATTAAATCAGTTAATAAAAGATGTGTATTATTCCTCAAAATTCTTTTTTTACATTCTGAATAATAAATAAGGTAAACATATTTTTTTGGCAAAATATTTGAAAAATAGTTTGAGAATCTTTTTCAAAAAACTTTTGAAAACTATTTGGAAAATATTTTGTTAAATATTTTCAACCTTTGTAAAAATATTCTGTTTGCAAAAATTTCTTTTCTTTGTGTGAAATAAAAATATTTGAGAACTATTGTCAAATATTTGAAAAATGGTTGCAAAAATATTTTGAAAAATCTATATAAACTTTTTGAAAATCCTTTGCAAAATGATTTTCAAATGTTTGTAAATATTTGTAAAAAATTATTTGAAAAAATTAGTTTGGACTATACTTTTTAAAAATGTTTGAAAAATCATTTTCAAATAAGTTTGAGGATTATATACATCACATAAAAATTCTTTACATGTAGCATATATGTATCTATAAAATTATTAACATGCCTGGTAAATTCTTAAAAACCCAAGTCCTTTAAATAATTGATGCATCCCCGTGTAATATTTGTACATATTTTCTTAGCCAATGTATTTTGCTTTCAAAAATCACAAAACATTTGCAAAACTAAAAACTCCAAAAACATTTGCAAAATATTTTGTAAAAAAATGCATAAAAATTTGGAAAACCTTTTTCAAAAATCCATAAAAAGTTCAAATTTTGAGAGTAGCATCACTAAATATTTTCTGCAATATGCATTGCCTTTATATTTTTTGGATTGAGTTTGATAATTGAATAAATCTAAGTAAAATTTGAAGATAAACTTGATTGGACCTTAAATCTACAATCACAAGAACCATATAGGAATTGGAACTGAGGTACTTCACGTCTAGTTGACTTAATTCTTTGGGAACTGTGAGACTTGGTTCAATGTATTCTTGACTGCCTAAGTAGAGTATTTCGGAGCACACGCACGGCTCTTATCGATAATGACTTGACGTGGACACCTGCACCTTTCACTTGGCTCAACTCAGTTGGTGTGGTGAGGGGATTGGATTTGCCAGTACGAAAACCACACAAGTGGAAACATTTGTCCCCATCTAGGGAGGGAAGTGCACCCCAACCCGTCCAGTAGCAGAGACATCTAAAGACATGAGAGTGTGGGCTACAATAATGCTTCAAAATAGGGATAGTCTACTCGCTTAAGAGGAAAAACTTCTTATGTCAATGATGTTGTGTATAGTATTTTAAAAAAGACTAAAAAAATGGATAGCCCTGATTGAAAATAAAAGGCTTACCGGAGTGTACTTTGTATAGTCAAGAATCAAGCTTGAGCGAACTTCGAAGTTATATGTTTGTAAGCCTGCAACCGGGTGACTTGGCTACACTAGTTAATCATCCTAGGAAAGGTAGCTACATTGACTACCATCCATTCTCTTATTCACCCCCTCATCTTGTGTTGGTTGTCACTTGAACATAGAAGGGAATACCCCACTTCTCAAGGAAAGAGCTGTTGGATTGGGGAATCACTGGGTTGTCATACTAGAAAAGTTATTCTCTTTGTCATTTCAGTTGAGGGGAGCCACTATCACATACACTATACAAGTGAGATTCATAGTCATAAGGGTTTGCCTATGAGTTGAAATGTTCTGACCTGGCTATTAAGGAGACTTGAGCAGAGTTTCGAGATTCTCGAAGGTTGTTGTTATTCAAATCCAATTCCCATTAAGGATCCGACTGCACTAAAATTCCAAAGATCTGACTTAAGCTCCAAACATTGATTTTGTGAAGACAAGTTTGAGAAAAAAATTCAATCCACTTTCTTTCTTTTTCTTTTCTTTGTTTCTATTTCTACACTTACTGCATTAGTGTTTTCTAGGGACTAGCAAAGGCAAGCATGGGGGGGTGATGAATCTCCGTTTAATTACCTTTATTCTATCATTTTGGCCTTAAAAATCTTAGCTAATGCATGAATATAGCATTAATTTGTAAAAATTAACATTCATTCTTTGTTCCATTTATTGTATATAAAATACATTTTTAATGCCAAAATTATAGAATAAAGAAAATAAATGAAAAATAATAAAATGTCAAAGGTATTTTATGATCCTAAACATTGAGACCTAGGCATCTTGATGACTGGGTTGACAAGGAATAAAATAGAGGCAGATAAGGGACAATAATACATCAAAAATACCATTTATTTATTCATAATTAATTCATTTTTGGGCCTATTTTATTTTCCACTTTTTATACCATAAATAAAGAAACTTGGTACATAAAATTTGTGGATAATAATATATATGGAAAATGCAAAATTGATTTCATGCAAAAATAATATACAATGTACGTTTTATACATTAAATAATAAACCAAAATCCCAACTTCCCTGACCCATATCTCCTAAATGAAATTCAAAATTATCAAAAACACCTTAATTGTATATAACTTTAAGAAGCTATTTAATGAAGGCGGTCTCATATTTTTTGGAGTTAATTGTGAAAGTTAGTTTTGGACCCCTATTGTACAATGTTCCCAAATAAAATATAATATTGATTTTATTTATTATTTATTATTTTTATAATTTTATAAATATTATTTTAACACTTTTACATATTGAAAATAGAATAAAAACATAAATAAAACACAATAATAAAATAGTATACAAAAAGCCTAGATGAAATACTTATACTTATACCTATATATTTAATACCCCTATTTATTTAAGTATACATAATTTATATGAAAAAAATAATAAAAATATATTTGTTTAAAAAAAATAAGTTAAAACTTTATAAAATAATAAAAAAACATAAAAATAAAACATCCAAAACATAAGTAAATATACCTATATAGGAACCCAAAAAATAAACTTGTAATAAATTAACTCAAAGAATAAATAAAAATCGTAATAAATACCTTCGAATATAATAACCATCTTTTATTTTATAAATTTATTTTGATTAAATCATGTACTATTTATTACTTAATTTATAAATAATTTCATAGCTCGATTTCTACTTGTTGGTATGCGTCGACCAACATGCTTACGTCTTGAGTTGACTCTAGTGAACTCCTATGACTCGCGTGTGGCCTCTGATAGACCTAGTGTTGACCCTTGTTCATCGATTTTTGCAACCTGCTACTGATGAATCCTCATTTATAATTCTTTATTCTTTTATTTTAGCTGAATATCTTAGCAAAGCATCATGTATATAGATGTAAATACAATAAATTAGCAATGGGCATGCATTTGATAGTAATTAATAATTAGCATGTATTTGTGCAAAACTAAAAGAATAAAGAATAAAAGAAAATGAAGGAAATATTTAGAATAAATATTGAGTGACATGAACCCAAGAGAGGGTCCAATATGGGCCTGATCGCCAAATAAAATAAGTAGAGAGAGATAGGTCCACTCTACCTTATACCAATTTATCACTCATGTATATATTTTTTTTACAAAAATAAAAAATGTATTTTTATCCCCTTGTATATATTTCTAAAAAAAAAATTAGAAAAATAAAGTAGAAATAAAAATAAAATTCTCTCTCTAAAACCTTGTGCATAATACATGTATATATGTATCATATACATATTTATTTTTCACTTGTACATAAATAATAAAAATAAAATAAAAATTATTTTACACTCCAAAAATTATGTTGTAAATAAATAAAATATAAAATTGGGGTATGTGTACAAAAATAAAAATTAAAAATAATTGAATAAAATACATAGGTATTTTATACATGTATATAATATAATATACTTTATAACGATTATTTTTTTTCAAAAAAAATGATAAAAAATAGTTTAGAAAATAAAAAATATTTTTCATTTTGAACACTTTTTAATTTGAAATCATTTTCCATTTTAAATTTATTTTCCAATTCTTTTTGACCAGCCTTTTTCTAAATTGGTCCAGGAGGGATGTTGACCCCGGTCAACTACCCCTCCCGTTCCCTCTTGCGTGTGGATCCAACTCTCGCCCCATCTTCTCCCATTTTTCTCGATCGGATCTTGCTCGTTCATGCCCCAATTTCGATGCCAACGTCTCCCTAGTTGATCAGTGATCCTCACGGATCCCTAGGGAGCCGCGGATCGTCCTCGGATTGTACGCCCTTGCCAGATTGTTCCGACCACCTGGGACGTCCTATAAATCCTTCATTCGATTCCCCAGGTCGGTAGATTACGCCGCACACTCCCTTGAGACCCTAGAATCATTTGCCTTGGTGACAACAATCAAAGGAGACCCTTGGTGATCAGAGCGGAGCGCTGCAACCGACGCTCAAGCTTCGTGGCCAGAGCGCCGCCGCGACGAGCCTCCCCGCCTTCCGCAGTGAGGTTGAGGCGAAGACTATCCTCGACAACATCCTCGGGAGCTCAGGATCACAATAGGATCCTCAGGTATCCACTTCACTGTTCCTAGCTCCCTTATTTGATTTAATCCTTCATTTGTCGCCGACCGCACCTCCGCCAACTCTGACCCACCAGTCAGAGCCTCGTCGTCATCCTCCATCCATTCAGACCGACAGACCCGCTCACCGTCCACCTTATGACGCATCCTGATCATCCTAAGCTTGTCTTGGATGGCCAACATTAGGCTATCGGTTTCCTCTATCGCTTCACCTGAAACCCCCCTTCCATCCACCGTCGCTTCTCTTTGATTTTAGTCCAATAACATTGACCGAAGCTTTGCTCCGAGTCTGAGCTTTACCCTATAGGTCTTAGTTCGCATGGAGACAACCCATATCGCCTTCGACACGCTTTGCCGGAGCTCCCCCAGGTTACAGCCATCGTCCCGGAGATCTGACCGGCATCGAGCTTATCTAATCCGTTCACCATATGCGGAAGAGCCACATGAGTCTTTTGCCACCGCCCGATCGTTCATTGGAGCGTCGGATCGTCGCCGGCGCTCTGGTGAACTTTGCGAAGGTGGAGTTCTTCTAGTGCCTCGCTCCGTCGTTGGATCGACTTCTTCGCCCAGACGCCATCACAGCCATCCAGTGCCTGCAACTGTCAGGCCGTTAGATCTGACATCTAACGGCCTCCGTACCGCACACGTAGCCGACACTCGAGGGCTGGTGGATCTGCCAGTTGAACGCACCAGAGCTGCACACCTTGCCTTTCAGCGCCTGCCACCTGTTCACCCCACGTGCAGCGCACGCGCTACATGGGCAATTTGCTCAGCCACCCCTGCATTTATTTCAGTTTAGCGTTTAGTTTTTAAAATAAAAGTTATACAGTGGACCTTTTTGCATGTTAGCCCCTGCAATGTTCTAGATTTACATTTCAGTCCTGTCTGTTTGGACCCACGTACGTCGTCACATGTTATTTGGGTTATTTGCATAGCTTGCCGTGGACTTATTGGTTGTTATGGATTGTATAGTTGTTTTTGTTATTTGCAAATATACCCCTATGCGTATTGTTTTCCAGCATGTGTGAGAATTAATGTGAAAATTGCAGATTTGGCTCCAAACATCTTGTGCGTGTTATTTATTGATCCAAAGACATGTTTTTATTGCATTTTGGTCCATGTGTGATGTGTGTTCGATTTTTGCTTTAATAAATAGCAAATATTGTCTAAAATTCATGAAATTTCGACACATGGCTCCTACCATGTAGGAATTTCTGTGAATTTTTGCTTTTATTTTGTTGTCAATTATTTTTTAAAAAAATTTAAAAACCATAAAAATAGCTACTGTTTGTTTTAAAAATCCATCAAAAATATTAAAAACCCTTGAAAAATTCAAATAAAAATAGTGTTTGCTTATTTTGTGTTGTTTTTACTTCAGTCCAATTTTTGTTGCATTTTCTTTTATAAAAACCATAAAAATCAAAAAAGACTAAAAACCTTAAAAAAATTAAAAATTCATAAAAACTCAAAAAATGTGTTTTCTACTTGTGTAGTTATATTTTCACTTATGGTTTCTCATAAAATTGTTGCTTGAATTTTATAGGCATTTTAAGCAATTTTAAATTTCCTTTAGATTCTGGCTGTAAACTGTTTGACATTTTTGACCTTGTTTGATTTTTAGAAAATAAATTAAAAATCAAAAAAAACTAAAAAAAATAACAAAAACATTTGAATATTTTAAAAACCCAAAGATATTTTTATTTGAATTTTCTGCGTGTTTTTTATGTTTTAAATAATTGTTGGTTTGTGAATTCTTTGTTACTTTTCTCATTTTTCTTTATATTAAAAATCACATAAAATGAAAAATATAAAATCCACCGAATTCTTTTAATTTCTTGGATCCCCGACTACTTCGTAGCTTTCGCATATCGTATTCCAAGTGTTCGACCCTGGTAGCTACACCAGGTAAAATAAAATAGCGAGATCGCTATATTTTTGCTTGATTGATTGATTTTGTATTTTGGTCGTCTTCTCTTTTTCTTGTTGTCTTAGCTTCGCAGTTCGGATCGCAACGACCTTGATTATTACTTAACATGGATCACGAAAATCTTCGATCCACCAGAATGGTGCTGTTGCCGAGGAGCACATCTTAGTAGTCGGTTTTCCCTTTTTCGGTTTTCTTTCTCTTTTTCTTCTTTTTATTTTCTTTTCTTTGATTTATTTTTATTTTTATTTTTATTTCTGACTTTTGTTCTATTTCTTTTTATTCTATTTTGTTTATTTTTATATTTGCATTTATTCTCCGTTTATTTTATTTTATTTTCCATTTTTATAATAACTATGGACTGACACAATTTTGTTCCGACATTCTTGCGAGGGCGGCTATCTTCGAAGAGCCGAGGCACCCGCGTGACTTGGAGGCGGCGCGTTTCTGCATTAAGCTACAGGATAGCGTAGGAGAGCCGGAGCAGGAGAGTGGGGAGCTGTAGTGTAGCTTGGCTTAGTTTAGATTTATTTTCTGGACTATTATTGTTGTAATAACACATGACAAACTCGCAGACTCTCAGACTTGGTTGTTATCTCTAGGTCTGTTTCACCGAGCACCAGAGTGCTCGGGGGACCTCACCGCGATTTTCACCGGTTTTGGTTTTTGATTGCTTTTCTTTTATTTTGATTCTCGAAGGTTTTGGCCACTAGACTTAGGATTTTTACTTGCCTTGTGGCATAATTATTTAAGGCCCAACCCTAATTACATATCTCCTCTTATAGATCGAAATTGGACCTTATTAATTAATTCACAAAAATTAAGTTAACTCGATCACCTGAGGGGTCACGTGCCGCTAGAGGCCGTATACAACGTTGGTTGGATCCTTTGTGGCAGACGCTGATCAGCATCAGAGACCGGACCCCGACCCCTCTTGTTGACCCGTTAGCTACAGTTCTTCGCGACTAGAAATTATTTGTCTAAGATCGATTTCTTCTCGCATCATATAGATAGGTTTATTTCTATATTTGATTTTATGCGCAGATCACCGTGCATGTAGAGGGATGGAGTCAGGTATGCATCTCTTACTCTGCATGCATCATCGTGTTTATTCGCGCATCGTCTTTTTCGCTTTCTCCCCCTGTTTCTGGACTTAAAAATATCAGGAGAACCGAAAAATACTTTAGGTGTTGTTTGATTTTAAAAATACTTAAAAAACAAAAACCATTAAATTGGGACTGTATAAGCACACTTGACCTTAAAAAACATCTGAATTAATAATTTGTCTTGGGAGAGTAATCCCCTCCTTGTATGGTTTGGATGAACAAGAGAGTGATGCACACCCTAGGCTAGAGCCACATCCGACCTTTCTTCAGACTATTGGTCTCGGGTTAGTCGTTCTCTAGTGAGGATCGCTCTGGTCTCCGGTAAAGAGGGCCGCAATATCGGATAGCTGGTAAATGGTCTGTGACTTGTACTGGTTGGGAAAGATCTAACCGTGGATCGGGACACTCTCTTGGGAGTGTTGGATTCCCAACAGCTCGCTTAATCACTCTGAAAGACTATTTGATCACATAATAAAATCGATAAGATAAAAGACCGAACCTTTACGGTCATCATCTCTAAGTGCATAGGCGAATCGGGGGTTTGCTTGACCGATCTTGTGTGCTTTTCCAGATTTCATCCGCCTCTACATGCCACATCAAGATGATGGGTCAGAGGTCCCTTAGGCATCCTCTGGCTGCATCGCTTTCGAACACTCCGGCTCGCTCACCTAGGTTGGTTCGCGAGAGCCGAGATCCGCTATCCGAACCCTTGTTTGACTCTACCATGTTCCCCTTTGACCACCCTTTTACCAGTACTGAGCAGAGACCGCAACAGCCAGTTGATTTATCGGCACCTGAGTTTGGGTCTTTTGCCTTTATAGAGACCATGGACAGTAGTGAGGAGCGCACCGATGGAACCAGCGGGGCTCAGACATACGTATTGGATCAGGGTACCTTCAACACCACCCTGTTAGCCTCCCTAGAGACCATGCAGCGTCAGATCAGGGATCTGGGGGCTTTCATGGTGGATATACACCGGGAGATGGTGTAGATGTGAGCTGACTGAGAGCAGCACAGAGTTGGCGGAGGAGGAGGAGGAGGAGATATTCCCGACGATAGAGAGCCTGAGCAACCAGCACATACAACACCTGCACAACCGATGAGGGAGTTGCACAACCTTGGTGCAACTCTAACCCATAGATGGATATTGTTGCCTGCCATTTTGGGAGACTTCAAGCTTCCACCTCAGACGATTCAGCTTCTACCTCGCTTCCATGGACTAGAGGAGCCACACCTCCATCTTCACGAGTTCATGATGATCTGCAGTACTGTCCACAATCGACTCGTGGACGAGGACACCATCAGGATGATGGCCTTTCCATTATCCCTTGTAGACAGAGCAGCCAATTGGCTGAAGCACCTAGGGAGATTTGTCACGATGTAGGAACAACTCTAGAACGAGCACTTGAACAAGTACTATCCACTCGGCCGGACGAATGCAGCCAGGGCCCTGATAAGCAACTTTTCCATGCTCCCCAATGAGCAATTTCACGATGCATGGGACAGATTCAGGGAGCTCACAGACCGGTGTCCCCATCATGATATATCCAAGCCCAACCTTGTCCAGATCTTCTTCTGCGGGCTTACACCGAAGTTGCAAGGGCTAGTCAATGCATCCTATGGGGGTTCCTACTTGGCCAAGGATGAGGATCATGTCTGGGCCATATACGAGGAGATGACAGAGAACTACATGGTAATGTCTCAGACCCGATTGTACAATCAGGGAAGTCCACACCACAGGATGTGTCCTATCAGAGGATAACACGAGTTGATGCTGGTCCATCTACATCATCAGCAGCCGCAACACAGGTAGAGTCTACGACCATTGATATAAGGATTATCAACGAGAAGTTGGACCGGACCGAGTTGATAGAGAAGAAGCAGTGCTAGGGCATGACTCAGATCGATAAGATGGCACAGACGCTGAGTGACCTGAAGACCCAGATCATGTGTCTGTAGGAGGCATAGATGGCTTCTCGGCCCCGTCTCAAGTCACGAGCAGATACTGGCTGCAGCAACTCGCCCCAGCCCTCTGCCCACTACCGATAGGTGCATCACATTCAGGCGGAGCCATTCCAGCAGCAGCAGCAGTATGTCCGGCCACCACCATGTCAGAACAGCCAGATGGTGGTGTATCAGCTGGACCAACCCCTAGTAGTTCTCCCCCCACCCACCTACGAGAAGGAGCCGTTGATGGACGTCAATGCTCAGCCTGAGATCCGACGAGACCATCTCGGATTCCGTTGATCGACAAGAGGTACCAGTTCCCAGCAGCAGCCTCCAGTTCAGGGTGACCAGATCAGCCAGCAGCACCAGCAGCACCAGTTCCCACAGCCACATCTACAACCACACTTTCAGCAGCCAGGTCCTCGTCCCTATCAGTAGGGACAGTCGTGGAGGCAGCATTAGCAGCCTTAGCAGTAGTATCATTCCCAATATCCCTCTCATCAACAGCAGCAACCTCAAATTCAGAGAGGCCACCCGTCTGGTTCTCATGGGCCCGCCTATGAGAACCCAGCCTTGGATGAAATAACCCGCCTCATCTCCAAGCAGCAAGCTACATTCTGATGGGAGATGGACGAGTTCTATCAGGAGATGAGAGAGATAATGAAGGGAAAGGCCGCCATACCCTCCCAGATTGAGTCGAACCCAAACAACCTCAAGAGGAAATATGAGTAGGTAGAGTTTACAGAGGTTACCACTCCTAATGATTCACTTGGTGATATTTCTGCATACACTTTTGATGCTGACTTTGTTACACTTAGGAGCGGTAGGATGCCAGCCGGTGGCGCCTCATCTGAGCGACGACCACATGCAGCCTCAGGAGCGCCAGACAAGGAGGAGAGCAGTGCTGATGCTGCTTGTGATGATGATGGCGGTGGAGCTGACGCCACCAAGGATTTGATCCAGCAGACAGTACTAAGGCCGTCACTGCACCGGATGCAAGAGGTGGTACTTATGCCACCGGACTTGATGCTGAGCCAGAGTGCGGTGTTGATGCCGCAAGTCCAGATGCCGTGGGTGGTAATGAGGCCACCATTTCTATTCCTATTGCATTTCCTTCCATAGTTGTATCTCAAGACTATTCTGGTAATAAATGAAAGGGTTCTTCATTTTTGAGTCCATATGTAATGCTTGGAGATGTTTGCGTAGATTCTACTTTACCACAGCAGCAGGGACCCGATCCTAGCCCTCCATCTGGGGAGGGCCCAGCCACCCCCTTTCCCAAGCACTCCGCTTGGCTAAGGGGACCAAAAAAGAAAACCCAAAAAAATCACAACAGCTAGAGTTCAGCCAGAAGATGATGGATAGATTTTAGATACAGCTGACTCTACAGGAGGCCTTGGAGCACATCCCCCTCTTCCAGAGGATACTTAGAGATAGGACTACCATTTGCGGGAAGAGGAGGAACCACCACTCAGAGATCCATGTGCTCACTCGTTCCACCTGCTTCGCCATCCAGAACAGTCTACTCGCCAAGAGGCCAGATGTAGGAGCTCCTTATATCAGATGCCACATGCATGAGCAGAGGTTCGAACGGACTCTATTAGACAGTTGAACTTCTATCAACCTACTTCTGACAGCCTTACTCGACCGATTCGAGTTTGGCCCTCTTCGACAGAGAAGGATGATCCTTCAATTTGTTGATCGATTTGTTAAAAGGCCGAAGGGGTTGCTGAAGGATGTGGTCATCACAATTCAAGGTCTGAAATTCCCCGTGGACTTCATTGTGTAGGACATGGAGATCCCTGAGTCTGTGATTGATACCCCCGTCATTTTAGGATGCTCGTTCTTGGCCACAGCCAAGGCAGTGTCTGATCATGATAGCGGGAAGGCGTATTTTTGCGTCGAGGGCGAGAGTATACAAATAGAGAGGATCTATGAGACTAGAGCGCGAGACTCAGCTTGCTCAGAGCCGCTTACCGATTCAGAGCAGTTGACAGAAGCAGACGATACGTCCACCAGGAGTGCGATTTTGTGGTTACAGATGATGAAGCAGCTTGGTCAGACCCAGTTTCACGAGCCATCCTCTCACCCTTAGATTCTGCTGATGCATAGATTCCAGTAGAGGAGAGCTTGGAGAGAGCATTCTTGGTAGAGGACACACTTCTGACAGCATATCATGTTTAGGAGAGCGAGACAGTTGATACTTCTTTTGATTCATATTCAGATCCCTCAGAGTTAGATATTGATTGGGCAGAACTTGATGATATGATTCCATGTCTGATTTCCACAGAGCTAGCGGCTAGGGTGGAGATTGATCCCATTCAGAGCACATGGACACACCAGCTGAGCAGTCTTCACTAGATTTTCAGGTTCAACGAGAGTTCTCCCATGCAGATTTGGTTGTGTTCACTTAGACCTTTCAGAGACCAGATCCGCCAGCTCCTAGTTGTCCAGAGATTAATCCCTTGGCACAGTTGCCGAAGTATAGGTTCCTTGCGGGCGAGCATGAGATGCACCCAGTCATTATCTCAACGAATTTAACTGGAGAACAAGAATCTCGTTGGATGGGGGTTCTTCAAAAGAACCGCAAGGTGATAGGATGGAGCATAGCCGATCTCCAGGGGATAAGTCTGGCCCTGTGCTCCCACCATATATATCTTGAAGAGGATGCCAAGCCGTTATGTGAGTTCCAGCGGCGGCTGAACCCGAACCGTCATGAGGTTGTGATGAAGGAGATCTCGAAATGGTGGAGTGTCGATTTTATCTACCCCATATCTGATTCCAACTGGGTTAGTCCATTACATGCGGTGCCTAAGAAGATGGGCATCACTACAGTTGTGAGTGAGTCTGGAGAGGAGATCGCTACCCGGGTACCCACTTCTTGGAGGGTCTGTGTGGACTACAAACGATTGAACCAGGCCACCAAGAATGATCCTTTCCCGCAGCCTTTTATTGATCAGATTATAGAGAGGTTAGCTGAGAAGAGTCATTACTGCTTTCTTGACAGGTACTCCGGATACAATCATTTGGCCATTGCGCCCGAAGACCAAGACATGACCATATTCACCTGTCCCTTTGGGACATATGCTTTCAGAAGGATGCCCTTTGGTCTATGTAACGCCCCAGCGACATTCCAATGGTTCATGTTGTCCATCTTTTCGGACATGGTGGGTGAGTTCTTGGAGGTCTTCATGGACGACTTTTTGGTCTATGGTGATGGGTTTGATGCTTATCTCGACTACCTAGACCGCATCCTTCAGCAATGCATCGAAGTCCATCTTGTGTTATCTTGGGAGAAGAGTCACTTATTGACTCAAGGGATGGTGCTTGGTCATATCATCTCCAACAGAGGCATGGAGGTTGATCCGGCCAAGGTGGATATCATTAGAAAACTCAGTCCACCGTCCAACTTGCGATAGTTACGGTCTTTTCTGGGGCACGTCGATTTCTACCGATGCTTCATTCATGATTTCAGCAAGATTGCCCGACCTTTAAATGATTTACTGACCAAAGACACCGAGTTCATTGTTGATGATAAGTGTCTTGCATCATTCGAGACTCTCAAGAGTCTAGTTGTTGAGGCTCCTATCCTCCAGCCGCCTTATTGGTCTCTCCCATTCGAGATCATGACGGATGCCTTCGATTTTTCCGTAGGGGCCACGCTGGGACAGAGGAGGGATGGAGTACCATTTTCCATTCACAACGCTTGCCGTACTTTGGATGCCGCCCAGCAGAACTACACCGTCACTGAGAAGGAGATGCTAGATGTAGTCTTTGCCCTAGATAACTTCAGATCATACATCATTGGATCTAAAGTGACTATATTCACATATCACACTACCATCAGGTACCTCATGGCAAAGAAGGATGCCAAAGAGAGATTGACTATATGGATCCTTCTACTTCAGGAGTTTGATATTGAGATTAAGGATAAGCCTGGAGTCAAGAATGTGGTGGCGGATCATCTCTACCGATTAGAGCATCTTGAGGATTCTGAGCAGATTGATCCTATCTCTTAGACCTTCCCAGATGAGGCGATCCTTACTATCGCCTCACTCCTGTGGTACGCCGACATTGTGAACTAACTTGTTGCCAAGAAAGTTCCACAAGGTTGGCACAGGCTACGAATTGAGACCTTTCTCGCGAAGGCCAAGTTCTCCCATTGGGAGGATCACGTCCTTTATCATGAAGGAGAGGATAGCGCCTGGCGTCGATGCATTCCTTAGGAGGAGCACCATAGCGTCCTCACTTGCTGCCACAAGCTTGAGGCAGGAGGACATCACTTTGGGATAAGAACATCACAGAAAGTTCTCCAATCCGGCCTATGGTGGCCTACCTCTTTAAGAATTCTGATGAATTCGTGAAGAGGTGTACTGACTGTCAGAGGATGGGCACTTGTGGACAACATGATATGATACATGTGTAGCCCATTCATTTCTGTGAGGTTTTTGACGCATGGAGCATCAATTTCATGGGTCCATTCCCTATGAGTCAGGGATTCGAGTACATTCTATTGGCCATTGATTATGTGAGTCGTTGGGTTGAGACCATCCCCGCCCGAACCGCGGATGCTAGGACTGTATGAAGGTTTTTGATAAAAAATATCATTTCACGATTTGGGGTGCCTAGAGTGTTGATATCTGATAGGGTGTCTCATTTTGTAAACGACAAGGTAAAGGCACTTGCTAGTTAGTTCATCATTGACCATCGAGTAGCCACTCCATATTATCCTCAGACCAATAATCTTGCTGAAGTGTCGAACAGGGAGGTCAAGACTATATTACAGGAGGTCATCTGCCCTGACCGAAAGGATTGTTCACAGCTTTTGGACTCAGTCTTGTGGCCATATCGGACATCCTTCAAGACTCCTTTGGGTACATCTCCCTTTCTCCTCGTTTATGGCAAGCCCTGCCATTTACCTGTTGAGCTTAGGCATATCATTTTGGGTTGTCACGGACATACTTTTGGATCCAGTAAGTGTAGGAGACCAGAGGAGGGCAGAGTTGGCAGCCCTGGATGAGCTTAAAGATGCAGCCTTTTCGAGCAGCCTACAGTACAAGGAGAGAGTGAAGGAGTGGCATGATTCTCATATCAGCAACAAGCAGTTTGAGACAGGACAGAGAGTATGGTTATTTTATGCTAGGCTTAGATTATTTCCAGGGAAGTTGCAGAGTAAGAGGAAGGGACCATACCTGGTCCGAAAGGTACATGACAATGGACGCATTGACATATCTGAGATGTCATCTGAGTCTAACTTTCGTGTTAACGGGCAGCTGCTCAAACCATATATACATCATGAGCCACTGGTCGTTGACGTCGCCTCTATTCATTTTGCGTGAGATGTGGTCTCTTTACTCACATCTATTGCATCTCGCACCTGATTATCACTGTTTTCCGCCTTGTATAGATACAGATGTCCATATCACACCATTCTTCAGTCTAACACCCCATTTGCATCTTTGATTATGCTATACATAGGGTGTACATTACCCTAAGTATAGGGGGTGTGAGACTTTTGATTTTCTTTTGATTCTTTTCTACCTCTATTTTGCTGCATATACTTTGGGATATTTTACCCTAAGTATCAGGGGGATAGACCATGTACATTCTTCCACTCAGATTTCCCTTTGTGTACAGTCTGGTATACTTAGTATTACTTGATCCTAAGTATAGGGGGAAACATCAAGATTCTTTTTCATTCTATTCTTTCATTCGTCGTTGTAGTATAGTTTCCTTTTCACGTCCCTTTACTAAGCACGAGTTATGTCTTCTTCATCACTCTTGATTCACTCTGAGGACATCCTTCGAGCTAAGTATAGGGGGGTGTCGTATATATTTCATATATACTTTAGCCATAACTCGTACTTTATGTGAGTGTGCTAATAAATAAAATGGCTAAAACCCTTAAAAACCCATTAAAATTTAAAATTTTTCTTGTACATAAAATTCCTTATTGCACATACATATCTATTTACAAAATTATTTTTGTACAAATGTTTGTAAAAAAATATTTTGAGTAAAGAGTTTGTAAATAATTTGATATCACAATTATGTATATAGTATAAAATTTTTATAAAATGTTTGAAAAACAAAAAGTTTGCAAAAACCCTTGTGTAAATGTGTGTAAATATTTCGCAAAACTTATGCATCCATGCATGCATCCATTCATTTACACATTTCTCAAAATTTTTGCATATTTTTAAACTTGTAAAAATATTCTTATATATACTTGTACAGTTTTTCTGAATCATAGTTGACATTTAAACTAGCCTGGAATAAAATCGAAAAATGGAGCTTGGTTAAGATCTTAATCCAGATAATTCTAAGAGGAACCTTATAGGGCTTAGGGTTAAGGCTTTTCTGGTCCATGGTCACTTAATTCTTCGAGTCCACTAGGCTATGATCATATGTCATCTTAATGAGCCTAAGTAGAACACTTAACAATAACAACGCACACATGACTATCACAAACAATGGCTTACTTGCACCGACACTTTATACCTAGATCTCTACGGATGAGCTGGTGAGGAGGCAGTCTTCTTTGGCTTGGGGTAGCATATGAGGGTAGTACTTCTAGGCAGAACCTCTCTTCTTCTTTTAGTGAAGGAAGTGCGTCTCAACTTGGTATAGTGGTATTGAGGTCTAAAGACAGGAGTTGTGGGTTGCTATAATGCTTCAAAAGAGGGATAGTCTGCTGGCTCAAAAGAAAAAACTCCTTATGTATATATGATGCACCATTTAGATATGTTGTACATATGCATATCAAAAAAATGCAAAAAGAAAAGAAAAACTCCAAAAAAGTGGTGGGTCTGATAGAAAATGAAATACCCACTGGAGTTTATATAGGTAAATAAAGCTAAGCTTATGTTACCCATGTCCATCTCATGAAGCTTGCAGCAGGGAGACTTAGCTACACTGGTTGGGCTCCCTAGAATACATGGCTACACTGGCCATGGTCCATTCTCTTCTTCCTCCTCTTCTTGAGCCGGTTGAACTTGAACTTAGAAGGGAATACCCCGCTCTTGGAGGAAAGAGTTGCCAGACTAGGGCATTAGAGTTATCTTGTTCAGGGGGGTTGTCTCTTTGCCATTTCTAAGTGGGGAGCTACATATCACTTACACCGTACAAGAAAAGATTCATGGTCATTAGAGTTGTGTATGCAGACTTATTCCGATCTGGATTGTTGAGGAGTCTTGACCATAGATTGGTGGAACTTAGAGGCTGTGGAGTTTTAAACCTAAGTCCAAATAAGGTTCCGACAAACTAATAATCCAAAGGTCTGATTGAGCTCCATACTTCAATTTAATGAAGACAAATTTAATAATCAACCTTGATTCACCTTCTTCTACTTTTTCTTTCTCTTTCGCTTTTCACTTCTTTTTCAAATAAGTGTTTGCTAAGGGACTAGCAAAAGTAAAGTATAGGGGGGTGATGAATCCTCATTCATCACTCTTTATTCTATTATTTTAGTTGAATATCTTAGCAAAGCATCATGTATATAAATGTAAATACAATAAATTAGCAATGAGCATGCATTTGTTAATAATTAATAATTAGCATGTATTTGTGCAAAAATAAAATAATAAAGAATAAAAGAAAAAGAAGGAAATATTTAGAACAAATATTAAGTGACTTGAACTAAAAAGAGGGTCAAGTATGGGCATGATCGCCAAATAAAATAAGTAGAGAGAGATAGGGCCACTCTACCTTATACGTATTTGTCAATCATGTATATAATTTTTTTTACAAAAATAAAAATAAAAAGGTGTTTTTATCCCCTTGTATATATTTCTAAAAATGAAACAAAAATTAAAAAAATAATGTAAAAATAAAAATAAAATTCTCTCTCTACAACCTTGTGCATAATATATGTATATATGTATCATATACCTATTTATTATGCACTTGTACATATATACTAAAAATAAAAAAATATTAATTTACACTCCAAATAATATGTTTTAAATAAATAAAATATAAAATTGGGGCATTTGCGCAAAAATAAGAAAATAGAAATAATTGTATAAAATACAATGGTATTTTATACCAATATATAATATAATATATTGTATATAGATTAAATTCTTTTCCATAAAAATAAATAAAAATCAAAAAAAATATTTTAGAAAATAATAAATATTGTTCATTTTGATCACTTTTTAATTTGAAATGAATTTTTATTTTTAATTTATTTTCCAATTCTTTTTGACCATCCTTTTTCTGATTGGTCCAGGGGGGATGTTGACCCGGTCAACTACCCCTCCCGGACCCTCTTGCACATGGATCCGACTCTCGCCCAGGCTTCTCCCATTTTTCTCAATCGGATCCTTCTCGTTCATGCCCCGATTTCGGTGCCCGTATCTCCCTAGTGGATCAGTGATCCTCGCGGATCCCTAGGGAGCCGCGGATCATCCTCGGATTGCGTGCCCTTGCCCGATTGTTCCGACCTGGGACGTCCTATAAATTCTTCATTCGATTCCCCAGGTTGGTAGATCACGCCGCACACTCCCTTGAGACCCTAGAATCGTTTGCCTTGGTGACAGCAATCGAAGGAGACCCTTGGTGATCGGAGAGGAGCGTTGTAGCCGACGCTCAAGCTTCGTGGTCGGAGCACCGCCGCGACGAGCCTCCCCTACCTTTCGCAGCGAGGTTGAGGCAAAAACTATCCTCGACAACAACCCTAGAGCTCAGGATCACATTAGGATCCTTCGATATCCACTTCACCGTTCCTAGATCCCTTATCTGATTTAATCCTTCATTTGTCGCCCACCGCACCTCCGCTAGCTCCAACCCACTAGTCGGAGCCTTGCCGTCATCCTCCATCCATTCAGATTGATAGACCCGCTCACCGTCAACCTTCTGACACAACCTGATCATCCTAGGCTTGGCTTGGATAGCCAAGATTAGGCTATCGGTTTCCTCTGTCGCTTCGCCGGAAACCCCCTTCCATCCACCACTACTTCTCTTTGATTTCAGTCCAATAACCTTGACAGGAGCTTTTCTCCGAGTTTGAGCTTTACCCTGCAGGTCTTTGTTCGTGTGGATACAACCCATATCGCCTTTGACTTGCTTTGTCGGAGCTCCACTAGGTCATAGCCACTGTCCCGAAGATCCGACCGACATCGAGCTCATCTGATTCGTTCACCCGATGCGGAGGAGCCACACGAGTCTTTTGCCACCGCCCAATCGTTCATCGGAGCGTCGGATCGTCGCTGGTCCTCTAGTGAACTTCGCCCAGGCAGAGTTCTTCTATTGCCTCGCTCCGCCGTTGGATCGACTTCTTCGCCCAGACGCCATCACAGCCGTCTAGTGCCTGCAGCTGTCAGGCCGTTAGATCTGACATCTAACGACCTTTGTACCGCACACGTAGCCGACACTTGAGGGCCGTTGGATCTGCCATCTAAACGCACCAGAGCCACACGCCTTGCCTCCACTCACCGCCTGCCACCTGTCCACCCCACACGCAGTGCACGTGCTGCATGGGTAATTTGCTCAGCTACCCCAGCATTTATTTCAGTTTAGCGTTTAGTTTGTTAAATAAAAGGTATACAATGGACCTTATTACATGTTAGACCCTGTAGTTTTCTAGATTTACATTTCAGTCCTGTCTGTTTGGACCCACGTGCGTCACCACGTGCTATTTGGGTTATTTGCATAGTTTACCCTAAACTTATTGGTTGTTATGGATTGTATAGTTGTTTTTGTTATTTGCAAATATACCCCTGTATGTATTGTTTTCCAGCATGTGCGAGAATTAATGTGAAATTTGCAGATTTGGCCCTAAACTTCCTGTGCGTGTTATTTATTGATCCAAAGACATGTTTTTATTGCATTTGGTCCATGTATGCTATGTGTTTGATTTTTTCTTTAATAAATAGCGAATGTTGTCCAAAATTCATGAAATTTCGACACATGGCTCCTGCCATGGTGTTGGAATTTCTTTGAATTTTTGGTTATATTTTGTTGTCATCTATTATTTTTAAAAAATAAAATACCATAAAAATAGCTACTGTTTGTTTTTAAAAATCAATCAAAAATAGTAAAAATCATTGAAAAATTCCAAAAAAATTATTGTTTGCTTATTTTGTGTTGTTTTTATTCAGTCCAGTTTTTGTTGCATTTCCATTTATAAAAACCATAAAAATTAAAAAAGACTAAAAACCATAGAAACATCATTAAGAATTCATCAAAATTCAAAAAAATGTGTTTTCTTCTTCTGTAGTTATATTTTCACTTATAGTTTCTCATAAAAATACTACTTGAATTTTATTCATTTTAAGTAATTTTAAATTGCCTTTAGATTCTGGCTATACACTGCTTGGCATTTTTGGCCTTGTTTAATTTTTAGAAAATTAAATAAAAATCAGAAAAATCTAAGAATATTAACAAAAATATTTGAATAGTTTTTAAAATAAAAATAATTTTATTTGAATTTTTTGATTGTTTTTTATATTTTAAATAATTGTTGGTTTGTGAATTTTTGTGCTTTTCTCATTTTTCTTAATATTAAAAATCACAAAAAATTTTGAAAAATATAAAATCCACCAATTTCTTTTATTCTCTTGGATCCATGACTACTTCATAGCTTTCGCATATCGTGCTCCTTGTGTTCGACCCTGGTAGCTATACCAGGTAAATTAAAATAGTGAGATCGATATTTCTTTGCTTGCTTGTTTGATTTCTATTTCTGGTTGTAATCTCTTTTTCTTGTTGAACCCGATCCGAGTGGTTGAGGTCTCGACGACAATTGATACCTTTTCCCCTTAGTCGCTTGGGATTTTTGGGTCATCAGCTACATGCACCGTTTTGGGTTGATTTCTTCACAATTTTTGTTCCGTGTAACATTGGTCATCATGCGCATATGATTTCTTGATAGGAGGAACGCTGCATCACGATGTCCACCTCGTTCTTTGGCTAGCTCCACCATCATGTACATAACCCCTCCCAAGAACCTCATTCAATTTTGAATCCTTTTGATCATGTTTTGGCCTCCCTTTTGTGCTCAGGATCGAAGAGGGTGACAGCCTATTCTCAAGCCCCTTGCATCGAATCTAGGCATGGTCTTTAGGTGCATTCCACATCTCTGACGAGCATCACCGTCGGAGGTTCCACCTTCTGTCTACGGCCAGTTGAGGTACCCTTTCCTTTTCTTTCTGTGTAGGTTTGGATTGTAGCTTTTTGTTCCACATTTTCTTTTGCATTTTAATCACTCACATTCTTCGAAGTTAGTCGGAGTTAGCCCTCCGACGAGATCACCACTGTGAACCTCTTGTTTGTTGAACTGCCTACCACTCTCACATATCTCTCCTTTCGCTTATCGTCACCCAACCACCATCTATTCAACCAAATCTCACTAGGATTAGGAGTTGGATGCTCCAACTCCACCACCTCACTGGAGCATCCCCATCTAAGCCATCAACTCTTCCACAAGTCTTGTGATGCTCTCCAGAGCATCGCATTTTTGTCTCTAACCGACTCCTACAAGAAACGAAGCAAATAACTATCTTCACAAGGGCTTTTGAGGTTAAAAGAGAAGCTCCAGGTTTTGTGCATTGCCGGACCGCTTCCAGTGGTGCTCGACCATTTTGTAGAGGTCCACAGTACGGGAGGACATCAGGAACCCATTGGGCACTATTGCAGCAAGAGAGGAAGTCGAAGGACCGCTCCATATACGATCAAAGCTCGGAGGATCGGGAGTTCTTACATGTTCCTCCCAGCTACTTCATTACCGTCCCATCGAGAGGAGTCTCCATTTTGCACAGCCACCGTTGGATGGAGGCGCACTACACCGTGCTATATTTGGGGATGATCTAATCCTCACCCTCCATCTACAAATCATTACAAATCGTTGGAATGCCGACTCGTGGCAAGCGAGAGAACCTACACCATCCGTCTTCGCGCTGATGAGGGTGTAATCGCATATCCAAACCCCCCAATTTTTTTATTTAATTTTTAATACGCAAACTTTTATTTGCATTATAAATGAATTTGTAATATTTGGTAAATAGTCCCCCACACCTTGTTTTATTTTTGTTTGAGTCTATGTCAGCTCACCTCACGAGAGGTCCCATAGGAAACCCCTCATGAGTTTTTATATTTCCATCTAGCACATCATTTTTATTTCATGGTGTAATACTTTGTGTTTATTTGCAACTTAGCCCCTGCCATTTATAGAAATTTCATTTATGCCCCTCCCAAGTGAAGGTTATTTTAATATTTACGGGTAATTTTCATCCTAAGCTCTTGGATTTTGTTTGATGTTTTGAGAATCACGGAAAACTTTTATTTAATTGCAATTAAGATCTTGCCAGGTTGTAGTTTCCTTTTGTAGTTTTTCATTATTAAAAATACATTTTATGCTCCTAAAAATCCTATAATAACTAAATAAATATCTTATAGTATTATTTATCGCATATAATTGTATTATGGTATTTTATCTTGTATTTATATTTATTAAAATTCAAAAACAAATCTTTTATTCTTTGTTTGATTATTAGAAATCCAAAAAATATAAAAACACCACCAAAAATCAGCAAAAAATATATATTAGCAAGATTTACCAACCTAAAAACCCTATAAACTTTGTAAAATATTCTAGAAAGTCTCAAAAATATGTTTTTATCTATGAATTTTATTTATATTATTATTCATATATTAAAATTGATTTGGAAAATTTTGGATATTAATTGCTAGTTTTAATTTCCATTTCAATTCGGCTTATTTATTTAATCCCTTATTTGGGATATTTTTTTTAAATCCATAACAATTAGAAAAATTATCTAAAAAATCACAAAAAACATTAAAAAATATTGAAAACCAAAAAATATTTAATTATGTAATTCTTTTATTTTGAGTTGTACTTATATCTATATTAGTCCATTTTGTATATATAGCCTTATATATTCTATATTATATATTACGAAAAATAAAAATCAGAAAATATAAATAGAAAATAAATAAATAATAACAATTAAAATATTAAAATATTTATTTAAAAAAACATACAAAATAAAAAAACCTACAAAAATCCTATTAGGGCTAAGTGTTTGAGAGACAAATTGTGTTTGAATTTTCATCTCGTGCTCTATACCCTTGCTTCATGAGTTCGACCCCTGCTTTCTTGTCACTATACATCTTTCGTAGGGTATAATAAATGTTTGATTCACACTGCTTTTCTTGATTTAATCTTTATGCGGATTAATTGTTGATTTACAACGTGTTTTTGTGAGCGGTCGCCTCAGCGACTAGATATCATCGCTACTGTGAGGATATCATTTTAGATTCTTGCAAAATCCGTGTCATCAACCTCTCATATCTCTCTGTCTCTCTCTTGATGATAGATAATGTCAGATGATCTTGAAGGTCATCGATGTGGTTTTTAAATAAGATGAAAAAGGTGATGATTGATGGGGCTCTAATGTCTGATGGTTCGACCGAAGGTGATAGATATTGGCGATGGGTCTCCAGGAGATGTATGGCCGGTGTGAGTGGAGATTGGGAAATGATGGTCGGCGTAAGACATAGATGGTTAGAAAACTTGTATAGATAGGATTAGAAGAGGAAATTTGGTCATAGAAGAGAGATTAGATTTGTTGGGTTTATGCAACGATGATGGGGGAGGATAATGGGTCTGGTGGTTAGGATTATGGTTTGGGATCGAAGGAGAATTGGTCGAAGATGGGAGAGAAGATGATTGAGAGCAGATATTACAGATTATTGAGGCGGAGGGTGATGAAGATGAAGGTCGAAGAGAGTAATGATGGGATAACGGAGTAGCAACGCGGTTGGATGTGCACAGTAGAAGGGATGACATACAACTATCGTTGTTACAAGGAGATCCAACGGTAGGGGAGGTTCATGTGCCAAGTAAGTGGGAAGAATAAGGGGTTAGGTTGGAATGGGCTCCTTCGTTAGATCGAAATAGATCGAACGATGGAGATTGGTGCTCTATTATACATAGGGCATTGACCAAGGCTTGGCGGTTTGGCCACCGTCTGAGGTCGACAACTGTTGAAAATTCAATAAAATGAGAAAAATATATAAGATTACATCAAATGGAAAAATATCAAAAATAAAAAATTGATTTAAATGCAATGTATAATGTTCACGAAGTACTCAAGTGCAAATGTACTCAATTGTGCAAGTTATGATTTTTTGGGTGATATTTTACGTAAATAAAAAACTATTTTTTAAATTTGTTTTCTTATTGAATAATATATGAAAATTCATTTATGCTATGAAATAATGCAATGAACTCAAATACATTTTTTTTGAAGTTTTGTGGGACTGAAATAGGTCACAAAAATTAGGGAAGCAGATTATATACATGTGGGTTAGGTAAGTTAACTCAAGTCAAAATCTATCTTTTTATTGCTTTTCAGATTTTTTTTAATTTAGATTTTTATTTAATTAGTTAAAACAATGATAAAAATAAGAAATAAAAAGAAAATAATCGAAATAGGTGAAATTTGCATTCGAAATGATAAGTTAAAATAAAAAATGCACCATGCACAATTAGATGCCAAAACCAAATTTTTACACATGAACTCCGATTCGTTTGAATCTGGTCTTTTTTTGAATAATTAAATGAAAATTACTTCAAAAGTTATTAGAGTGAAATTGGATATTGTACGAGAGAGATATCAATGTTTGTAATTTTTTGTCCTAAAATTACTGTTTGGGTTTATTTTGAAGATATACAAGTTAGTATTTTTTTAGTATTATTCATTGATTAAGGTTAGTGACATGTACCACATGAAATTGATTTCATGTCAATTGGAGTTATCAAGAATTAACTAAAAGAGAGTAAAAATAGGTGAAAATCCATAGTTTATTATAAATGCAGAAGTGAATGCTATTTTGTGCAAGTTATTTACTAGTACATAAAAGTTAATTTTATGAAGTTAACATGTAAATGATCCTAAATTCTCGTGATGAAGCTTTATTTTTAGCTAATTAGAGTGACTAGTCACATTTTCATTAGTCCCCTATACATAAACCTTTCTCATCCCTAGGCAACTAAAAATGAAGAGGTGAAATGAGATTAGGTTCCATACTAAGATCATGAGCAAAAGGTGAAAATGGAGCTTGAATGGACCTTTGTATTAATAGTTTAGCAAAAAACCTAAGAGATTTAGGGTTTTAAAATCAACAACATCTAAGTTCTGCACATCATTGTTGCAGGTTCGGCTCATAAGTCCTATTCAATCAGTCCCCCTACCAAAGCATACCCCATGAATATTGAACAACTATCTCGAGTGTGTGAAGGGTGTTATCTCTTCCCATCCGAAATGTCGAACGACGACATAAACCTCTTCTCCAATAACTCATCCTCGATGGGTTAGATATTTCCTTCTATGTTCAAGTACGTGCTAGTTCACAACGAATATAGAGGGGAAATTCTTAAAAGAAGGGGAAAGAACTGGAGGGTTGATAACTGGGATATAATGCAAGCTAGAAATCATCCTCACAAAATGCGAAGATAGATTATCACTGAGGTGTCCCACAAGAAATCCTAAGTCAATCAATAATTAACCCATAAATAAATATAACAATGCAAATAAATGTGTGGAGTTTAATTTTATTTTATTTAACTCTACAAAATGTGTGTATAGTGCAAGTATGTAGAGTGTCGAACACATGGATCAAATGGTAGATTGAGCAAATGAATGCGCAAAATTATTCTTCTTGTCTATTTATTTTCCTTTTGTGTGGGTTTTAATTTTGTATTTTTTATAGATGTTAATTTTTAATATTTTGTTGTTTTTAGTTTTATATTTATATTTTCGATTTTTATTTTTTTGATTTTTCATTTCCTTTTTCTTTTAACTATATAATATATGAGTATATATAACTATATATACAATATAAGATAATAGATTTATATTTACAACTAAAAACAATCAAAATATAAGAAATAAAATGTTTTTGGTTTTATATAATTTTCTATTGTTTTTGTGATTTTTTAAGTAATTTTGCTCAATTTTATGTATTTGCAAAGTAAAAATTCCCAAAATAAGGAATATTTAAATAGGACGAAATGATTTCAAGATAAAAAATAGCAAATAAACTCCAAAATTCTCCAAATCAGTTTTAAAATGTTCAAATATATATAAACAAAATAACAAAGTAGAAAGAAATACTTTTTGTCTCAAATATATATAAACAAAATAACAAAGTAGAAAGAAATACTTTTTGTTGTTTTTTTATATTTATATAAAGGATTTTAGATCTTTTTAATTCTTTATCCTTTTCTTTTTTATATTTTTATGGATTGTTGATTTTGCAGCTGCTAAATAAGAAGATAAACAAAATATAATTCTTTTTAGATTTTTTTTCAAAAACATTTTATAATTTTTTGGTATTTTGCAAGTTAAACATGGGCAAAATACTCAATATTTTGTTTTTATAAATTTGGTAAAATGCTTAAAATGTAATTCTAAAAGTATAGCATGAAAGTACAAGCTTGCAGCACAGTACTCTATTTTTGTGTTAATGGAAAACAAGCATAAAAATGTTTGACTTAGAAAGGGTATAAATGCATTTAAAAATAAATGCAAGGTTGTTTTTCCAAAATACCCAAATTTTTATAACTGGAATTAAAAATTTAAGGACTAAAAGCAAAATACAAAACCTGTAAGGATTTCTCTACAAAATCTTCATCTCACGTGGGACGACACGTGAGGTGATGTGGATTGAACCTAGATGTAATATAAAATGAGACCAGGAGGTTCCCTGCAAATTTTAACCAAAATCTTGAATGTACAAAACAAATACTTGACTAAATAAATTAAAAAGGTGGGGGATATGTCTACAATTTACCCAAAAAAGTGCATACGATCCAACGACGGGGAGATCTTCACTTGATGCGTGGTGAGTTGGGAACACACGATGCTGGTTCAATGAATGCAGTCGAGATTAGATCTCTTGATGGAGATTAATGCCTGTGGAATGACGCATCCAACGGTGGCTGCTTGCTTGGATGAAGGATGCTTATCGGACAACATAGAGGGTATCTTCAAGAACATACGAAGAACACACCATGGGCGAGCTTCGATCGACGCATACTCCTCCCTCTGATATCCAATGCAGTAGTGGAATGCCCCGAATAATTCTTGGAGGTCCTCTCTTTCTGCTAGAAGGTGCAACAAGCTCTGAGGACAGTCGGAGCAGTCTACAGAGGTCGAGGATGGAAAGGCAACCTGGACTGCTTCCTGGACTCCAAAAATGACTACAGTTGGAGTAGGAGGTGTCAAGACATGCATTGGAAGAAACTAGGGTTGAGGGAAAACTGCCTCGGCCTGTTATCGGGTGGAATGGGTGTGAGATGGGGTGTAGAGGAGGTGCTCCAACGAGGGGGGTTGGTGTAGCACTGGCTACCAGATCCACAATGGATCTGGGTGAGTGGAGCGACGCGAGGTGTAAAAGAAGCGTGAGGGAAGAAAATGGGGTCATTTGGCGGGACAGAGCACAGTCGAGAGATAGAGGAAAGCTTGCCAAACTAAAGTTCCAACGAGTGGTGTTTCTACACTACTACAAGAAATTAAAACCTAATATAAAGACAGTAAATGAAAGATACATCTACGGTCTACCTAAAAAGCAAAAGAAAACAATCCTCGAGCAGCTGGAGCTACGAGATGGGAATCTCAAGGCAGAGAACCAATGAAGATGGTGGAATCGATCTCCGACACTCAACCTCACATCTCCAAATTGTAGGGCAAGTTAGTTGTCACCTTACTCGTGCCCAAGAACTCAAAATGGGGGAATAAATCGAGTTGGTAGGATTCTAAAATTTGAGCAAGAATGGGGCGGAGCTTTTGTACAAGTGAGGAATAGGGGTGGAAGATCGAGATGGACAGCACGATGCATCAATGCAATCGTTGAGGAATTGATTTAGCTTGATAGAGCGTAGATCGAGAAGAAAACGTGGAGAAAGAATCTTTCCAAAAGGATGCAATATGCGAACTAAAAAAATCGAAGAAAAAGGGGTTCAAATAAGGTTTGATACGGCTAGGCTAGAGTTCAATGGAGTTGACCGGAGTCAACTGATGACACACTGTAGTAGGTCCACAAGGACTAATCAGGAAAAATCAGACCCGAAATTATTTGTAAAATTATGAATAAATAGTAAATGAATTAATTTAAATTAATGTATAAAATATGATGTTTTCATTATTTTCGGTAGTATTTTAATATGATTTTTACTTATTTTTATGAGTTCATTTATTATAGGCTACTTTTTGGGTTTTATTTATAGGTATGTTTACAACCATTGTGTATGTTTTATTTTTATTTTTATTTTATAATTTTATTATTTTATATACATAATTTATATATTTAAAACTTATGTAAATACAATTAAATATATCATTATTATTTTTTTCCAATGTATTTTGTATACTTAAATAAATATGTTTACTTATTTCATAGGTATAAGCATTGCATATTCATCTATGTATTTAGTATAGTAATTTTTTCTAGTACATTTTTTATGATTTTATTTTATTTTTACATCTTTAAAAGAATATAAATAATATTTACAAGGGTATAAAAATATAAAATGAAAAAATAATTAAAAGAATAATTTCTCCTTTTATTTATGTATAGGTATACTGTACAATAACATGGGTCCAAAACCTAACTTTTGCATCTTAACTCCAAATTGGATGAAACCTTCATAAAATAGCTTATTAAAAGTAATGTACAATTAAAGGTAATTTTGATATATTTTGAGATCATATGGAGAAGATAAAGGCTTGGGAAGTTGGGATTTTGATATTTTTTTCAGATTGTAAAATGTACACTGTATATTATTTTTACAGAAATAATTTTGTATTTTTCTATGTACTTTTATCTATAAGTTTCATGTACAAAGATTCTTTACTTTAGGTATAATTAGTAAAGAATAAAATAGGTCCCAAAACTTAATTATTGAAGGGTAAAAATTAGGGTTTTTATTGTATTTTTTATCCTTATCTCACCCCACTTTATTCCTTATTGGCCTAGTCATCAAGATGCCTAGGTTTAAGGGTTTAAGGTTATGATATACCTCTGGAATTTTATTCTTTTCTTTATTCTATAATTTTGGCATTAAAAACATTATTTTATATACAATAAATAGAATAAATAATTAATGTTAATTTATACAAAATATTGATATTTTCATGCATTTATCTTGGGTCTCTAAGGTCAGAATGATAGCATAATGGTAATGAAAAGGAGATTCATAACCGCCTATACTTGCCTTTGCTAGTTTGTATCAAACACTTATTCAATAAGTGTAAAGAAAAGAAAAATTGAGAACTTGAATTGATTTTAACTTTCAAACTTATCTTCATAAAACCAATGTTTGGAGATTAAGTCAGACCTTAAATTTTAGGTACAGTTGTAAACTTATTGGGAAAAGGATTTGAAACACAACAACCTTTGAGAATCATGAATATCTGCTCAAGTCTCCACAATAGCAAGGTTAAAACAAACCAACTCATACGTAAACCCCTATGACTATGAATCTATCTTGGATAGTGTGTGTGATATGTAGCTATCCTCAACTAAAGCGATAAAAGTCAGTCTTCTCCAACGTGGTGACCCTAATTCACCAATCCAACAACTCTTTCTTCGAGAAGCAGGGTATTCCCTTCTAATTTCAAGTACAACTAGCTCAAGAAGAGGAGGTAAAGAGAGGAATGGACGATAGCTGATGTAGCAACCTATCCTGAGATGCTTGACTAGTGTAGCAAAGTCATCCGGTTGCATGCTCACAAATATATGACTTTGAAGATCAAGATTGGTTATTTAACTATATAAATATATACATACTCCGGCGGGTATTTTATTTTCAATCAAACCAATCCAATTTTGAAGTTTTTTATTTTTCCATTTTTTTGAATACTATATACAACAACATTTACATGAGGACTTTTTCCTCTTGTGCCAGTAGACTATCCCCCTTTTGAAGTTTTATTGCAACCCACAACTTAAGTCTTTAGACCTTATGGCTACTGGATCGGGTTGGGGTACAATGGCCACAAATGTGTGACTTTTGATGTTTCCATTAGCATGTGCCTCATGCAGGCAAATCCAACGCTCTACCACTTCAACTAAGGTCAGAAAAGTGCAAGTTGAAGGTGTACAAGCTAGGACATTATCAATAAGAGTCATGCGTGTGCTCCAAAATATTCTACTTAGGCAATCAAGATGATACTGAACCAAGTCTCGTGATCTCAAAGAATTAAGTATAGAAGACTTGAAGCATCTCAATTCTAGCTCCTATATGGTTATTCTAATTAAGTAGATTTATGGTCGAAGCTCCAATCTTCAGATTTTACTTAGAGTAACTCAATTGTCAATCCCAATCCAAAAAATGCAAATGTTATGCACAATGTAATGAAAATATTTTATTATTCAATTTTCTTGTTTTGAACTTTTTATGTATTTTTGGAAAAGTTTTTGCAAATTTTGATGCAATTTTTGAAAAGGTTTTTGCAAATGTTTTTGGTAACTTAAATTTTAAAATTTTTTAGGTATTTTTCAAAACAAAAGATTTTTTGGAAAAGAAGACGGTACATATATTTACATTGGAATGCTTTTTAATATTTATACGGGTTTGATTTTAGAACTTATAGGTTGTATATACAAGGTTTGTAAAGAATCATTATTTGTTTGAATTATGTGCATAGTTCTCTAAATAATTTGAAAAGATTTTTGCAAACATTTTGAAAATTTTATTTAGCAAACTAGTTTGACAAATAATAATTACAAACATTTTTCAAAATTTGAAAATCATTTTCAAAGATTTTTTCAAATAGTATATATATTTTTTTTCAAAATATTGTTGCAACCATTTTTCAAACCATTTGCAAATAGATTTTCAAAATATTTTATTTCACACAAAGAACAGAAATTTTTACAAATAAAATATTTTTACAAATGTTTAAAACATTTAACCAAACATTTTCCAAATAGTTTTCAAAGGATTTTTTCAAACTATTATTTAAACATTTTGCAAAAATATTTTAACCTGATATATTAATCAGTATATACAATGAACTTGAATAGATTTAATACAAGTGTGTAATTAATTACATTTTAGCCAGAGTAATTAAAAATATGAAAGTATGAGTTATGGCTAAAGTATAGACGAATTATATATAACCCCCCTATACTTAGCTAGAGCTATGTACTCATATATCAGAGCAAAAAAGAGAAAGCATAACTACTACTAAGTATAGAAAAGCCCGATACTACATCGATCGAATAAATAACGAATAAATGATATGTCGACCATCTGTCGATACTTTGGATGAACTAATCCTAAGTATAGTAGATTGTATTCTACATGCAGGGAGTGTCAAGGGTGGGAATGAACACATCACAACTCAGTTTGTCTCCATCAATATACTTCGGTTAGGATATCCCTAATTATAGACAAGGAGAGGAGACAATAGAGGGGATCAATAAAAAGAATCCAAGAAAAGAAAATATGTGAGGAGAATGTATGCATCATTCCATCTATGCTTAGGGTAAAAAATCTATAAGTATAGGAAACAACCGAAGTGATGAAACAGAACGAAGAAAGAATGCTCAACTCGTCCACCTACCCTATACTTAGGACAAAGTATGTCCTATGCAAGGTAAAACACATGGAATAATTTTTATGAGAAAAAAGTGGTAAATAGTAGGAAAAAAACAAAAGTGAATGCACAAAGAGATGGATATACAAAGATCAAGAAGGTAGAAAGAGGACCTTTTTGCCGATCGCTGTGGAATGGATCTGACAAAGTGCAGTTCCATAACGTGGTCATCAGTAGATACAAACTGATTTGGATTGACCTGATAAAAATCCTCAGCAGTATCAAAGCGGAAAGGCATGAACTGGTCGGTGGAAGTAGTGTGGTCATGTTCGGCCTGGGAAGTCTCCATTAGGTCAACATTGAAAGGCCTAAATTCCATTATTAAAGAAGTAAGGTCAAATTTGGATTATTTAGTCTCTCCTAAGTCTGCCCTCCACTCTAAGGCGTCTATAGTGTAAATATTGTGGATGCCATCAATGCATCGCCACTCATCAAAAGGGGGAACTCGAAGGCCTACGCCTTCCGAGTCTTCATCACCAAAGAGGTATCATTGGGTCTCAGTATCATCCATGGTAAAGAAAACCTCTCTTATGTCAGCATCAAAGTCATAATCCTAGGGGTTCTCTAACATGGGTACTCTCTCGTCAAATGCAGGTCTCTGGTCAGTGGTTGGTGCGATGATCAAGACAATGCTCTCATGAGCAGAACAAAAGCGAATCTCTCCAGTTCCATCATCAATAACGTCTCTCATAGAGGTGAGAAAAGGTCGTCCTGGGATGATTGGAGGATGCTCCACATGGGTGGAGGTCTCCATCGATAATATAACAAAATCTTTTGTGAAGCTCATGCCCTATATCTGAACGACAATGTTTTCTAGAATACCCTTCGACCTCTTTATTGATTCATCAACAAATTGGTTGAAGGGAAGATCCTTAAGAGCATCACGAAAGTACGGATCACACCGTATGTTATCTGGAGCAACTAGTCACACTAGAAGCTCCGGGCAACGGAATTTAAAATTTTAAAATGATGAAACAACATGATCCATAAGACTTCTCAGATCATTTCATCTAAACCACAAACAAGTATTAGGTTTATCTATTGAAGCATGGTTGTGATCGAGTATCTAAAGGAAGATACCTCATGTCTCAAGTCTGATATGATGGAGGAGACGCTTGCGAACGCGTTGATGAAACATGTACTCCACGCAATCCATGTTGATGATCCAACCAGTGAACCTTCTGATCTCAACACATGAGATCCGATTTATTCTTCATGAGCAAGGCACATCGAAGAAGATGGAGATCCACGAGCAAATGATCTGACAAGATAACGACGATGCAGTGGTAATGGAGACTCTCCAGGTAATCATGTGTATGGCCGCATGTTGAGAAAGAGTGATAGGATGTGTAGAGAAAGAGACAGATAGCATATTTTCTATTCTCTTAAGAAGAATTAGGTTTGCCTCTTCTTATATAGTTTTTTGGGAGTCCATGGATCACAATCCATGGAAAACACAAAATCAACGGTTAGATTGATTTGTGTTTTTAATCAGTGGACATTATCTTTGTTGCTTAACAAATCAAAAACAATTAATTTACATTAAATTAAATATATATTGACTTATCATCAATATAATTTAACCTAATTTAATCAATAGAGATAAGAGGATAAGAGGGAGTCCACCATTTAAAAATAGGGTGGACAGCCACGCTTGAACAAGTCAAGGATGGCCGTCCACCACCCATGGAAGGTGGCTCCTCCTTTTTATTTTATGTAAAATTTTGAATCTCACATAATCCTCTAAAATTTTTGCAACAACATTTGTTGCAACTTTATTCACATAAATAATTCATAATTATTTTGTGAGCATTGCAATCATGCCATTGGAAATTTGTGAATCACATTCACAATCCAAAATAAATTGTAACTTACACTCTCAATTGATTGTCCAATGTGAATCCAATTCACATCAACATTTAAATTGCAAATATCATTTAGAAGTATCTAGCTCTTATATATAATAAATCACATATATATATATGAATTATAATGATAGTGATATCCACATTATTCATATCCTTGATAACTAAATCATATTTAATTATATAAGATCCAAATCTCATGCACTCAAATAATATGTATCTAATTCACATCATTGCTGATAAATAAGTCACATTTAATAATCCATTTCTCAATGTGCCTAAACAATATGAGTCACATTCATATTATTCACAATAATTAAATCACATTTAATTATGTATTTTGCTCAATGCTCATATATAATATCAACAATGAAGATATTCTTGAACTCTTTTAAGAATAATGTACTTTCTCTGTAGATACTTGGAGATAAGGACATGGCAATTGTACGTTCCACATATAGTGACTTGGATATTGAGATCACATCTCAAATCCAGATCTCATGGATCTCCTATAGACGTTTGATTAAATCAAAATCGTGAATCTAATCTTCTCACTGCATCAGAATCACATTCAGATCACTGTCTAGCATTTGGACCAAGATCATATTACTTCTCTATTGAGAGGTGTCACTAAAATCCAAACATGTTTCATCACTCCATATGAATGGAAGCATCATGGCTATACAATTGTTTACGATCACATCACCCTCAGGTATTCCTAATACATGTACATCCTGCATACTGGAAGACATAGAATAATCCCAAAGTTTTAGATTTATTTAGATTGTCTTCTTCAGGGTTTTATCATTTACTTTCTCATTTGATGACTAGGAGTTGGTATCGATCATATACTTTCCAAAAGCATATATCATACCTAGGTATTGATCATATACTTTCCAAAAAGGATGTATCAAACCTACAAATTCAGTCAAGCTTCCAAAGTGAGACGATTGAGCACATAATTTGATCCCAATATCTCATTAGTGAGCTTATGACTTTCAGTTTAGAAATGAGTATGTATAATCCCTTTGAGAGATCATATTACTCATTTTCCCTTGTATACACACCAACGCGCCTGTGTATAGACCTTGATTTGGCCATCAACCTCTCAATATGGCAAATGGACATGCTCAAACATATAGCAGTACATCTGTCTCCAGTCAGAGTATGTGTGCATATATCGTGACAACATACGACATAGGTCTTTGGCTATCTCAATCTCATTAAGTCAACTCTTTAAACCTAACTTATATAACATCTCTGAATCTCTATTCCTATGCAGATGATCTGCATCAAGAGGTAGATTAGATATCAACCTATTAGAGAAAGGAGTGCCATCTCCTACTCAGGTTGGAGATAATCTCTTAATAATAATTTGGCGGTGCTGATGAAATGGAGATTCAACCATCCCCCTATACTTGCCTTTGCTAGTCCCTAGCAAACACTTATGCAATAAGTGCAGAAAAGAAAAACAAAGAAAAGAAAAAGAAGAAAGATGTATTAAATTTAATTATCAAACTTGTCTTCACAAAATCAAAGTTTGGAGCTTAAGTCAGGGCCATTGGAATTTTAGTACGGGCGGAACCTTAATGAGAGCCGGATTTGAAATCCAACAGCCTTAGAGAATCCCAAAACTCTGCTCAAGTCTCCTTAATAGCCAGGTCAGAAATATTTCAACTCATACGCAAACCCTTATGATTATGAATTTGACTCGTACAGTGTAAGTGATAGTTGCTCTCCCCAACTAGAAATGACAAATAAACTGACTTCTCCAGCATGACAACCCAATGATTCCCCAATCCAATAACTCCTTCCTCGAGGAGCGGGGTATTCCCTTCTAAGTTTAAGAGACAACCAACTCAAGAGGAGGGGATGGATGGTAGCCAGTATAGATACCTATCCTAGGATGAAAGACTAGTGTAGTCAAGTCATCCAGTTGCAGGCTCACAAAATTTGACTTTGAAACTCAAGCTTGCTTATTGACTATACAAAATATGTACATACTCCGACAGGCATTTTATTTTTATTTGCAAGCCTGACTACTTTTTTGGAGTTTTTTTTTTAAATACTATTTACAACAGCATTTACACAAGGAGTTTTTCCTCTTGATCCAGTAGACTACCCCTCTTTTGAAGATTTAGTGCAACCCACACTCTCCTGTCTTTAGAATTCCTCATCACTAGGTGGTTTGGGGTGCACTTCCCTCCCTAGAGGAGGACAAATGTTTCCACCTGTATGTCTCAAACTAGCAAATCCAATCCCCTCACAACTCCAACTGAGTTGATCCAAGTGAAAGCTGCAAGTGTCCAAGTTAGGTCATTATCAACAAGAGTCATGCATTGTAGCACAACCACGAAGGTAGTGGAGCTAGATGCTCCCACGTACCTCCGGCGGATGACAAAATGCTCCCAGGTGATGTGCGATGTTCATGTCTTGCAAAAGAAGTTAGGGGGGTCGCAGGAAAATTATCGCGACCCTCCAGTAGGCAGAATAGTGTAGGGAACGTCAAATGGGAGCTCACTGTATCAAGCTCCGGTGAGGTGGTGGCGGAGGTGAACGAATGGCTAAAAAGAGAAGAGAAAAGGGTAAAAAGGATGCTAGATCTATGTCTATGCTAAAATGCGATAAAAATGAAGAAAATATGACCTCAGTGGACAGAGCCACGAGATGCTGACCTCGACTGCGATGGCTTGCCGGAGGTGAGTGGAGACCAACTTGCGACACACCTAACCCAGCTCCAGGGAGCTTGAGGAGCTCCTGTCATGAGCTCCAGTTCTGATCTCGCCAAAAAGAGGCAAAATGGTCAAAAGAGGTTCAAAGAGCAATGGGGGATGTCGGGGATATTTTGTATAGGGAGGTTTAGAAGCTCAAAGAACGGGGCGTAGTAGGCGGCTTAGTGATCCAAAAATCGAGATGAGACCTGGGCGTGTATCACGATCGATGCGGATGAAAAGTCCATAAGGAAGCATCATGAAAGGATGAAAGAGCTGACCTCGATAAATCCGCAAAGTGGGCGAAGAAACCAAAGTCTGACATGAACATAAAGGGGTCAGAGCCCCCTAGTTGGTCTACATGGACGAACCAGGAAAATCCTGCAAAAAATGATTTGTAAATTCATTTAAACATAACAAATGATTTAATTAATTTTAGGCTATCAAATGAAAAATATTTATTATTTTGTAAATTATTTTATTAATATTTTTATTTATTTTTTCGAGATTTAGAATTATATGTTCCCTTTTAAGAGCTATATAGGTATATTTATCTATATATTTTAATGTTTTATTTTTATTTTATATATTTAATTTTATTATTTTTGTTTATTATTTTATATATTTATAACTTAATTTTATAAACTTGAATATATTTTTATTTTATTTTTATGATGTATTATATACAATTAAATAAATAGGAGTACTATTTGTACATGTATACTTATTGGTATTATACTTATGTATTTTGTACAAATATTTTATTTTTATGTTTATTTAGTTATTTATTCTAATTTTAATATACAAATATATTATAAATAACATTTACAAAATTTCAAAATTTTAAAATAATGAGTAATAAATAAAATGGATATTTTAATTGGTACAAGTATACAATAGGGTTCCAAAACCTAACTTTCAAATTGTAGCTCCAAAAAATATGAAACCATTTCATTAAATAGCTTATTGAAAATTATATACAATTAAATTGATTTTGATACATTTTGGATTTTAATTTGAGAGATACATGTATGCGAAGTTGGAGTTCTTGAAACTTATTCAGATCATAACTTTTTATCTGTACATTATTTTTGTGTCAAATTAATTTTGTATTTTTCTATATTTAAATATCTACAACTTTCATGTACAAAGTTTCTTTATTTGAATTATAAAAAGTGGAACTAAAAATAGGTCCCAAAAATGAATAAAGAATGAATTAAATAAAAGGGTTTTTATTGTATTTTGGCCCTTATCTCCCCCTACTTTATTCCTTTTCGACCTAGTCATAGAGATACCTAGGTCTCAGATTTCAGGTCATAAAATATTTACAATATTTTATTCTTTTTATTTTCTTTTCTTTATTCTATAATTTTGGCTTTCAAAATAGTGTTTTATACAATACTTACACAATAATGTGTGAATGATAAAATGCCTAAATTAACGCTATTTACATGCATTTACTTGGGTTTTTAAGGAAAAAATGATAGAATAAAGATGATGAAACATAGATTCATCAGGTGCTTGATAAATCCTCAATCTAACTCTTTAGATATTCATCCAAGCACTAGCTTTCATGATTAAACAATTAAATCAACCATTGTATGATAATAAAGATGGCCATGGTACATAACCCCAAATGTACTAAGGGACCTATTATGCAAATTAGTAATTTTTAATTTAAATCAGGGAATGATATTTGTAATAACAGTTATTGCATAATGGCTTGTCATGGGCTCGCATTTCTAACAATCTCCCACAATCCCAAAGAGCCATTAATGGGTTAATATTTAAACCCACACTCATGTGACAATCATAAGGTATTTAATATAGCTAGGTAAGGTGATCAATCACTCTGTTCCTGGGAGACTATAAGTCCTTTTATAGTACTCACATATACCCTAGTAACAGTGCTTACATTCAATGCAAATGTTGCATCTTATGCAACCAATACTCAATCTTGTTAAAGCAGTTACAATGTATTTGACACTACAACTCAATAATCATTATAACCAGTACGTAATTTTTATTTTACTTATTAGAATACCCATATTCCTGAAGATCTCTATCTCCTATGGTATCTGTTGTTAAGACCATTTAGATCACTATCTATAAAATCTTAAGTTCTTGAAGATAAGACATAGATATCACTATCTAAAAAGTCTTATCTTCTTTGAAGTTATTGTTATTATTGCAATCAAGTGTTTTATTTCATAGTAGGATTAGTAGCAGTTTACTAATACCAATGCATGGCAGACATCTAACTTTTGTACACATCTAGCATACACTCGGCTTCTTGTAATTGATTCATAAGGGCAAGCAATTGTAGCTTTCACTTACTAAACTCTTTAAGGTGCTATCCCTTCATATAGGTCAATACCATATTTTGAGGGAAGGAAGCCTTCCTAGGGGTTTTCCAAGACTGGAACATGTCCAAGGTCTGCTACTTAATGTGACAGTCCCAATACCCTCTTCTCTATTCTTCTGAACACCTGCAGAACTAAGATCTAAGAGGTATATTTAAGATCATATCTCAAGGTATGAAATAGCCAGATTATAAAACATATATTATCATCCTTATATCATTACAAATGATTACGATATCGTCTACATTTAGCATAATGAAATAATGGCACTTCCACTAAGCTTCAGACGGTTCATCGAGATTCTATCTAAAATCATAACATTTATAACTTCATCAAATCCAATGTTCCAAATACAAGTAGCTTATTTGAGTCCATAGATGGAGTTCATCATCTTTCACACCTTGCTTTCCTCAACTATGAAGCCACGGGGCTACTTCATGTGAATTTCCATGGTGAGGAATTCTTACAGGAATGCAATCTCGACTTCCATCTTGTAGATGTAAAAGTCAAGTTGTGTAGCTATAGTTAGCAATAACCTAACGAGTTTACGCATGTTCACTAGAAATCAAGTCTCATCGCAAGCGATGTCTTCTTTCTGTATGTATCTTGAGGATATGAGTCGTGCTTTGAAGGTCCCTACCTTCTCATCAAGTTCCCTCTTCCTCTTGAAGATCCATTTCCACCTAATATGTATTACCCATATAGGTGGATCCTCGAGGGTAGACTGTATTTCTAACATCCATCTTTCCATGTCAAGATCCTCAAGAGCTTCATCATATGAAATCAAATCATTGTCAGACTTA
This sequence comes from Ottelia alismoides, assembly GCA_037367405.1. NCBI lineage: Eukaryota > Viridiplantae > Streptophyta > Magnoliopsida > Alismatales > Hydrocharitaceae > Ottelia > Ottelia alismoides. The sequence goes on from JAZKJV010011100.1 coordinate 113,902, forward strand.
ACTGACGCATGGAATCCATCGTTAAACTCATTTGAAGAGGTATGAGTGTTTCATCTTTAATTATCCTTTTAGTTTATGATTTCAGGAGCCTCATTATCTTCTCAATATTCAATGAGTTCCTCTACTTCACTTTCATCTTGATTCTCAAGAGAGTCAGCCCCTAAGAATCATATCCTCAGAGATGAAATATTTTAAGAATCTCAAGGTCATAAAGTAGGTATCCAATACCATCCTGTATTTTCCTAATGAATTACCAACTCTCTGGTGCTAGATTCTAGCTAACTTGCATGGAACCTTATTAAGGAAATATGTTGTAGTCTCTACTACATATATATCTTGGAAACTAAGAGGTAGTTATGTTAATATTCATCATTGATCAAATCATGTCATACATGATCCAATTGTATATCCCTACAACTCTATTGAGTTTACGTATATTAGGAGGAGTGAGATAGGAAAGATATTCCTTTCTCCATAAGGTATTCATTAAACTAATGTAATAGGTACATGCTACCATGATTAGATCAGATTCTTTCATTTTCCTTCAACTTTGGTTCTAAACCAAAATTGTGAAATCTTTGAACATTTCAAAGGTTTCTATGGTGAAGGGAAGAAATCTCGTATCACAAATACTCATCAAAAGATATCACATATCATTAATGTTTATTATAATACAGATGATCCACATACATCAATATGTATGAGATCTTGAATATCTTGACATCTAACACAATTCTCAGAGAAGGGTGCATTGGACAAGTTCTACTTTGAATAAAATATTCACAAGTATGTAAGATTTGAAATTTCAGACACTCTAAAGTTTCATCTCTTACTAGTCTATTGATCTCATCAATAGACAAATGTCAAAGGCTTGATGCTATATCATTGATAAATGATCATCATCCTCCTATTGATCTTGTTAAGGTTTTATTTTCATAGAAATGTTAATGAACCATTCGTTAATTTTCTAATTATTGTAGTACTTTAGATGTTAGATTACCATCTGAAATATATCCATCATAACTCTTTATGGTAGGTATATTCCAGAATACATGTTCATTTCAACATTTATAAATAAATAATGAGTGTATTCTAATATCTAGGTCATAGAGACAATCTCTAAGATTAAGGGCTCTCCGACTGAAGTAATGAATTCTACCTATCTAATGGAGATAGTTGCAACAATTGCATCAACTCTCATGTAGATGACTATTAAACCTTAAGATCAAATTTTCTAATCTTCTAAAAATATGCAACCACTTGCAAGTGTTATTAGAAGAATGAGGTACAATTATCAGACTTTGATCTTATCAAATAAGAAAGTAAATTTCAATGATCATATGTTGATTATTCTGATGCACTATCGATGTCCTTCTCTAAGGATTTTAGATAGTCTAGGTAGTCATACTATCAATACATTGACTTGTTGTAGTATTGGCATTCATCCAAATCTTTGGATGTCATATGAAAGTCACAAAAGTATAGTCAATCCTTTGACTTTCCTTCATACATGGGTCAGACCCATGCTTCTTCCATACTCCCTTCATCTATAAACGATCATTGCTTAAGATAAATGATCGCTTATATTGAAATCAAAAGATTTCAATATAAAAATATTTCAACCTTTATACATGCTTCATTCAATTCACACAATATGAATATTATGAAGCTTCATTAATGACTTGAATATAGAAAATAGAATGATGACACTCATCGTATCTACATCGATCTTAACTCTTAAAGACTTTTGGTTTAGGCAGGTACACAAACATTTTGAATACATCATCTCTTACAAAGCCACCATTCTGCATGATGCAGTGAATCATGTTATTCATGATTAAATGTCAAGAGTATATATGTATGATAAAACATCTTCTTAGATTTTATAAGGATTATTTGACAATTATGATCATCAGCGACATAATACTTCCAAAGCACATTCGATGAGAGATCAAGACTATAGAGACACACAAACCCTAGGTTGTTGTCTTATTGTCTATTTAATTATCATTACTCATTATTATGAAGAAACTTGTACATTGCAAGCACATACATTATGTGTCCAACTACAAGTACAATATCTTGATCATGGATCCAATAATGATATTTACACGCTATTATTGAGTATAGTATTGAGTGGGTTTAATGAGGATTATCTGAAATAAGAAATTTGCATAAATAAATATGTTAATATACACATATTTTACATTGATTTAGGAAATTTTATATAAAAGTTGTCTCACCTTGTCAACACTGAAAGTTCATTCCCTTATTGACTTTCAATGTAAGAGATATACTTACCTTTATATCTCAAGCAAGATCTGAGATCTCCTTTTTTATCTTTATTACATCCCAATAATATGAGAAAATGTAACTCGTATAAAAAGAAGCGGGAAATCATTCTTCCTTGCAAGTCCAACTTGCATTTCTCAATTCGATCTTTAACACTTGAGCCCACCACCCCAAAGGTGATGTTGAACCGCCGTTAATTGAACAAATCGTCAATACGATTATAACTCGCTATGTGCAATCTAATATCGCCCCAATAATATGAGACCGATATTGGGGTCACTACATGTACGGCCTTGCTCATTCGAGAAGCAAAGTGCTCGATCCAGATGCACTTGCATGTAGGAGCTGTCACTTCGAACAAGTGTCGCCTACATACAATCCCTAGCGATGGAAGACCGTGGATGTCACTTATGTTATCCTCCAGATCATGTTCAGATTATAGTTAATCATTATGAATCATATTGACATAGTTAATTCATCCAATGGAATAACATCACTATTCATAGTAGAGTGTTTATATTAAATGGATCTAATTCATTCAATCACGTTAAATCAATTATCAATCCAATCAATCAACCAACAAATAATTTTGATTATTACTTGACGATGGTATGATATCAAAAATATGTATTAATTGAATTTTAGTGATTAGAAAAATACATCATGATCGCTTCAAGCATTATCCTTTCCTTACCTGCTGTCATGGCCAGTACGGACGGAGTGGGACAGACCCCTCATGAAGCAACCTGCTACCCCAATGCTCCAAGACTAGACACCATATCTGCCTCAGGTCAGGATAATGCGACTTTGATCATTTTCTATTTGATATGATAATCGGTCTTTCAATGAAGTTATACCATATAGTATTTATTAAAACATTTTTGATTAATATTGTAAGGAGATTTGCCAAATAAATCCCCAATCCTATTCAAGGAACCATGTTTATTAGAAATTTCTTTATAAATAAATCGATCAAGATCATTATCTTATCATATTGTTTACTGTAATGTCATTCAAGGAAATAATGATCATATTTAAATATTTCACAAATATTCATTAATAATTATTTCAGGAAACCATTAATTTCTATTAATTTATTAAAACATAATCACAAGGTTCTTTATTAGGAAAGTAATTTTCAACAGACCCTCACTTACTAAAATTAGCATATCTCAATCAATTTAAATCTAAATCATGCAAAATAATTTTCCATATATTGCTAATTTTATTTCCAACAGAATACAAGTTATAAATACACATTTTTAGGCATTTTAAATTCATAATTAATTCTTTAATTACGTCAAGATTTGTCATCCCAGAAACAATTGATACATATTCATTAAAAAGATCATAACATGAGCAATTAGATTCCAAATCACGCAAAATTAAGTCCCATAATTTCCTTAATTAATGGGAACGTAATACAAATGATAGTTTCATGTTTAATCACTATTAATCAAGAAGAAAAAATCACACAAAAATGGGTTGCGTGAACAAAATGCGATGAATGTTCGCACAACCAAAAATGCCCAAGTCATCTTTAGTTTAAGGAGCATATCCTAAACCTTCGACCTATGGATCTAATACCGCTTGAAGGGTACGGAAAAATCCTTAATTGCATCACAGAAGCATGAAGATTGCATCGTATGCGATCGGGAGATACTAATTTCTTCGGGCAGCAGAATTTAAATTTTTAAAATGATGAAACCACATGATACAAGAACAATTCTCGTATTGTTTCATATAAAATGCAAACAAGTGTTAGGTTTACCTTTTGAAGCGTGGTTGTGGTCAAATCTATAAATGAAGAGACCTCATGTCTTAAGTCCGATCCGATGGAGGAGATGCTTGCGAGTGCGTTGATGAAACGCGTGCTCTTAGCAATCCATGTTGATTATTCAAGCGATGAATCTCTTGATCTCATCACACGTGATCCGATGTCTTCTTCACAATCACGGTGCACCAAAGGAGATGGAGATCCAGGACAAACGATCTGGTAGCATAACAACGATGCGGCGACGATGGTGTCTCTCTACGTCATCATGTGGAAAGCCATATGTAGATAGAGAGAGAGAGAACGTCTGTAGCATGAGAAATGGAGAGAGAGAGAGAGCCTATTTTCCATTCTCCTAAGAAGAATTAGGATTGTCTCTTCTTATATAGTATTTTGGGAGTCCGTGGATCACAATCCATGGGAAACACTGAATCAATGGTTAGATTGATTTGTGTTTTTAATCACTGGCCATGATCTTTGTTGCTTAACAAAGTAACAACAATTAATTTAAATTAAATTAAATATATATTGAATTATCATCAACATAATTCAATTTAAATAAGTTAATAGATATAAAAGGATAAAAATGGAGTCCACCTTCTAAAAATAGTGTGGACGACCACTCTTGAACAAGTCAAGGAAGGTTGTCCATTACCCTAGGAAGGTCGCTCCTCCTTTTTATTTTATGTGAAATTTTGTATCTCACATAATCCTCCAAATATTTTAAACAACATTTGCTGCAAATTTAATCACATAAAGATTTCATAATTATTTTTGTGAACATTGTAATCATGTCATTGGAAATTTGTGATTCACATTCACAATCCAAAATAAAATGTAACTTACATTCTCAATTAATTGTCGAATGTGAATCCAATTCACATCAACATCTAAATTGGAAATGTCATTTACAAATAGCTCTCTCTTATATATTATAAATCACATTTACAATATATATTAATTATAAGGATAGCACTATCCACATTATTCATATCCTTGGTAATGAAATCATATTTAATTATCTAAGATCTCTAATCTCATGCACTCAAATAATATGAATCTCATTCACATGATTCATGGTAATTAAATCACATTTAAGTATCCATTTCTCAATGTACCCAAACAATATGAATCACATTCATATTATTCATAACAATTAAATCACATTTAATTATCTATTTTTCTCAATGCTCATATATAATATCAACAATGAAATTATTATTGAACTCTTTAAAGAATAGTGCAGTTTCTCCGCAGAAACTTCGAATTAAGGATAGGGCGATTGTACGTTCCATGTATAGTGACTTGGATATTGAGATCACATTTCAAATCCAGATATTGCGGACCTCCCATAGATGTTTGATTAAATCAAAACCATAAATCTAATCTTTTCATTGCATCTGAATCACATTCAGATCACTGTCCAACATTTGAACCAAGATCACATTACTTCTCTATTGAGAGGAGTCACTAAAATTTAATCCCATTTCAACACTCCCTAGGAATGGAAGCATCATGGTTATACAATCATTTATGATCACATCACACTCAGGTATTCCTAATACATGTACATCCTGCATACTGGAAGACCTAGAATAAGCCCGAAGTTTTTGATCTATTTAGACTATCTTCTTCATGGTTTTATCATTAAGTTTCTCATTTGATCATTGGGAGTCGGTATCGATCATATGCTTTCCAAGTCATATATCATACCTAGGTATTGATTATATACTTTCCAAAAGGTATATATCAAACCTACAAATTCAGTCAAGCTTCCAAAGCGAGACAAACGTGCACAGAATTTTGAACCCAATATCTCATGAATGAGCTCATGTCTTTCGATTCAGTAATGAATCTGTATGATCCCTTTGAGAGATCGTATTACTTATATGCACCAGCGCGCTGGAGTATAGACCTTGATTAGGCCATCAACCTATCGATCTGCCAAATGTACATACTCAAACATATAGTAACACATCTATTTCCGGCCAGAGGTTGCGTGCATATATTGTGATAGCATACAACATAGGTCTTTATCTATCTCAATCTCGTTAAGTCAACTCTTTGACCTAACTTATATAACATCTCTGAATCTCTATTCCTATGCAGATGATCGGCATCAAGAGGTCGATTAGATATCAACTCATTAGAGAAAGGAGTGACATCTCCTACTCAAGCTAGAGATAATCTCTTAATAATCATTTGACGGTGCTTGATGAGTCCTCAATCTAATTCTTTAGATATTCATCCAAATACCGCCTCTATGATTCAAAAATTGAATCAACAACTGTATGATCATTAAGATGGCCATGGTACATAACCCTAATTGTACTATGGGACCAATTATGCAAATTAGTTATTCTTCATTTTAGATTAGAGAATGATATTTGTAATAACATTTTTTGCATAATGTCTCACCTTGGGCTCATATGTCCAACATCGGCAACACATCCAAGCCTTATTGAGAGACCCTACATTAAGAGACTGTACCAATGAGAATGGTATTATATTGATCATATCACTACTGTCAAGAAGAGTGTGATCACATGAATAGTCAATATTGAGCATCTTACAAGAGGTGTAACAATATTTTCTTTCTTAATGTGTCACTCAAATATGTGTCACCGCTTTCTCTTTTTGGGTGAGGGCGTATATAATTGGGTCTTGGCCTAGCAAAGTGGGGCCTCAATAATCTCATGAATAGCTGCCACCACTTCTGGTTCAATCAACATTTTTTTGAGATTTTGGATCTCCTCCATAAAAGGGAGGAGATCAGAATTACGTGTACAAAAGGATGACTAAGAGCAGTATGTATAGTGTCATCCTTGGGATCAAAGGTGGAAACTGTATTGTATGTGTGTGTGGCCAAAGGGTCTAGCGTGGGCGTCGTCTCCTCACAAGCTGACTCTACTAGATGTCACCCGAATTCTTTTTGTGTTATTTGGGTTTTCTCTTTTTTGTATTTTGGGCGATTGCAAGCTCTTAAGGGTGTCTTCAAATGAATACGTATTATCAGACTATGAAGCAACATTGTGGCTCTTATTTATGCTAGTGAGGTTATCAATCCTTCCTTCACGTGCTCTATCATCTGGGTCAAGTAATCAAGAGTTGTCTTCAAGAGAGGTGACTCCCACAGCTCAGTATTGGGTGAGTGAGATGGTGGAGAATGTGGGGGTGGTGGTGGTGGGTAAAACTCAAGGTTCGTTGCCTAAAAAGTGGGTTAAGCTGATATGTTACAAAAAAAGAATCAAGAGCAAAGTCCTCCAAATAAAATGGAGGTGGACCAGCTGGAGGGTATGAGAATTCAACAAAGTCCAGATAAAAATCACTCCAATCGGCCATCTTTGAAACAAAATAAAGGGATTGAGGGAGCACGATAGTCAAATCAAGATATGCGAGAAGAAGGGGAAAATGCACAGAGAAGATAAAGTATACACATAAACAATCACAGACAAATATACACAAAATAATCCCCTCAATTCACAACTCAACACAAGGAAGATCGTGAAGGTTCGATCTTCCAATCTTTTAAATTTTTTAGAGTTAGATGACTTTTATAAAAGTTGTACAAACATGTAGGAAGGCTTGGGATTGGAGCATTAGTACCTAGTGTGTATGTATAGAAATAAAATGCAAAGAAAATAGGGGGTTACCTCCCCAAGATAATGGTTTTTCTTTTTAAGTTTAGGGTCGAGTAATCTTAGCAGTCCCAATTTTATTGGTTATCTTTTTTTGTATTTTTAATAGAAATGCATGATGCTAATGAGGAGTCAATTCCTTTTAGATTCTACGTGGTCAAAATAAGAGGGAGAGAATCGAAAATGTAATGCAAGCAAAACTGATGATGAATGCTATGTAGAAGTGCACACCTTACCTCCAGCTCTCTTCATGCAAGGATGTTAAACAGAATTGAAACCTACACTATAAGCAATACGACCCGATGAAATCACCCTAGACAAAATATGCTATTAACGTGAAGAACATGATGCTAATTACTTAGAAAAAGAAACTTTAATCTGATATTGGAAACCCTCGGTACCCACCACAATGGGTCCTGCAAGTGATGTGTGAGGTTTCTCATCTATAGTTACATGCAAATATAATTAGGGCTTTAAACCTTAATCTATTGTCAAGCAATTCTACTAGGGTTCAATCACACAAGACAAATAAAAATAAAGGCAAAAAACAAATAAAAATAAAAACGAAAAATCATGAGAAATCGACGATGCCCCCAAGGGAATAATCAATCAGACAATGGACCTCGAGAAGTAACAATGTCTGAGAGAGTTCAAATTATTACAATTATATATGTCTCTCTCTCATTGTAAATTACAAATAAAATAAAATAAAATAAAATAAATATGGCATTATCATCAAAATTTCCTCCAAGCCTTCATTTGTCGTTCTCCCTTGTAGGCTAGATTTGAAAAGCTGACTCTGTTTCATGAGTGTGCATAGGTGCTCCTAGGGGTTACCACCCTCGATCCGTGGTTCCTTGCAACAAGATCAAATAGGAAGGGTGATTAGACATATCAACAACAATATCAAATAAAATGAAAAAGAAATAAAGAGACAAATGGACAAGAAAGAAGAAGCAGACAAAGATCAAATCTATGTGACGTTGCTCCCGGCAATGACGTCATTCAATAACTGGGATTTAATGCGGGTTAGAAGTCATCCTCAAAGAAAGCGAAGATAAATTATTGTCGAGGCGACCCACAAGATTTCCCAAGTCAATCAACAATTAACCCACAAATAAATACGCCAATGCAAATAAATGTGTGGAGTTGAAATGTACTTTGTTTAATTGTACAAAATGTTTGTATAGTGCAAGTATGTAAAGTGTTTAACACAGTGAGCAAATGGTAGATTGGGCAAATGAATGCGTAAAATTGTTATTCTTTCCTATTTATTTTCCTTTTGCGTGGATTTTTAATTTTGTATTTTTTATGGATTTTAATTTTTAATATTTTTTAATTTCATTTTTTTATTTCCTTTTTATATTCTAAATTTTAACTTTTCTCTTTTCTTTTAACTATTAAATATGGGAGTATATATAACTATATATACAATATACGATAACAGATTTATAATTACAACTAAAAATAATAAAAATATAAGAAATAAAATGTTTTTGGGTTTTATATAATTTTCTACAATTTGTGATGTTTAATTAGTTTTGCTAATTTTGATGGATTTTTGAAGTCAAAAATATCCCAAAACATGGAATAATTGAATAGACCGAATTTATTTGATGATAAAAATAGGAAATAAACTCCAAAATTCTCCAAATCAAATTTAATATGTTCTAATATATATAAACAAAATACAGAAGCAGGAAGAAATATTTTTTGGTGTTTTTGAATATTTTGGTAATTTTATAAAGTACTTTGGAGATTTTTTCATTTTTTATCATTTTCTTTTTCTTAATCTAAAGGATTGATGGTTCTAGAGTTGCTAAATAATAAGATAAATAAAATATTTTTTTTAGATTTTTTAGAAAAGAATTGATATTTTTGGTATTTTATAAGTCAAATAAGGGCAAAATGCTCTATTTTTTATTTTTTGAAAATAGGTTAAATATCTATATTTCAATTCTAAAAATATAATGTGAAAACACATGTTAGCAGCACAATACCCTATTTTTGTTTATTTTTTAAAGGAATGGATGTCATTTTTAATAAATGAAAAATAAGAACAAAAATGTTTGACCTAGAAAGGGTAAAATTGCAATTAAAAAATGTGAGGTTGTTTTGCAGAATATCCAAAGTTTTATTACTAGAATTCGAAATTTAAGGACTATTAGCAAAATACAAAACATGTAGGGGTTTCACTGCAAAATCACCACCTCACGTGCAAGGACACTTGATGCGATGTGGACTGGATCCAGATGTAATATAAAATTAAACCAGGGGATTCCTTGCAAATTTTACCAAAAATATTAAACATACAAAACAAAATATAGGACTAAATAATAAAAATAAAAGGTTGGGGATATGTTTGCAATTAACTCCACAAAGTGCATGCGATTCAAAGGCCTGGTAGATCTTCACATGACATATCGCGAACTGGGAACGCGTGATGCCGGTTCGCTGGATGGGATAGAGATGAAATATTTGGATAGAGATCAACGGTTGTGGAATGGTGCATACAACGGTGGTTGCTTGCCTGGGCAAAGGATGATGATCGGATAACAAAGAGGGAGAACAGATAAAGAACTTATAGTGGGCAAGCTTTGATCAACGATTAATCATCCCTCCGACATCTGATGCGGTAGTCGAATGCCCTGAAAGGTTCCTAGAGGCCATCTCTATTTGCTGAAAGGCGCAACAAGCTCTACGGACCGCTATAACAGTCTAAAGAAGTCGAGGAAGGAAAGGCTACCTAGACTGCATCTTGGACTCCAAAATCAAAATCCAGCTAGAGTGGGAGGCTTCAAGACCTATACAGGAAGAAACTAGGGTCCGGAGTAAACTGCCTCAACATGTTAGCACGTGGAATGGGTGCGAGATGGGTTGTAGTGGAAGTGCTCCGGTGAGGGGTGGCGGTGGAGCACTTACTACCCTATCCATGATGGATCTAGGAGAGTGGAGCGACATAAGGCATAGAAGAAGCATGACGGAAGAAAATCGGGGGTGTTTTGCAGGTCGAAGCACAATTGAGAGAACAGGAAAGCTTGCTTGAGTATAGCTCCAGTGAAATATGGGGCTTCATTTCTATGCTACTACAAGAAATCCAAACCTAATCTAAAGATAATAAATGAAAGCTACGACTGAGGTTTACTTAAAAGTTAAAAGAAAAAAAACCTCAAGCAACCGGAGATGTGAGATGGAAACCTCACGGCAGAGCACCACGGAGATGGTGGAATCGACCTCCAGCACTCAACATTTCCTCTCCAAATGGTAGGGAGAGTTAGCTGTCACCTTACTCGTGACCAAGAAAATGAAATGGGCGGAATAAATTAATTGTGAAGTATTAAAAAATTCGAGGTGGTCAGTGCAATGCATCAATGCAATCCTTGAGGAATTGATTTGGCATGATAGAGGTTAGATAAAGGAGAAATAGTGGAGAAGAAATGTCTCGAAAAATTGAAGAAGAAGGGGGTGAAACGAGGTCAGATTAGGTTAGGCTAGAGGTCAGAGGAGTTGATCAGAGTCAACTAGTGACGCCATCTGGTTGGTCCACGTGGACCAACTAGGAAAAAGCAGACCCACAAAATTATTTGTAAAATCATTAATAAATAGTAAATGAATTAATTAAGTTTAAGTTATAAAATAAGAAATGTTTACTATTTCTTGTAGTATTTTAATATGTTTTTTATTTATTTTTATGAGTTCATTTATTATACATTACTTTTTAGGATTTTATTTATAGGTATATTCACCTATATTATATATGTTTATTATTTTGTATTTTCTATTTTATAATTCTATTATTTTATATACATAATTTATATATTTACGACTTATATAAATACACTTAAATACATTCTTATTGTATTAATATGATGTATTTTGTGTACTTGAATAAATATGTATACTTATTTCACGGGTATAAATATTGTATATTCATTTACGCATTTTGTATAGTAATTTATTAAAGTTTATTTTTTATGATTTTATTTTATTTTTATATTTTTGCAATAGAATATAAGTAGTATTTACAAAGGTATAAAAATATAAAATGAATAAAAGAATAGAAGAATTAAAAGAATAATTTCCCCTTTTTCTTGTATACAGCTAATTGTACATAGGGGTCCAAAACCTAACTTTTGCATCTTAACTCCAAATTGCATGAAAGCACCTTCATTAAATATCTTATTAAAAGGTATAAATAATTAAAGTGATTTTGATAGATTTTTAGCTCACATGGAGAGGATATAGGTCTGGGAATTTTGGATTTTGGATTTTTATTCATAGTATAAAATGTACATTGTATATTATTTTTATGTGAAATTAATTTGTATTTTTTTATATATTTTTATATACAATTTTCTTGTACAAAGTTTCTTCATTTGAGGTATAAATAAGAAAGACTAAAATGGGTCCCAAAATTGAATTATTGAAGGGCAAAAATTAGGGTTTTGTTGTGTTTTTGACACTTCTCTCTCCCTACTTTATTCATTGTTGACCCGGTCATCAAGATGCCTAGGTCTTGAGGTTTAGAATCATAAAACACCTTTGGAATTTTATTCTTATTCTTTTCTTTTCTTTATTCTATAATATTAGAATGAAAAACTGCATTTTATATAAAATAAATATAATGAATAATGAATGTTAATTTGTATAAAATAATTATTTTTACATGCATTTAGCAAGTGTTTTTAGGGCCAAAATGATATAATAAGGGCGACGAAATGGAGATTCATCAAGGGTGACTAGTCTAGTCACCTCTCCTATGAATCTTGGCCAGTATAGCCAAGTCTCCACCAATATCTGTAGGATATCTAAAGCTTGGTCCTTAAGGTCAATCATTTATTTAGTAGTTGGCTTCTTGTGGTGTGGATTTTGGTTGATCTAAATGGATCTTTTCATGCCCTGAAGGATATAGAATCTTTTGTTTTATCCGTGTTTTGGGGTTTAGAAAAATTGTGCTAGCAATCAATTCCTCATCCAAATGTTCAATTCAACTCGAATTCTGATCATTAGATGTCCATGCTACCAATAAGAGTTTCAAGCAGTCTTCCAACACCGTGTTTTAATTGAGCTAAGTGTATAGTGCTAGAGTACATATTAATTCCCTATTCAAGAGCTGTACTCAGAATGAGGTGACCAAGTTAGACACTAAGAGGCGTAGTCTGAACACTATCATGTGGAACTTTGAGAATTAAGTCCTAGACCCGAAGCTTCTAAAATCCTATTTCTCGATGAAGTTACTCAAAAAATTAAGTGGATTAAGGACAAGTTGAGACCACTCTTGGTTTCTTCTCACAACTCGATTCAGAACCCAAGGCTTTTCAATAATGCAGATGCATGAAATGTTGAATGAAGTGCAGGTGCCTAAAGAGCAAACTCATTTTTTTACTTTTATGATATTTTTTATTTTTATTGCTTTTTTATATTTCTTTTTTATTTCTTTTAAGAGTTTTACAAAAATTACCAAAACCCCTTGTGAGATTAATATATAGAAAAATACAATACCATAGTATGATGCACTTTAGAGTTTAAGCACAAATGAGACTCACCCCCTATACTTAGCGTATGCTATGTTTAGAAGGATGCAAGAGAAAAAAGAGAGAGGTAGAAGTTGATTGCTCTCTCACTTGGTCAACTAACTCGACCTCAGACAGTAACTACATTGATGAAGTGGTATCCGTCTGGTCATGTATAACCACCCTTGTCGGTGTACAGTACCTTGGGCAGGAATCCTCAAAATAGTTCATGTCTATGGTCATGTACTTAATCGGTTTGCTAGAACTTGAAGAAAGGGGAGGAGAAGGACATGAGTGCTTCTCCAGTCTACTAGCAACATGATTATAGGATGTGGCCCTTCTAAACTAAGTCTATCAAGTGTTGTCCATTGGTTATTGATCAGATGAATCACCATGTATGTTGTATATCTCTTGTAGGGACAGTACACTTCTCGGGAATATGATACCGCTCTGAGTTGGTTTGGGCTTTGTCATCTTTAGTCTCACATCATAGTAATGATTAAGGAAGTTCGAAATATCTATGACTAGTTTGGATGATATGGATGTGTCTAGGTTAAGCTCATTTGCCTTGGTAGCATGGGTAGCCTCGACAGTCAGATCCTCAAGACAGTCAGATCCTCAAGTGTCCATCCATGGGTTGTGTTTATGGTCTACGGAGAGATCTGTTCTTGGAGGGTCTATCTTGGTGATTTCCTCTGTGTCACGAATATTGGTTTCATGGTCGGTTGTCTCAGAGTCATGTGTGTCCTCACAAGTTTGATCATTAAGGTTCTCGTTCAGTATTTTATGTCTTGAGTCTTTCTATTGATAGTTGGTCTAGCATAGCATGTCAACGACTTTCCCAAAATAATGGTAGACTCGGAAAATTCTCATTGGTGCTCAATGTCCATGATAATGATGTCCACTCTATGTTTGATACCTTACAAGTTCATGACGATACAAAATAATTCCTCTCGATTCTTTTTGTTGATCGGTTTGGAAATTGAATGATCACTCTGGTCTTTCTGAGCAGACTAAGTTCAAGTTGGTCAAATACGGACTTCAAGGGGGATGTTAAAAGTGGAGTCATCGTCTTTCTAAACATGAATAATCTCGATATTCTAAATTTCACAAGTAACTCTAGTCAACCCTTGTACTCTGTGCCTTTTTCTCTTTTGGGTCAGCACCATTGAACTGGACATAGTTATTAGATAAAACTCAGTTCTTGATCTTTTATTACTTGTCTTCTTAGGAGACAATCGTCTCTTCACAAATCTCGAAAAGTTAGGCACGTACTCTAAGGCCTTGATTAGTTGAAGCTTTAAGATCAAACTTTTGAAAAATGCTTCCATTTCAGTGTTGTCCATTTTTTTTTGAAATTTTTCATTTTTTTATTTTTTGGTATTTTTGTTAAAGTCAATAGAATGGTCAGTGGAGTGGTCAAATACATGTGGTGTTTATGTCTAAGCATGTTGCACATGATGTGTCTCAGGTTCGCTTTGTGGTATCCTCAATTCTCCTTGGTTGTTCATCACATTTTTAACCATTTGGATGACATCATCAAGTTGTTCAGTCAATGCATTAGTTCTTAGATTAATTAGTGTTTTATAATCTTTTATCGTCTCATGACTCAGAGATGAATAATCATACTCTTCATGTTGTGACTACAACATGCAATCCTGAGTTGTATTATAATCAGTCTCAGTGTCAATGGCTTGGTGTTGAGTACAATTTCCTTGACTCTAAATCTCAAATTCTAGTTAGAGGAAAAATGGTCATACTCGAGAAGAGAGTCATCAAGAGTAGGGGTTGGTTGACACAGTAATTCTCAATCATAATCGGGAATCATGTTTCTCTGTCAACTTCACTTATGTACATGGTCATTCTCAAATTCTCTCGCACCATTGTCTCCAAATTATAATAATTTGGTGCTGCAAGTGGTTCAAATCTTGATAACTAAACAAAGGAAGGAGTTGGGTGGTGGAATGAGAGTGAAGTAGATGATGGATGGGGAAGAATCGACTTACTGAGTGGGTTCTCTTGATATGAGAATGAAGACAAAGATTTTCAGGATTTGATCATGTAAGCTCTACCCAAAGAGTCGAAGTATGAATAATGATATTTTGACATCTTTGAAAGGAAGGTGGAGAATGATTCACAAACCTCGATACATATGAAAGTGTAATTACCTTTGAATCCATGCAACTCTATACTCAATACAAATCTCAAAATTCACCAACTTCACACAGTGAAGGCCATGAATGTTCGGCTGATTATCTTTTCACTTTTAAATTGGTGATAAAATCAATCTTATATTCCATTACATACAGGTGTCTCACCCTGACGCCTAGATGTGGTTCTACTACCCCGCAATCAAAGGAGTGATTTTCCCAAGCAGCCAGGTTATATCGTACCCCTAAAGGATATAGTAGAGGGGCACTTTCAAAATGTCAAATATGGTTAGAGGCATGTGCTTGCAGCTCCCGAATCCGCAAGAGTCCGGTCTAAAGACTTAGGACATGAGTCCAAGGTTTTGGGCTCTAGCTTACGGATACGTCCTTACTAATGACATAGATTTCTCGAGAGTCTAAAATAATATCCTCACGGAGTGGGAAGATAAAATGTCACTGAGGCGACTGCTCTCAAGATCGTGTGATCAATCAACAATTAACATATACAAGAAATAAATCAATCAAGTAGAGGGTCACAATTTATTATACCCTCGTATAAAATATATAGTGGACAAGTACAATAGGGGAGGAACTCTGGGAACAACGGAGAATAGTCATTCAAAATTCGCCAAAAGAAGACAATATATGATTTTTGTTCTTAGGGATGATTAAATTCTGTGGATTTTTCATTATTTATTTTTATGAATATTTTGCTTTTATAATTTTTTAGATTTTTTATATTGTTATTTTTGTTTTAATTTTATATTTTCTGTTTTTTTAATTTTATACTAACTAATAATGATAATACAAGTATGACTAGTTATCTATGTAGAGATGGCTTTTATATTTTATAAATATAGTTGTAAATACTCAAAATTCAAAAAAAAAATAGGATTTTTTATGTCTTCTCTTTTTTTGGGTTTTTTCTTTTACTTTTTACTAATTTTTGTATGATTTTAATTCAATAAATAATGCAAAACAGTGAGTACGATAAATAACCCGAATTGTTTTGGAAATTGAAAATACAAAATAGCTCAAAATTTTCCAAAAGTATTTTTAATATGTAATAAATATAGTTAATAAAATTTATAATTAGGGACACATATTTTTAATTTTTTTTAGATTTTTTTATCATTTTATGACTATTTTGGATCTTTTTGGATTTTAGTATTTTTTTCTATTTTTAGAGATTTTTAGTCTATAGGCTCAAAATACAGTAATAAAAAAATCTAATTTTTTATACTTTTTAAAAATATGTTTATAATTTTTAAGTATTTTTAAATGCAAACAAGGATAAAGAGCTCATTTTTTTATTTTTAATAAATAAAAAATAACCTTAAAATATCCAACTATGAATATATGTGATATATATGTCAAGTATTCATAGTAATTTTCTACGAATATTTAGCAGCCTGGAGTTATTTTTAATAACATACAATTTACAAAAAGAAAATACATACTATCAAGGCTATTTATGGAATTATTTAACTTTTTTGGACTAGGACCGAACACCTCAGATACATTTAAGGCCAAAATTCAATTTCCCCCAACATTTCTAATAAATAGTAGTCGGAGGGGTATATTTGTAATTAATATATAGTTCAGGGGGGCAGATGCAATTTTCTAGAAATATTACACTATGATTTAAGAACAAGGACTAAGTCAAAATACATAAAAGCCTAGTGGCATTGGTGGAAAAAGCTCTGTCCCCTCACGTACACGGGTATGTAAGGTGACATGGCTTGGACATGAATGCAAAAAATGAGAGTCCATGTGAAGAAATGCAGATTTTACAAAAATATTTACATTACAGACAAATGTTCATGGAATAAAAAATACAAAAAGAGGGGGTTAAATGTGGAAAATACTCCCACGTACGTAATCGATGGCTCTTGATCTTCACTTGGACATGTGTCACGCCCAAGTCATGCGATGACGGTTCCGTTGGATGTTTGAGATTAGATCCCTTATGTGATCGAATGGTTGAGCTTCTTCTAATCCGACAATATTTGCAAGCCTAGGCGTGGGCGCACGGTCGAATGGTCGAGAGGACGGGTGGAAGAACGGGTTAAGAACTCAGTTGGGTTGAGCTTTGATCATCTCTTCCTCGCTCCTCCGGCCACTTGGGAGTCTCGATGAGGGTGAAAAATGGAGCTGTAGATCATATGCATCGAGTAACGGTCTTAGAAGTGTTATTGGAGCGCTGGTGATGTTTTTCGAGGTCGAGGAAGTAAGGGGGCTCTAGGTGCCTCCTTCCCAATTAAAATAGGCTCGTGAAAGTCCTTTGGTCCTCCAAATCTTGCAGGAAGCTAAGGTGCACAGTAACAAAGTTTTTGGGGGTCTTATTAAGTTGGGGTGAGCGGAGAAGAGGTGTAGTCGCATCACTCCATGGATCGACGGAGGTGGGAGCGTCATTCACCTGATCTATTCGAGATCAGTGTGAATGGTTGAGCCTGGAGCATATATTAAGTGAGGGGGAAGAAGATCAAGGGGAATGCGGAGGTAGAGGATGGTCGCCACAAATGGAAACGTGAGGTGGAACAGGAGCTCCAGTGACATGTATTTTTGGATTTTATGATAAACTTGGTAGAATCGAAGGAAACTAAAGGTTGCATTATACTATTGTTGCACAAAGGAACGGAAAGAAGACAAAAAAGGATCTTTACCTTACCTGGACCGTGTGGAGTGAACATGTGGCATAGCAGGTGGTCGAAGCTCAGATCGACCTCTATTCAACACCAAATGCCTCGTTAAATCTTCCTCAAGGTTCCTTCTGTCACCAGGATACTCGAGGTGATCGAATATTTGGGTTTTAAAGGAGGAAGATTGATCAAGGGGTGAAGGGAGAGGGAAGAAACATCTTATACATGGGCCCCTTTGACTGAGGATGCTGCCCGAGGTAATGATCCATCGACTAAGGTAATGCTCCAACAAGAAAGTGCAAGGATCGAAGGTTAAAAGGTTAGAAGGAATCAGACCAAATGGGTACAATATCGGGCTCCAAAAATGTGAGAGCCGACGTCAAAACATCTAACAAATGCATACCTATGAGGTCTAGGGAGTTGACATGGGTCAAGCAAGACAAGGCTCCCATTATCCAGGTAGGGCCACTAAAAGACAAAACAATAAATAAATATTTATTATTTCAAAATAAAATAATAAACAATTTATAATTTTCTGGTTAAAACATAAAAATTACTCATTATTTTATGTAGTATAAATCTGATTTTTATTTAATTTTACAAGTTAATTTATTATAGGTTACCTTTTAAGGGTTCATTTATAGATAAATTTACCTCTGTTATGTGTATTTTATGTTTATTTTGTATTTTATATTTTATTATTTTGCATACATAATTTAGATATTTATAACATATTTTAATATACTAAAATATATTTTCATTGTATTTTTCTGAGTTTATTTGTACACGTAATTAAATATAAGTATTTATTATATAGATATTTGTACAGTACATCCATCTATCTATTTTTGTATATTATTGTATTTTAGTATAGTTTTATGGTTTTATTATATTTTTAATATGTACATGCAGTATAAAGAATATTTACAAAATTATTAAAGTATAAAATAAATAAAAATACAAAGAATAAATAAAATGAATATTTTATTCAGGTATATAGTGCAATAGGGGTCCAAAACCTAACTTTTACATCTAAACTCCAAATTAAATGAACCACCTTCATTAAATATATTATGAAAAGTTATATATAATTAAATGTGATTTTGATGCATTTTTAGTTCGTAAGGAGAAGATATGGGACTGGGAAGTTTGGGTTTTGAATTTTTATTTTGAGTGTAGAATATACACTATGTAAAAGTATTATTTTAGTGTGAAATCAATTTTATTTTTTTCAACATATTTCTATCTATACTTTCATGTACAAAGTTTCTAAATTTGAGATATAAATGATAAAGAATAAACTAGGTCCCAAAAGTGTATTATTGGACATTTATGAATTAGGGTTTTTTTTATTTATTATCTCCCCCTACTTTATTCCTTTTTGACCCATTCATCATGATGCCTAAGTCTCGAGGTTTAGGGTCATAAAATACCTTTGGCATTTTATTCTTTTTCTTTTCTATTCTTTGTTCTTTTATTTTGGCTTTGAATAATTTATTTGATACAATATTTACATAATAAATAATGAAAATTTATTTTACGAAAAACAATGTTATACATGCATTCAACTAGAGTTTAAAGGCCAAAATAGAAGAATAAAGGTGATGAAATGGAGATTCAGCATCCCCCTGTATTGCCTTGTTGCTCCCTAGCAAACACTTATTCTTATAATTGCATAAGAGAAAATTAAAAAAATGGAAAGAAAGAAAGAAAGAAAGTGGAATGATATTAATTTTCAAACGTGTATTCATAAAATCAATGTTTGGAGCTTGGTCAAACCTTTAAAAGAGTAAGTTTTCTCAGAACCTTGTTGGGAAATGGATTTGAAACACAACAACCTTTAAGAATCACAAAACAATGTTGAAGTCACCTCAATAGCCATGTTAGAATAAGTAAACTCAAACGCAAACCCTTATGACTATGCATTTATCTTGGACAGTATGTGTGATATGTAGCTCTCCCCGGCTGAAGTGATAAAATTCAGTCTTCTCCAACATGGTGACCCTAATTCCCCAATCCAACAACTCTTTCCTCGAGAAGCGGGGCATTCACTTCTAAGTTCAAGTACAACCAACTCAAGAAGAGGAGGTGGGGAGAAGAATGGACAGTAGCCAGTGTAGCTACCAATCCTAAGATGCTTGACTAGTGTAGCCAAATCACCCATCTAAAGGCTCACATAAATATGACTTTGAAGCTCAAGCTTTCTTATTGAATATATATATATATGCTCCTATGGGAATTGATTTTTCTTAAAATTTTGCACTTTTTTCCTATTTGGAGTTATTGATTTTGCATTTTTTAGAGAACTATATGCAACAGTATCTCCATAAGGACTTTTTCTTATTGGGCAAGTAAACTATCCCTCTATTGAAGCATTATTGCAGCCCACAACTTCTGTCTTTAGACCTTGTCGCCATTGGATCGGGTTGGAGTAAATGGACACAAATGTCTGTATTTCGATGTTTCCATTAGCTTGTGTCTCATGTTGACAAATCCAGCCATCTCTCACTTTAACTAGGGTAAGAGAACTGCAAGTTGTAGGTGTGCAAGCTAAGTCATTATCAACAAGAGTCATATATGTGTTCCGAAATATTCTACATAGGCAGTCAAGATGACACTGAACTAAGTCTCGTGGTCTTAAAGAATTATGTCTAGCAGACCTGGAGTGCCTCAATTTTAGTTCCTATAAGGTTCCTGTGATTAAGTGGATTAAAGTCCAACCAAACTCCAATCTTCGGATTTTACTTAAATTGGTTCAATTACCAACATCAATATGAAAATGCAAATGTTATGTATAATGCAAGTAAAATATTTTTGTTATGCAATTTTCTTGTTTTGAATATTTTATGGCATTTTGAAAAGTTTTTGCAATTTTTTATGCAATTTATAAGATTTTGCAATTATTTTTTGGAATTTTATTTTGGCAAAATTTAAGGGATTTTTCTAAAGGTTTTAGAAAATTGGAATATGTATAGATATTTATGTTGTAGTGCTTCTTTGTAATTTACAAGAGTTAGGTTTTTGGATTTTACAGGATTGTATATACACAAGGTTTGTAAAGGATTTTATTTGCTTGAATTATGTACATATTTCTCAAAATAATTTAAAAATATTTTAACAGACATTTTCAAACTTTATTTGGCAAACTAATTTGATAAATAAATTTACAAACATTTACAAGATGTGAAAACCATTTTGCAAAGACTTTTCAAATAGTATATACATATTTCTCAACCTAATTTTGCAACCATTTTCCAAACCATTAGCAAATAGATTTTAAAAACATTTTATTTCATACAAAGAAACCAAATTTTACAAAGTAAACATTATTATAAAGGTTGAAAACATTTTACAAAAATATTTTCCTAACAACTTTGAAAAGATTTTCAAAAAGATTTTCCAATCATTTTTCAAATATTTTATAAAACATTTTTAATCGATTTATTAATCGGTATATACAAAGGACTTTAATGAATTTTATATAAGTATGTTCTTTACTATTAATTAAATGGATTTCAGCCATACTTATTGAAAATATGAATGTACGAGTTATGACTAAAGAATATACGACGTATATACGACCACCCTATACTAAGCTTGAGCTATGTCCTCGTAGAGCAGAGAGAAAAAAAGAAGACATAACTCATACTGAGTACAGAACAATCTATACTACAACAACTAAAGAATGAGACGTTGACCATCCCCTCTATACTTAGGATGAAATAATCCGAAGTACAATAGGTTGTACACAAGGTAGAGAGGGTCAACGGTGGGAATGTACAAAATCATCATCTCGACCTATCCCCCCTGTACTTAGGGTGAAATATCCCTAAGTATAGACATGATATCAAGAGTTGTGGGGACATATAAGGGAACAAAGAATGAACAACTCAGGGTACATACCCCACCCTATACTTAGGACAAAGTACGTCCAAAGTATAGTAGTGATGAAAGGGGTGAACTCCTTTTCGAGAGAGAAAAGAAAATGAAAACAAAAGAAGAAAAAAAGAAAATAAAAAATCCATTTAAAAATGTTTTAGGTTGCCATGTCTGAATCAGCAGATGTGGAGGCTTTCAGCTCATCTTCATATATAAATTGAATAGAATCCACAACGGATAAGAAGGTGTTATGTTACAGGTACGATTTTAGTAGGTGTACATTGATCACGAAGGGTTGTGCGTCAGCTGACAATCATGATATCATTACATGATCGTTGTCATACATATGGTTCACTGTAGGCGACCCAGTCCATTTTCTCTTCAATTTCCCTTGTAAAGGCTTTAACTTCGCATCGAACAACCAAACCTTCTAATCAGGTTCAAAAGTCTTTTGACGGATTTGCTTGTCATGCAACTTCTTGACCTTTTCCTTGTACATCAGGCTATTGTCATATGCGTAGTCATGGAATTTGAGTAGTCTGTTCAGATCCAGCTTTCTGTATTTCATGATCTTCTTGGAATCTAGATTATAAACGTTGATTGTCCATAAAGATTTATGAATGACTTCAACGGGAAGATGGTATGGCTTGCTGTATACCAGGTAGTAGGGTTACATTCCCAAAGGTGATTTGTATGTTGTTCTATAAGGCTAAAGAACTGAGTCATGCAATTGAGACCAGTTCATGCAATACAGATGCACAAGCTTCTGAAGAATTGTCTTAATCTCCCTATTTGAGCATTTTACCAAGCCAATGGACAGTGGGTGGTAGGGAGAAGCTACATGATGTTCAATGCAGAATTCTTGAGCTAGCTGCTTTACCTCTTTATTGATGAAATGACTACAACCACAGATATAAGAACCTTTAGAATCACGAACCTTAAGACAATGTGGTCCTTTAGAATAGGATAGACGATGCGACTATCAGCAGCTCAGGTTGGGATGGCCTCCACCCAATGACTTACATAGTCAACAACAAGAAAAATGTATTTGAATCCCTGACTGTTAAAAAATGGGCCCATGATGTCAATTCCCCATGCATCAAAAACATTTGAAATCTGAATATATTTCAGGGGCATTGTGTCTCTCATTCCATTTGTTCTACCCATCTTATGGCAGTCAGTGCAATGCTTCACATAATCTTTTGCATCTTTGAATAACTTCATATACCAGAGGCCACATTGGAGTACTTTTGGTGTTGTTCTTCTGCCTGAATGGTGTCCTCTAGATTCTCGATCATGGCAATATGCAAGGAAACTTGCAACTTCCTCTGGAGGAATGCACCTTCTCCAGATACAATCTGCTACCTCATGAAAGAGATATGGATTCTTCAACTAGTTAAAAAGGATATCAGACCAGATTTTGTCCACATTCACTTTCGACCAATCTTGTGGAGTTCTCTTAGACATTAGATAATTCACAATATCAGCATACCAGGGGTGTGAGGTGACTGACAATATGGATACATTTGGAAAGGTTTCAATGATAGACCTCGAATTCTGCTCAGGAGACTCAGGCTCGAGTAACCTTGATAGATGATCTACCACCACATTTTTGACTCCAAGCTTGTATCAGATTTCTAGGTCAAATTCCTGGAGTAGAAGGATCCAACAGATAAGGCGTGGTTTGGCATCCTTTTTCTGTTGTAAGTACTAGATGGTAGAATTATCAATTTAAACTATGACCTAGATCCAAGGAGATGGGATCTGAACTTTTCCAGGACAAAAACTACTGCTAGCAACTCTTTCTCAGTGGCTGTGTAATTCTTTTGAGCTTCATCTAATGTTCTTCTAGCATAGTGAATAGCAAACGACACATTGCCTTTCCTCTATCCGAACATAGCACCGATGGCATAATTTGACGTATCTGTCATGATCACAAATGGTAGTGTCCCATTTGGTGGCTACAAGATAGGGGCCTAAGTGATCAAAACATCTAATTACTTAAAAACTTGGAGCATATGATCATCAAAAATAAAATATGTCTCATTGCCTCACAATTCAGTCAACGATCAAGAAAGCTTGCTAAAATCTTTGATGAATTGTTAGTAGAAACCGATGTGCCCTAAGAATGAACAAACTTGTTTTAGATTGGTAGGAGGCTCAAGTTTTGAAATAATCTCCAACTTGGTTGGGTCAACTTCCATGCCTCGTCTTGATAGAACGTGACCCCAACGTGATCCCTTCTGTCACCAATAAGTTGATTTTCTCCTATGAGAGCACAAGGTTCACTTCGCAGCACCACCACAGAACTCGATCCAAATAGTCTAGACATTGATCAAATGGATCTCCATAGATCAAGAAATTGTCCATGGATACCTTCAGGAAACTACCAACCGTGACGAAAAACAGTGCTAGCATACATAGCTGGAATGTAGCAGCAGCCTTGCACAGCCCAACCGGCATCTGTCGAAAAGCATACGTCCCAAATGGATAGATGAAGGCATTCTTCTCTTGGTATTCAACCGTGATTGTGACTTCATTGTATCCATAATAACCATCCAAGAAGCATAAGTATTCCTTCGCGACCAGACTCTCAAGAATCTGGTCGAATAAGGGCAATGAAAAGTCATCCTTCTTTGTGATGAGGTTCATATGTCTATATTCAACATAGACTCACCATGAGATTGGCACTCTGGTTGGAATCTCCTCTCCATTGTCATTGGTAATAATGGTGATCCTGGACTTCTTAGGCACCCCGTGTAGGGGACTCAGCCATTTACAATCAAAGATGGGATATATGAATCCCCTATCATTCCATTTCTGAATTTCTTTCATGACAACCTCATAGAGGTTTGGATTCAGTATTCTATAGAATTTGCGGGAGGGTTTGCTATCAATTTTGAGCTAAATGTGATGCGAGAATAAGGATGGATTGATCCCATGGAGATCCGATATCTTCTTGCCTACCACCTTACGGTTTCATTCAAGAACATCCATTAGACAAGATTCTGGGTCTTTGGTCAGATGAGCATTGATTATTATCGGATACATGTTAGGTTCTCCTGCGAGGAAGGAATACTTCATATTGGAGGGTAGAGGTTTGAGCTCTAGCAGAATGGGAACTACTTTGGTGGGTGACTTCGGCGATCATTATAGGTCTCTGCTCTTTCATCAGTTAAGTGTCCACCTTGTACATTTTAACTTCTTCATCCAATGATTCACATAAATTTTCAATTATGTCCACCTGATTGCAGAAATGCTCAAAAATCTTTTCTTGGTCTTCGAGGCTCAAGGGACATACATAGATATCCTCAACCGCATCAACAAAGATATCGTCATAATCGATAGAGGGTGAATCAATTGCTCTCTCAACTCCTTCCTCAGGGAAAAGGAATTTGTGGATCTCAATGTCCTCCATGTATAGATTTGTATCTTAAATTTCTGCAACAAATTTGTAGTCTTTAGGATGAATAGGTACAAGCACACTCAACTCAGATGTAGCTTCGACTTGTTTTGACTCAAGCATGGTCTCAATAAGCACTTTATTATTGTTGGAGCTAAATGTAATCTCTCTAGTACCATAGTTCACTAATGCCTCAGTTGTTCGGAGAAACGGCCGGCCAAGGATGATGGGGGTGTGAGGCAGAGGTGTGGAGACATCCATGTCTACCACAATAAAATCGACAGGGAACTGGATCCCTTAAACAGAGATGATTACATACTCCAACATGCCTCTATGTCGCTTGACTAATTTATTTGCGAATTGAAGAATCGTCTTGGTTAGTTTAAGGCGATCCTATCCCCAATTCTCTGAGTAGCGAAGATGGCATAAGATTGATAGAAGACTCATTGTCGAGCTATGCTCGCTTGAATTCCTGATTGAACATGTTACACCTGATGAGTGTCTCTCCTTTGTCTCTTTTTTATCAAGGCGATTGCTGATGCTAGTAAAGGTGGCCATAGCGAGGATATGTTTTTCATGCTTTTCAGTCGGGCTTCGAGAGTTGTGGGGCGGAGGTTGGTGCCTTGTTGTGCACAAGTCTTTATGTCCTTTCTTTACTGTTGGCATGTACCCCATGGCTTTCATCAATGGCATATTTAAGGCCAAGTTTTGAATGATTTCCACAATCGATGGATCAGACAAAGAATTTTTCAAAATTTTAATTTGTTTGGTTATTTTCATTGCTTCAGAAATGGAATATGTACATAATCCGAAACTTTATCATTCAAAATTTTGTCCAAATCATTATGTACAGGTAGATGGAAAAAATATGTAAAATCCTCTACATTTTGTGGACCAAAAAATTCAGGCTCGGCTTCGTTGGCTGGTGTTGGATCTGCTGCATGCACGGGTGTCTCCAAGGCTACCCGATCTCCACCAGGTTCTGTCTTGCTGTTGTCCTTTTGTGTTTTTGTAATTAATCAAGTTTTGTAATTTTTCTGCAGATGGTGCTCCTCCAAAAGTGACTTCGTCTCCTGTTGCTGGCATGGCTGATGGTTCACCATCATATGCAAGATGTTTTCCTTCTCTATAGCTGATGGTCAAAGTGTTTTGCCTCTCTTGAGAGTAACAACATTATAAGCAAATTATTTTTATTTAATTCATGTATAACATCGCAAGCTACCTACTCCTTGCGTCAAAAATTGTTCCTATTGGCTTCGACCTAGGCTAGAATGATGGTCTCGGTAGCCGTCAGGTAGTCGATCTTTTCACTTATTTCAGCCATGTTTTTCATTAGTTGCTCCAAATAAGAAAGACCTACGCAGTCTCAGAAGATTCGCACTAGTGGGGCCTCTGACTCTAGTAGTGTTGGGGAGGCTACTACCGGTAACCCTAAGAGTAGTTGTAAGGAGGAGGACGAGAAGAATAATGTTGGTGTTGCTGAGAGGAATAGGATTTCCAATATTAGGCAGCCAGCTTTTGGTGGTGATATTGTGGTTGCGAGTAGCTTGGTTGCTGATATCCCTGCCTCCAATTGTTACCCTACTGTGGAGGTTGTTGGTACTCAGGTAGAGTTGGAAACTCCGTCATCCATGCAGTTGTTGTTGGTATGGCTGATTGGCCAAGTTCTTACCCTAAGGTTGTCCCTGAGGATGGGATAGTTGTTGTTCATTGCCCCACACACCATTCTTTTCTTGAATTGTGTCGGGGGAGGAAAGAACTGCTCGTATTACACTAGCTGGAGCTCAACCTGGTACACCACCATTTGAGTCTAGGACTACTGTGGATGCTACCCAGGGGCATACATGTAGTATACATGCTAGATAGGCTGAGACGGTGGAGGACTCGACTGAGAAGGTTGTGTCTATGCATGCTCCTTCTGCTCATTAGGAGTCTCGGCTGTAGCAGACACAATGTTGTAAGCGTTGATGGTCTTGACAAGCAACTCCAGTTGTGTAGTAATCTAATCAATCTTGTCCATACCCTAGGTTTGCTTCTCAATCATAGCAAGTTTTTCAAGGTCTTGCGACTTCTTCTCAATAATATCCACTTTGGAGAAGTAGCTCCCTATGATGCTATGGTTGGAGCTCTCATCCTTATCCTCTACACGGGCCACCATATTGACATGCTTATGGATGGTTGTGGGCACCTTCATGTAAGCGCATGATGAGGATTGAGTGGCCTCCCCTTCAGCCATCTCCACAAAAATCTCCCATATGACGTCCTCATCCTTGTTAAAGTATGAGCCACCACAGGTGGCATCAACCAATCTTTGACTTTAAAGTATCAACCCAACAAAAAGTTATACCAGACTAGTTTTTGGAATTTTGTGGTGGGGACTCTTCTCCCACAGATGATTGAGTCATTCCCACACTTCATGAATCGTCTTGTGTGTATGTTGGGTGAAACATGAGACGCGGGCGCGCATCTGATTCAAGCGATCAAGAGGATAAAAATTGTTGATAAATGCAGACTTCAGTTCCTCCCAAGTTGTCAATACCTTCCCCAGAGGATTCACCCAATAAAGTGCCTTGTCTTGGAGACTTAGTGGGAAGACAATCATCTTGGCTACCCCTACAGGAATATTGGTATAGTGTGTAGTTGCACAGATGCAGTCAAATTGTTGCAGGTGGTTATATGGTTTTTTTAATGTTTTCTTGTGGAATGACGGGAGTAGAGAAAAAAATTATAGCTTCAACTTAAAGTGGGCATGGATGGGTGTAATTTTAATCCACTTAGTGACATGGCCTACCCAAGGGTTGTAAGTCTTCTTCAAAGCTAGCTTTGGCTACGGAAGTCTTGCCTCTCCCCTCCACCACGGGGTCCACCTACTGATAGATTTTCTTCTGCATCTTCTTTGTTGATCTCTTCATCTCTGTTACCCTATCCACAAGCATCTCTCTCAGAGGTCCTCCTCTTCGAATCATTAATCATTTCGTGAAAGGCGACTTCAACCAATCCTTGATCCGTCAACTTCTACTAAATTGCTTGGATTGATGCAAGGAGCTGATTGTTGACATCATTCTAAGTTGTGTACTTTCCATCCATTTGTTATGGTTGCTCGACTGGTTGGGATTGTGGTCCCTTTCCTGCTCCTATAGGAGCCATTTCTGGTTCTGCCTGTAGTTCCAACTCTTGATCAGGTTCTTGATCTACATAGTTGAATAAACCCTGATCAGTTTCTTGTTGAGCACCAAGCATTCATATAAGTATGGGATTAAGGTCAATCCAAGATGGTTGTGGATGGAACACATGATATTGACTGAAATCGATCTCCATCTACAAGGGGTTGATTCTGGGATAAGAGTAATCCCGATTTATTTGGATAGGAAGAGCTAGCTCGGGTTGCGAGTCCATCGCGAACAATGGATTTATTTGAGAAAGGCAAGTGTTAAATGAGGAAAGGATTGGGGATTCTTAGGAGAAGTTCGCAAGATCCGAACCAACATCCTAGAGATTGCTCTGCATTATTGGAGATTTTGGTGACAAAGAATCGACGTGGGTGTTAACGAAGTCTCGACTAAACCATCTGTGGGATGACATATGAGAGGGTCAAAAGGAGATAGATAATGAGGGAAAGATACAAAAATGAACAAGGAAAAAAAGGACTGTAAAACATTAGACTGCTCAAAGTGAGCAGGAATTGTAGAGGAAATATGCAAAAGAGAAAATGCAACAAAATGGCTTAAAGGCACGATGTTTTTGATCTTAACCATAACTAAACTAATCAATCAAACCATAATACAATGGATTCACCAACTCGACCCATAAAGTCGTGAAGGTTCAACAATTATCTTTGTAAGTGTTAGATTGATTTTAGGTAATTATTTTGAACAATTCATTAAGCACTAATCCTATAGGAGTGAGAGTACAACCAGAAATGAATCTCGTACTTGTCCTACTCCTTTGTAACCTATATCATGTACTTTTTGAGGTCCTTGTGTCCATATCTGGACACCCTACTCGGCCAAAGAAATAAGAGTAAGGAAGCCGATAGTGGCGAAGTAAATACTTCGGGTGATAGCCGTAACAGAATCATCGTAAGCGGTCGAGTGCCTAGTCAAATGCAGGACGATGAGATAGATACCCTGTAAAGACGTGGCCAAAGATCAAATACTTCGGAAATGGTCGATGTTCTATACAAGATGAGAACACCGTTGTTGACCAAGTCCTACTTGCTCATGTATGATAGCAGCGCCGGTACTTCAGAAATCCAAGCATACAACAAGGAAGTATATAGGATGGGTTTTTAGATCTAATCCTTATGGTAGCACAGTCTCACTCGAGGACACCTCCCTCCCTCTATAGTACCATAAAATAATGAGGGCTTTGCTCACCCAAATCAGAGAATCCAATTGATCATTTTTATTTAGGTAAAGTATTTTAGAAGTCCCTTTTTTTATTTTTTTGTTATCACATGCTTTGAGTAGATTCAATACAAGCTCCTAACATTTTTGTTGGTTTTCTTTTTTCTTAGGTTGTCATTCAATGCATGTCGGAAAATAATGACGAATGCTCAATTAGAAGTCTCACAGTGATTCCCAGCTCTCTCCACGTGGGATGCGAGTCAGAAATTTCTAAACCTAATCTATATGAAAATGCAACCATGAAATCTCCCTAAGAATGAGAATTAATATTAGCTTGAGGAACTAAATGTCAAACCATAGAATGATCACCCGAAAACTCGACCTTGCATATAGTCTTAGTGCTCGCCACAACGGGTCCTGCTAGCATTGTATGGTGCATTTCTCTGCACTCGGTGATCAATCTAAGTTTCAATAATTAAGTTTAAGCTAAGTCCAATCGCAAATTAATATATAAGAACACGTATTTCCTTAGAGATGTGGACCTATATACCGAGCAAGCACACCGAGATCTAAGGGCTCAATCATAGAAAACTAATAAAACAAAGGCGAAAAATTCACAATCCGGGAAACAAATAAAATAAAGGTGGTGAAAAAGATGAAAAATATGGTGAGCCTCCAAGTGAACAAACACTTGGAAATTAGGCCCAAGTGTCTAAGAGTCCAAATACATGTATTATTACAATTAATTTAAGCAAAAATAAATCACTCTCTTATCAAAAATAAAACTAAAATCTATGCTAAATTACTCTCTCTCCCCCCCTCTCTCCTGCAGGGTAGGTCAGAAAGCTAACTCCTCATTTCAGGGGAATTTGAGACCATGATACTTAATTTAGTGTCATCTTGACTACCTAAGTACACTATTTCGAAACACAGGCATAACACTTGTTGATAATGACTTAGCTTGCACACATGCATATTACACTTGGCTCGCCTTAATTGAAGTGGTAGTGGGTTGGATTTGTTGGCATGAGACACAAGATAATGGAAACGTCAGAGTCACACATTTAAGGTCGTTGTACCCCAGCCCAATCCAATGGTGATGAGGTCTAAAGATAGAAGTTGTGGGTTGCAATAAATCTTCAAAAGAGGGATAGTATACTGCTCAAGGGGAAAAAGTTCTTATGTAAATGCTATAGTATTAAAAAATAGAATAGAAACTCCAAAAAAGTGGATAGGCCGAAATGAAAATAAAAAGCCTGTCGGAGTATATGTATAGTCAAATAAGTAAGCTTGAGCTACAAATTCATATTCCTGTGAGCCTACAGCCGGATGACTTGACTACACTGGTCAAGCATCCCTGGATATGTAGCTACACTGGCTACCGTCCATTCTTCTCTCAACCTCCTCTTTTTGAGCTGGTTGTACTTGAACTTAGAAGGGAATATCCTGCTTCTCGAGGAATGAGTTGTTATATTGGGGAATTAGGGTCGCCATGTTGGAGAAGACTAACTTTTACTGCCTTGACCGAGGAGAGCTACATATCACACACTGTCAAAGATAGATTTATAATCATATGTTTTGTGCATGAGTTGACTTATTTCGACCCAGCTATTGAGGAGACATGAGTTGAGTTTTGTGACTCTCAAAGACTGTTGTGTTTCAAATTTGTTTCCCAATAAGGTTCTGACCAAACTAAAATCCAAAGGTCAGACTTAAGCTCCAAACTTTGATTTTGTAAAGACAAGATTAAAAGTTAAAATCAATCCAAGTTCATTATTCCTTATTTTATTTTCTGCACTTATATGCAAAAATGTTTACAAGGTACTAGGAAAGGCAAGTATAAAGGGTGATGAATCTCCATTTCATTACCTTTATTCTTTCATTTTAGCCTTCTTTCACTCGTTAAATGCATGTAAATGTCATTATTTAGAATCAATTAACATTCATTATTCATTATATAATTATTTTATAAAATACATTGTTCAAAACCAAAATAAAAGAATAAAAAAAGAAAAGAAAAAGATATAAAAAACCAAAGGTATTTTATTACCCTAAACCCCGAGACCTAGGCATCACGATGACTGGGTCGACATGGAATAAAGTTGGGGGAGATAAGGGTCAAACACATAATAAAAACCCTAATTGTATTTCTTCAATAATTCATTTTTGGGACCCATTTTATTCTTCATTATTTATACACCAAATAAAGAATCTTTGTACATGAAAGTTATAGATAAAAATACATAGAGTAATACAAAAGTTGTTTCACACAAAAATAATATACAGTATTCATTCTACACTCTGAACAAAATGCAAAAACCTAAACTTCCCTGAACCGTATCTTCTCCATAAAAACTCAAAATGCGTCAAAATCACTTTAATTGTATATAACTTTCATTAGCTAATGAAGATGGTCTCACTTAGTTTGGAGCTAAGCTGCAAAAGTTAGGTTTTTGACCCTTATTGTAATATACACCTAAAAAAATACTCATCTTTTATTTTTATATCCTTCATTATTTTTTATTTTTATAATTTTATAAAAATTAGTTATATAATATGTAGATAGTTAGACTACAATAGACCATTAAAAATAAGCTAAAATAATTAAGTGTATAAAGTGTACATATGAATCACATGTACTTATGCCTATATAATAAATACATCTATTTATTTAAGAGTACAAATGAATTAAGAAAAATTCAATAAAAATAAATTTATGTACACCTAAATAAGTCATAAATATAAATTAAGTGTATAGAATAATAAAATTTAAAATACAAAATAAAAATAAAATACACACATATATGTAAATATACCTATAACTATACATGTAAATAATAACTCCTAATAATTAGCCTCATAAAATAACAAAATGGGGATAATATAGTTCAGAAAATAATAAATATTTTTATTTTATAACCTAAAATTAATGAATTTGTATACTATTTCATATTAATTTTAAAAGGTATTTTTGCCTCGTATTTTTATGGTTGGTCCACGTCGACCAACCGGATACATTCATTTGTTGACTCCGGTCATCTGCCCCTTTGGCGTCTTTGATGCGCGTCAGAATCTTATGCCGCCCGCTTCTCTCTAATTACCTTTTTATTCTAATGATCAACTCACCTTGAGCTTTGAAGAATTTCTGCAAATGGGATCTTCACAATTCATGCCCGATACTTAGATCCCATCGATCCCCTCTATTACATCCTTTAATCTAGTCGCAAGATCCACCAAAATCTGTCTATAAATAAAACCCTTCAGCCATTTTTTGATCCTTTTTCGAACCCTGATTTCTCTCTCTTCACATGTGTGATTTCTCCCGATGGAAGAGAGAGTACCCCCGAGGTCGAGGTGGTACTAGGAGGAGAGGAGGTGGTCCAAGGTAGAGATCCGGTGACACCTCTGCTCCCTGATCCCCAGGTACGAGCTATGCACTTTTTACCCATTTTTAGGTAGATTTAATCTTAGGTTTTTTGTTCATGTCTTTTATTTCACACGTAGATTTTTAGTTTAGTGTAATTTTCTGTTAAATTGATCGATAGAGCTCTTAGATCTGGCCCCGCTTCGCCATTGTTTTCCATCGTGATCCTCATGTTCCGACCTTCACCATTTGCTCCACTTTCTTCAACTAGAGCTACTCTTCGTCCCACATCTTTTCACTCATGCAGATTCCACATTGATTTGGAGATCAATGTATTCACTCCTGTACATCACCGAATACGTCCTCCCCACTGCATCTCACCGCCATTCCACCCACTAACGGTTCGAGGCAGTTTGCCCGTGACCCTCATTTCTTCCTTTGCATGCCTCGAGCACAAATTTCCTACTGAAGGCGATTTTGGAAGTCAGAGAAGGTACCCAGTTCGCCTAACCTTCCTCGACCGATGTGGACTACTCTAGCACTTATCGAAGTCTTTTGAGCCCTCCAACCACTGAAGGATGCCTCCAGGTACCTTTTTCCCCATTTTACAGCCGTAGAGAATGCCGAGGGAAGGAGATTTCATCGGTTGAAGCTTGCCCAGGCGGAGCTTCCTCCATGTTTGTCCATCATCCTCCCTTGTCATTAGATCAGGTGCCTTCTCCAGATTGAGCAATTACCATCATATCAGAGGAGCCACAGCCGTTGATCTCCTCTGTGAGATCTCATCTTAGATGTTGGCAGTGAATCGTCATCATGCACTGAGGACACGATGTGTGTCAACTGAAGAAATCTCCACCGTGTGTGGGCACGCATATGTTCGGTACATTTCACACATTCCCTTTCCTTTTTGTACATTTTTATTTAATAATGGAAATCATGTCTGAAGTGTAAATAACTGGGGATATTTTGCAAAAAGCCCTCTTCCTTTTGTATATTTGCCTTGATGGTTATGCAAGCTCATCTCATGTGCCGCCATGTGAGGTGGGTATTTTGCAAATATGACCTTACGATTTGTTGTATTTGTACTAAATCCAGGAATTCGTATTTAAGTGTTAATTTTTGTGGAAAAATTGTACAGAGGACCTTGAACTTTTTGTATATTACACTTATGGCCTACCAGGCACTTTAATTTAAATATTCATGATCAAATTACAAAGTAGCCCTTGGATTTTTATTGTAGGGTTCTAGAATGCATGTAAACTTTTTAATATTGTAGAAAGGTCCTTACCAGCATTTAATTATTGTATATTCTTGTTTAGTTTTTATAAATATTATCTGTGCTCCAAAAATTATGCAAAAATAGGACATTGTACTTGGATGCATGTTATTTCACGTCATATTTTTTGTTTTTCATTTTATGCACTTTATCTATTTATTAAAAATCAAAAAGAGTATTTTTTGCCTCTATTTGACTTAGAAAATACTTAAAAATATAAAACTTTGCAAAAACTTCCAAAAATATTTTTTTTCTATTATAGTATTTTATAGCTTTAGACCAAAAATCCCTAAAAATAGAAAAAGAAAATGATAAAAAAATTAAAAGCCACAAAATCCTAATAAAAATTATAAAAATTCTTAAAAGATGCAAAATTGTTTACTTTTGTCTCTAAATTTTCCTTTTATTACATTTTATCTATTAAAATGTTTTTGGAAAATTTTGATTGTATTTAGTATTTTTAAATTCCAAAACATTGTGGCCTATTTATTTCTTGTTTTGGGATATTTTTGACCATAAAATACATAAAAAATTAGCAAAAATATCCATAAAATTACAAAAATGTTAGAAAAATATGAAAAACAAAAAATTTCAATTTTACAAGTTTTGATTATTTTTATCTATATTTATAACTCTAATACCCTAATTTCTATAAATATATATTATAATTATTATAAATACCTTATAACTGTTTTTAAAATAAAAAAAATAAAAATTATATATAATATAAAATGGATTGAATTTATTAATTTTTTTATATATACATTTATTTTTCATCTCATATACATTATTTTATATACATATATCCATATATCATAATATACAGATATTATATTATTTGAAAAAATATTATTAAAAAGAAGATTAAAATTAAAATAAATAAATAATTTATGAAAAATAGAAAAATCAAATTAAAATTTAAAAAAACCAAAAACCACATAAAAGGACAATTGTGTACATAATTCATTTTTTATTAGCAATAATAATTAACCAACCTAGTTTTCTCTTAGTGGATCAACCTCTACTTTCTTACACAAGACATCTTTGTTTGTAAATTATAATAAAGTTAAAGTGTACTTCACATTTTGTCATTTGTTGATTAATTATATATTGTGGGTACTTGTTGTTTCAGTTCGGGTTTTGTGAGCGATTGCCTAAGCGGTGAAATATCCTCGCCCTCTATGAGGATATTATTTTAGACCATCGCCAAATCCCACTAAACATATCACGCCATTCCATGGAGCAATGTGTTATAGTCTAATATGTGCATAATTTTATTTTATTTTTCTTATATATACTTTGCATTCTTTTCATTACTTGTGCATATTATAACTCCCATTTGTCTGTACAAATTATTTTATTATTTGTGCTAATATCTCGCTTGATATGTTTGATGTGAGGGCTCGCCACACGAGGATGACTTCTTAGGGAGGCAGGGCAGCCAAGCATGGTGGAGACTGGCCTTCTTGACCCGACTAGTAGGAGATGTTGCAAGCATGACAAGTATGATACTTAGCATAGATTTTAGTTTAGAATTTTGTTTTCTTTTTGCGAGACAGTGATTTATTATTCATTATTCATTATTTGTAATAATACAAGGACTTGGACATTACTCTACTTAACAAGGTCCATTGCCCAGGTAATTGTTCACCTAGGGAGTCTTGTCGCAGTTTTCTTGAGTTTTCATTGCCTTTATTTTACGTTATTTCCCGATGATTTAAGTTTTCCGCCGGTCTTTTTATTTATTTTATGTGCATGGATCCCCTTCATTTTAGGACTACTTGTCTCAGTAGTTAGGTCCAAACCCTAACAAGAATCATGTTCCGATAATCTTCTACATTTTGATCTAGTCAAATTAATAATTGTTAGCTATTTGTACTTGAACCCATGCGCCGAGAGAGGCACCATACAATGCTAGTAGGACCCATTGTGGTGGGCACCGAGGAGACTCCAAGATCGGACTCTCGATTTCATCTTTGAATAACTAACATATTGTTCTTCACAGTTAATAACAACTACTGTTTAGGGTGATTTAGTCAATTGCACATGCCGTGTAGATAGATACAACATGGGGAGAGCTGAGAAGCATTGTAAGTCCTCAAACTCTACATGCATAATTAGATTCTATGGTGAGATTTCCATCACTAAATCGGCTTGCATAACTTTTTCGCTATCTCCCTCTGATTTATATCACCTAGGACTTAAATGAGAAATCACAGAACCATTAGAAACTTATATGCAAAATATCCAAAAAAGTGAAAACATGAAACTAAAACTAGAGTGCTGCTAAATTAACTTCGACCTTAATTAAAATCAGTAATGGATTGCATTATTTGGAGTTCACAATGCCCTCAATGTTTTTAGGTACCTTAGGAGGGGACCAAAACCCCTTCCATGAGCGAAGCGCGACCCACTAAATATTAGAGACCAAAACCCGGTCTATAACTGCCTTGTATATTTCCTGGATTTCCGAAGTATATGCACTTCTATCATACGTGGATGAGTAGGACCTGGTCAATGATGATGTTCGCGCCTTATGATAGAACATCAACCTTGCTAAAGTACCAAGCTTAGGCCACGCCCTCACGGGTGTGTCTATCTCATCGTCTACCATACGAGTAGGGCCTTGCATGCTCACGGGTGATTCTGTTGTGAGGGAGGTCTGAAGTAGTGGTTTTGCTTATCATCTTCATCTCTCTCTCATTCTTTGGCAAAGTAGGGATCCAGGAGGGGTTACAAGGACCTCAAAAAATGCATACTACAAGTTACAAAGTAGGAGGACAAGTACGTGATACTTTTCTAGCAGTACTCTCGCTCCTATAGGGTTAGCGTCTAAGGACTTGTTAAAATATATGCATGAAATAACAACACTAAAAATGAAATAATAAAAATAGTTGATCCCTTACGGCTTCACTTGTGTAGAGTTTGTGAACCCAATTTTGTATTGTGTATTGTATGGATCTATATTAAGGTTCAAAGATTAAGTCACGCGTAATTGCGCAAATTTTATCATATATGTTTCCTCATTGACCCCATGCTCGTTGCAAGCCTTTCTATTGTTTTACACTCCCTTTATTGCTTGTTGACCATCATATCCTTCCTCTTGCAGTGATTCATCTTTTGCTTCACGATGTCGATTTATGGATGGTCCAGTCGGGACTCCGCCGACACCAACATCGATTACATGTACTTGGTATCGTCAATTGTTTAAGGCGATTCCCGAGAACTAAGTTCAGACCTTGCGAACTGATCTCCATACTCCTCGTTTTCTTTCCACTCTCTTTATTCCCTAATAAACCAGGACTGCACTTATCCCACTTCCTCTTGTTGCAAATGGTGGTCTATTTCAGTCTGCATCTTTTACTCCATTCACAAC
Organism: Ottelia alismoides; assembly: GCA_037367405.1. Taxonomy (NCBI): domain Eukaryota; kingdom Viridiplantae; phylum Streptophyta; class Magnoliopsida; order Alismatales; family Hydrocharitaceae; genus Ottelia; species Ottelia alismoides. Next base: position 151,555 of record JAZKJV010011100.1, read on the forward strand.
TATCTATGATTGACCTTAATCTCAGACGCATCACTTCGACTGGTATTTCATGTCACAGTGGTCTAAATGGGATACATCTTTCATTGCAGATATAAGTCAGTTCTGGATCCCAATCCAGAGTTCCTTTTGTCATATTCATACTTAAAGATGGCTCCTCAGAGCAAAGGGAAAGGACAACAACTGCCCTCGCAAGAGCAAAGCCAAATACCAGATCAGAACTAGGTGAATGCTCGATTGTTTGCTTCCATCCAAGCCATCCAACAACAACTGACTAAGTAGGCATTAATCCAGTCTACATTTCTAGACATGTTAAATGATCCGAGGAACAAACAGGAGCAGGAGGAGGGAAAATGAGGATGAAATTCCCATAAATGATAAAGAGGAAGAGGAACAAGGACCTGAGGTGTCTAAACTACGTTGAAGTTTATATATAACCTTGGAGCTAGCCAGATGACTGAGTGGACTCGCATTCCACCGGTGCATGCTCACTTTGAGCTTAAACCACATTTCCTTTCTCTTCTGCATAACTTCCATGGGAACAACATGTTGGACATGCGGGCCCATGACGAGCCATTAAGAAATAAATGTTATTGCAAATATCATTCCTTGATCTAAATGGAAGAATAAGTAATTCGCATAATAGGTCCCTTAGTACAATTAGGGTTATGTACCAAGGCCATTTTAATGATCATACAAATGTTGATTCAATTATTGAATCATAGAGGCTGGTGCTTGGATGAAAATCTAAAGAGTTAGATTGAGGACTCATCAAGCACCGTCAAATTATTTTTAAGATATGATCTCCAGCCTAAGTAGGAGATGTCAATCCTTTCTCATTTGGCTGATATCTGACCGAACTCTTGATGCATGTCCTCTATAGTGGAATAGAGATTCATAGGTGTCAGATTAGTTAGGTCAAAGAGTTGACTTAACGAGATCGAGATAACAAAAAACCTATGTGGTATGCTATCACGATATTGCCACACATCCTCTGACCGGAGACAGATGTGTTACTATATGTTTGAGTATGTACATTTGGTAGACCGATAGGTTGATGACCTAACCAAGGTCTATACACCGGCGTGCTGGTGTGCATGCAAGGGCATATGAGTAATACAATCTCTCAAGGGGATCATACAGGTTCATTGTTGAACCGAAAAACATGAGCTCACTCATGAGATATTGGGAGGAATCAAATTCCGCGTGTGGTCGTCTCGCTTTGGAAGCTTGAATGAATTTGTAAGGTTTGATATATGCTCTTGGAAAGTATATGATCAACACGTAGGTATGATATATGCTTTTGGAAAGTATAGGATCGATACCATCTCACAATGATGGAAAGAGAACCTTAATGATAAAATTCTGAAGGAGACATTCTAAAAGAGATCTAAAACATCGAATTTGTTCTGGGTCTTCCAGTATGTAGGATGTACAGGTATTAGGAATTCCTAAGGGTGATGTGATCATAAACGATTGTACAACCATGATGCTTCCATTCCGAGGGAGTGATGAAACATGTTTTAATTTTAGTGACTCCTCTCATAGAGAAGTAGTTAGATCTTGGTCCCATTGATGGACATTGATCTGAATGTGATTCTGATGTAATGAGAAGATTAGATTTGCGGTCTTAATTTTATCAAGCATCTATGGGAGGTTCGCAAGATCTGGATTTGAGATGTGATCTCATTATCCAAGTCACTATACATGGAATAATACAATCACCCTGTCTTTATCTACAAGTATCCGTTAAGAAAGCGCATTATCCTTGAAAGAGCTCATGGATAATTTCATTGTTGATATATGTATCCGAGCTTAGAGAAAATGGATAATTAAATGTTATTTTGATTCATATTATAAGGAGAGTTAACTAAGATAATAAATGTGATTTAATTATCAAAGATGTGAATAATGTGAAGGTGATTCGTATTATTTGGGCACATGAGAATAAGAGATCCAAGATGATTAAATGTGATTTAATTATCATGGATATGAATAATGTGCACAACACTATCCATATTAATCCTATATATTATAAATGTGATTTATAATATATTAGAGAGAGTCTATTGTGATTTATATTTATTAATTAATTATTGATGTGAATTGGATTCACATTGGATGATTAGTTGAAAATAAAATTTATATTTTGTTTTGGGATGTGAATGTGATTCACATTTTTCCAATGACATGATTGCAATATTACCAAAGATAATTACGAATTATTCTTGTGAAATGATTTCCAACAAGTGTTGTTGTAACTCTTGGAGTTATCATGAGATAATGAGATTGAATGAGATCTCATGATATATTGAGGAGATAGACCCGTTCTCCCCATTGTTTAGGGAATAAGGTCAATCTTCTCATTAACTCCAAGATTATTTAATTAATTTGATTTGAAATTAGTTATATTAATTTATCGATATATATATTGATTTAAATTAAATTAATTATTGTTGTATTTTGATAACAATATCATGGCCATTGAAAGAAACACAAATCAATCTCATCCATTGGTTGTGTGTTATCCATGGATTGAGATCAATGAACTCCCAAAACCCTATATAAGAAGAGGTACCCTTTGTTCTTCGAGTTACACGATAACAACATATGCTATTCATCTCTCTCTTTCTACACACCAAATGCTCTCTCTCCCTCTCTCTTGTGGCCATCCACCATGGAGCCCTTGAGAGAGTCGCCATCGTTGTAGTATCGTCATTATGTTGCTGAAGTATTTGCTCATGGATCTCTGTCTCCTTCGGCGTGCCTTGCTCGTGAAGAAGACGTCGGATCTCGTGTGACAAGATCAGTAGATTTGCCGCTTGGATCATCAACATGGATTGTGAGGAGCGCGCGTCTCATCAACGTGCTCGCAAGTGTCTCCTTCATTGGATCGGACATGAGACAGGAGGTCTCTTCGTTTAATGACTCGATCGCAACTACGCTTCAAGAGGTAAACCTTACAGCTACTTGTGGTTTATATGAAACGATCCGACAAAGGTTCTTCGATAATGTAGTTTCATCACATTAAATATTAAATCTCGCTACCTCGGGCAACTAGGACGACTAGTCGCTCACAATCGCATACAATGTGATCCCCACGCTTCCCTGATGCACTTAAGGATCTCCTCATATCCTTTCAAGTGGTATCAGAGCTTGGTTGGAGGTTTTGTATTCGATCCATGAACCTAGGAAGACTCAGACTCATTAGGGATTGTGAAAATTTTACCACATTTCATTTTTGCAGCCCTGTTTTGGCCCTGTTTCAAATGATTAAACACAAAAATATCGCTTGGATAATGATCCCCATTAATTAAGGAAACCGTGGAATTTGATTTATGTGATTTGAATGCAATAACTCAAGATATGACCATTTTAATGAACCTATATCCACTGTTTTGAGGATGACGAATCTGGACGTAATAAAAGAGTTATTTACTATTTTGAAATGCCTAGAAATGTGTGCTAATCACTTGGGATTTGTTTTAAATCAAATTAGCAAACTCTAAAAACTTACTTTGCTTAATTTGGGGTTAAATTGATTGAGATATGCTAATTTTAGTGAGTAGGGTCACTATTGGAAATTGCATACTTGATCATGAACCATTCGATTATCATTTAATTTTTATAGAAATTAATCGTTAAATTATTGAGATAAATATAGATAAATATTTGTAAAATAATTATAGATGATAATTATTTCATTAAATGATATTGTCTTAACCAATAATTGATTAGATAGGATCTAGATCACATATTGGTTACATCTTACACTTTCCAACAAACAAGTTGTTTGAATAGGATTGGGTATTTGTTTAAAAAATCTCCTTATAATGTTAATCAAAATGGTTTTGATTATTATTATATGGTATAATTTCGGTTGAAAAACCGATTATCATCTCAAGTACAAAGTGATTGACTTGACATTATCTTTTCCCGAGGCGGATATTGTGTCTAGTCGGGGAGCGTTGGGGTAGCACGTTGCACCATGTGCAGTCTGTCCTACTCCTGTTGGTACTGGCCATGATAGTGGGTAGGGTTTGGATAATGCATGAGAGATCATGATGTATTTTTCTAATTATTAAATTCGAAATAATGCGTATTCGAGATAATACCACATTTTCAAGTAACAATAAAAAAAATTGTTGGATATTAACTGGATCATTAATGTAATATGAATAGATTAATTGGAATCCAATTAACATTAAAACACTCTATCAAGAATAGAGTTGATATTTCCCTTGGAAGAATTAATCATATGAATATGATTCAAAATATTAATTAGAATTTGAACATGATAAGGAGGATCACATAAGTGACATCCATGGTCTCCCATCAAGGCAAAGGGTATCGTCGTTAGAGATTGTATGTCAGAGATGCATGTCCGAAGTGATAGCTCCTGCATACAAGCAATTTGGATCAGGCTCTTTATTTCTCGAAAGAGTATGGACGTATGTGTAGTGACACCAATATGGAGTCCTCATATTATTGGGGTTATCGGATTGCGAATAGCAAGTTGTATTCTTTTTGATGGTTGGTTCAATTAATGACGGGTCAACATCACCTTAGGGGTGGTGGGCCCAAGTGTAAAAGACCAAATTAGAAGATGCAAGTTGGACTTGCAAGGAGGAATGAGTTCTCGCTTCTTTTTATACGAGTTGCAAGTTCTCATATTATTGGGATGTGACAAAGATAAGAAAGGAGATCCCAAATCTTGATAGAGATAAAATGGTAAGTATATCCCTTACATTGAAAATGATCAAATAATGACATTTCAGTGTTGACAAGGTAAGAAAACTTTGATATAAAATTCCTAAATCAAAGTAAAATATGTATATATATATATATATATATATATATTTATGCACATTCCTTATTTCAGATAATACTTCATTAAACCCACTTAGCACTATACTCAATAATAACCTGTAGAATATCATGGATTGGATCCATGATCAAGATATTATACTTGCAGTTGGACATATAATGTATGTGGTTGCAATGTGCAAGTTTCCTTATAATAATGAGGAATGACAATTAAATAGACAACAAGTCTGCAACCTTATGGTTTGTATAGTCTTGATCTCTCATCGAATGTACTTTGGAAGTGACATGTCGATGATGATCGTTATTGTCAAACAATCCTTAATAAATATAAAAAGATGTTTAGCATACAAATGTGCTCTCGATATTTAATCATGAATGGCATGGATCAGTGCATCATGTCAAATGGTGTCTTTATAAGAGATGATGTATTCAAATGTTTGAGTACCTACCTGAACCTAAGTCTTTAAGAGTTAAGATGTATGTAGATATGATGAGTGACATCTTTCTACTATCTATACTCTAGTCATTCATGAAGATTCATAATATTCATATTGTATGAATTGAATGAAGCATGTCTAAATGTTGAAATACTCTTATATTGATTTTTTTTATTTCAACATAAGAGAGCCTTTTTCTAAAGCAATGGTTGTGTGTAGATCAAAGGAGCACAGTGGAAGCATGGGTCGGACCCAATTTAGAAGGAAAGTCAATGAGTTGGTTGTACTTCTATGGTTTCCACACATATGGCATCTAAAGAGTAGGATGGATGTCAATACTGCAACAAGTTGATGTCTTGATAGTATGACTATCAAGACTATCTAGAATTCTTAGAGAAGGACTCAGATAGTGCATCAGAATAATCTACATCTACATATAATCATTGAAATTGACTTTCTTATTTGATAAGATTAGAAGTCTAATAATTGTATCTCAATCTTCTAATAACACTTGCAATTGGATGAATATGTTTAGAAGACTAGAAAAGTTTGATCTTAAGGTGTTGTAGTCATCCACATAGATATTGATGCAATTGTTGCAACAATCTCTATTGGATGGATAGACTTCGTACTTTTAGTGGGAAAGTCCATAGTCTTAGAAAATGTCTATATGATCCAGATATTAGAATACACCCATTATTTATTTCTAAATGTTGGAAATAAACATGAATTCTGTAATAGACCTATCATAAAGAGTTATGATGGATATATTTCAGATAGTAATCTGACATCTGGAGGGCTCCACTAGATTAGAAAATTAATGATTGGTTCATTAATATTTCTAAATACTGAAAAATAATCCTTCTAAGATCAATAGAAGGATGGAGATCATTTGATAATGATCTAGCATCAAGTCTTGGACATATGTCTGTTGATAAGATCAATAGACTAGTAAGAGATGAAAATTTAGGTTGTCTAAAATTTCAAATCTTACATGCTCGTGAATATTGTATTCAAAAAGTAAAAAATGTCCAATGCTCCCTTCTTTGGGAATGGTGTAAGATGTCAAGGTATTCAAGATCTCATACATATTGATATATGTGGATCACATGTATCATAATAAACATTAGTGATATGTGATATCATTCGATGACTATTTGTGATATGAGATTTCTTCCCTTCACCTTAGAAACCTTTGAAATCTTCAAAGATTCCACAATTTGGTTTAGAACCAAAGTTTGAAGGAAGATGAAATGAAATTGATCTAATCAAGGTAGCTTGTACCTATTAGATGAATTGTAGGAATACCTTATGGAGATATGAATATAATTCTTTTTTCTCTGTTCATGATACACCTAAACTCAATAGAATTGCTGGGACATACAACTAGATTATTTGTGTCATGATTTGACCAATGATTAATTTTCGTATAATTATCTCTCAGTTTCTAGGTATATATGTAGTAGATACTACAATATATGTCTTTATAAGGTTCCATGCAAGTAAGATGGAATCTTGCACAAAAGAGTGCCACTAAATTAGGAAAATAAAGGATGATATTGGATACCAACTTTATGACCTTGAGATTCTTAAAAGATCTCATTTCTAAGGATGTGATTCTTAAAGGATGAAACTCTTGAGAGTCAAGATGAAAATGAAGTGAAGGAACTCATTAAACTTTGAGAAGATAATGAGGCTCCTAGAAATGGAAACTAAAAGGATAATTAAAGATGAAACATTAATACCTCTTCAAATGAGTTTGAGGATGGATTCCATGTGTTCGAGAAATCTGACAATGATCGAACTTCATGTGATGAAACCTCTGATGATCATGTCATGGAAAGATGGAAGTTAGTAATTAAGTCTAAAATAGACTTCGTATACAAGTGTTGTCTATGGACCCTCAGGGATCCACCTATATCGGTAATACCCATTAAGGTGTAAATGGATCTTCAAGAGAAAGAGGGAACCTGATGAGAAGGTAAGGACCTTCAAAGCACGACTCGTAGCCATGAGCTACACACTGAAGAGAAGACAATGCTTGCAATGAGACTTGCTCTTCAGTGACCATGCTTAAACCCATTGGAATATTGCTAATTATAACTACACAACTTGACTTTGACATCTTTAAGATGGAAGTTAATATTTCATCCCTCTATGAATAACTCTTTGAGAATATTCATATGAAGTAGCCCAAGGGCTTCATGTTTGAAGAAAGAAAGGTGTGCAAGCTGAAGAACTTCATCTATGGACTCAAATAAGCTTCTTGTTGTTGGAACATAAGATTTGATGAAATTATAATGGTTATGATTTGAGATAGAATCTTGATGAACCGTTTGAAGCTTAGTGGGAGTGCCATTGTGTTCATCGTGTTAACTGTAGATAATATCCCAATCATTTAGAATGATATAAGGATGATAATAAGTGTTTTATAGTCTGGCTATTGCATAGTTTGAGATATGATCTCAAAGATACCTCTTAGATCTTAATTTTGAAGTTGTTCAGAAGCAAATAAAAGAGTGTAATGGGACCGTCACATTAGTAGTACACCTTGGACATGTTCCGTTTTCTGGAAAATTTCAAGAAAGCTTTCCTTCCCTAAAGACATTGTTCTGACATCTTTGAAGGGATAGCACCTCAAAGAGTTGTGGAACTGAATGCCAAAGTGCTTGCCCTTGTGCATCAGTTATGAGAAGCCGGGTGTATGCTATATGTGTACAAAAGCCATATGACTACCATGTAGTGGGAGTAATAATTTATTACTAATCCTACTATGGAAATAAAACTCTTGATTGCAGTAATAACAATATCTTCAAAGCTGACAATACTTAGAGATAGTGATCTCAAAGTCTTATCTTTAAGAGCTTAAGACTTTATAGATGGAGATCTAAAAGGTCTTAGCTGCTGATACCGTAGGAGATAGAGATCTCCGAGAATAAGGTTATTCGGATAAGGATAATAGAAATTACATATTGGTTGTAATAAGTATCGAGTTGTAGTGTCAAGGACACTATATCTAACAAAATTGAGTATTGGTTACATAAGATGCAACATTCGCATTGGATGTGAGAACAATTACTGGAGATATGCAAGTGTCGTAAAAGGACTTTGCGTAGTCTCTTTGGAATAGAGTGACTGATAAACTTATATAGGTATATTTCTAAATAGCCTATGATTGTCACAAGAGTGTGGGTTTAAATTATTAGCCCGTAATGGCTCTTTGGGCTAATGGGATATTGTTGAACATGTGAACCCACGACAAGCCATTAAGCAATAAATGTTATTGCAAATATCATTCCCTTATCTGAAAGGAAAAATAACTAATTTTCATAATAGGTCCATTGGTACAATTAGGATTAAGTACCAAGGCCATCTTGATGATCCTACAGTTGTTGATTCAATTATTGAATTATAGACGTTGGTGCTTGGATGAATATCTAAAGAGTTAGATTGAGGACTCATCAAGCATCGTCAAATGATTGTTAAGAGATGATCTCTAGCCTGAGTAGTAGATGGAAATCCTTTCTCATTTGGCTGATATCTGACCGATCACTTGATGCAGATCCGCTGCATGGGAATAAAGATTCAAAGGTGTAAGATTAGTTAGGTCAAGGAGTTGACCTAACGAGATCAAGATAACCAAAGATCTATGTTGTATGCTGTCATGATATAGGTACACATCCTCTGACTGGAGATAGATGTGTTACTATATGTTTTAGTATGTATATTTTACATACCAATAAGTTGATAACCTAACCATGGTCTATATAGCGGTGTGCTGGTGTGCATGCAAGGGCATATGAGTAATACAATCTCTCAACAGGATCATACATGTTAATTGTTGAACCGGAAGACATGAGCTCACTAATGAGATATTGGGAAGAATCAAATTCCATGCATGGTCGTCTTGCTTTGGAAGCTTGACTGAATTTGTAAGGTTTGATATATGCTTTTGGAAAGTATATGATCAACACCTATGTATGATATATGCTTTTGGAAATTATATGATCGATGCCAACTCCCAATGATCAAATGAGAACCTTAATGATAAAATCCTGAAGGAGACAGTCTAAAAGAGATCGAAAAGTTCGGATTTGTTTTGGGACTTACATTATGCAGGATGTACAGGTATTAGGAATCCTTGTGGGTGATGTGATCATAAACGATTGTATAACCATGATGCTTCCATTTCAAGGGAGTGATGAAACAGTTCTGGATTTTAGTGACTACTCACATAGAGAATTAATCTGATCTTAGTCCAACTGATAGACATTGATCTGAATGTGACATTCAGATGAAATGAGAATATTAGATTTGCGGTCTTGATTTAATAAAGCATCTATGGGAGGTTCGCAAGATCTGGATTTGAGATGTGATCTCAATATCCACGTCACTATACGTGGAACAATACAATCACCATGTCCTTATCTCCAAGTATCTGCGGAGAAAGCACATTATCCTTGAAAGAGTTCACTGATAATTTCATTGTTGATATATGTATCCGAGCATAAAGAAAATGGGTAATCAAATGTGATTTTGATTCATATTATAAGGAGAGTTATCTAAGATAATTAAATGTGATTTAATTTTCAAAGATGTGAATAATGTGAATGTGGTTCATATTATTTGGGCACATGAGAAAAAGAAATCCAAGATGATTAAATGTGATTTAATTATCATGTATATGAATAATGTCGATAACATTATCCATATTAATTAGATATATTATAAATGTAATTTATAATATATTAGAGAGAGCCTATAAATCATTATTAATTAATTGTTGATATGACTTGGATTCACATTTGATGATTAATTGAAAATATAATTTACATTTTGTTTTTAGAGGTGAATGTGATTCACATTTTTCCAATAGCATGAAATTGCAATATTCACAAGATAATTATGAATTATTCTTGTGTAATAATTTACAACAAGTGTTGTTGTAAATCTTGGAGATATCATGAGATAATGAGACCTCATGCTCCAATTTGTTTAGGAGATAAGGTCAATCTTCTCATTATATCCAAGATTATTTAATTAATTTGATTTGAAATTAATTATATTAATTTATCGATATATATTTATTTCAATTAAATTAATTATTGTTACGTTTTTACAACAACAACATGGCCACTGAAAGAAACACAAATCAATCTCATCCATTGATTGTGTCTTCTCCATGGATTGAGATCCCTGGACTCCCAAAAACCCTATATAAAAAGAGGTACCCCTTGCTCTTCAAGTTACACGATTACGACATATGCTCTCACTCTCTCACACTACATGCTAAATACTCTCTCCCTCTCTCTCTTGTGGCCGTCCACCATGGAGCCCTTGAGAGAGTCGCCATCGCCGCAACATCGTCGTTATGATATTGAAGTATTTGCTTGTGGATCTCCATCTCCTTCGGTGCACCTTGCTCATAAAGCAGATGTTGGATCTCGTGTGACAAGATCAGGAAATTTGTCGGTTGAATCATCAACATGGATTGCGAGGACAACGCATCTCATCAATGGGCTCGCAAGCATCTCCTTCGTTGGATCAGACTTGAGACAGGAGGTCTCTTCGTTTAGAGACTCGATCGCAACCATGCTTCAAGAGGCAAACCTTATACCTAATTGTGGTTTAGATGAAACGATCTGAGAAAGGTTCTTGGATCATGTGGTTTCATCGCATAAAATATTAAATCTTGCTGCCTCGAGCAACTAGTATGAATAGTCGCTTACAATCGCATACGATGTGATCCTCACGCTTCTGTGATGTGCTTAAGGATCTCCCTATATCCTTTCATGCCAATGAGGAACTGTACATTCACCGTAGTAGTTTTGTCGCATCTGCCGAGTAATGCACTACACTAACATCCTGTTAGGTGTAGTCAAGATGAACGCATTTCCCTTCAGCCTCCAAGACTAGGCCATGTAATGGGTTAGCCATTTTGGAAAGGTCGTGATGACCTGGGAGTGACTTAAGTATGTGTTCCTTCACAAGTTTTATCCTCTCAGTCTGCTCAATCAGATGAGAGACAATATTAGAAACTTCTCCCAGGATGTCCATTGATAAATGCAAAAATCGAGTGGTCTAAAATGAGCCTCACGTTGCGAGGACTCAGTCGCTATGACGACCTCTCAACAACCGTGTTTAATAAACAATCAACCCAAACGGTGCATAATCCAAGAAAATCAAGCAAGTGTGAATCAAAATTTATTATACCATGTAAATAGATGTATAGTGACAATCAAAGTATTGATCAAATAAAGAAAACAACTGAGGATAGACAATCACGAATTGGCAAGGAAAGTCGATGAATGATTTGAGGTGTTTTTAAGATTTTTTAGATTTTTTTCTAAGCTTTCAATAATTTATTTTTTGTGGATTTTTTGTTTTTATTTATTTTATGTTTTTAATTATACAAATTTTATATTTTATAATTTTAAATGTTAATAATAATAATAAAAGGAGTAATATAAGTATATGTAGGTATAAGTACACGAAATAGTCAAGTATATGGATATAAATATCTATAAATATTAAAAATTCCTCAAATGAAATCATTTTATCTTTTTATAATTTCACTAGTTTTTGGTATTTTTATGATATTTTTATTATTTTTTGTGTTTTAAATTGAAAAAATAAGGCAAAACAGTGAATATGATAAATAAGTCCAATTATTTTGGAAATTAAAAATATCAAAAGACTCAAAATATTTCAAAACTATTTTTAAAAATAATAAATATAGTAACTAAAAATCGAAACTAGAAAAAACAATTTTTTGATTTTTATGAATTTTTTTATGATTTCTTGTTTGATATAGGAGCTTTTACATTTTTAGGCTTTTTCTTTTTCTATTTTTAGCATTTTTGGTCTATAGGCTTAAAATATTATAATAGATATAATATAATTTTTGTAATTTTTCAAAATATTTTTATATTTTTATGGGTTTTACTGCAAAAAGGGAATAATGGCTATGTTTTTGAATTTTTTATAAATAGAAAATAATCTCAAAGTACCAAACCAAAAAATATATGTGGTAGAAATATAAGGTAGGTATTTAAGGTTATTTGCCATAAATTTTTATCGGCCAAGAGCTATTTTCACAAAATAAAAATTACAAAAAGAAAATACATTCTAGTAGGGGTATTTTAGCAAATATTTCATGTTCCAGGACTAAATCCGAACACCTTAGAGAAATTTAAGGGGCAGAAAAGCAATCTTTCCATATATATTCAATGATATGTATCCGGAGGTGTATTTTTGATATTTATTACAAGTCTGAGGGTCCAAATGCAATATAGCTAGAAAATATTATGCTTAATATTCCAAGTTTCAGACCAAACAATAATTAAATAAACACGAGGGCTTTTACATTCAAATTTCACAACAATTATTTGTGACGTGGACAGGGACATAATTGCAAAAAAAGAAAGATTAGGGTCTTGGTTATAAATGTTATAAAACTTTTTAAAATACCAATGAAAGTTTGAGGACCAAATATTAAATCGAATATGTATGAGGCAAAGTATGAAATATACCCTCATATCACGCGCAGGTGGACGACTCAAGTCGCTCCACTTAACCACGTTCAAGCATCTAACGGCACATACTGCTTCATTCACAAACGATCGAGATTAAATCATGTATATGATCTAATGGCCGGAATAGTGGCAGGATGATCGGATGGTGTCAATGGTGGCTGGAAGAACTGGGATGAAAAATGGGCACGACACGCTTCAATATGGTCTCATGGGTGACTCCGACCACCTAGGCGGCTCCTAGATGGACCAAAATTGCACCAAGTTTCCTCCGTGTCACCTGAAGGTCTCAAAATGGCTTGAGGCTCCTGGAGAAGCTCCGGTGAAACTCAAGACCTAGAAGGTGGTCTTCTGCTTCGAGGGACCCTCCAAAGAAGTTCTTTCGCTTTGTTTCCTACAAAAGTGTGATAGGGGCAAAAGGTGAAGCCTTGGGAGGCTTCACATGGCAGAATGTAAGTGCGGATGGTTCGGCTGGGGTTCTCAAGCGCACGGTAGAGGAGGGAGACCCAATCTCAAGATCTAAGAAAGATTTGGGTGGATGATGATGAGCAAGGCATAAAAAACTAAAGGGGAAGGGAATGAAGGCGTGAGGCGAGGCGAAACGTGTCAGACATGGCCGGAATAGGGCAGCAAAGCTGAAGCTCTGCTAATCAAAAGTTTTGGATTTTACTCGAAATAAGATGAAATTAAATGAAATAAGATGGCTAAATACGTTGCTGCTAAACTAACATGCGAAAAGAATGGGAAGAGAACTAAGCTCACCTGAACTGCACCTACGTGAAGCCGAGCTTCGGGCGTATAAGGTGTGGGAGCTGGATCTCTCGATTCGACACTCTATAGGACTCGTTAGACCACAGGGAAGCTCGATGCTATCACCAGGTAACTAAATCCAAGATAGGTTTAGGTTTTCTGGTGCAGAAGAGGATCAAAAAATCAACGGAGCTCGGAGGAGATACTATATACCAGTCCACTTCATCGGTGAATGGAGCTTGCAATAGATGCTCATCGACCAAGGAATGTTGTGTGCGTGAAAATGCTTTGATAGTGGATCAAAAGTCAAGCAGAGGTTGAGCTGAATAGATGTAAAGACTTGGCATGATAAGTCGAGGAAAATGGAGTCAAATGAGCTCCGACACCTGCCAAAGCCTCGTTCAGAGAGCTGACCGAGGGTCAACGATTGGGTGGCTCCCATTGGTCCAATTGGGACACTATAAGATAATTTTAATTTGAAATTCAACATTAATTCAAAATAAATTAGTAAATGATTTTATTGATTATTTTGTTAAACATAAAAAATGTTTATTATTTTATGTAGTATTTTAGTACTATTTTTATTTATCTTTATTTATTGATTTATTACAAGTTACTTTTTACAAGTGTATTTATAGGAATATTGACCTATGTTTTGTATAATTTATTTTTATTTTATAATTTTGATTTTATTATTTTATATACCTAATTTACATATTTATAACTTATTTTTATATACATAAATATATTTTTTATATTTTTCTAATATAATATGTATAATTAATTAAATATAGATCTTTATTGTATATGTATAAGAATTGTGTATTCATCTATGTATTTCATATACTTATTTTATTTTAGTGTCTTCTTTATTATTTTTTTCTATTCTAAACATGTACATATATTATAAGTAATATTTACAAAATTATAAAAATATAAACTCATTAAGAAGATAAAGAATAGATAAAAAGAATATTTTATTAAGGTATATTATACAATAAGGTCCAAAACCTAACTTTTGCATCTTAATTCCAAACTAAATGAAACTGCCTTTATTAAATATCTAATTAAAAGTCACTTACAATTAAAGTGATTTTGACGCATTTTAAGTTCATATGGAGAATATATGGGACATGGAAGTTTGGCTTATTTCTTTTTATTTTGAGTATAAGAAGTACTTTGTGTGTTATTTTTTTCCTTAAATCAAATTTGTATTTTTCTAGGTATTATTATATCCAACATTCATGACAAAGTTTCTTTATTTGAGGTATGAATAAAAAATAATAAAATAGGTCCCAAATAGTACTTATTGGTGAATATAAATTAATGTTTTATTGTTGTTTATGACCCCTATCTCCCTCTACTCTACTCCTTGTCGAGCCAATCATCAAGATGTCTAGGTCTCGGGGTGTAGATTCATAAAATACCTTTGGCATTTTATTCTTGTTCTTTTCTTTTTTTATTCTTTTATTTTATCTTTAAATAATGTATTTTATGGAGTATTTACACAATAAATAATGAATGTCAATCTGTACCAAATAATGATATTTACATGCATGTAGTTAGGGTTTAAAGACCAAAATGAAATAATAAAGGTGATGAAATGTTCATCATCCCCCTATACTTTCCTTTGCTAGTCCCTAGCAAACACTTATGCCTATAAGTGCAGGAAAGAAAATAAAGAAAAGAAAAAGAAATAACTTGGAATAATTGTCAGCTTTTGAACTTTTCTTAACACAATCAAAGTTTGGAGCTCAGATAAGACCTTTGGATTAATGGTGTGTTTGGAACCACATGGATGTTAGAAAGTGCGACACAACAATCCTTATATTCCATACTCCTATCATCTAGTCCAATTCACAACCAAGTCAGAACCACCCTCCCAGTCGCATACTCTAGCTACCGTGAAGTGAGAAACCATGTGTTTGAAAATGTTCAGCTCTCCCCAGACAAAACTAATTAACTATCGAGGCGTCTTCTCTTCTAGTAACTCTTCCTTGTGGCGATAGATACTCCCTTCTAAGTCAGGTACCCCTCGTATTTATAAACGAATGGGGAAGAAGTTTAGAAGAGGGGAAAAGAAGTGAGAATGTATCAGTGTAGTCATCATTCCCTTGTGAAGTCGATAAGTGTAACTGATTCTTTACCAAGAAGTATGCTTTATATGAAGATCAAAATTTTTTGGAATTCTTGTTGTCGGATTCTTTGGTTATTTTCTTTGACTTTGTATAGCTTATGCATTCTTGCTTGTGCCCCAATGGATATAACATCTTTTGTTCCATCCATTTTTGGGGGTCTTGAAAAAAGTTGTGCTGGTAGACCAGTCCTCATTCGAAGCATTATCTCAATCCCTCTATAGTGTTTCGATAGAGTACAACAATCCCCAAGAACGGTTCTTGATCCACCCTTGACGAAGCAGCCTTTCATCATCCCAACTTAGACTCCAAAATTTTTCCCCAGCCCATGTGGGTTGAGCTAAGTGCTAGGTGTGAGGTTTCTAGAGAAGTTGATGCTATTAGCTAATCTTCATATACTACTTGAATTGAGTCAATGATAGATAGAAAAGTACTATGCTCTGGGTAATACTTCAGTAGTTGTCCATTGACTACACAGGGTTGTGCATCAGTTGATAATCCAGATACCATCACACTACCATTGTCACGCACATGTTTCACTGTAAACTTCCTAGTCCATTTGCTTTTCAATTTTCCTGGAAAGATTTTTAATTTTGCATCAAACAACCAAACCCTCTGTCACGGTTTGAATGTCTATCGACGGATGTGCTTGTCATGCCATTTCTTGACCTTCTCCTTGTACATCAGGTTGTTGTCGTATGCGTATTCTCTAAATTCGAGCAGTCTGTTTAGATCTACTTTTCAATTCTTCAAAGCTTTTTTAGAGTCCTAATTAAAAAAAAATTAGCCCACAAGGATTTATGAATTAGTTCCACGGGCAGATGGCTTGGCTTGTCGTAGACTAGGTGGTAGGGAGACATTCCAAAAGGTACTTTCTACATGGTATTGTTAGCCCAAAGAACTAAGTCAAGCAACTGAGACCAGTTCTTAAGATCCGGATGTACAAGCTTATGAAGAATTGTTTTGATCTCCTTATTTGAGCACTCAACCAAGCTATTGGACAGTGGGTGGTAGGGAGCAGTGGCACGATGTTCAATGCAGAATTCTTGATTTAGCTTCTTCACCTCATTGTTGATAAAGTGGCTACCCCATCTTATATGAGAATCTTCAGAATTCCGAACATTGAAATGATGTGATCTTTCAGTAATCGACAAACGATACGACTATGGGAGTCTCGTGTTGGGATAACCTCCACCCAACGACTAACGTAATCGACAGCAAGCAAAATGTATTCATATCCCTAACTGTTTGGAAATGGGCCCATAAAATTAATGCCCCAAGCATCAAAGACATATGAAATCTGGATAAATTTCAGGGGCATTGTGTCTCTCATTCCAATGGTTCCGCCCATCTTTTGGCAGTTTTCTTCACATAGTTTTCTACATCTTTGAATAAGGATGGACATCAAAGGTGGCTTTGAAGTACTTTTGTTGTCGTTCTTCTGCCTGAGTGATATCCTCCAGATTCTCAACTGTGACAATGCACAACATGAGGGATACACCTTCTCCAGATACAATTTTCCCGCTCACGAAATAGATATAAGACCTCCCACTAGTATAAGTGTATATCAAACAAAATTTTTTCTACTTTTAGCTTTGTCCAATCTTGTGGAGTTCTCTTGGATACAAGATAATTCATGATATCGGCATACTAGGGGAGCGAGGTGACTGATAGGATTACCTCATCTAAGAAGGTCTCAGTGATAGGTTGCAGGTTCAACTCAGGAGATTCAGGCTCGAGAATTCTGGATAAATGATCGTTCACCACATTCTTGACTCTAGGATTATCTCGTATTTCAAGGTCAAACTCATGGAGTTAAAGGATCCACCTGATGAGACATGATTTGGCATCCTTCTTTGGATGTAAGTATCGGATGGTCGAGTAGTCAGTATAGATAATCACCTTGGACCAAAGGAGATGGGATCTGAACTTTTCCAAGGAAAAAACTACCGCTACCTGCTCTTTATCGATAACTGTGTAGTTCTTCTGAGCTTCATCCAGGGTTTTGGTAGTGCAGTGTATCGCAATTGGCACATTATCTTTCCTTTGTCCCAATTGCACCGATGGCATAGTATGATACATCTGTCATTATCTCAAATGAAAGTTTCCAATCTAGTGGTTTCAAGACAGGGGCCTGAGTGATCAAATCCTTCAGTTGATTAAAGTCCTTTATCACATAGTCTTCAGCAATGAAATATGTCTCCTTGCCTAACAATTTAGTCAATGATCGGGCCAATTTGTTGAAATCTATGATAAATCATTGGTAGAAACCGATATGCCCTAAGAATGACTAGACTTGCTTGATCATAATCAGTGGCTCAAGCTTAGAAATCACCTCCACCTTGGTCGGGTCACCTTCCATGCCACGTTTTGATACAATGTGCCCCAACATGATCCCTTCGGTCACAATGAAGTTGATCTTCTCCCACGAGAGCACAAGATGAACTTCGCAACATCTCTATAGAACTCGGTCCAAGTAATCAAGGCATTGGTCGAACGAATCTCAATAGATCAAGAAATAATCCATGAGAACCTCAAGAAAACTGCCCACCATTTCGGTAAAAACTGCAAACATGCATCACTGGAATATAGTTTGGTCATTGCATAGCCTAAACGGCTTCCGTCGGAAAGCATACGTCCTAAATGGATAGGTGAACGTTGTCTTCTCTTGGTTATTAGGAGCAATAGACACTTGATTATATCTGGAGTAACCGTCCAAGAAGAAGAAATATTCCTTTGTTGTCACTCTCTAAAGAATCTGGTCAATGAAGGGTAGTGGGAAGTGGTCTTTCTTGGTAGCAAGGTTCAATCTTCTGTAGTAAATGCACACTCACCAAGAAGTGGGTACTCTGGTCAGAATTTCATCTCCTTTGTCATTCTTCACTATGGTAATCCCTGATTTCTTCAGCATTACGTGCAGGGGGCTCATCCATTTGCTATCAGAGAGGGGACATATGAACCCCGCATCACACCATTTTTGAATTTCTTTCATGATAACCTCCTGAAGGTTCGGATTTAGTCTTCTCTAGAATTTATGGAAGGGTTGCTATCATCCTCAATATAAATGTAATGTGAGCACAGTAACAGGTTTATCCCATGGAGATCTAAAATTTTCCAGCCTATCGCCTTGCGGTTACGTTCAAGAACATCCATCAGATAAGATTCTTGAGCGGTCTGGTGAGCATGTATGATGACCGGATACATATTTGGTTCACCTGTAAGGAAGGCATATTTCATGTTGGAGGGTAATGGCTTAAGCTTTGGTGGAGTGGGAGCTGCTCCAGTGGTGACTTCAGAATTAGCTTCAAGCATTGACTCTTTTTGCCTGTTCGGTGTCCAGCATTGACAACTTTACTTGTTCACAAACATTTTCAATAGAATCCACATTATTGCAAAAACCTTTAATAATTAGTTCTTGGTCTTTAATGCTCAGATGGTCCACACAGGATTCGTCGAGTGCCTTAGCAAAGATCTCATTCTCATCGATAGAGGGAAATTTGACTATTGTCTCAACTCCTTCCTTGAGGTGGAGGAATTCGTGGAACTTAATGTCATACATGAATAGATTTGTATCTTGAATTTCTGCAAGAAAGTCGCAGTCTTCTTTGTAGTTTGGTGCAAGCACACTCACTTCAGATGCTCTCGCTATTGGATCTGACTCAAAGATGGTCTCTATCTGCATTTTATCATTGATGGAGCTGAATGTGGTTTCTCTCGTGCCAAAATTCAATACTGCATTGGTTGTTCGAAGGAACAATCGACCAAGGATGATAGGGGAATGGAGCAAAGGTGTGGAGATGTCCATGTCTAGCACCACAAAATCAATAGGGAATGGGATCTCTTGAACTGTTGTGATCATGTCCTCCAACATTCCTCTAGGTCGCTTGATGGATTTGTCTACAAACTACAGAATCATCTTTGTTGGCATGAGTGATCCTAACCCAAATTCTTAGTGAAGCTGACATCAGATTGACAGAATACTTGTTGTCCAGCAATGTGCGTTCAAACTCTTTGTTGAACTTCTGACAACGATTGAGTGACGCTCTTGTCTTTCTTTTTATCCGGGAGATTGCTGATAGCATTGACGGTGGCCATTATGAGGATGTCTTTTTTATGCTTTCCAACTTGACTTCTTAGATTGCGGGGATGAGGCATGAACCTTGTAGTACATGCATATTTCAATCCCTTCTTCACAACAGGCATGTATTTGAGAGGTTTGTACAAAATCATCTACAAGTTGTGGGCCAAATAGTGCTAGCTTGACTTCCTCGACTGACTTCAGATCTGTTGTGGACGTTGGCATTTTCTGAAGCTGGATAAATTCCACCACGGTTGGTGATGCTATCATGTTTTTTTATTTTTGAAGTTTCTCCATTTTTTTGCATTTTTGGTTCTGGTGCTAAAAAAATGGTGCTTGGCCCTTCTGTTGGATGGGTTGACAACTCGCTGTTAGAAGCAATGTTCTTCCCTTTTTTTGTCGTCGACGGTTGGAGTGCCTTACCGCTCCTGAGAGTAACACCATTAGATAAAAAGCAATTAATATCACCTGAATCGGGTTGGACACTATCAGTTAGTTGCTCCTTGCGACGGATGTTGTTTGGCTTTGCCTCAACATGTGCTGGTATGACAGACTTTGTGGTTGTCCGATCGTCGATCATCTCGGCCATGTTCTTGTTTAGCTGAGCCAAACAGTCCACGATCAGATAAACCGGCACAACCTCAGAAGAGTCTACCTATGTGAGCCTTTGGTGTTGCGAGAGAGGTTGTTGTTGGTAACCTTGATATTGGGGATGAGGGTAAGAGGAATATTTGTTGGACATGCGAGCCCATGGTGATCCATTATGCAATAAATGTTATTGCAAATATCGTTCCCTAATCTGAAATGAAGAATAACTAATTTGCATAATAGGTCCCTTAGTACAATTAAGGCTATGTCCAATGGCCATCTTAATGATCATTCACTTGTTGATTCAATTGTTGAATCGTAGAGGCTGGTGCTTGGATGAATATCTAAATTGTTAGATTGAGGACTCATCAAGCACTGTCAAATAATTATTAAGGGATGATCTCTATCCTGAGTTTGAGATGGCAATCCTTTCTCTTATGGGTTGCTATCTAACTGACCTCTTGATGTAGGTCCTCTACATAGGAATAGAGATTAGGAGGTGTTAGATATGTTAAGTTAAAGAGTTGACTTAATGAGATCAAGATAACCAAAGACCTATGTCGTATGTTGTCATGATATAGGCACACATCCTTTGACCGGAGACAGATGTGTTACTATATGTTTGAGTATGCACATTTGGCATATCTATATGTTGATGGCCTACTCAAGGTCTATAAACCGACGCATTGGTGTGCATACAAGGGCATATGAGTAATATGGTATCTCAAAGGGATCACACAGATTCATTTACTAAATCGGAAGACATGAGCTCACTCATGAGATATTGGGATCAAATTCCATGCACAGTTGTCTCCTTTGGAAGCTTGACTGTATTTGTAGGTTTGATATATGCTTTTGGAAAGTATATGATCAATACCAGGGTATGATATATGCTTTGGAAAGCATATGGTCGATACCAAATCCCAATGATCAAATGAGAAACTTAATGATTAAAGCCGGAAGGAAATAGTCCAAAAGAGATCTAAAACTTCATGTTTATTCTAGGTCTTCTAGTATGGAGGATGTACAAGTATTATGAATACCTGAGGGTAATGTGATCATAAACGATTGTATGATCATGACGCTTCCATTCCTAGGGAGTGATGAAACGATTTTGGATTTTAGTCACTACTAAATAGAGAGGTAATCTGATCTTTGTCGGAATGTTGGACAGTGATATGAATGTGATTCAGATGCAATAAAAAGATTAGATTTACGGTTTTGATTTAATCAAACATCTATGGGAGGTCTGCAAAATTTGGATTTGATATATGATCTCCATATGCAAGTCACTATACATGGAACGTAGAATCACCCGATCCTTATCTCCAAGTATCTACGAAGAAAGCACATTATTCTTGAAAGAGTTCAAGAATAATTTCATTATTGATATTATATCTGAGCATTGATAAAAATATATAATTAAATGTGGTTTAATTATTGTGAATAATATGAGTGTGATTCATACTGTTTGGGCACATTGAGAAATGGATAACTAAATGTGATTTAACTATCATGAATAATGTGAATGCGATTCATATTATTTGAGCGCATGAGATTTGAGATCTTAGATAAATAAATATGATTTAATTATCAAGAATATGAATAATGTGGATATCATTATCCATATAAATCATGTATATTATAAATGTGATTTATAATATATAAGAGAGAGCTATTTGAAAATAGCATTTACAATTTAAATGTTGATGTGGATTGGATTCGCATTGGAAAATTAATTGAAAATTAAATATGCATTTCATTTTAAATTGTGAATGTGGTTTACAATTTTCCAATGACATAATTTCAACGTTCACAAAATAAATTGAATTTATTTTTGTGAAATAATTAACAACAAACATTGTTGCAAAATATTGGAGATTTTGGCAAAATGCAATCTCATGGATTATGAGGAGATAGCCACCTTCCTTAAGGAAGGGTGGATGGCCACCAACTCCTATTAGGAATGGGTGGTTGTCCCCCCCTCTTTATGGAAGGAGGCTAGCCTCCTTCCTATTATCTCCATGCATAATTGGTTTAATTGAAATTCATTTATATCGATTATTATTCAATATATATTAAATTAAATTAATTTAATTATTGTTGTGTTTTAACGACGAAATCATCGCCATTAAAAGAAACACAAATAAATGACAACCAATCGATTTGTGTTGTCTATCGATTGAGATCCATGGACTCCAAAAATATTATATAAGAAGAGGTAACCCCAGCTCTTCTCTGGAGAATGGAAAATATATTCTCTCGCCCTCTCTCTCTCTACATGCAAAGTCTCTCTCTGTCTCTCATTGTGGTCATCTACCATGGTACCCTAGAGAGAGTTGCCATTGCCGCCGCATCCTCGTTATGTTGTCAGATCATTTACTCGTGGATCCTTGTCTCCTTTGGTGTGCCTCGCTCGTGAATAAGATGCCAGATCTCATATGATATGATCAGGACATTCGCCACTTGGATCATCAACATGAATTGCAAGGAGCATGCATTTCATCAATGCGCATGCAAGCGTCTCCTTCATCGAATCAGACTTGAGACAAGATGTCTCTTCGTTTAGAGACTCGATCGCAACCACGCTTCAAGAGGTAAACCTAATACTTGTTTGTGGTTTTGATGAAATGATCCAATAAGTGTTCTTGAATCATGTGGTTTCGTTGTTCAAATTTTTTAAATTTCGCTGCCCCGAGAAACTAGTACGACTAGTCGCTCCTGATCGTATATGAAGTGATTTTCATGTTTCTGTGATGCGCTTAAGGATTTTTCCATATCCTTCAATATTGAGGAGGACTGGAGTGCTAGTTCTGACAATGAGTAGCCGATGGATGCTAGTGATAACTCTGCTACCTTTAGCTAGACTGTTATGGACCCTACTATTATCCATGCCTCCAGTTGTTCCCGTAATGTAGAGGTTGTTGTTGGTGAGAGGGTTGGTTGGGTCTTCCACCCTGTTGCTGCTAATGATAGGACTTGTTGCCCATGTTTTGACCCTGGGGTTGTCCCTATGGAGGGGTCAGATGCGCTTCATTATCCTAGACAACGTTTATCTGTTGGAAGAGTGGCAGGGGAAAACAAAACTCCTCGTTATATGCTGGCTGGGACTCTAGTTGGTAAACAACATTATGTGTCTGGGACTGCAGGGGCTGCTCCAGGGTTTGCACGTAATATACATGCTGGACGGGCTGGGGTGGTGTGAGACTTGGATGAGGAGGCAGTGTCTATGTTGGCTCCTTTTGCTTAAGCAGGAGTTTCGGTACTGTTAGATAAGTAATTACATGCATTGGCATTCAATGCTCGAACGATCTGCTCCAGCTGTTGGGAAATCAAATCGAGCTTATCCAAGCCCTGGGTCCTCTTCTCGATGACTGCAAGTTTTTTGAGGTCTTGAGACCTCTTCTTGATGATATTGACATTGGATAGGTGTCTCCCTATATTACTCTGGTTGGAGCTCTCATCCATGTCCTCTGCATGAACAACCATGTTGACTGGCTTGTGGCTAGCTATAGGCATCTTCATGTATGTACAAGATGAGGATTGAGCGGCCTCTCCTTTGGCCATCTCCTTAAACATGTCCCGGACGACATCCTCATCCTTGTTGAAATGCGAACAATCGCAAGCTGCATCTACTAACTTTTGTCTCTCCAACGTCAACCCACTGAAGAAGTGTTGAACAAGACTAGTCTTCGGGATTTTATGGTGTGGACACTTCTCTTGCAGATCTTTGAATCTTTCCCACACTTCATGAATCATTTTGTGGGGTTTCTAGACTAAACTGTAGATGCAGAAGTGCATCTGATTCAAGCTACCAAGAGGGTAGAATTTATGCAAAAGGCAGACTTGAGCTCATTCCATGTAATTACTACCTTCCCCAGATGATTCACCCAATAAAGGGCCTTGTCTTTGAGGCTAAAGGGGAAGGCAGTCATCTTGACTACCCTAGAGGGATATTGGGGTAGTGTGTTATTGCACAAATGCGGTTGAATTGTTGTAAGTAGATGTATGACTCCTTTATTGTATTCCCATGGAAAGACGAGAGTATATACAAGAAGTACAGCTTCAGCTAAAAATGAGCATGTATGGGTGGAAACTATATACACTCGGTGACATGGCTAGCCTCAGGGTTGTAAGTTTGCTTCAGTGTGGACTTTAGATGTGGTGGTCTTGCCTCACTTCCCTCATCACGGGGTCCACCTACTGAATAGTTATCCTCTACATCATCCATGTTCATCTCATCTTCTCTATTCTGCTCATCCCCTCTCCTGGCATCTTTTTCATCAGTACTCCTCGAATTATTCAACGTGTCATGGAAAATGGCCTAGGCTAATCCTTGGTTAGTCAACTGCTTTTGGATTCCTTGGATAGATGCAAGGAGTTGGTTGTTGACTTCATTCTGTGTTGTGTACTACCCTTCCCCTGATCTGGCTCTTTGTCTAGTTGGGGATGTGGTCCCTTTCCTCTTCTTGTAGGAGTCACTTCTAGTTCTACCTGTGCCTTTGGCTCGAGATCGAGGTCAAGATCTATAATGGTAAATACACCTTGATCGGTCTGTATGCAAGCACCTAATAAAGAAAATAATTTAGAATTAGGGTCAATGCTGAGTCTTATTAGGACAGAGAAGCATATGGAGTAAAATCAATCTCCATCCATAATTGGTAGAACTCATGAAGAGAGTGTTCCTGATCTGGGTAAGAAAGAATAAGCGGGGAGTCTTGAGTGTTGTTCGTGGAGTCTGAACCATGGAACTGGGAATCGCCCTAAATTATTTGAGATGTCGGCAACACAGAATCGATGTGGGTGTCAGCGAAGTCCTGACTAAACATCAGTGGTACGACATCTTGAGAGAGTCAAAAGGAGATAGATGATGGATGAAGAGCATATAGATGAAGAAGAAATCAAAGGAGTGTAAAATAGTAAAAGGATTATAATGAGCAAGGGACAAGGAGAATGAAATAAGAGAACGAAAGCTAAATGGTGCAAGTACATGATATTTTTGATGACCTTACTAAAACTAAGCAATAAACCCTCAAAATAATGGATTCACCAATGCAACCCATGAAGCCATGAAGGTTCGATAATTATCTTTGCAAGTTGTAAATTGATTGTCAGGCAATTATCTTTTAACGAGTCCTTAAAGTGCTATTCCTATAGGAGCGAGAGTAATGACGGAAAAGTATCTCGTACTTGTCCTCCACCTTTGTAACTGTACTATGCACTTTTTTTGGTCGTTGTAACCTTTCTTAGATCCCTACTAAACCAAATAAATAAGAGGGAGGAAGCCGATAGGTGAAACCACTACTTCAGACCTCACTCGCAATGGAATCACCCGTGAGCGTGCAAGAACCTACTCGAACACAGGACGATGAGAGAGTGACACCAATGAAGGCATATCCTAATCCCAGTAAACAAGTTGACTTTCTACAAAAGGCGAGAACATCATCCTTGATCAGGCCCTACTCGTCCATGTACAATATAAGTGACAATACTTCAGAAATCCAGGTGATACACAAGGTAGTTACAGATTGGGATTTTTAGCTATAATCCTTATGATAGTGTATGTTTTCTTAAATCCATGTTTAAAAAATCCGAACGGTTTTGAGATAAATTCATAAATAGTGTTCTTAGAAGAACTTTAAGAACATTATTTACGAATTTATCTCTCCTACGCTGGCTGTCAGCTACCTAACGTGCAACCCTCCTCATTTACACAGGCTTGGGACATGCCATGGCTGAGTAGCAAAGGAAGTTACGGATTGGTAGTTGGAATATCGGTACTTTAACTGGAAAATTGATGGAGATAGTGGATACAATGGAAAGAAGGAAGATTCATATATTATGTCTTCAAAAGACTAAATGCGTTGGAGAGAAAGCAAGGGAGATCGAGAAGACATGCTTTAAACTTTGGTATTCAGGTAAAGATAAGGGCAGAAATGGTGTTAGAGTGGTTGTTCATAAAGATTTGAAGGATCGTGTGGTTGAGGTGCAAAGATTTGGGGATCAGATTATTTTGCTAAAGTTGGTGCTTGAAGAAGAAATTCTGAATATCATCTCAGTTTATGCACCGCAAATTGGTTTAGATGAAAGGACTAAACAAGCTTTTTGGGAGGATCTGGATAAGATTTTACAAGGAATCCCACAAAGAGAAATGGTTTGTATAGGCGGAGATCTTAATGGACATGTGGGAAAAGATGTTTCAGGGTATGCAAGTGTGCATGGAGGACTTGGTTTTGGGGATAGAAACGAAGAGGGAAAAGTCATTCTGGATTTTGTAACTGCATATGATCTTTTCATAGAAAACACTCTTTTCAAGAAGAAGGAGGAGCATTTAATAACTTATAAGAGTGTATCAACTAGAACAAAGATAGAATACTTTGCGTTGAGGAGAAGAGATCGGTTGTGTTTCAAAGATTGCAAAGTAATCCCTAGAGAGAGTTTGACAACCCAACATCGCTTGTTAGTCTTGGATTTACAAAAAAAAAGGGCTGGTAAAGAAAAGGAAGGTTCCTAAGATAACTAGAACTAGGTGGTGGAATCTTCCGCTGAAGCAATCAAGCTTCAGGGAGATGGCTTTAGAAGACTTATCTTGGGATTGTAGCGGTAGTGCAAACGAGATGTAGGAGGCAGTAGCATCTTGTATCCGAAAGGTAGCCAAAGAGATGCTAGGCGAGTCAAAAGGAGGAGCTCCGGGTCAAAAGGAGGCTTGGTGGTGGAGTGAATGGGTGCAAGAGAAGCTAAACATTAAAAGAGCTTGCTTTAAAGTTATGTCTAAGGATAGAACAAAGGAAACTGTCATAGACTATAAAATAGCGAAGAAGGAAGCAAAGAAGGCTGTAAGAGAAGCTAAGTCAAAAGCTTATGATGTTTTGTATAAAAATCCTAACTCCAAGGAGGGCTAGAAGGATATATTCAGGTTGGCCAAAGCAAGAGAAAGAAAGACCAAAGACCTTTCTCAAGTGAGATGCATTAAGGACGAGGAAGGTCACGTGCTTGTTACTCAGAAGGATATAGAGACTAGATGGGAGCAGTACTTCCATAAACTTTTCATTGGAGAAGGAAATTGGGAGATAACTTTGGGTGATCTAGCTAGTAGTGAATGTTACTTGAATCGTGCATGCTATAGATGAATACAAAGAAAAGAAGTAGATGAGGCTTTGAAGGTTATGAGACATGGGAAAGGTGTTGGACCGGATGACTTCCCTGTAGAAGTTTGGAAAGTTTTAGGTGATCGTGGTTTGACTTGGCTTACGAATCTATTCAATGTTATTTGGCGAAGCAAGAAAATGCCTGAAGATTGGAGGAGGAGTATCGTGGTGCCTCTTTATAAGAACAAAGGAGACATTCAAAATTGTTCAAATTACAGAGGTATCAAGCTGATGAGTCACACTATGAAAATTTGGGAACATGTGATCAAAAGAAGGTTGAGGCAAGTTTCCCAAGTAAAAGAAAACCAATTCGGATTCATGCCAGGTCGCTCAACTATTGAAGCTGTCCATTTGCTGAGGAGAACAATGGAGATTTATAGAGCTAAAAGGAAGAATCTCCATATGATCTTTATTGATTTGGAGAAGGCTTATGATTTCGTCCAACGAGAGATACTGTGGAGAGTTTTGGAGAAGAGACAAGTACCTGTCCTATACATTAATCTCATAAAGGATATGTATGATAGGGCTTTATCTTGTGTAAGGACCCCGACGGGGAAAACTGACTATTTTGATATCAACATTGGTTTACATCAAGGTTCAGCTTTGAGTCCATTTCTTTTTACTTTGATTATGGACGAGTTGACAAGTCACATTCAGGATGAGTTACCTTGGTGTATGTTATTTGCTGATGATATTGTGTTGATTGACGAGACTAGAGATGGAGTAAATGAGAAGCTTGAAGTTTGGATACATGCATTGGAGACTAAAGGTTTTCGTATAAGTAGGGCTAAGACGGAATATATGGAATGCACCTTTGATGGAAGCAATGGTGAAGGAATCGAGGTGAAGATTGGTGACGATAACATTTAGAAGAGAGATTCTTTTAGATATTTGGGATCTATTTTGCAACATGATGGGGAAATTGATGATGTTACTAATAGAATAAATGCAGGCTGGCTAAAGTGGAGAGGAGCCTCCGCTGTTCTCTGTAATAAGAAAATTCCTTTAAAAATTAAAGAAAAGTTTTACAAAGTAGCCGTGAGACCTGTTATGCTTTATGGTTCTGAATGTTGGCCTGTAAACCATAGACAAGTGCAGAGAATGGCTGTAGCAGAAATGAAAATGCTGAGATGGATGTGTGGACATACACGTAAAGATCGGATTCGGAATGATGCAATCAGAAAGAAAGTTGGTGTAGCTCCGGTCGAGGATATGATGCGAGAAAACCGCTTAAGATGGTTTGGTCATTTGCAAAGAAGGTCAACTGATGTAACGGTTAGGAGATGCGAGTGTTGGGATGTTGAGCCAGCTAAGAGAGGACGAGGACGACCCAAGAAGTGTTGGAAATAGACTATACAAAGGGATCTTGTTTTTTGGATATAAGTCCGATATTGACCCAAGATAGATCTGAATGGAGGCGAAGAATCCATGTAGCCGACCCTACTTAATTGTGGGAAAATGCGTTGTTGTTGTTGTTGTTGTTGTAATCCTTATGATAGTGCTCACTCTCTCGGGAGGGAGACCTTCCACAATAATACCTGAAAACAAATGAGGGATTTACTCAACTAATACAATGAGTCAAAATAATAAATTTAATATAGGTCAAATATTTTTAGTAGTCCATTTTCTATTTTTATTTTGTGGTATCACTTGCTTTGAGTAGATTCAATACAAGCCATAACATTTTTGTTTATTTTCTTTTTGCTGAGTTCATCAAAACTAGAGGGAGAAGGCAGAAATGCAATGCAAGACGGAAAACATTGATGAATTCTCATATATAAGAGTCATAGTGATTCTCATCTCCCTCTATGCGTGATGCAAGGTAGAAATTTTTAAACCTAATATATATGCAAATGCAACAATGAAATCATCCTAAGAGCAAGCAGTGCTATTAGCATGAAGACCAAAATGTTAATCCTTAGGATGATCACCCAGAAGTCCGGTCTTGGAGACTCCTTGGTGACTACCACAATCGGTCCTTCTAGAACTATACAGTGCCTCTCTCGGTGCTCAATGATAAATCTATGTTTTAATAATTGATTCTGATATAAGTCCAATTGCTAAGTGATCTATAGGTGTATGAATTGACTTAGGGATGTGGATCTAGCTACCGAGCAGGCACACCTAGATCTAAGGGCTCAATCACATAAAGAAAAGAAAGGCGGAAAAATCAAAACACGGGAAAATAAAGAAAATAAAGGCAGTAGAAATCACATAAAACATGGTGAGCCCCCAAATGAACAAATACTTGGAAATTGGGCCCGAATGTCCAAGGTCCAAAGTACATGTATTATTACAAATTGATTAATGCAAAAATAAAACACTCTCTCACAAAATAAAATAAAAATGTTATGCTAAGTCTCTTTCTCTCTTTATTTCTCTCTCCACTTGATCGAGTCTTCTTGAACTGGGTGCCTCGACCACCTAGGCGGTCATCGTCGTCTCAAAGTCCCCTCGCATGAAAAATCAAAGAGAGAACATTAGTACAATGAACAATTATATCAAATAAGAAAGAAAATAAATGAAGAAAAATACTGAAATAAAATGACCCTACATTCTATCATACAATAATTATATAATAAATTATGAATGTTAATTGATGTAGAATAATGACATTTACATGCATTTAGATAGGGAGCGAATGCCGAAATGAAAGAATAAAGGTGATGAAATTGTGGTTCATGACTACCCTATACTTTCCTTTTCTGGTCCCTTGCAAGCACTTATGCCTATAAGCACAGAAAATAAAATAAGGAAAAGAAAACGGGAGAATAGGTAATCAAATAAGCATAGAAAGAAATTGGATTGATTTTAACTTTTAAACTTTTCTTTACAAAATCAATGTTCAGAGCTTAAGTCGAACCTTTGGATTTTAGGTTTGGTCGGAACCTTATTGGGAAACAAATTTGAAACACAACAGCCTTTGAGAGTCACAGAACTTTGTTCAAGTCAAAATTTATTATACCCCATAATAAAATGTATAGTGGACAAGTACATTAGGAGTCAAAGTTAGGGAACAATGGAGAATAGGTAATCAAAATAGGCTAAAATAATATTATAAAATATTTTGGATTTTTAGGGATTTTTGAATTTTCAAATACATAGATATGGCTTTTATATTTTCTAATATCGCTATAAACACTGAAAATTCACAAAAAAATGGATTTTTATGTTTTTCTCTATGTTTGGTATGTTCTTTTAATTTTTACTAATTTTTGTGTGACTTTAAATAAATAAATAAGGAAAAATTGTGAACAAGATAAATAACCTGAATTTTTTGGAAATTAAAAATATCAAAATTGCTCAAAATTTTCCAAAACTATTTTTAATATGTAATAAATATGGTGAATAAAATTCAGAACTAAAGATACATATTTTGGGAATTTTTAATATTTTTATGAGTATTGTAGAGATTTTTAATTTTTTGTTATTTTCTTTTCTATTTTTAGGAATTTTTTGCCTATCAGCTCAAAATATAATAATAAATAAAATCTAATTTATTGTAATTTTCTGATTTTTTATAATTTTTATATATTTTTAAATTCAAACATGGATAAATAGCTATGTTTTTTTATTTTTAGTAAATACAAAATAACCTCAAAATAGCGAACCAAAAATATATGTGATATATATCAGTATTCAAAGTAATTTTCTATCAATATTTAGAGGCCCGAAGCTATTTTTAATAACATAAAATCTAAAAAAAATAAAATACATACTAGTATGGGTATTTATGTAATACTTTAAAGTTTTTGGACTAGGGTCGAGCACCTCAGACAAAGTTAAAACCAAAAATCAAATTTTTAGACAATGTATTTAATAAACAGTAACCATACGGGTATATTTTTAATTAAAATAAATTCCAGGGGCTATATGTAATTTTCCAAAAAATATTAGATTATTAATTCAAGAGCAAGGACAAAATATAAAAAGCCTTGGAGCATTGGTGCAAAAAGCCTAGTCCCCTCACGCCCATGGGCTCATGAGGTGACATTGCTTGGACCTGAATGCAAAAGATGAGAGCACAAGGACTAAAATGCAAAGTTTACAAAAATATTTACGCTATAGACAAATATTTATGGACTAAAAAAAATACAAATAACGGGGAATGAAGTGTTTAAAATACACCCACGCACACGATCGACGGCTCTGGCTCTTCACTTACATGTGTCACGTCCACGTCGTGCGATAACGGTTTGGTTGGATGTCTGAGATTAGATCCCCATATGGGATCCAATGGCCCATGTGCTTCAGATCTGACGGTAGCTGCTAGCCTAAGCGTGGGTGCACGATCGAATGGCCGAGAGAATCAGTGGAACAATGGGTCAAGAAATCGGATGGGTCGAGCTCTGATCAGCTCTTCCACGCTCCTCCAGCCACCTGGGAGTCTCGGTGCGGGTGCACAATGGAGTTGTAGCTCCTCTGCTTCGAGTGGCTAAAGACACATATTTTACAAGGGTTTAAACTTGTATCCTCACGGAAGAGAAGATATCTCGTCGCTGAGCCGACAGCTCACAAAACCTGAGGTCAATCCACAATTAACCCACACAGATAATAAATAAATTAGTGGCAGGAGTTAAAATTTATTATACCCTATTAAAGATGTATAGTGACAAGCAAGTAGGGGTCGAACTCAGGAAGCAATGGTGTAGAGCAATGTAAGATCGAAATCAAAGCACAATCTACCTTTCAAACACTTAGCCAAGTTAGGGGTTTTATAGGTTTTGGATTTTTAAATTCTTATATAATTTTTAATTTGCTATTGTTTTTGGATTTTTAATTTTAAAAATAAAATTAAATAAAGAAAAAGAAAATAGAGCAAGAAATATATAGATATAGATAATATACAGGTAAGGATATACACAAGTCGAACATTGGTAAGCTAAAATTCTTAGAAAATATTTTTATGTTTTTATTGTTTTTCTTCTATTTTTATGATTTTTGGAGAATTTTTGCAAATTTTTAAATATTTTTATTTTGAATGAAAGGTCAAAAAAATGCAAAATTAAACAAATAGAAGTTTTTTTTAGTTTGAAAATGACAAACAACTCAGAATCCCAAATAATTTTTAACTCAAAAAATACCTCAAAATACAAAATCCAGATATAGTTACTACTTTTGGGTGTTTTATGAAATTTTGAGAAATTTTTATAAGATTTTTATTGTTTTTCAATTCTTTGTAATTTTTTTTGTATTTTAGTTGATTTTTGGTCTAAGGCTTAAAATGCTTAAATAAACAAAAAATTTTTTGGGGGAATTTTTCAAAATTATTATATTCTTTTATGGGTTTTTAAGTCAAACAGGGGATATTTGTGCTCTTTATTTATTTACAGTAAATAGGAAAATGTCCAATATTGCAAAAATAAAAAATATGACATGAAAATGTGTGAAATCATGAGCTTGATCATATTTTTTAAGAATTTTTAGCACAGATGATAACTTTAATAAATGGAACAAACAAAAAAAAGTCAATGAACTAGCAGGGGCATATATGTAATTAAAAATAATCTTGAGGGTCTTCTTGCTAATTACCCAAAAATATTGAACTACAAATGAAAGTTTGTGGACCAAATACAAAATACAAAAACTGCAAGGGCTTTTCTACACAATGGGCAAACTCACGTGCATGGATATGGGTGCCTCACTGCACAGACCCAATTGCAATATTACAAAGTAGCAGGGGTTCTCATGCAATTTTCACACAAAAATTGAAATGCTACTTAAATTTTAACAGGACTAAAGTGCAAATATAATAAAAACGGTTGTCAAGTGTGTAAATTACCCCCAAAGGGCGCACGGATGGACAACCAAATGATGCCGACTAAGACACGTGGCATGCATCTCGTGGCTGATACCGCTTCGAGACTTGGTTGGCTGAGATTAGAACTCAACCGAAGATTAGATGGTTGTGGCTTCTTCGATCCAAAGGTCAGAGCTAAGTTTGGAAGTGCTTCTAATACAACAATGGAGAAGCGTTCTCGAAGAACAACGAAAGAACTTCGTTGTAACGAAGTTCGATCCGCTCCTCCTCTCTCGTTCATCGTCCCTAGGAACTCAAGGAGGGCTCAAAAGGCTCTTGGAACTCCTCAACATCGGTCGATGGTGTCAAAAGGGCTCTAGGTCCATCTGGAAGTCTCAGTAAAGGAAAGACCTGGGAGCTTTTCTCCTAGCTCGATGAGACATGAAAGGGCTCCATTCTTTGTTCTTTTCTATTGGAGATGTTAGAGGAAAAAGAGATGGAGCTCCGGTGAGCTTTTGAGGGAGAGATGAAGTGGATATCTGGCGAAGAGATGGTCTTCCAGTAAGCAACGGAAGAGGAAGACTGGGAGCTTGATCCTTGCAGGGTCAAGAGGGATGGGGATGCACGGGGCATTCAGAAAGCGATGAGGAAGATGATTGGGGCGTAAAGTGCAGCAGATTAGGTTGGCCTGAGGCGGAAATGGGTCTTGGAGCCTAACCTCTACCGTACGAATATTTCAGAATGGATTTGAAATGTGAGGAAATCAAACCAAATAAATGCTAAAATCGATCTACTGCTAGACTAAAGAATTAAAATTGCAAAGAAGTAGAAGCTCGTCGGTGGTGGAACACCATGGGTATAGCTATGGTGGAGCATGACGATGGAGCAGCAGACCTGCCACGATTCGACACCAATCAGTATGAGAAGGACACCCAGACCTTCTTTTTGTCACCAGAAAGAAGGATTGAGCCTTGGGGTTAGGTTTCAAAGATGGAAGAGGGATCTTATGTACAAGCAAATGAAGGGGTGATGTTCGAGGAAGAATCTCTGGCGTTGCAATGATGCTTGGCCCTTGGAGAAGCCTCGGCGAGGATCACGGATGTTCAGAGAAGAAATCCCATGAAGAGTCCAATCTCCTCGAGCCATGTATCAATGGGTAGAAAATCGAGAAGTAATTGAGGAAGTCGTTCTGACAACCCTAGACCTGGGGTGTGGGAGTTGACCCTAGTTCAAAGGATGGCATGGCCTGATTGGGCCATGTCATCTGCAAAAAGACAAATTAATTGGAAAATAATTCGAAAAAAATAATAAATGGATTATCTAATTTTTAATTAAAACATAAAAAATGATTATTATTTTATGTAGTATTTTAATACAATTTTATTTAATTTTATTAAGTTATTTATTACACTTTATTTTTTAAGTGTATATTTATAGGTATATTCATCTATGTTTTAACTATTTTATTTTTATTTTGTATTTTTTTCTTTTATTGTTTTATATAATTATAACTAATTTATATATACATAAATATATTTTATTGTATTTTTCTCATGTATTTTGTACACTTAAATAAATAAGAGTATATTATATAAAGGTAGATGTATTGGTATTTCATCTACGTATTTTAAATATGTACAAGTATTATAAATAATATTTACAAAATTATAAAAATATAAATTTATAAAAGTAATAAAGAATAAATAAAATGAATATTTTATATAGGTAAACTATACAATAGGGGTCCAAAACCTAACTTCCAAACCTTAACTCCAAAAAATATGAAACCACCTTCATTAAATAGTTTATTAAAAGTTGTAGAAGATATGGGTCTAGGAAGTTGGGATTTTAGCTTTTTATTTAGAGTATAAAAGGTACACTGCATTTTATTTTTGTATAAAATCAATTTGGCTTTTTTTATATATTATTATATACAACTTTTATGTACAAAGTTTGTTTATTTGATGGATAAAAAATAGAAACTAAATAGGTCTCCAAAAGTACTTATTGAAGAATTAAAGAAAGGATTTTATTGGTATTTTTTAGCCCTTATCTCCTCTTATTTTAATCCTTGTCGACCAAATCAATTATTGACTTGGTCTCAGAGTTTCTCATAAAATACCTTTGGCATTTTATTATTTTTCTTTTCATTTATTTATTCTATAATTTTAGTATTAAAATACAATATTATATATTCAGTAAATAAAATAAATAATGAATGTTAGGTTGTACAAAATAATGTTATTTACAAGCATTATCTAAGGTTTTTAAGGCCAAAATGATAGAATAAAGGTGATGATATGGAGATTCATTAGTGGCGGTCTCAGAAGGCTTCATGGATCTCCGGCCATGTTTGTCGAGGTTGAGGAAACAAGGGAGCTCCATGTGCCTCCTTCCTAGTAAAAATCAACTCGTGAGGAGTACTTTAGCCCTCTAGATCCTACAAGAAGTTAAGGTGCACGAAAACAAAGGTTTTGGGGGCCTTATTAAGTCACGGTGAGCGGACATGAGGCATGATGGCAACACTCTTTCGATTGGCAGAGATGGGAGTGCCATTCGCATGATTTATTCGAGATCAGTGTGAATGGATGAGCCTGGGGCACAGAGTAAGTAAAGGGGAAGAAGATGGAGGGGAATGCGGAGGCGGAGGACGGTCGACACAAGTGGAAACATGAGGCAGAGTCGAAGATCGAGCAAGATGTATTTTTGGATTTTATGCTAAACTAGGAAGAATAGAAGGAAACTAAAGGTTTGAACTACGCTACGGCTACGCTAAGGAACAGAAAGAACAAAAATAAGGAGCTTTATCTAACATGGACCGAGTAGAGTGAACTCGCAGTGGAGTAGGTGGTCGGAGCTCGGATCGACCTCGATTCTATACAAAAAAGGGTGCAAGTATCGGGCTCAAAAAATGTGAGAACTGAGGTCAAAACATTTGATAGATTCTATACATACAAGGTCTAGGGAGTTGACCAGGGTCAAGCAAGATTGGGCTCCAATTGGTCCACGTAGGGCCACTAAATCACAAAACAATAAATAAAAGGCTAATTATTTCAAAATAAAATAAAAATAATTTTATTTATTTTTTATTAAAACATAAAAAATAGTTGTTATTTTATGTAGTATTTTAATCCAATTTTTATTTATTTTTACAAGTTAATTTGTTATAGTTTACTTTTTAAGGGTTCATTTACAAGTATATTTACCTATGTTATATGTATTCCATTTTTATTTTGTATTTTATATTTTGTTATCTTATATACATAATTTATATATTTATAACTTTTTTTTATATACTAAAATATATTTTCATTGTATTTTTATGAATTTATTTGTACACTTAATTAAATATAAGTATTTATTATATAGGTATAGGTACAATATAGTCATCTATGTATTTTTTTTATATTATTGTATTTTAGTATATTTTAATGGTTTTTTTATAATAAATATATGTGCATGCTCTATAAATAATATTTACAAAATAATTAAATTATAAAAAAATAAAAATATAATGAATTAAAATAAATATTTCATTCAGGTGTATAGTACAATAACCTAACTTCTGCATTTTAACTCCACTACCTTCATTAAATAGCTTACTAAAAGTTATATACAATTAAAGGTGATTTTGATGCATTTTGAGTTCATATTAAGAAGATATGGGTATAGGAAGTTTGGGTTTTGGATTTTTATTTTGAGTGTAGAGTGCACATTGTGTATTATTTTTGTGTGAAATCAATTTTATTTTTTTCTAGGTATTTTTATCTGCAACTTTTATGTACAAAGTTTCTTTATTTGTGTTATAAATAATAAATATTAAAATAGATCCCAAAAATGTATTATTGGACATTTATGAATTGGGGTTTCTTTTATTGATTGGCCCTTATCTCCCCCTACTATATTCCTTGTCAACCTAGTCATCGTGATGCCTAGATCTCGAGGTTTATGGTAAAAAATACCTTTGAAATTTTATTTTTTTATTTTATATTCTTTATTCTTTTCTTTTGCCATTAAACAATGTATTTTATACAATATTACACAATAAATAACGAATGTTAATTTATGCAAAATAATGGTGTATACATGCATTTAGCTAGGGTTTAAAGGACAAAATGAAAGAATAAAGGTGATGAAATGGAGATTCATCACCCCCCCATACTTGCATTTGCTAGTCCCTTGCAAAGACTTATGCATATAAATGCATAAGAGAAAAATAAAGAAAATAAAAATAAAGAAAGTGGGTTGATTTTAATTTTCAAACTTTTCATAAAATCAAAGATTGATGCTCGACCAAACCTTTGGATGATTAAGTTTGTTCGAAATCTTATTGGGAAATGGATTTAAACACAACAGCCATTAAGAATCGCAAAACTATATTGAAGTCTCCTCAACATCCAAGTTAGAGAAAGTAAACTCATACGCAAACCCTAATGGCTATGAATATATCATGGATAGTGTGTGATATGTAGCTCTCTTCGGCTGAAGCGGTAAAAGTTAGTCTTCTCCAACATGGTGACCCTAATTCCCAAATACATCAACTCTTTCCTCAAGAAGCGGGGTGTTCCCTTTTAAGTTCAAGTACAACCGGCTCAAGAGGAGGAGGTGGGAAGAAGAATGGGTGGTAGCCAATGTAGCTACCTATCCTAGGATACTTAACCAATGTAGCCAAGACACCCGATTGCAGACTCACATAAATATGACTTTAAAGCTCAAGCTTGCTTATTGAATATATACATGCTCCAATGGGAATTGATTTTTGCTGGAATTTTGCCCCGCTTTTCTTTTTGGAGTTATTGATTATGTATTTTTTAATAATATATACAATATAATTCATATAAGGACTTTTCCTCTTTAGATAGTAGACTATCCCTCTTTTGAAGCATTATTGCACCCCACAACATATGTCTTTATACCTCATCACCACTGGATTGGGTTGGGGTACAATGGACACAAATGTGTGACTTCCGATATTTCCATTAGCTTGTGTCTCATGCTAGCAAATCCAGCCCTCTCCCTCTTTAACTAGGGTGAGCAAAGTGCAAGGTGCATGTGTGCAAGCTAAGTCATTATCAACAAGAGTCGTGTGTTTGTGTTCTGAAATACTCTACTTGGGCAGTCAAGACGACATTAAACTAAGTCTCGTGGTCTTAAAGAATTAAGTCTAGCAGGATAGAAGTCCCTCAATTCCAAATCCTATAAGGTTCCTATGATTAAGTGGATTAAGGTCCAACCAATCTCGAATCTTTGGATTTTACTTAGACTGATTCAATTATCAAAAACGATCTGAAAAATGCAAATGCTATGTGCAATGCAAGGAAAATATTTTATTGACGCAAATTTTTCGGTTTGAGTTTTTTATGGATTTTCGGAAAAGTTTTACAATTTTTTATGCAATTTTTTAAAATACTTTTCAAATGTTTTTGGGAATTTTAATTTTTCATATTTTTAGGGATTTTTCTAATGGTTTTAGAAAAATGTAATATTTATATATATTTTCATGGGAGTACTTTGTAATCTTGAAGATTTGGGTTTTTGGAATTTACAGGATTGTATATATACAAGGCTTATAAAGGATTTTATTTGCTTGAATTATGTACATAATTCTCAAAATATTTTGAAAATATTTTCACAGACATTTTGAAAACTTTATTTTGCAAACTACTTTGACAAATAATTTTAACAAACATTTACAATATTTGAAAATCATTTTGCAAGGATTTTTCAAATAGTATATATAGATTTTTCAAACTAATTTTGCAACAATTTTCCAAGCCACTCGCAAATAGATTTTCAAAAAAATTTATTTTAGACAAAGAGAATAATTTTTTACAAATGAAAATTTTTTACAAAGATTGAAAATATTTAACAAAATAATTTTCAAACATCTTTCAAATGATTTTCAAAAAAAATTCCAACCATTTTTCAAACATGTTGCAAATTTTTTTTGCCTGATTTATTAATTATATATAATGAATTTTATACAAGTGTGTTCTTTACAATTAATTAAATGGAGTTTACCCATACTTAATGAAAATCCAAAAGTACGAGTTATGGCTAAAGTATATACAATGTATATACGACCCCCTATACTTAGCTTGAGCTATGTCCTCGTAGATCAGAGAGAAAAAACAAGACATAAATCGTACTTAGTTTAGAACAATCTATACTATAACAATTAAAAAATGAGAAGTTAATTGTCCCCCTATGCTTAGGATGAAATAATCCAAAGTATAGCTGGTTGTACACAAGGCAGGGAGGGTCACAGGTGGTAATGTACAAAAACATCGGCTCGAATTGTCCCCCCTCCCCCCTATACTTTGTGTGAAATATCCTTAAGTATAGATAGGATATAAAGAGTTTAGTGGACATGTGAGAGATCAAAGAATGAACAACTCAGGGTACATCCCCTATACTTAGAATAAAGTACGTCTAAAGTATAGCAATGATGAAAGGGGTGAACACCTTTTTAAGAGAAAAATATTGAAAACAAAAAGAAGAAAATAAGAAAAGAAAAATTCATTCAAAAATGTTTTAGGTTGCTTTGTATGATTCAGCGGTTGTAGTTGCTTTCATCTCATCTTCATATGAAACAACAGACAGGAAGGTGTTATGTTCTAGGTACGACTTTAGTAGCCGTCCGTTAATCACGAAAGGTTGTGCGTCTGCTGATAATCCTTATATCATTACATGACCGTTGTCACGCACATGCTTCACTATAGACGACCAAATCCATTTGCTCTTCAATTTCCCTTGGAAAAGATTTAACTTCGCAATGAACAATCAAACCTTCTAACCTGGTTCAAAAGTCTTTCAATGGATGTGCTTCTCATGCCACTTCTTGACCATTTCCTTGTACATCAGGTTGTTGTCATATGCGTAGTCATGGAATTCTAGTAGTCTGTTCAGATCCAACTTTCTATTTTTTCCACTCTTCCTAGAATCCAGATTAGAAACATTAGTTATCTACAAAGATTTATGAATGAGTTCAACGGGCAGATGGCATGGCTTGCCGTATACCAGGCAGTAGGGAGACCTTCCCATAGGTGACTTGTACACTATTCTATAACCCCAAACAACTAATTCGAGCAACTGAGACCACTTCTTGTGATCTAGATGCACAAGCCTCTGAAGAATTGTTTTAATCTCCCTATTTGAGCATTCTGCCAATCCATTGGACTGTGGATGGTAGGGAGAAGTTACACGATGTTCAATGCAGAATTATTGAGCTAGCTTCTTTACCTCTTTTTTTAATGAAATGGATATGACCATTGTTTATAACAATCTTTAGAATATCGAACCTTGAAATGATGTGATCATTTAAGAAACGACAGACGTTGCAACTATCGGCAACTCGGGTTGGGTGGCCTCCACCCAAAGACTAACATAGTCGACAACAAGAAGAATGTATTCGAATCCATGACTGTTCAGAAATGGGCCCATGAAGTCTATGCCCCATGCATCAAACACATCTGAAATCTGAATATATTTCAGGGGCATTTGTCACTCATTCAAATTGTTCTTCCCATTTTCTTGCAGTCAGTGTAGTGCTTCACATAACATTCTGCATCTTTGAACAAGTTCGGCCACCAGTGGCCGCACTGGAGTACTTTCATTATTGTTTTTATGCTTGAATGGTGTCCTCCAAATTCTCGATCATGGCAATGTGCAAGGACAGTTGCAACTTCCTCCTGAGGAATGCACCTCTTCCAGATACAATATGCCCCCTCATGGAAGAGATGTGGATCCTCCCACTAGTAGAAATGGATATCAGACAAGAATTTATCTACTTTCAATTTCGACCAATCTTGTTGATATATCATGCACACAAGATAGTTTACATTATCAGCATACCAGGGGAGCGAGGTGACTGACAATATGGCTTCATCTAGAAAGGTTTTGATGATAGGCCTCAAATCCTTCTCACGAGACTCGGGCTTGGGTAACCTTGATTCATGATCTGCCACCACATTTTTGACTCCAGCCTTGTCTCGAATTTCTAGGTCAAATTCCAGGAGTAGAAGGATACATTTGATAAGGCATGGCTTGGCATCCTTCTTATGTTGTAAATACCAGATGGTAGAATGAACAGTGTAGACTATGACTTTGGATTCAAGGAGATGGGATCTGAACTTTTCCAGGACAAAAACTACCGCTAGCAGCTTTTTCTCGATGACGGTATAATTGTTTTGAGCTTCATATAATGTTATGCTATCATAGTGGATAGAAAACTACACATTGTCTTTCCTCTATCCCAATACGACACCAATGGCATAATTTGATGCATCCTAAACTATCTCAAATGGTAGTGTCCAATCTATTGGCTGCAGGTTAGGGACCTGAGTGATCAAACCTTCCAACTGTGTAAATCCCTTGAGGACATGATCATCAACAATAAAATCCATCTTGCTTAACAATTCAGACAACATTCAAGCAAGCTCGCTAGAATCTTTAATGAATCGTCGATAGAAACCGATGTGCAATAAGAATGATCGGACTTGTTTGAGATTAGTAGGTGGCTCATGTTTTGAAATAACCTCCACTTGGATGTGTCAACTTCCAAGCCATGTTTCGATACAACGTGACCCAACACGATCCCTTCTGTCACCAAGAAGTTGCTCTTCTCCCATGAGAGCACGAGGTTCACTTTATAGCACCTCCACAAAAGTCGATCTAAATAGTATAGACATTGTTCAAATGGATCTCTGTAGACCGAGAAATCATCCATGAATACCTCGGTGAAACTGCCCACCATGTCAACAAATACTGCTAGCATAAATCAATTGAATGTAGTGGGGGTGATGGACATCCCCAATGGCATCCATGGAAAGTGTACGTCCCAAATGGATGGGTGAATGTAGTCTTCTCTTGGTCTTTAGGTGTGATTGCAGCTTGATTGTATCTAGCATAACCATCTAAGAAGCATAAGTATTCCTTCAAGGCATGTCTCTCGAGAATCCGGTCGATGAAGGGAAATGGAAAGTGATCCTTCTTTGTAATGAGGTTCAGGCATCT
The DNA here is from genome assembly GCA_037367405.1 of Ottelia alismoides. Lineage (NCBI taxonomy): Eukaryota > Viridiplantae > Streptophyta > Magnoliopsida > Alismatales > Hydrocharitaceae > Ottelia > Ottelia alismoides. Next base: position 193,802 of record JAZKJV010011100.1, read on the forward strand.
GTAGTCAACACAGACTCGCCACGAGGTCGACACTCTGGTCAGAATCTCCTCTCCTTTGTCGTTGGTAATAATGGTGATCTCGAACTTCTTGGGCACTATGTGCAGGGGATTCACCTACTTACTTTTGGAGATGGGATATATGAATCATGCATCACACCATTTCTGAATTTCTTTCATGACAACCTCCCAGAGGTTTGGATTCAGTCTTCCCTGGAATTCGTGGGAGGGCTTGTTGTCATTTTCGAGGTAAATGTGATGTGAGCAAAAGTATTGATTGATCCCATGGAGATCCGATATCTTCCATCCTATCGCCTTTTGGTTTCATTCAAGAACATCCATCAGATGAGATTCTTGGTCTATAGTCAGATGAGCATTGATTATAATCGGATACAAGTTAGTTTCTCCTGCAAGGAAGGCATAATTCATATTGGAGGGTAGAGGTTTGGGTATTAGCAGAGTAGGAGCTACTTCGGTGGTGACTTCGGTGATTACTGTAGGTCTCAGCTCTTTAATCAGTTCAACATCCACCTCGTACATTTTAGCTTCTTCATCCAATGATTCACATAATTTTTCAATTATGCCCACCTGATTGCTGAAATCCTTAATAATTTGCTCTTGGTCGTCGAGGTTTAGGGAGGCCGCACAGAATTCATCAAGCGCATCAACAAAGATCTCGTCATCATCGACAGAGGGGAAATCGACTGCTCTCTCCACTCCTTCCACAAGGAAAAGGAATCTGTGGATCTCAATGTCATCCATTTATAGATTTGTCTTGAATTTGCACAAGAAAGTCACAGTCTTCGGGACGGTTAGGTACAAGTACACTCAACTTAGATGCAGCTTCGGCTAGTTTTGACTCAAGCATGGTCTCAATCTGCACTTTGTTGCTTCTGGAGCTGCACGTAAACTCTCTAGTATCGTTGTTCGCTACTACCTCATTTGTTCGGAGGAATGTCCAGCGAAAGATGATGTGGGTGTGAAGCATAGGTCTGGATACATCCATGTCTAGCACGAAAAAATCGATAGGGAATTGGATCCCTTGAACGGTGATGATAACATTCTCCAACATGACCCTAGATTGCTTGACTGATTTATCTGCAAACTACATAATCATCTTGGTTGGTTTAAGCGGTCCTATCCTGAACTCTATGAGTAGTGAAGTTGGCATAAGATTGACAGAAGATCCGTTGTCGAGCAATGTTCGCTCGAACTCCTTATTGAACACGTTACACCTAATGGGTGGCTATCCTTTGTCTTTCTTTTTACCAGGGAGATTGTTGATGTCATTGACGGTGGCCATAGTTAGGATATGTTTTCCATGCTTTCCACTCTGGCTTTTGGAGTTGTGGGGCTGAGGCTGGTGCCTTGTTGTATACGAATCGTTAAGTCCTTTCTTTACGGTTGGCATGTACTCCATGGCCATCATCAATGACATATTCAAGACCATGTTTTGAATGATTTCCACAGTCGACAGATCAAACAAAGCATTTTTCAAATTTTTTATTTTTTAGGTATTTTTCATTGCTTTAGAAAATGGAATATGTATAGAATCTGGAACTTTGTCATTCAAAATTTTGTCCAAATCATTGTGGACAGGTAGATGGCAAAAATATGTAAAATCATCAACACTTTGTGGACCAAATAATGCAAGATCAACTTCATTGGATAGTGCTGGATTTGCTACATGCGTGGATGTCTCCAAGGCTGGCTGGTCTCAATCAGGTCTGGTGTTTTATCTATCTTTTTGTGTTTTTGTTTTTTCTTCCTTTTCTTGAAATTTTTCTGCAGATGGTGCTCCTCCAAAAATGTCTTCGGCTTCTGCTGCTTGCTTGACTAATGGTTCATCATCAGATGCAAGATGTTTCACCTTCAGTATAGTACATGGTTGAAGTGTTTTATTTCTCCTGAGAGTAACAACATTAGACATAAGCAAATTATTTTCATTTAAATCAGGAAGAACACCATATGATACCTGCTCCATACGTCAAAAATTATTCGGGTTGGCCGTGACCTTGGTTGGAATGATGACCTTTGCAGCCGTCAGGTGTTGAAGAGGATTTTCCAAGGGTCTAGAAATCTCACAAGGTGAGAGATCCAATCGATGTATTGACCACTCATGAAATCCAACTTCAAACAACAATTAACCCACAATAATAATCAAGAAATGAAAATATAAGTGTGGAGTTAAAATATATTTTATCTCTACAATAGATGTGTATAGCGTGCAAGTATGTAGAGGTCGAACATAGGGAGCAAAAGGGATAGATTGCACAAAAAGATGCATAGAAGTGATTGTGGTTCTTTGTCTATTTTTCTTTTTGTCGGTTTTTATTTTTTTAATTTATTTTTGTTTTATACTTTTATTTTTCTTTTTCTTATTTTTATATATTCTTTTTCTTTTTCTATAAAATATAATTTAGGTATATATAAAGTATATATACAATGTACACTGAAATAGATATAAATGTTATTTAAAATACTTAAAATAAAGAAAATAAATTATTTTTGATTTTAAATATTTTTTTACTATTCTTGTGATTTTTTAGGAATTTCACTAATTTTTATATTTTAACGTCAAAAATAGCCTTAATCAGGGATTTAATAAATAGTCAAAGTAGAAATGGAAATTAAAAATAACAAATGAAGTCCAAAATTTTCCAAATCAAATTTAATATATAGATAACAATATAGTGAAATTTATAAAAAAACTATTATTCGAGTTTTTTGTGAATTTTATAGATTTTTATAACGGTTTTTTGGGGGTTTTGATTTTTAAGAGTTTTCTTTTTTTGTTTTTAGGTTTCTCAATTTCTGTATTTTAAAAATAAGTAAATAAAAAATGTTTTTTTTGGAATTTTTCGAAAACTATTTATAGGTTGGTATTTTTAAATGTAGTCAAGGATAAAATATGCTATTTTTTTATAAAATAGGAAAATGCCTAAAATTCAAATGCAAAATTATGACGTGAAACTACAACATGTCAAGCACTGAATCCTATTTTTTTGGAAATTTTGGGAGCACCATAAGTATTTTAAGTAAATAGTGGACAAAAAGAGAAATTATAATACTAGCAGGGGCATTTATATAAATAAAATAAAATCTTAGGGCACATTGTAATTGTTCCAAAATTATAACACTAGAATAAAAAGTTCCTGGACAAACAACAAATATCAAAAGGTATCAGGGCACACCTGCAAAATGCATGCACCTCACGTGCACAGACACGGCAGGTGACATCGATGAGGACCTATACGTAATTACCAAAAGTCTGTGGGGCTTAACGCAAATATTACAAAATATAAATAATAGTAGAAAATAGTTTTTTGTTAAAAATTAAATACAATAATGCTTCGAGTGAAATTGCAAAATACCCAAAGCAGGCACGATCCGACGGTACTCCTAATTCCACTAAGGAGGGCTCGATCGGACAATGTCTGCTCGCCTGGAAGAATGGGGCCTGATGCAATAATGGCGGAGGGTGGTGGATGAACTGGGAAGAGCCTTCGGCAATGCGAGCTTCCTTTGGCCAAGTTGTCATCCTCCGTCATTCAGCCCAGATGGTTCCTGTGGTGGTTCTTTATCTGCTGGGGGCGTCAAAAGGAGCGGAGGAGCACGGGAGCACCACCACGAGGTCGGAGCAGAAGTGGCGGTCCAGGTTTCTCCGACCAATAGCAAATAGGCCCCATGCATTTCCCTTGCTCCAGGTACCTGGAAAAGGGATTAAGAGGGTTGAGGGCAAAATTCCTCGACCCCTGCAGTGGGGTGAACTGCAGCGGGGGAGTTGTGGCAGAGGCGCTCCAACGAAGGCAGTGGGAGGAGCGTCAGGGGCTCGATCCGGGTGGAATCGAGGTGGAATGAAGGTGAACACAAGTGGAGAAGGCGCTATGGAAGGGAATGGAGTGGTCGGGGAATTCGAAAAACAAGTGGGGAACATGGAATGGAGTTCACCAGTGTTTTGCTCTAGCGAGTTTCGATGGGGGTTTTACACTAAACACACAATGAAAAGGTGAAATAAATACTGGGAGTGATCCTAGAGACTAAATTAAACAAGAAAAAGAGAGAAAAAGAATATCTCACTGACCTGGACAAGGAGATGGGAACCCTACGTCGACGAGGAAGCGAAGATAATGGTCGAAGCAACCACAGCCCTCGCCTGACCACGGTCGAGAAGGCTAGAGACTCCCCTATCAGTGGAGTCGATCCGAAGAACAAGGGGGAGCCAAAATCTTGGTTAAAAGGTGTTCACAATCGATTGCGGACTCGGGTGAAATTTGTGTACTGGTTTACTCAAGGGGATCTTTGAGGTGGCATGGAGATCGATCGAGGACAATATGGGACTAGAAATGGACCTGACGTGAATCCTAGATCTACAATGATCAAATCTTGCGAAGGGTCTAATCCTTCTCCAGTAATGCATCGTTGTGGAGAAAATCGAGAAAGCGGTTCGGGGCTAGGTTCTGACATGGGCGCAGGTGTAGGCCAGCCAATTGACCGAGGTTAACATACGGAGCCTCATGGTTGGTCCACGTGGCCAAACCAAGAAAAACCTTCCCGAAAATATTTCGAATTACACAAAAAATAATAAATGATTTTATTAAATTCAGTTTATAAAATAAAAATGTTTATTATTTTTAAAGTATTTTATTATTATTATTAATTTAGAGGTGTTTTATTACAACTTTATTTTTAGGGTTCCATTTATAGGTATATTTTCCTATATTTTAGGTATTTATTTTTTTAAAATTTTATTATTATATTTTCTCATTTTATAAATTCATAACTTATTTTTATATACTTAAATATATTTTTATAATATTTGTTCTGAAATAATATATACATTTAAATAAATAGGTATATATAATATATATGTATAGGTATTTCATCAATGTATTTTATATAAGTCTTTTATTTTAATATTTTCTTTATGTTTTTATACTAGTTTTAATATGTTTATAACTAATTTTTTACAAAATTATCAAATATAAAATCATAAATATAATAAATAATAAATAAAATGATTATTTTAGTTATGTATATTATACAATAGGGGTCTAAAACCTAACTTTCACATCTTAACACCAAAAAATATGAAAACACCTCATTAAAACAAAAAATACGAAAATAACTCATTAAAGAGCAAATAAAAGTTATATACAATTAAAGGTGATTTTTATATATTCTGAGTTTTTATTTGAGATATATGGGTATGGAAACTTATTCAGAGTATATCTTTTACATTCTATATTATTTTTTATGAAATCAACTTTGTATTTTTCTATATTTTATTATCTACAACTTTCATGTTAGAAGTTTCTTTATTTGAGGTATAAAATGTAGAAAATAAAATGGGTCCCAAAAATGAATAACTATGTAATAAATAAATGGGAATTGTATTATATTCTTGGCCCTTATCTCCCCCTACTTTATTCCCTGTCGACCTAGTCATCAACATGCCTAGGTCTAAGGGTTTAGGGTCATAAAATGCCTTTGATATTTTATTATTGTTCTTTTCTTTTCTTTATTCAATAATTTTGGCATTAAAAATAGTATTTTATACGATATTTATACAACAAATAATGAAAGTTAATTTACATGAATTAGGGCTATTTACATTAATTTATTAGGTTTTTAAGGCCAAAATGATAGAATAAAGGTGATGAAATGGAGATTCATCATTAGGTCATTGATCTTTTCTCTCTTTTCAGCCATGTTTTTCAGTAGTTGCTCCAAACAAGCAAGAACTGGTTTCACCTGCGTAGTCTGAAAAGATTCGCCCTAGTGTGGCCTTTGACTCTTGTAGTACTGTGGAGGTTGTTGCCGGTAACCCTAAAAGTAGTTGTGAGGAGGAGGACAAGAAGAATAATGTTAATGTTGTTGAGAGGAATAGAAAATCTTATATTGAGCAACCAGCTGTTGCTAATGATATTGTGGTCATTGTTATCTCGGATGCTGATATCCCTGCCTCCAATTGTTGCCATGCTGCGGAGGCTATTGGTAGTGGGACTGGTAGGGTTGGAGCTCTGTCATCCCTGCTATTGTTGGTGGCATGGTCTATTGGCCATGTTCTGACCCTGAGGTTGTCCCTGAGGATGGGTCAGCTACTATTCATTATCCCACACACCATTAACGTCTTGAATCTGAGGCGGGGGTGGAAAGAGTTGCCTCATGTACACTAGATGGGGCTCAGGTTGGTACAACTCCATTTTAGTCTACAACTACTATGGTTGCTGCTCAAGGGGCCTACATGTAGTATACATGTTGGATTGTCTAACAATGCAGAGGACTCGGCTAAGGAGGATGTGTTTGTGCATGTTTTTTCTACTCGACAGGAGTCTCGGTGGTTAGCAAACACAAAGTTATAGGTGTTGATGGTCTTGACAAACAACTCTAGTTGTCTAGCAATCTGATCAAGCTTGTCGAGACCCTGGGTTCGCTTCTCAATCACAAAAAAAAATTTCGAGGTCATGCGACCTCTTCTCAATGATTCCCACCTTTGACAAGTGGCTCCCTATTGACAAGTGGCTCCCTATGATACTCAGGTTGGAGCTCTCATCCTTGTCCTCTATAGGGTCCACCATATTGACAGGCTTGTGGCTGGATATGGGCAACTTCATGTATGCATGTGATGAGGATTGAGTGGCCTCCCCTTCGGCCATCTCCTCAAAAATCTCCCATATTTTGTCCTCGTCCTTTTTAAAGTGTGAGCCACCATAGGTGGCATGACCAATCTCTGACTTTCAAGTATCAGCCCACAGAAAAAGTGTTGAACCATACTAGTTCGGAATTTCATGGTGGGGACACTTCTCCTACAGATTTCTGAATCCACTCAGTGATATGTCTTGCCCCAGGGTTGTAAGTCAGCTTTAAAGTTGGCTTTGGCTGCAGAAGTCTTGCCTCTCCTCCTCCATGGGGTCCACCTAGTGATTGTTTATCTTCTGCATCTTCTCTGTTGATCTCTTGCTCTCTGTTACCGTCTCCTCAAGCATCTCTCTCATCGGTCCTCCTCCTCAAATCATTAAGCATTTCTTGAAAGGCGACCTGGGCCAATCCTTTTTTTGTCAACTGTTGTTGAATTCCGTAGATTGATGCAAGGAGTTGACTGTTGACATCATTCAAAGTTGTATATTGTCCATCCCCTTGTTCTGGCTGCTCGGCTGGTTGGGGTTGTGGTCACTTTCCTCTTCCTTTAGGAGCCATTTCTGGTTCTACCTGTAGTTTTGGCTCTCGATTAGGATCATAATCTACACAGTTGAATAAACCCTGATAAGTTTCTTGCCGAGCACCAAGCATTGAGATAATTTTGGGATTAAGGTTAATCCTAGGTGGTTGTGGATGGAACACAAGATATTTATTGAAATCCATCTCCATCCATAAGGGATTGGTTCTAAGACAAGAGTAATCCCATACTATTTGGAGAGGAAGAGCTAGCTCGGGCTACGAGTCCATCTCAAATAGTGGATTTATTGTATAAAGGAAAGTGTTAAATGGTGAAAGGGTCAGGGATTCCAAGTAGAAGTTTGCAAGATCCAAGTCAGAGTCGTGGAGATTGCCCTGCATTGTTGGAGATGTCGGTCACACGGAATTGATGTGGGTATCGGTGAAGTCCCGACTAAAACATCTGTGGGACGAAAATTGAGAGGATCAAAAGGAGATATATAATGGAGGAAAGATATGGAGATGAACAAGAAATAAAAGGAATGCAAAACAGTAGACGACTCAAAATGAGTGAGGATTGAAGAGAAAATATGCAAAGGATAAAATGTGATAAAATGTCGCAAAGGCACGATGTTTTTGATCTTGACCTTAACAAAACTAATCAATCGAGCCATAATACAATGGATTCACCAACTTGACACGTGAAGCCATGAAGGTCCAGGAATTATCTTTGTATGTTTTAGATTTATTTTCAGGCAATTGTCTTCGAACAAGTCCTTAAGACTAATCTTATAAGAGTGAGAGTATAGACGGAAAAGTACCTCATACTTGTCCTTTTCCTTTGTAACATGTATCCTTTACATTTTAAGATCATTATGTCTATATCTGGATTCCCTACTCAACCAAAGAAATAAGAGTGAGGAAGCCAATAGTGGTAAAACAAATACTTCAGGTCAAGACCGCAACGGAATCACTCGTGAGCGGTCAAGAGCCTAGTCGGACACAGGATGATGAGACAGACACCCCTGAGAAGGAATATACTAATCTCAAATACTTCGGAAATTGCTGATGTTCTACACAAGGCGGGTACAACATTGTTGACCTAGTCCGACTCGTCGACGTATGATAGCAATGCTAGTACTTTGGAAATCCAAGCATGCAACAAGGTTGTATCTAGGATGGGTTTTTGGCTCTAATACTTACGATAGTGCTCTCTCACTCGAGAAGAATGCCTCCCTCCATCAATAGTACCTAAAAACAATGAGGGCGTTGCTCACCAAAATCAATGAATTTTATTTAGGTCAAGTATTTTTAACAGCCCCTTTTTTTGTGTTATCATTTGCTTTGAGTAGATTCAATACAAGTGCCTGATGTTTTTGTTGGTTTTCTTTTTTCCTAGGTTTTCATGCAATGCAATTGGAAAATGATGATGGATGCTCAGTTAGAGGACTCATAGTGATTCCCATCTCTCTCCATGTGGGATGCAAGGCACAAATTTTTAAACCAATCTATATGCAAATGCAACGATCAAAATATCCCAAAGAACAGGAAGTGTTATTAGCGTGAAGAAATGAATGTCAAACCCTAGAATTTTCACCCAAATATCCGATCTTGGAAACAACCTTGGTGCTCGCCACAACGGGTCATGTTAGTGTTGTATGGTGCTTCTCTCAACACTCGATGATCAATCTAAGTTTCAACAATTAAGTTTAAGCAAAGTACAATCATCTATTGGAATATTAATTGCCTTAGGGATGTGTACCTATCTATCAAGCAAGCATACATAGATCTAAGGGTTCTATCATAGAAAACAAATAAAACAAAGGTGGAAAACTCAAAACGTGAGAAACAAAGAAAATAAAGGCCGTGAATTCACGAAAAATCCGGTGAGCCCCCAAGTGAACAAACACTTGGAAATTGGTCCCAAGTGTCTAAGAGTCCAAGTACAAGTACTATTACAACTAATTTAAAAAAATAAATCACTCTCTCACCAAATAAATCTAAAATCGATGCTAAATTCCTCTCCCTCTCTCTCTCTCTCTCTTGCTCTCTCCAGCTGGCTAGGTCAAAAAGCCAACTCCTCATCTCGGGGGACTTTGAGACCACAAGACTTAGTTTAGTGTCATCTTGACTGCCTAAGTAGAATATTTCAGAACACACGTATGACTCTTGTTGATAATGACCTAGCTTGCACACCTGCACCTTACACTTAGCTTACCGTAGTTGAAGCGGTAGAAAATTGGATTTTCCGGCATGAGATACAAGCCAATGGAAACTTTGGAAGTCACATATTTGTGGCCTTTGTATCCCGACCCGATCCAGTGGTGACAAGGTCAAAAGGTAGAAGTTGTGTGTTCAATAAACATCAAAAGAGGGACAGTCTACTGGCTTAAGAGGAAAAAGTCATTATGTAAATGTTGTTGTATATATTATTAGAAAAATGCAATAAAAACTCAAAAAAAGTGGGCATGCCAAAATGAAGATAAAATGCTTGTCAGAGTATATGTATAGTCCAATAAGCAAGCTTGATCTCTAAAGTCATATTCCTGTGCGCCTGCAACCAGATGACTTGTCTATATTAATCAAGCATCCCAAGATAGGTAGCTACACTAGCTACCATCCATTTTTCTCCCCTCTTCCTCCTCTTGAGCTGGTTGTACTTGAACTTAGAAGGGAATAACCCGCTTCTCCAAGAAAGAGTTGTTGGATTCAGGAATTAGGGTCACCATGTTGGAAAAAAATGACTTTCACCGCTTCGACCGAGGAGAACTATATATCACATACTATCCAAGATAGATTCATAGTCATATGGGCTTGCATATGAGCTGACTTATTCTGACAGGCTATTGAAGAGACTTGAGCAGAGTTCTATGACTCTCAGAGGTTGTTGTGTTTCCAATCCATTTCCAATAAGTTTCCGACCAAACCTAAAATACAAAGGTCTGACTTAAGCTCCAAACTTTGATTTTGTAAAGACAAGTTTAAAAGTTAAAATCAATCCAAGTTCTTTTTTTTCTTTTATTATTTTATTTTCTGCACTTATAAGCATAAGTGTTTGCTAGGGACTAGCAAAGACAAGTATTGGTGGTGATGAATCCCAATTTCATCACCTTTTTTTTTAGTTTGGCCTTCATTCCCTAGCAAAATGCATGCTAATGTCATTATTATGCATCAATTAACATTCATTATTTATTGTATAATTATTGTATAAAATAAATTATTTGAAGATAAAATTTAAAAATAAAAGAAAATAAAAATAAATAAAATACCAAAGGTATCTTATGACCCTAAACCCGAGACCAAGGCATCACGATGACTGGGTCGACAAGGAATAAAGTAGGGGGGAGATAAGGGTAAAACACATAATAAAAACCCTAATTGTATTTCTTCAATAATTCATTTTGAGGACCCATTTTATTCTTTATTATTTATACACCAAAAAAAGAAACTTTGTACATGAAAGTTGTAGATAAAAAGACATAGAAAAATACAAAATTGATTTCACACAAAAATAATATACAGTATTCACTCTAAACTCTGAATAAAAAGGTAAAACCCAAACTTCCTTAACCCATATAATCTTCATAAAATCTCAGAATGCTTCAAAATCGCCTTAATTGTATATAACTTTTAATTAGCTATTTAGTGAAGGTGGTTTCACTTAATTTGGAGCTATGATGCAAAATTAGGTTTTGGACCCTATTGTACAATATACCTTAAAATTATTCATTTTTTATTCTTTATATCCTTCATTATTTTATATTTTTATACTTATGTTAATATAACTTAAATTATATGTACATATTTATAGTATAAAAACCATTAAGGGTAAGCTAAAATAAATAAGTTTATAAAATGTATAGACGAATCACCTATACTTATTCTTATATAATAAAACTAATCACCTTTACTTATGCTTATATAACAAAAACTTCTATTTATTTAAATGTAGAAATGAATTTAGAAAAATATAATAAAAATATATTTGTGCACATCTAAATAAGTCATAGATATATAAATAAGTTTATAAAATAATGAAATCTAAAATAAAAAATAAGAATAAAATACTCAAATATAGGTAAATATACCAATAACTACACGTAAATAATAACTCATAATAAATAGCCTCATAAAATAAATAAAAATGGGAAAAAAATCAAAAAAGAATAAACAATTTTTATTTTATAGCCTAAAATTAATAAATTCATTTACTATTTCTTATGCATTTTATAAGGCATTTTTTCTCTTATTTTTCTTGTTGATCCACGTGGACCAACCAGATGCATTCTTTTCTTGACATCGGTCAACTGCCCCTTTGGCGTCTTTGGCTATCAGAACCTTGAGCCACCCATTTCTCGCCATTTCCCTTTGTGATCTACTGATCGACTCACCTTTATCCATGAACAATTTTTGCTGATGGGATCTCCACGATTCATGCTCGATCCTTAGATCCCATTGATCCCCACTATTGCATCCTTCAATCCAATCGCAAAATCCTCTAAAATCTATTTATAGATAAAACCCTCAACCATTCTTTTATTCTTTGATCCTTCTTCAGACCCTAATTTACCTTGCTTCATGTGTGTGAGGGCTCTCATGATAGAAAGAGTGCCCCTCGTGGTCGAGGCAGCTCTAGGAGGAGAGGAGGTGGTCCAAGGTGGAGCTCTGATGACACCTCAGATCCCTGGTCCCCAAGTAAGAGATGCGTACTTTTTACCCATTTCTAGGTTGATTTAGTCTTAGTTATTGTGTTCATGTCTTTTATTCTAAACGAAGATCTTTAGTTTATTGTATTTTTTGATTAAATCAATCATTGGAGCTCTTAGCTCCGGTCCTGCTTTGCCATCATTTTCCATCGTGATCCTCTTTTTCCGACCTTCACCATTCACTCCACTTTCTTCCCCTGCTGCTACTCTTTACCCCACACCAATTAACTCACCCAAATTCCTCGAGGATGTGGAGATTAACATCTTCACTCCGCCGCTTCGCCAGAGATGCCGCTGGAGACTAGCAGTAGTTTTCCCTCAACCCTCCTTTCTTCTTGTGCAAGCTTTGAGCCCAAATTTCTAGCTGATAGCGATTTTGGAAGTCAGGTAATGTGCTTAGGTCATATGATCTTCGTCAACCTCCGTGGATTGCTCCAGCACATCTCGAAGACTTTTGAGCCCTCCAGCCATTGAAGGACGCCTCCAGGAAACTTTTGCCCCATTTTGTAGTAATAGAGAATGCCAAGTGAAGGAGATCTCGCTAGTGCAAGCTCGCCCAGACGAAGCTTCCTCCCTGTTCGTCCAGCATCCTCCCTTGTTGTTGGATCAGAGGCCTTCTCCCGTTAAGTAGTTACCGTCAAATAAGAGGAGCCACAGCAGTTGATCTCCTCCGTGAGATCTAATATTAGTCATTGGCTGCAAACCGTCATCATGCGCTGAGGATATGGCACGTGTCAAGTGAAGAAATCTCCATCGTCCGTTGGCACTCATATATGGGTAAATTTCATACATGCCCCTGCCTTTTTGTATATTTTTTATTTAATATCGAAAATCATGTCTAAAGTGTAAATAATTGGGAATATTTAGCAAAAATTCCCCTATATTTTTGTATATTTGCCATGATGTCTATGCCATCTCACCACGCGTGGCCCCCTACGTGAGGTGGGTATTTTGCTAATATGACTTGGTGATTTGTTGTATTTGTACTTAGTCTAGAAATTTGTATTTTAAATATCGATTTGTATGGAAAATAGTATAAAGGACCTTAAACTTTTTGCATATTGCAATTATGCCCCAACTAGGCGCTTTTAATTAAAATATTCATGGTCAAATTGCAAAGTAGCCCTAGGATATTTGTTTTAGGGTTTTGGAATGCATTTAAACTTTTTAGTATTTGCAACAAGTTTCCTACCATCATTTAGTTTTTGTGCATATATGTTTAATTTTTTTAAATATCAATCATACTCCAAAAATTATGCAAAAATAGGATATTGTACCTGGATCATCTTATCCATGCCATATTTTTTGTTTTGCATTTTATACACTTTAGCTATTTATTAAAAATAAAAAGAGCACTTTAGCCCATGTTTGACTTAGAAAATACATAAAAAATATAAAACATTTGTGAAAAAATCTAAAAAAAATATATTTTATCTATTATAGTATTTTATAGCTTCATACCAAAAATTCCTAAAAATAAAAAAAATAAAATGTAATTAAAATAAAAATGCTCCAAAATCCTTATTAAATTTATAAAAATTCTTCAAAAAATCCAATGTTTATTTCTAACTCTGAATTTTCTTTTTATTATATTTTATCTATTAAAAATGGTTTTAGAAATTTTTGATTATATTTAGTATTTTTAAGTTCCAAAATAATGTGGCCTATTTACTTAACCCCTTTTTAGCGATATTTTTTACCTTAAAAATACATAATAATTAGATCAAATAGCCATAAAATCACAAAAATATTTTAAAAATATGGAAAAACAAAAAAATATTTTATTTTCTGAGTTTTGATTATTTTTATTTTTATTTATATATATAATACCTATATTATATAAATATTTATTATTATTATAAATACCTTATACATGTTTTAAAAAATAATATATATAATATAAAATGGAATATTTTTCTTATTTTTGTATATTTATATATATACATATATATTTTACATCCCATATACATTATTTTATATACATATATTCATATACCGTTATATATTATATTATATAAAAATATTTATAAAAATAAAATAAAACAAATAAAAAAATATAATATAAAAAGGATTAAAATTAAATAAAAATAAATAAAAAACCCACATAAAAAATGGGCAATTGTGTACATAGTTCATTTTTTATTAGCAATAATAATGAAGCTACCTAGATTGCTCTCAGTGGAATGACCTCTACATTCTTGCATTGTGCATCTTTGTTTGTAGAGTATAATAGATTGTCCTTCACATTTTATCATTTATTGATTAATTATATATTGTGGGTACTTGTTGTTTTAGTTCGGGTTTCGTGAGCAGTCGCCTTAGCGACGAAATATCTTTTCCCTCCGTAAGGGAATTGTTTTAGACCCTTACCAAAATCTGACTAAACAAATGGCGCCATTCTCGTGGAGCAATGTGTCGTAGCCTAATTTTGCATAATTTTCTTTTATTTTCTTTTTCTTTTATATACATTGCCTTCTTTTCCTTACTTGTATGTATTATAACTCATGTTTCATTTTACAAATTATTTAATTATTTGTGCTAATATCTCTCTTGATATATTTGATGTGAGGGCCCGCTACATGAGGATGACTTCCTAGGGAGTCAAGGCAGCCAAGCATGGTCGAGACTGGCCTTCTTGACCTCGCTGATAGGAGAGGCAACAAGCATGACAAGGGGGACACTTAGCATAGATTTTAGTTTAGAATGTTTTTGTTTTTGTGAGAAATTTGTTTATTATTAATCATTCATTATTTGTAATAATACATGGACTTGGACATTACTCTACGTAACGACTTCCATTGCCCGGGTGATTGTTTACATAGGGGCCCAGTCATGGTTTTCTCGAGTATTCATCGCTTTTGATTTACTTTGTTTCCCAATGTTTTGAGTTTTCTGTCTTTCTTTTTATTTGTTGTACGTGCATGGAGCCCCTAGATTTTAGGACTGCTTGTCTCGGTAATTAGGTCCAAACACTAACAAGAATCATATGCCTATAATCTTCTACGTTTGGACTTAGCCAAATTTATAATTGTTAGCTATTTGTACTTGAACTCGCGTGCCAAGAGAGATGTCATATAGAGCTACTAGACCGGACTCTCAGATTCATTTGGAATAATTAGTATATGATTCTTCATTATTAATAGTAGCTATTTTTAGGGTGATATTGTCGATTGCACACTGCCATGTAGATAGTTTTAAAAATTCTATTTTGCATACCACATGGAGAGAGCCAGGAAGCATTGTATGTCCTCTAACTCTGCATGTAAAATTAGATTCTATGATGAGATTTCCATCATTAAATTGACTTGGATAGCTTTTTCACTATCTCCCTCTGATTTTGATCACCTAGGATGTAAATGAGAAATCACAAAATCATTAGGCTCTTATATGCAAAATATCTGAAAAAGTGAAAACCCAAAATCTAAAACTAGGGGACTACTAAATAAACTCTAACCTTAATTAAAATCTGCAATGAATTGCATTGTTTGCGGTTCGTAAAGCCCTCATTGTTTTCTGGTACCTTAGGAGGGGACCAAAACCTATCCCATGAGCAAAGCGCAACCCACTAAGGATTAGAGCCCAAAACCCAATCTGTAACTACCTTATGTATCGCTTGGATTTCCAAAGTATTGGCGCTTTTATCGTACGTAGACAAGTAGGACCTAGTCAACAATGATGTTCTCTCCTTATGTAGAATGTAACCTTGTCTGAATTACTGAGCTTAGGACACGCCCTCATGGTTGTGTCTATCTCATCGTCTCCCATCCGAGTAGGGCCTTACACGCTCACAGGTGATTTTTTTACGAGCGAGGTACAAAGTAGTGATTTCTCCTATCGGCTTCCTCAATAATTTGGCTATGCGAGGATCCAGGAAGGGTTACGAGGAACTCAAAAAGTGCAGAATACATGTTACAAAGAAGGAGGACAAGTGCGAGATACTTTTCCAGCAGTACTTACACTCCTATACGGTTAGCGTCTATGGTGTTGTTAAAAGATATGCATTAAATAACGACTCTAAAAATGAAAAGATAAAAATAGTTGATCCCTTACATCTTTACATGTGTAGAGTTGGTAAACCCAATTTTATACTATGTATTGTATGGATCTAGATTAAGGTTCAAAGATCAAGTCCCGCATAATTGCGTAAATTTTGTCATATATGTTTCGTCTTTGTCCCCATGCTCGTTGTGAGTCTTTCTACTATTTTACACTCCCTTTATTCCTTATTGACCATTCTATCCTTCCTCATGCATCTGTCCTTATTTTGCTCCACGATGGCCATCCATGGATGGTCCAATTGGGACTCTACCGATGCATACATCGATTCCATAGACTCGGCATCGTCAATAATTTGAGGTGATTCCAGAGAACCCGGTTCAGACCTAGCAAGCTAATATCCATACTCCTCATCTTCTTTCCACTCTCTTTATTCCCTAATAAATCAGGACCACTCTTGTCCCACTTCCGCTCACTGTGAATGGAGGTGGATTTCAGTCTACATTTTTTACTCCATTCACAACTATCTTAGATTGACCTTAATCTCAAACGCATCACTTCAGCTTGTATTTCATGTCATAGTTATCTAAATGGGATACCTCTTTCATTCTAGATAGAAGTCAGTCCTGGATCCTAATCCAGAGTTTATTTCATCAGATTTAGACCTAGAGATGGATCCTCAGAGTAAAGGTAAAGGACAAAAGTCACCCTAGCGACAGCAGAGCTAAGCGCTCGATCAGATAAAGGTGAATGCACAGTTGCTAGCTTCCATCCAAACCATCTAGCAGCAAGTGACTGAGCATGTGTTATCCCAACCAATGTTTCATGACATGTTGAACGATCTGAGGAACAGACCAGAAGGAGGAGGAAGGTGAAATGACGATGAGATTCTCAGAGATGATCAAGAGAAAGAGGAATAAGGACCTAAGGTGCCTAAACCTATGTAGATGTAGACGTATAACCCTTGAAACAACAAGATGACCGAGTGGATTCGCATTCCACTGGTGCATGCTCACTTTGAGCTTAAACCACACTTCCTTACTCTTCTGCATACATTCCATGGAAACAACAATGAGGAACCATACATTCACCTGCAGCAGTTTCTCTTACATATGCCAAATAATGCACTACCCCAATATACCGTTAGTAGTCAAGATGACCGCATTTCCCTTCATCCTCCATGACAAGGCCCTGTACTGGGTCAACCATTTGGGAAAGGTCGTGATGACCTGGGAGTGACTTAAGTCTGCATACCTTCATAAATTTTATCCTCTCGGTTGGCTCAATATGATGCGAGCCAGGATTAGCAACTTCTCCCACGCTTCACACAAATAAACGTGAAAATAGAGTGGTCTAAAATTAGACTCACAAGGTGAAGACTCAGTCGTTGTGATGACTTCTCAACAACCGTGTTTCATCAACAATCAACCCACCCAGTGTATAATTAAAGCAATGCAAGCAAGTGTTAATCAATATTTATTATACTCTACAAATAGATGTATAGTGACAAGTAAAGTAGGGGTAGAACACAGGAAACAACTGAGGATAGACAATCAGGGATTAGCACAAAAATTAACAGATGATTTTTATTATTTTTAGGATTTTTAGATTTTTTGTGGGTTTTAATTATTTAACTTCTTGTGTATTTTTTTCCTATAATTTTTATGTTTTTATTTTGTATTTTTTTATATTTTTTATATATAAATGATAATAATAAAAAGAGATTAATGGGGTTGCCCCCTGGGGGCAGCCAACATGGCTTCCCCGTCCCAATTTTTTGTCAAATTTTTTTATTTTTTTGAAAAATATTGTCATGTATATTCATCCCTATATCCCTCCTATATGTCATTCGAACTTCCTCAGAAACAAAGGCTACTACGGCCTCCATCCAGACATGGTCGATTTAAAAAATCTTGCGACCATTAAAAAATGACGTCTAGACAGAGGCTGTAGGAGTATCTATATCTGACGAAATTCGAAGGGCATATAGGAGGGATATAGGGATGAATATACGTGGTGATATTTTCCAAATATCAAAAAGACTAAAAAATTTCCAAAATTATTTTTATTTAATGATAAATACAGAAAACAAAATTCTGAATAGAAAACACAATTTTTTTATTTTTATAGAACTTTTTGTAATTTTTAGTTGGATTATGGAACTTTTCAATTTTTGGGCCTTTTCTTTTTTTTGTTTTTAGTATTTTTGGTCTTAGGCATAAAATACAATAATAGACATAAACTATTTTTGTATTTTTTTAAAATGTTTTATTTATATTTTATGGATTTTTTACTTCAAATAGAGAATAATAGATTTATTTTAAATTTCATAAATAGAAAATAAAATCAAAGTACCCAACCAAAGTTTTATGAGGTATAAATATAAGTCAGGTATTTAAGGTGATTTTCCACAAAATTTAATTGACTAGGAGCTAATTTTTCACAAAATAAAAACTATAAAAATAATATACATTCTAGAAGGAGCATTTTAAAAAAATATTTAAAGGTCTGGGGCTAAATTCGATCACCTTAGAGAAATCTAGGGGACAAAGAAGCAATGTTTCCTAAAATATTCAATAATATATACCTGTAGGGGTATTTTTGCTATTTAGTACAAGTTCGAGGGTCAAAATGCAATTTAAACAAAAAAATATTATGCTTAATATTCCATGTTTCAGCCCAAATAAAAATTAAATAAACCCAGGGGGTTTACATGCAAATTTCACAACAATTGTCTACCGATAGGGACTAAAATGCAAATAAAGGAAAGATTAGGGTCATGTTTTTAAAAGTTAAAAAACTTTTTAAACTGTAGATGAAAGTTTGAGGACCAAATATTAAATGAAAAATACGTGGGGCAAAGTATCCATTATACCGTCATATCGCTCGAGGGTGGATGGCTCTGGTCGCTCCACTTGCATGTCGAACATCTTGTACCCCTTTGTTAACAAAGGGAAAGGATTAGATCTCAGATCTGATCTGATGGCTGGAGGGATGGGAGATTTAGCGATAGGTGCAGCGTTTGGGGCAGCTGGATGATCGGACAATTTCAAGGGCAATTGGAAGAATTGGGATGAACAACGAGCAGGGCTTGCTTCTATCTAGTCTCTTGGGCAACTCCGACCACCTGGGCATCTCCCAGACGGACCAAAATGGAGCTAAGGTTCCTCTGTGTCACCAGAAGTTCTCATAATGGCTCGAGTCTCCCGTAGAAGCTTCTGCGAGGCTCGAGACTTGAAAGGTGGTCTTCTGCTTTGAGGGCCCCCGCAAAGAAGATCGTTTGCTTTGTTTCCTTCAGGAGTGTGCCAAGGGAAAAAAAGGCGAAGCCTTGGGAGGGTTCAGATGGTGGAATGGAGGAACAAATGGTTTGGATTAGGGTCGCCAGTGCACGATAGAGGAGGGAGACCCAATCTCCATATCTAAGCAAGATTTGGGTGGATGCTGATGAGTGAGGCATAGAGAAACTAAAGGGGAAGGGAATGAAGGCAGGAAGTGAGGCAGAATTTGTCGTATATGGTCGGAACAGAGCGGCGGAGCTGAAACTTGCCAATCAAAAGGTTTGGGTTTTACTCGAAATAAGACAAAATTAATCAAAATAAGATGGCTAATTACGTGACTGCTAAGCTAACGGACAAAAAGAATGGGAAGAGAACGAATCTCACCTGACCTGCACTGACCTAGAGCCAAGCTTCGGGCGTAGGAGGTGGCGGAGCTGGATCTCTTGATTCAACAATCTAGAGAACTCGCTAGACCATGGAGAAGCTCAATGATGTCACCAGGTAACTTAATCCAAGCAAGGTTTAGAGTTTTCTAGAGAATAAGAGGATCAAAAATGCAAGGGAGCTCAGAGGAGATACTATATACTAGTCTAATTCATCAGGGAATGGAGCTCGCTACAGACGCTCATCGACCAAGGAATGATGCCTGTGTAAAAGTGCATTGATTGAGGATCAAAAGTCAACAAAGGTCGAGCTAAATAGATGCAAGGATTTGGCACGGTAAATCAAGGAAAACAGAGCCAAATGAGGTCTGACACCTGCCAAAGGCTCGGTCAGAGAGTTAATCGAGGGTCACCGATTGGGAGGCTCCCATTGGTCCAGCTGGGATACTACAAGACAAAATTGATTTGAAATACAAAATCAATTCAAAATAAAATAGTAAATAATTTTATTGAATTTTGGTTAAAACATAAAAAATGTTTATTATTTTATGTAGTATATTGATATGATTTTTGTTATTTTTATGGTTTTATTTATTACAAGATACTTTTTACAAGTGTATTTATAGGTATATTGACCTATGTTTTGTATATTTTATTTTTATTTTGTATTTCTAATTTTATTATTTTATTTACATAATTTATATATTTAAAACTTATTTTTATATACATAAATATATTTTTGTTATATTTTTCTGATAAAATATGTATACTTTAATAAATATAGTTTTTTATTATATATGTATAAGTATCATATATTCATCTATGTATATTATATACTTATTTTATTTTAGTTTCTTATTTATGGTTTTATTCTATTATAAACATGTACATGCATTATAAATAATATTTAAAAATTTATAAAAATATAAAATAATGAAATAAATAAATAAATAAATAATTAAAATGAATATCTTATTTGGGTATATTATACAACAGGGGTCCAAAATCTAACTTTTGCATCTTAAATCCAAATTGGATGAAACCATCTTCATTAAATAGCTAATTAGAAGTTATATATAATTAAAGTGATTTTTGAGCATTTTGAGTTCATACGGAGGTATGGGTTTGGAAAGTTTGGGTTTTGGCTTTCTATTTTGAGTGTAAAATGTATATTATGTATTATTTTTGCATGAAATTAATTTATATTTTTCTATGTATTATTATCTCCAACTTTCATGTATAAAGTTTCTTTATTTGAGATATAAATAATAAAAAATTAAAATATGCCCAAATAGGACTTATTGATGAATATTAATTAGGGTTTTATTGTTGCTTTTGACCCTTATCTCCCCCTACTTTATTCCTTGTCGACCCACTCATCAAGATGCATAGGTTTAGAGTCTTAAAATACCTTTGGCATTTTATCCGTATTCTTTTCATTTCTTTATTTTTTAATTCTGGCTTTAAATAATGTATTTTATGAAGTATTTATACAATAAATAAGGGAAGTCAATTTGCGCCAAATAATGATATTTACATGCATTTAGCTAGGGTTTAAAGGCCAAAATGAAAGAATAAAGCTGATGAAATGTATATTCATCACCCACGAGTCTATTCATGAAGCATGGGAGCGATTCACTGGCCTGCATGAGAAATGCCCCCATCATGACATACCGAGGACCAGCTTGGTACAACATTTCGTTGGGGGCATGAATGTTGAAAGTCAGAGATTAGTTGACACAGTCTGTGGAGGATCATACTTGAACAGGATGAAGACGTAGTCTGCCAACTTTTTGAAGAAATGGTTGAAGGATAGGTCACCCTCTCTTCATCTTATGCTTATCAGAGACAACTCCGGGTCCTCCACAAGCCAGTGCACATGGCAACATCTCACGAGGTAGAGAGAGATGAGAGCTTCAACCTCAGCAACATCGTGGGCGAGCTCTTCAAGGTTGATATCATCGAGAAGGGATCACAAGATCTCAAAAAATTGTCTGTTTCGAACAAAGAACATAAAATTTGGACAAATTGAATCAGATCACCAAGCAACTGGAGTTGCTGGTGAGTACCATCAGTGCCTGTCAATCTGCGACACCATTATCTGAGACTCCAACCAATAAGAAAGGTGAGACAACAACACCACAACAACTTCAGCCCAATCAGTAGTAGTTGGCGATCCAACACGTGTAGTAGGTGCGGACTCCCGACTAGGCACCGCAAGAACAGTTAGTGGGTTACCAACCAGAGGTCTAGTCTTCTTATGATCCATTCTCCCTTCCACCACCTCTCATTCAAGAGGTGAAAGGTGTTTGGTCTAATGACACGCAGTTGGCTCGTACAGGAGGACCTCAGTAGGGCCAGCCTGCATACTCACGTCCATTCCCTCGAAATGAAGGAGGGATATTTGCGGAGTCCCAACACCAGTACCACCAGTCTCCACAATATCACAAAAACTGGAGATAGGGTCTGTAGTACTCGTAGCCGCAGTACCGCTCGCACCAGCCGTATCATCCATATATGGCTGCATCTCACCAACAGTATCCTCCTCCCTACCAGAATCAGTATCAGCTTCCTCTTCCACACCAACAGTATAAGAAACACCCTTCCTAGCCTCCACACATGTAGCCACAACGTGGTTAGCATGTTGAACCTTCTGAGGTGGTTCTTGTGAAATCGAGACTCAATTGTCTATCCCAATTTGTAAAGGGCCTAGCAGAGATGACTCAGAAGCTGGACGACTTGACGGCCACTAAAACTCCAATTTCGGCCCATGTCGATGCCGACCCCAATAACTTTAAGCGTAAAGAGCAGGTAGAATGTGTAGTCCCGTATGTGCATGTAGAGTCAGATGATTGTCATTTTGCTTTATCTAACGTTGTTACTCTAAGGAGCGGTAGGACCTTGCCTCTGTCTTCCACTATCAAGGGGAAAAATAAAGCTTCATCTAGTGAATCGTCATCTTCTACATTAATCGTGCCAACTATGAGTTTCGGTGAGCAATATGAAGAAGGAGGATCCATGCCAGCTACCAACCACCACCACCTCCAACAAAAAGAATAAAAAAATTAGAAAAATGAATAAGACTAAAAATATGATTACAGTCAAAGTGAAGCCACACGATCCATGCAAGAGCAAGCCACAGCAGCCAATCCAGCGCTAGCCGATGGAGCAGAGACCACATATTTTTGATGTCCACCCCAGCTTCAACTTGTACACCTTTTTGTTGTCTGGTTGTACAACATGTTGTGGACATGAATATTGATGTAAATAAGAATAGTATTTCTGATTTCAGTTCTATACATATTCCTTTTCTTGATGCAATTGAAAAATCCAATAAAATACAAAAGGAAAAAATAATATGATCCAGGTGTTGCGGAAATTCATAAAAGTTGATTGTTGAATCACTTCTAATAAAAGCCATGGAATATATGCCCGTTGTGAAGAAGGGCTTGAAGGAAGCATTTACTAACAAGCGTCAGTCGAATCGTAATAACAGATGCCAATGAGTTGAGAAACACGTCCACACCATGGCTACAGTTGCAGCCATCAGCAATCTCCCAAAGAAGAATCTAGACAAAGGAGCACCTTTGATCAGATGCGAGATTTTTAGCCAAATCTTCAAGCGAACTTTGCTTTGAAGTGGCTCTTCAATCAACCCCATGCCTGCCTTATTGCTCACACAATTTGTGATGGGACACTCAAGCAGACACGTATGATCCTTCACTTCGTTGATTTGATCAATCAAGAAACCTCAAGGTCTATTGGAGGACGTAGTCATAATGGTGCAGGACATGCAGTTTCTTGTTGATTTTGTAGTCCTTGATAAGGACTCTCTTGCACCCTTTCTCCTGACCCCTATTATTCTTGGTCGGCCTTTCGTGCAAACTGTAGAAGCCGTAGTTGCCTATGGGTCAGGAAAGATCAATTTTGCTCAAGTAGCGGTAAAGTCACAATGGATATGGTCAGAGAACCAAAGGTGATGTCTAATAAAGGTCAAGCGGAACTGTCTGAAGCAAACTGCGACTTTATTGCAGAGATCAGAGATACAGAACCTTCTTTGAATGATACATGGGTTCAGGAAATTCTCTTTCTATAGGAGGACCTGGAAAGCACAATCTTCACATGCTCTAATGTCGACTGGGTGACAGATGCTTACTCGTAGATGGACCTCTTTGAGGAAGAAGATTCATGCTAGTCCGAACATTAAGAATTCGTTGATGATTTGTTCGTCACATTATCAACAGAGCCACTAGAGACCAAGGTGAGCAGCGCCTCCAAAGTCATGGTCAATCACCCCCCTACCAGTTCAGTTTCTGAAGCAACTGAGAAGAAGTCATGATCAGAATATGAATTAAAGCCCCTTCTAGCAAGCCTCAAGTATGCTTTCTTTGTGGGTGCAGAAAGCATGTGTCCATTCACCATTAGCAGCAAATTGACTCTGAATCAGGAATATTGACTTCTCGAGGTTCTAGAAAAAAACTGTAAGGCACTTAGTTAGCAAATATTAGAGCGATAAATCCATCTCTGTGCTCTGACCACATCTACTTGGAAGATAATGCCAAGCCGTCCCGAGAATTTTAGAGAAGACTGAACCCTAACTTGTGGAATGTCATCATGAAGGAGATTACGAAATGGTGTGATGCAAGGTTTATTTATCCCATCTATGACTCAAAATGGGTGAGCCTCTTACACATAGTTCTAAACAAATAAAAGCTCACTGTGGTTACAAATGAAAGATGAGAGGAGATTTCACTAAAATACCAACATCCTGGCATGTGTTGTTGATTACCGCCTCCTCAATGCTGCAATGAAGAAGGACCACTTCCCCTAGCCATTTATTGATCAAGTTCTGGAAAGATTGACCGGCAAGAAGTTCTGCTCTTTCGATGGGTATTCTGAGTACAACCGAGTACAAATCACCCTAGAGGACCAAGAGAAGATGACCATCATTTGCCTACTTGACACATACGCTTTTAGGAGAATGCCATTTGGTATGTGCAACACGCCTGCCACATTCCAGAGATGCATGCTTGTAGTCTTTGCCGATATGGTTGGTAGTTTTCTCGAGATGTTCATTGATGACTTCTCGGTCTACGATGATAGCTTTGATTATTATCTTCATGACCTAGATAGAGTACTTCAGAAATGCCAAGAATTCAATCTTGTACTATCTTGGGAAAAGAGCTACTTCATGGTCACTGAAGGGATTGTGCTGGGCCGCTTTGCTTCAAGCATGGCATGGAAGTCGACCCAGCAAAGATGGATGTGATCGCCAATCTAGAGCCACCTCAAATTGTTAGAAATGTGAGGTTATTCCTGGGGCATGTGGTTTTTTACAGAAGATTCATCATAGATTTCAACCGCATCACCTGATATCTAGTTGAATTATTGTGTAAGGAGACCAAGTTTAATGTTGATTAGCAGGTTCTCCTTTCTTTCAATTAGTTGAAGGAGCTAATCACTTAAGCTCTAGTCTTACAGTCATCGAATTAGTCTATATCCTTAGAGATCATGATGGATGCATTAGATTTTGTAGTTGGGTATGTGTTAGGACATAGAAAAAACAAAGTTCCCTACGCCATTCACTACAACAGCAAGACATTAGATGAAGCTCAGTGAAATTACACCGTTACAAAGACAGAGTTGCTGGCCATGGTTTTCACCCTTGAGAAGTTCAGATCCTATCTTCTTGGATCTAAAGTCACCATATATACTAACCACTATACTATGTGGTACTTACAACAGAAGAAAGATGCAACGCCCAGATTGATCAGATGGATCCTTCTTCTCCATGAGTTTGATTTGGAAAATAAAGATAAACCTGGAGTTCAAAATGTGGTAGCAGATCACTTCTCTGGAATTAAGCATCAGGCACCTCCACTGAGTAGTGCACACCCATCACAGACACCTTTCCGGATGAGTCAATTCTTGTTGTAGATTCTCTCCCTTGGTATGGCGACATTGTGAACTAACTCGTCTCAGGTGTAGTCCCACAAGATTGGATGAAGATCAAGAAGGACAAGTTCCTGTCCACAATCAATTTCTACCAATGGGAAGACCCACTCTTATTTATGGAAGGAGCAGATTGCATTTGGCATCCCCATATCCCTCAGGAAGAGATCATAGTGTCCTTGAGCATTGTCACTCACTCAAATCTGGAGGATGCCACTGTGGAGACAAAATGGTAGCAAAAGTATTGCAGTGTGGCCATAGTGGCCCACACTATTCAAGGATGCAACAACATATGTCAAAGTCTATGTTGACTGTCAGAAAATTGGAGGAACCTTTATAGGTAAAGACTCGATGCCTCTGAAATTTAAGCAGATTTCAAATGTATTCGATGCTTGTTGCATCAACTTCATGGGGCTCTTTCCCAACAGTCATGGATTTGAGCACATCCTTCTTGTCGTAGATTATGTGAGTCGTTGAGTTAAAGCCATTCCCGCCCGAGCCCCTGATAGTCATACAGTGTGTCGGTTTCTGAGAGAGAGCATCATTTCACAATTCAAAATACTAAAGATTCTGATATCAGAAGGGGGTGGTGATGAATCCATGGTTCTCACTTTTATTCTTTTATTTTAGCTCTTCTTTTGGCAAAACACGCTATGAATACATGTAAATATAATAACTTAGCATGCGGCATGCCCTTGTTAATAATGCATAATTAACATGTATTTTACAAAGATACAAGAATAAAAGAAAAAGAAAAAGAAAATGAATGGTGTATTTAGAATAAATACAGAGTGACTCAAACCCTAAGAAAAGGTCAAGACATGATCTGATCAAAAAGAAAATAAGTAGAGAGAGAGATAGGGTCTACTATGTATTTTACATATCACATGTACTTGTACATATTTTTTATATATTTACTTTTGATAAAACCAAATTATTTGATTCTTTTATTCCCTTTTTTATATCTTTAGAAACAAAATAAAAATGGGAAAAATAAAATAAAATAAAAATAAAATCATCCAACCCTTGTATAAAATATACATATACATACCACATTCTTCATTTATTTTATACCCTTAAATAATTTATAAAAATAAAGTAAAAATTATTTTATACTTCTAAAATCATGTTGTAAATAAATAAAATATAAAATAAAGTTATTTTTGTTAAAATAAAAAAATACTTGTACATAATACAAAGATAAATTATACATGTATATAATACTATATATTGTATATATATTATTTTATTTTTTTATAAAAATTAATTAAAATTCATAGAAACATTGCTTGTAAAAAATGAACATTTTTTATTTTTTACACATTTTAATTTAAATTCATTTTCTAGTTTTTATCATATTTTCTTTGATTTTGTAAATCCTTGATTCTGATTGGTCCAGTTGGGATTGTTGACCCCGGTCAAAGTCCCCTTCCCAACTGGGTCCTGTCGTACGTTATAAGCTGGAGCGTTTTCTCCGATTTTTGGCGCCCGACTAAGTGCTCCATTTTATTCCATTTATGTGTCGATTGAAGCCCGAACTCCCATGATCCTCTCGAATCCCTAGGCACAGCTGGATCTGCCTAGGGTTCCACGTATGCCTCCAATCTTCTTGGGCCCTAGGCTTGCTTATAAATAGTCTCCTCCGGCTCCTGCATGGGGTAGCTCGTGCCTCGTGCCACCCTTGCTCCCTGGCTAGCTTTATCAGAGAGACATCTTCTCAATACCTCCTTTGGAGCTCGATTTGGTCGTCTCATGGCCGCAGCTCATGACGTGGTCGGAGTCCTCCCACAAGGGAATCGATGTCACAACCCTCACCGAGCGATCGCCTGGTGTTGCTCAACTTCTCAAAAGCTCCAGGTATCGCTCTTATCACCTCTTTTCCACATTTCGATTCCATCTTCCATATCAACTCCATCGTACGCCTTCACCTCCGACTATTGGTCTGGAGCTTCAACACCCCCCTCCATCTGTATCGATCGCTCCCTCGACTCTCCCTGCACCTTCTTGCGCAGCCTACCACCCTGATGCTCCACCATCGGGTCAAGATTGGGTCGGGTCTCCATCCCCCACCTTTGGCGGAGACCCAAACAATCATCCCCCGTCGCTTCTTCCATTTCCAGAGCATAATAACCCCGATCAAGGCTCGACCTTCGAGTCGTGAGTGTACCCTGCAACTTTGGAGGCACCTTAACAGTCATTTGGAGTATCCCCTGCTCAAGCAGAACATCTCCTCAAACTCGGCCATTCGTGCAGAATGCCCCCACATTCATGATGGATGCCTTGATAGCTTCATCGATGCACCAGATCTCCGGTATCACTCCGGAGAAGTTCGTAGCCCAAGAGTTCCTCCAGCATCCTCTGTAGTCGCTTGATCAGGGGTTTCACTCTAGAACAGATCATAGACCTTGGTTCATGATCCATCTTGATTCTTGGATCGCTTCTGGACCCACCATATCCACCGCCCGACCGTCACTTTTGTAGACCGTTAGATCTGACAATGTTCCAGATCTAACTGTCTATCTGTGCCACTCCTTCGTCTGTTGGATCAGCTTTGTAGAGCCATCTGACACACATGTTGTCAACCAGATCAGAGCCATCATATCACTTTGTAGAGCCAGATCACAGCCGCACGCACCCCTCACGTGCCCCAAGGTATATTTCATATTTTATCCCACATATTTCCATATTTCGCTTTAGTCCATTGAATAAAATATGTCATTCAGTACATTTACCGTCTGGACCTCATAGTTTATGGTATTTGCATTTTAGTCCTTCTAAATCTGTTACTTGTGTCCCCAAGTGTTTTTTGGGGTGTTATTTACGTTTTGTATCCAAAACTTTTATGTTGTTATGGTTTGAGTTTTAAGTTTTCAAATTCACACTTATGCCCCTTTGAACCTGTATCACGTGTAGTGCACATTTTGGCAAGATTAATTGCATATATAGCCCCGAGATTTTTATTGTGTTATATGTTTGGGCCAGAAACTAAAAATAATTATGAATATATCCCTATGAATTGTGGTTAATTACATGCTTTGTATTTGACTTAATAAATATTAATATAATACGAAA
The DNA here is from genome assembly GCA_037367405.1 of Ottelia alismoides. NCBI lineage: Eukaryota > Viridiplantae > Streptophyta > Magnoliopsida > Alismatales > Hydrocharitaceae > Ottelia > Ottelia alismoides. The sequence goes on from JAZKJV010011100.1 coordinate 222,344, forward strand.
ATTTACATAAAAATTATCATCGGCTCATATTAGTATGTAATATTTACTGTAATTATGTTGGGTTGATTTATTTTCATTTCTTTTTTAAAAAAATCAAAAACCCTTAAAAAATGTCATGTTTTCATTATAAAATTCTGAAAAATTCGAAAAATGCTTAAAAAATTCCATACATTACTATGTGAGCCTTTTATTGCATTTTAATTACTGTGATATTTTTGTTTAAAAATTCATCATAAAACCCTAAAAAATACAAAACAATCAAACTCTTATAAAAATCATATAAAATTAAGAAAAATCCAAAAATTGCAATTTCAGTTTTTATTTGTAGCTTTTTACTTCTATTTTATCATAAAATTGCTAATCAAACCTTTAGGCACATTAAATACGTTTAATTTGCAATTTAGTCCTGACTATGCATTATTTTGAGTTTTGAGTCTTTTTTATTTTTATAAAATAATAAAAACTTGTGAAAAATCTACAAAAATTACCAAAAACACTTTAAAAAACTTAAAACCCAAAAATATTTTTTCTGTAATTTTCTGATTAGTTTTGGCTAATTAGAAAATTCTAAAAAAATTGTTGTGTTTGCTTTTACTTTTGTGCATATGTGCTTTATTCAAAAATTAAAAGTCCAAAAAAAAATAAAAACCACTAAAAATTGTTTTATTTCATGAAATTTGACTACTTCGTACTTCTCTCATGCTCCTTTTGTTTGTCCCCGATGTTTATACCAGGTAAATCAAAATAGCGAACCTCTTACATACTTGATTGATTGATTTCTCTTTCTTGAGTGGTTTTGATTTTCTCGTTGATCGTGGTTAGTGATTTGGGTCACAACGACCCTTGATTATTTGCACACATAACCTGAGTCGCTCGGATCGGTCATCAGAATGACGTCGTTACTAGGGAGCACGGTTTAGTAGTCATTTTCTAGTTTTGCTCATTTTTTATCTATTTGGTATAATTGCCTTATGACATCCTTTTGTTTCACTTTTGGTATGAGGAACCGCTTGAGGGACGCTTCGGCTTTCTATTTAATGATCTCACATCCGAGGAGTAGAGGGAGAGAGAGCAACTACACTAAATTGATTAGTTTTATTTCTGCAAAAACTTTTATTATTGTATTAATTGTGGATATGGACACTTGCTTGAACACTAAGACTTTGGGGTTTGTTTTGCCGAGTACCAGTCTACTTGGGGGACCTCACCGTGATTTTTCATTGTTTTATTTTTATTGCATTTTATTTATTTTTTATTCTCGAGGCTTTAGCCACTAGACTTAGGAATTTCTATTGATTGTGACGTAATTAGCTAAGGCCCCAAACCTAATTGCCTATCTGTTCCTATAAATCATAATTGGACTTAGTTAAAAAAAATTAAAAGGTTTAACTTATTGGGATTAGAGATCATGTGTCGAGAGAGGTTGTATACAGTGTTGACATGACCCATTGTGGTGGGCATCGATCAGCATCGAAGACCGGACTCCGATCTCTCTTCCCGATAGTTAGCTACTTGTGCTTCACGATTAATAGAAAGTGCTCGTTGATGGTCAATTTCCTCGTGCAACATATAGATAGTTTACTTTCTGTCTTTACTTTTATGGGCAGATCACCCTGCATGTAGAGTGATGGAGTAAGGTACGCATTTCTATCTCTGCATGCATCATTATGTTTTATCGTGCATCGACTTTTTTGACTTCCTCCTTGAAAAAACCAAACTTCACCCTCTTAATTTAACTGAATTAATGATTAAATAAATGTGGTCGTTCATTGTAGTCAGGTAAATTCAGATTTATCAAAAATCGCTTTAATTAATATATTAATATCGAGCGACAATTTTTATTTTACTTGGTCAAGCCTAAGGTCGAATTCAAGGAGGAAGCTTTCTCCTCAGATTAATTTAAAGTCGATCGAGATGCTAGGTTTTCAGGAGAATATTTCTTGTGGTTTTTTAATGCAATTAAAAATGCAATGCATTCTTGGACAAGTTCGAGGGTTAAAATATGAATGTGATGAAATTAAGTCCAAAAAATCTTAAACTTGGCCAGAATGTCAGTTATGATTGAATGAAGCTACCCAAATGTTTTTAGAAATTTTCAACTCTACATGAATTAACTATAGATTAAACATGCATGCAGGGTTATTTTCGCAAAATTAATTTTCATAATTACCAAATTAAATAATTTTCCGAGATAAAAATTATCCTAGATTGATATGTGATATGAACCCAAGAAAATTACTAGATCCCAAAAAACAACTATTTTTTTACATATTAAAAATCGATTAGATGAAACACCACTTAATTTATTTAGACCTCATTAAGCGTGCAATGTGATGATTTTGGGCAAAAAATAAAATGACTCAAACTCTACCTACTGTTATTTTTTCGCAATTTTTGAAGCAACAATCGGTTTAATAATCAATTAAAGTCAAACACGCAAAATATGCTATTGCCCACTAAGATAATTTTATTAAATAATTTGAAGTTCACAAAAATATAACAAGCATTCACAATGATAAAGCCTAAGATATTCTACAATATGCAATTTTTAGAATGACAAAATGATGCCAAGTGGTTGTTTAAATAAATATGCAAATACATGGGTATGGATGTATTACATAAACAAAATCGATTAAAAATAAAATGCTCATATGACTAAAATGAAATTACCTACACCCGCAAGGGTATTTATGCAAAATCTCCAAGTAGACACGTGCACCTCACATGATGTTGGGTGGCGGGGGCGTCGTTGTATTTTCCAGAACTTCCAGGGGCATGGGCAAAATATTCCCGGACCTCACGTATTGTCCATGTGAGTTGTGAGACACGGATGACTGCCACGGGTATGACCTTCACGTGGTGGTCTCCCGAGATTCGATCGAACCCGAAGCTATGGGCAGTGGGTGGGGCTCGGTCTGATGGATTTTGAGCCGCTCGATGATAATCGAGCGGTGACTGCACGTCTTGGCTCCTGGCGATGGAATGTGGAGGTGGGCAGAGTCGACGGTCAGTGAAGCGGCTGACAAGGGTGGCATCTCAAGTTATTGGCGATGGCACCCAGACGGCGTCGTCTAAGGCAGTAGAGTCTCCAGGACGAATGGCGATGAGAGATGCAAGTTCGCTCGAAGGGCGAGGTCTGCTGCTCAGCTCGTGGGGAAGAACCACTTTAGGGTATCGCTGCCAAGGGTGTGGTGGTGAGTGTCTGGCAGGCGTGCATGGGTCGTGTGAAGCCTAGGGCTGTCAAGGTATGCTACTCGCAGCTGCTAGAGCGGATGTGGGCCGTGGTAGGTGATGAATACTCATTCATCACTCTTTATTCTTATATTTTAGCTACAAAAAGCTTTGCAAATGCTTGTATATAGTTGTAAATAGAAATAATTACCAAAAGCATGCATTGTGTAAAAATCTATAATTAGCATGTTTTTGTGCAAAAATAAAAGAATAAAGATTAAAAAGAAAAAGAGGGAAATATTTAGAATAAATATTGAGCAACCTAACCCAAGGGAGGGCTCAACATGGGCCTGACCGCATAAAAGCCAAAGTAGAGGGAGATAGGGGCTCATGTGTGTAAATATATATGTAAATAAAATAAAAATATTTTCCTCCCAAAAATAGACTAAAATAGGCTTGTAAATACTTGTATATATTTATAAAGATAAAAACAAGATAAAAATAGAAAAATTAAAAAGAAAACAAGAACTTCACTTTCACCATGTATATAGTCCACTCTTATTTATTTATTTAGCCCTATAAATAAATAAAATTAATTTCCAAAAATTTTGTAAATATTCTATATTATATAGTGTAAATAAATAAAATAAATTAAAACAAAAACAAAATCAAAAGAACAAAATCAAAAATCAAAAATATTATTGTAAATATACCATGTATATATATGTACATATCTATTTATTTCACCTATGTATATAAATAATAAAAATAAAATAAAAATATCTTTTTACTCCTAATTTTATGATATAAATAAATAAAATATAAAATGGGAATAAAATTGTATAAAAATAACAAATTAAAAATCAAAATTAAAAACCCTATATTGTACATATACATATATATAGCTATATAATGTAAGTACCTTATTTTTATTTTGAAAAATTAATTAAAAATCACAAAAAATAGAAAATATTAAAACAAAAATATTTCATTTTTTGAGTTTTAATTAAATAAGCCATTTGCTATTTTTAATCGAATTTTCAATTATTTTCCAGGTGGCAGCTTCCTATTGGCCCTGGGGATTGTTGACCGCCCGGTCAACTACCCCCCCCCCCCCAGGACCATATCCCACGGGTTAGACACCCGACCCGATTTCTCGCATTTTTCGTGTCTAAACCCGATCATCCTCCCCCCAAACCCCGGGTCCGTTTTGATCACATCAGATCCAGCACCCTCGCCGGCAGATCCGTCTCGGTATCCACGCGCTCCATTGCCCTACCCGCGCTCATCTTCCCGGACCCTCAAACATATATAGCTCGAGCTCCACAACCTTCATTCGCATCTTTGGCTCATTCGCTCCACCCCCAGTGACCTCCATTGCATAGGCGAGAGTGACAGCTCGCTCCTTGTGGTGTCGCAGCGAGGAGAGGGGCAGTGGCCCACTGATCCGGCGAGATACACCGCCGTGCTCCGCCCAGAGCCGGAGCTCGAGCCTCGGAGACCGACGCTCCTTGAGGCAAGGACCAGGAGCTGCGCAAGCTCGCCCACAGTCGATCCGTCCACCCAGGTAGACCCGTCTCCCTCTCTTTCTCTCCAATTTCAATTTACCCCCAATCCGCTCCGCCGTCGTGTTTCATTGATTCCGACCGTCCCATTGTCCCATTCGATCATCGGAATCCACCTTCGCCTCCGCATTCCTCCCACGCACGTTCTGCACCCATCCATTCAACCCAGCTCGCACAGGAGCTGGGGTTCGAGCTCCTCAGTCCACACCCTCACTGGAGCTCGCCCACATCGACCCCCCGATCACCGTCACCACGCCTAACAGGGTCGAGGCACTTTGCCCTCGACCCGCGAGTCTTCTGGACCCATTTTGGAGGTACATCGAGGGCCATATGAGGTCCTTTGACTCAGGTCCAGCAGCTCCACCTCCGCCGACCTCGCCGGAGCTCTCCATACCACGGTTGGGTCATCGGAGGGCACCATCAGCTGCCGAGCTTCACGGCGGAGCTTTTCCGATCTTCAGGAGCAGCATGGGAGGATCTCAGCGCGTGTGTCGGGCCGGCGAAGCTCGCCGGCCAACTATTCTTCCAACATCTTCCCCGATCATCCGATCAGCCTCAGAGCTCCAGATCTGATCATGACCGTTCATTTGCGGAGCTGCAGATAGCGTCAGATCAGTGGAGGTGTGATCCCAGCCATTGGTTCACGAGGGTTCGGCCACTGCGTACGAGGACCGTCCGATCTCCACGTGGAGGGCCCTCACCCGTTCAATTAGGCCAAGCATTTCAAGGTCGAAGGCGCCTTCGCTCTCACTCGTTTGATCTGCTACGTGGCGCGCATCCAGCGGCTCCATTATTTAAGGGTAATTTACCCTTAGGCCCTCCTTTTTATCTTATTTAGCGTTTAGTCTTGTAATTATTTAGTGTAGTTATTTAGTTTTGGTACAATTGCATTGTGGACCCTGCACTTTACTTTCTTTGCTTATATGCCCCTGTGTATGGTGTAGCACGTGCTTCGACACGTGGTTTTCTGGGCTATTTGCATTTTACACCTTGTAGTTTTGAGATGTTATGAAATGAATGAAAACTTTTGGAATATTGCTTTTATACCCCTGTGCGTAGAGTAATTGTGCATGCGCGCTTTTTATTGGGTATTTTGCAGACAAGCCCTGGGCTTTTGGTACCTGTTACCAAATAGCCCTCGGAACTTGTTTTCCTTACATTTGGGTCCCTGGGTGCCCTAGGCATGCGCCACGCACGTGATCTCCTGGGAATTTTGCACCGGACCCCCCAGGACTCTTGGCATTTGCGTTTAGGTCCCTATGTACTGTGCCCTTGTGTTTGATTTTAATAAAATGACAAACCTACTCCAAATCCAATGAAAATTGGACACATGGCTCCTGCCATAGTGTAAAATTTTTTGGAATTTTTGGGGACAATTTTGTTTTGATTGGTATTTTTAAAAATTCAAAAACATCCATTTTCTCCACTGTCTGATTTTAAAAATCACAAAAAAATATTAAAACCTATCTAAAAATTACAAAAGAATTACCTACTATTTGTTTTGGTTTGCTTGATTTTCTAGCCAATTTTGGCTATTTTTCATTACCTAAAACACCTAAAAATTGAAAAACACTTAAAATCATATAAAAATTCTATTAAATAAACTAAAAACCCAAAAATAATAATGTAGGTCCTCAATTTTTCCTTGTTTTCTTCTCTATACAGGAAAAATACCTCTCGGCTTATTGGGGACTCTTAGATATTTTATCTAAGTCCCTTAAGCTCGGCTGGACAGTACCTACAGTTTTTGACCTTGTTTTATTTTTAGAAAAGTAAATAAACATCAGAAAATCCCAAAAATTCACTAAAAACAGTAAAAATTATAAAACACACAAAAATATTTTTATTTGAATTTTTGGTTGATTTTTAGTGCATTTAATAAATAGTTGAATTGTCTTGTTTGGTTGTTTTTCTTATTTTCTTAATATCTTAAAAATCCAAAAAATATAAAAAGACTTAAAAACCACCAAAAATACCTTTTTATTTCCTTTTCTTTCCTTTTTGACTACTTTGTAGGCCGCAAGGCCAATTTGTGCTCCTTGTGTTCGACCCTGGTCGCTATACCAGGTTAAACTAATAGCAAGACCGCTATTGATTTTAGATTTGATTTTATCTTTATTGGTGGTCTATTTTTCTTGATTGATCGATCCTGATCGCTTGGGTCGCAATGACCATTTAGCACCTTATACCCGAGTGGTGCGCCGTTCGAGAGCCCCGCCTTGGACGACATAGCCCGCCTCCTCACAAACCAGCAAGCTACTTTCAGACGGGAGATGGACGAGTTCCGCCAGGAGATGCGGTACATCATGAGAGGGAAGGCCGCCATACCTGCTCAGATCGAGCCGAATCCCAACAGCCTGAAGCGAAAATCTAAGCAGGTAGCTTACACTGAGCATGCCACTCCTATTGATCCATTTGATGATATGTCTTCGGATCTATTTGATGCTAATTTTGTCACACTTAGGAGCGGTAGGACACCAGCCGACGGCGGCGCCTCAGCTGAGCGACATCATGAGGATACGTCCAGGGCGCCAGATGAGGAGGAGGAGAGCGATACTGAGGCCGCTCATGATGATGACGGTAGTATTGATGCCACCAAGGATGCTGATCCCACCGGCGGTACTGAGGCCGCCGTTTCACCAGTTCGAGGAGGTGGTACTGACGCCACCCGAGTTGCCAAGCCAGCACGCGGTACTGAGGCCGCGAGACATCCAGCAGAGCCAGCCCGTGGTGGTACTGAGGCCACCGGTGTTCATGTAGAGAGAGCTGTTGCTTTTCCTTCCACTGATGTAGCTCGGAACCATGTTTTGAATAAAGGAAAAGGTTTAGTTTACTCTGGTCCCACTGTGGTGCTTGATGTATGTGCGGATCCGGCCGTTGAGCCGTCTAGACCTATTCCTAGTCCTTCATCTGAGAAGGACCCTGTGATCCCTTCCCTAGAGCCCTTCTGATGGGGAAGGGGAAGAAAAAAGAAAAAGATCCAAAAAAGAGAGAGCAGGAGGAGTTTCAGCCAGAGCATGATTGATCTTTTCCATATCCAGCTGACCCTTCAGGAGGATTTGCAGCACATCCCCCTTCTTCAGCGTTCTTTGAGAGATAGGACTACAGTCAGGAGGAGAAGGAGGAACCACCATTCAGAGATTCATGTGCTGATGAAAGCCACGTGCTTCGCGATCCAGAACCTTCTGCCGGCCAAGAGGCCAGATTCAGGAGCCCCATATGTCAGATGTCATATCAGACAGCAGAGGTTCGACCGGACTCTATTGGACAGCGGATCGTCTATCAACCTCCTTCCGGCAACCCTTCTCGACCGCTTCGAGTTGGGCACTCTTAGATAGAGAAGGACAGTCCTTCAGTTTGCTGATCGATCTGTCAAGAGGCCGAAGGGGTTGTTGCGAGACGTTGTCGTCACTATTCAGGGCCTGCAATTCCCCGTGGACTTAGTAGTGTTGGACATGGAGATCCCTGATTCAGTGGTCGATACCCCCATCATCCTCGGTCGTCCGTTCTTGGCCACAGCCAAGGCGGTGACTGACCATGATAGCGGGAAGGTATACTTTCGCGTCGAGGGCGAAAGTGTACAAATAGAGACGGTCGAGGACTACAGAGCCTGAGACAGAGCATGCTCAGAGACAGCACAGATACAGAGCAACTGACAAGATGCCGGGTTAGACATCCACCAGGACTGTGATTTTGTGATCACAGACGATGAGGCAGCATGGGCAGACACCACAGCACAGGCCATCCTCTCATATTCAGACACCGCTGATGCCGAGTTGATAGCAGAGGAGAGCTTGGAGAGCACAGCCCTAGTCCAGGATATTTCGGTGGCAGCAGAGCCGGTTCTCGACCGCGACACAGTTTCTAGTGATGGTGGTATTGAGGTCACCTTGTGTGACGGTGGTACTGATGCCACCTTGTTTGATGCAGATCCCTCGGATTCAGAGTCTGATTGGGCAGATTGCGATGATCAGATGCCAGACCTGAGTCCCACAGAGCCTACAGCTGAGGAGGAGGTAGATGCCGAGCAGATCAGAGACAGTTCAGTCGAGCAGCCTTCTCCAGATCCAGTTTGCGAGAGTTCATTTTCATTCTCCGAGGCAGACTTGGCAGCATACACGCATCTTCTACCGAAGCCAGATTTGCCAGCACCCAGCTGTCCAGAGCTGAAGACGCTCCCTACTTCGCTGAAGTATCGATTCCTTGCGGCGAGCCTGAGATGTACCAGTCATCATCTCCGCCGATCTGACTGGAGAGCAAGAATCCGTTTGATGGGGTTCTTGAAAAGAACCGCAAGGCAACTGGATAGGAGCGTAGCAGATCTCCATGGGATTAGTCCATCGTTTTGCTCCCACCATATTTATCTCGAGGAGGGGGCGAAGCCGTCGCGTGAGTTCCAGTGGCGGTTGAACCCCAACCTGAGAGAGGTCGTCATGAAGAAATCTCAAAATGGTGGAGTGCAGATTTTATTTATCCCATTTCCGACTCCCAAGTGGGTTAGCCCCTTGCATGTGGTACCCAAGAAGACGTGCATCACGACTGTGATCAGTGAGTCCGGAGAGGAGATTGCTACACGAGTACCCACCTCTTGGCGGGTCTGTGTTGACTACAGGAGACTCAACCAGGCCAACCAAGAAGGACATTTCCCCCTGCCTTTTATTGACCAGATCATTGAGAGACTGGCATGGAAGAGCCATTATTGTTTCCTGGATGGGTACTCGGGCTACAACCAGGTGGCCATCACTCCTGAGGATCAGGAGAAGACCACCTATACCTGTTCCCTTCGGTACATATGCCTTTCGACGCATGCCATTTGGGCTATGCAATGCCCCTGCGACTTTTCAGAGATGCATGTTGTCGATCTTTTCGGACATGGTAGGGGAGTGTTTGAGGTCTTCATGGACGATTTCTCGGTCTACGGCGACGGATTCGACTCCTGTCTTGACTGCCTAGACCGGGTACTCCAGCGATGTATAGAGGTCCATTTGGTGCTTTCTTGGGAGAAAAGTCACATCATGGTGACTCAAGGGACGGTGCTTGGCCATATCATCTCCAACAGGGGCATGGAGGTTGATCCGGCCAAGTTGATGTCATTAGAAAACTCGCACCGCCGTCCAATTTGAGGCAGTTACGGTCATTTCTGGGGCACGTTGGTTTCTATCGGAGATTCATTCATGATTTCAGCAAGATTGCCCGGCCGTTGACTGACCTCTTGATGAAAGACACCGAGTTCCTTGTCGATGACAAGTGTCTTTCATCCTTTGCGACTCTCCAGCAGTGTGTGATTGAGGCTCCTGTTCTCCAGCCGCCTGATTGGTCCCTCCCATTCGAGATCATGACGGATGCCTCCGACTTTGCCGTAGGGGCCGTGCTGGGACAGAGGAGGGATGGAGTCCCCTTTGCTGTCCACTACGCTAGCCGTACATTGGATTCCGCTTAGCGGAATTACACGGTCAGAGAGAAGGAGATGCTAGCCGTAGTGTTCGCCTTAGATAAGTTCCGATCTTATATCATTGGATCTAGAGTGACCTTGTACACTGATCACAACGCCATCCGATACCTCATGGCAAAGAAGGATGCCAAGGCCAGACTTACTAGATGGATCCTTCTACTCCAGGAGTTCGACATTGACATCAAGGATAAGCCTGGAGTCAAGAATGTGGTGGCGGATCACCTCTCCCGTTTAGAGCAGCCTGAGGAGTCTGAGCAGATTGATCCCATTTGTGAGACCTTCCCAGATGAGGCGATCCTTGCTATCGCCTCACTCCCGTGGTACGCCGATATTGTGAACTTTCTCGTTGCTGGGAAAGTCCCACAAGATTGGCCCAGACAGAGGCTTGAGACCTTCCTTGCGAAGGCCAAGTCCTGCCACTAGGAGGATCCCATCCTTTACCACGAAGGAGGGGATAGCGTCTGGCGTCGGTGTATTCCTCAGGAGGAGCACCATAGCGTCCTCACTTACTGCCACAAGCTTGAGGCAGGAGGACATCATTCTGGGAGGAGAACGACACAGAAAGTGCTCCAATCCGGCTTGTGGTGGCCTACCCTCTTCAAGGACTCTGATGAGTTCGTGAAGAGGTATACTGACTGTTAGAGGATGGGCACTTGTGGACAGCGTGATATGATGCCGATGCAGCCCATTCACTTCTGTGAGGTTTTTGACGCATGGGGCATCGATTTCATGGGTCCATTCCCTAAGAGTCAGGGATTTGAGTACATTCTGTTGGCCGTGGACTATGTTAGTCGTTGGGTTGAGGCTATCCCCGCCCGAGCCACTGATGCGAGGACAGTTTGCAGATTTTTGAGGAAGCACATCATCACGCGGTTTGGGGTGCCTAGAGTTCTGATTTCAGATGGGGGGTCTCATTTCATCAACGACCAGGTGAAGGCCCTTGCTAGCGAGTTCGGTATAGACCATCGTGTTGCTACACCTTACCATCCACAGACGAATGGTCTAGCCGAGGTGTCGAATAGGGAGATCAAGACTATATTGCAGAAAGTCGTCCACCCATACCGAAAGGATTGGTCACAGCTTTTGGACTCGGTCTTGTAGGCATATAGGATGTCTTTCAAGACACCATTGAGCACATTTCCCTTTCGCCTCGTATATGGCAAGCCGTGCCATTTACCTATTGAGCTGAGGCATAGGTCACTATGGGCAGTTAATGATATACTTATGGATCCAGATGGTGTAGGAGACCAGAGGAGGGCAGAGTTAGCAGCCCTGGAGGATCTCAGAGATACCGCCTTCTCAAACAGCCTACAGTATAAGGAGAGAGTGAAGGAGTGGCATGATTCTCATATCAGCCACAACCATTTTGAGCCTGGACAGAGAGTATGGCTGTTTGATGCGAGGCTTCGTTTATTTCCAGGGAAGCTACAGAGCAAGTGGAAGGGACCCTACTTGGTGAGAAAGGTACACGACAACGGTAGCATTGATATATCCGAGTTGTCTTCTAAGAATACCTTTCGAGTGAACGGCCAGCGGCTCAAGCCATTTCTAGATCATGAGCCGCGGGTCGTTGATCTTGCCCCTATTCATTTTGCGTGAGATGTGGTCTTTGACTCACATCTAAGGCATCTCACGCCTGAGTTTCACTGATCTTCCGCCTTGTATAGATCCAGATGTCTATATCATTACATTCTTTAGTCCCACATTCCTTTCTTTATCTGTTGATTATGCTATACTTAGGGTGCACTTTACCCTATGTATAGGGGGGAAGTAGAACCTTTGGGTATTTCTTTTGTTTCATTCTACCCCTGTTTTTGCTGACTATACTTAGGGATATTTTACCCTAAGTATAGGGGGGGTAGACCCTGTACATTCTCCACTCGATTTTCCCTTAGTATACAGCCTGATATACTTAGGATTACTTGATCCTAAGTATAGGGGGAAGACCCGAGACCCTCTTGACTTTTCTATTTTATCTATTCGTCTTTATATATAGCCTTTCTTTTCACTTCCCTATACCTAGCACGAGTTATGTCTTCTTCATCGCTCTTGACTCTGAGGACATCGTTCGAGCTAAGTATAGGGGGGTGTGTATATATTTCATATATACTTTAGCCATAACTCGTACTTTCTGTGAGTGTGTTAATAAATAAAATGGCTAAAAACCCTAAAAATCACAAAAATTAAAAATTTTTCATGTACATAAACATTCTTTTATTTGCACATAAATAGCTAGTGTACAAATTATTTTTGTAAAGATGTTTTCAAAAATCTTTTGTGTAAAGCTTGTGTAAATATTTTCTTATCAAAATTATCTATATAGTACAAAATTTTTCCAAAATGTTTTGCAAATCAAAAGTTTGCAGAAATCTTGTGTAAATGTGTGTAAATATCTTTTTGTAAAACTTGCACCTCATGCATCATCTATTCATGATTTCAAAACATTTTTTCAAAAAATTTGCATGTTTGTAAAATTTGTGTAAATAGCATCTTTTGTACTTATGTATATAGTTTTTCCGGATGATAGTTGACTTTTGAACTAGCCTGGAATCAAATTGAGAAATGGAGCTTGATTAAGATCTTAATCCACCTAACTTCTAAGAGGAACCTTATAGGGCTTAGGTTTAAGGCTTTTCAGGTCCATTGTGACTTAATTCTTTGAGTCCACTAGGCTATGATCACATGTCATCTTAATGAGCCTAAGTAGAGCACTTAACAACAACACATGACTCATATAGACGATGGCTTTACTTGGACACCATCACTATGCACCGAGCTCTCTACGGATGAGGTGGTGAGGAGGCAGTCTTCCTTGACTTGGGGTAGCATATGAGGGTAGTACATCTAGGTGGAACCTCTCTTCTTCTTTTAGTGAAGGAAGTGCGTCTCAACTTGGTCTGGTTGCCATGAGGTCTAACGACGGGAGTTGTGGATTGCAATAAAGCTTCAAAAGAGGGATAGTCTACTGGCTCAAGAGGAAAAAATCCTTGTATATATGCTGCACATGTATATGTTGTATAGATGCACTTGAAAAAAAAAAGCAAAAAGAAAATAACTCCAAAAAAGTGGTGGGTCTGATAGAAAATGATAATCCCACCGGAGTATGTATATAGAGTGCAATAAGCAAAGCTTGAGTTCATGATTCACCTTATGTAGCTTGCAGCTGGGAGACTTGGCTACACTGGTCAAGCTCCCAAGGGTACATGGCTACACTGGCCTTGACCCATTCTCTTCTTCCTCCTCTTCTTGAGCCGGTTGAACTTGAACTTAGAAGGGAATACCCCGCTCCTCGAGGAAAGAGTGGCCAGATTGAGGTCATAGAGTTACCTTGTTGGGAAGGGTTGTCAAGTTGCCATTTCTGAGGTGGAGAGCTTAGACCTCACATTCACAGGACAATAAAAGATTCATGGTCTTCAGGGTTTGTGATTGATGACTTGTTCTGATCTGGAGCATTGAGGAGACTTGGTTATAGAGTAGTGGAACTTAGAGGCTATTGAGTTTTAGGCTTAAGTCCAAATAAGGTTCCGACACATTAATAATCCAAAGATCTGATCGAGCTCCATACCTTAATTTAATGAAGGCAAGTTTAATAATCAACCTTGATCCATGCACATTCTCTTTTTCTTTTTCTTTATTTATTTCTTTTTCACTTCTTTTTCAAATAAGTGTTTGCTAAGGGACTAGCAAAGTTAAGTATAGGGGAGTGATGAATACTCATTCATCACTCTTTATTCTTATATTTTAGCTACAAAAACCTTTGCAAATGCATGTATATAGTTGTAAATAGAAATAATTACCAAAAGCATGCATTGTGTAAAAACCTATAATTAGCATGTTTTTGTGCAAAAATAAAAGAATAAAGATTAAAAAGAAAAAGAGGGAAATATTTAGAATAAATATTGAGCAACCTAACCCAAGGGAGGGCTCAGCATGGGCCTGACCGCATAAAAGCCAAAGTAGAGGGAGATTGGGGCTCATGTGTGTAAATTTATATGTAAATAAAATAAAAATATTTTCCTCCCAAAAATAGACTAAAATAGGCTTGTAAATACTTGTATATATTTATAATGATAAAAACAAGATAAAAATAGAAAAATTAAAAAAAAAACAAAAACTTCACTTTCACCATGTATATAGTCCACTCTTATTTATTTATTTAGCCTTATAAATAAATAAAATTAATTTCCAAAAATTTTGTAAATATTCTATATTATATAGTGTAAATAAATAAAGTAAATTAAAACAAAAACAAAATAAAAAGAACAAAATTAAAAATCAAAAATAATTGTAAATATACCATGTATATATATGTACAAATCTATTTATTTCACCTATGTATATAAATAATAAAAATAAAATAAAAATATATTTTTATTCCTAATTTTATGATATAAATAAATAAAATATAAAATGGGAATAAAATTGTATAAAAATAGCAAATTAAAAATCAAAATTTAAAACCCTATATTGTACATATACCTATATATAGCTATATAATGTAAGTACTTTATTTTTATTTTGAAAAATTAATTAAAAATCACAAAAAAATAGAAAATATTAAAACAAAATTATTTCATGTTTTGAGTTTTAATTAAATAAGCCATTTGCTATTTTTAATCGAATTTTCAATTATTTTCCAGGTGGCAGCTTCCTATTGGCCCTGGGGATTGTTGATCGCCCGGTCAACTACCCCCCCCCCCCAGGACCACTTCCCACGGGTTAGACACCTGACCCGATTTCTCGCATTTTTCGTGTCTAAACCCGATCATCCTCCCCCCAAACCCCGGGTCCGTTTTGATCACGTCAGATCTGGCACCCTCGCCGGCACATCCGTCTCAGGATCCGTGCGCTCCATTGCCCTACCCGCGCTCATCTTCCCGGACCCTCCAACGTATATAGCTCGAGCTCCGCCACCTTCATTCGCTCCAACCCCAGTGACCTCCATCGCATAGGCGAGAGTGACAACTCGCTCACTGTGGTGTCGCAGCGAGGAGAGGGGCAGTGGCCTAATGATCCGACGAGATACACCGCCGTGCTCCGCCCAGAGCCGGAGCTCGAGCCTCGGAGACCTTCGCTCCTTGAGGCAAGGACCAGGAGCTGCGCAAGCTCGCCCACAGTTGATCCGTCCACCCAGGTAGACCCGTCTCCCTCTCTTTCTTGCCAATTTCAGTTTACCCCTAATCCGCTCCGCCATCGTGTTTCGTTTATTCCGACCATCCCATTGTCCCATTCGATCATCGGAATCCACCTTCGCCTCCGCCTTCCTCCCGCGCACGTTCTGCACCCATCCATTCAACCCATCTCGCACAGGAGCTGGGGTTCGAGCTCCTCCGTCCACACCCTCGCCGGAGCTCGCCCACATCGACCCCCCGATCACCGTCAACACACCTAACAGGGTCGAGGCACTTTTCCCTCGACCCGCGAGTCTTCTGGACCCATTTTGCAGGTACATCGAGGGCCATCTGAGGTCCTTTGACTCAGGTCTAGCAGCTCCACCTCCGCCGACCTCGTCGGAGCTCTCCAGAGCTCGGTTGGGTCATCGGAGGGCACCATCAGCTGTGGAGCTTCACAGCGGAGCTTTTCCAATCTTCAGGAGCAGCAGGGGAGGATCTCAGCGCGTGTATCGGGCCGGCGAAGCTCGCCGGCCAACTATTCTTCCAACATCTTCCCCGAACATCCGATCAGCCTCAGAGCTCCAAATCCGATCATGACCGTTCATTTGCGGAGCTGCAGATAGCGTCAGATCAGTGGAGGTGTGATCCCAGCCGTTGGTTCACGAGGGTTCGGTCACTGCGTACGAGAACCGTCCGATCTCCACGTGGAGGGCCCTCACCCGTTCGATTAGGCCAAGCATTTCAAGGTCGAAGGCGCCACCTCTCTCACTCGTTGGATCTGCTACGTGGCGCGCATCCAGCGGCTCCATTAATAAAGGGTAATTTACCCTTAGGCCCTCCTTTTTATCTTATTTAGCGTTTAGTCTTGTAATTATTTAGTGTAGTTATTTAGTTTTGGTACAATTGCATTGTGGACCCTGCACTTTACTTTCTTTGCTTTTATGCCCCTGTGTATGGTGTAGCACGTGCTTCGACACGTGGTTTTCTGGGCTATTTGCATTTTACACCTTGTAGTTCTGAGATGTTATGAATTGAATGAAAACTTTTGGAATATTGCTTTTATACCCCTGTGCGTAGAGTAATTGTGCATGTGCGCTTTTTATTGGGTATTTTGCAGACAAGCCCTTGGGCTTTTGGTACCTGTTACCAAATAGCCCTCGGAACTTGTTTTCCTTACATTTGGGTCCCTGAGTGCCCCAAGCACGCGCCACGCACGTGATCTCCTGGGAATTTTGCATAGGACCCCCCCAGGACTCTTGGCATTTGCGTTTAGGTCCCTGTGTACTGTGCCCTTGTGTTTGATTTTAATAAAATAGCAAACCTACTCCAAATCCAAATCCAATGAAAATTGGATACATGGCTCCTGCCATAGTGTAAAATTTTCTGGAATTTTTGGGGACAATTTTGTTTTGATTTGTTATTTTTAAAAATTCAAAAACATCCATTTTCTTCACTGTCTGACTTTAAAAATCACAAAAAAATAATAAAACCTATATAAAAATTACAAAAAAATACCTACTGTTTGTTTTGGTTTGCTTGATTTTCTAGCCAATTTTGGCTATTTTTCATTACCTAAAACACCTAAAAATTGAAAAACACTTAAAATCTTATAAAATTCTATTAAATAAACTAAAGACCCAAAAATAATAATGTAGGTGCTCAAATTTTCCTTGTTTTCTTCTCTATACAGGAAAAATACCTTCAGGCTTATTGGGGACCCTTAGATATTTTATCTAAGTCCCTTAAGCTCGGCTGGACAGTACCTACAGTTTTTGACCTTGTTTTATTTTTAGAAAATTATATAAACATCAGAAAAATCCCAAAAACTCACTAACAACAGTAAAAATTATAAAACACACAGAAATATTTTTATTTGAATTTTTGGTTTATTTTTAGTGCATTTAATAAATAGTTGAATTGTCTTGTTTGGTTGTTTTTCTTTTTTTCTTAATATCTTAAAAATCCAAAAAAATATAAAAAGACTTAAAAACCACCAAAAATACCTTTTTATTTCCTTTTCTTTTTTTTGACTGCTTCGTAGGCCGCAAGACCAATTCGTGCTCCTTGTGTTCGACCCCGGTCGCTATACCAGGTTAAACTAATAGCAAGACCGCTATTGATTTTTGATTTGATTTTATCTTTATTAATGGTCTATTTTTCTTGATTGATCGATCATGATCGCTTGGGTCGCAACGACCATTTAGCACCTTATACCCGAGTGGTCGGGCCGTTCATCAGTAGGGTCGTTGGCGGGCATGTGAAGTTGGAGCTGCAGATAGCCTATGGTGGAGGAGAGGAAGGGTGGAGGCAGGAAATGGCTGATGCGAGGTGTCGTGGAGCTCGTAGGTCGGAGGTGGTTGTCGAAGATCGGAGGTTTGGACGGAGTAGAAGCGGTGAACGAAGGGTGATGTGTCGAAATTAATCGAGAAGCAGGGGGAGAGAAAGGAAAAGAGGAACAACAACAAAATAGGGAAAATTGAAATGGGAGGAGAAAATAAGGGAAGAAGTTACCTGGGGGTACGCCTTTGGTAGCTGGAGCTTGGGGAGCTCTGCTGGTCTTGGCCTTGAGCAGGGTGGCACGGTACTACGAAGCTGGAGCAGCTTCCTGCAAAAGGAGCCGCGATGAGGTGGTTTGACACCCTGGATCACACCATAGGTTGAAGAAGAAGCTCTTCCTTGCTCGATTGGGGGCTAAACGCTGTCAACGTGATTGGCCCAAGAGCTGGAGCTAACTCTCGTAATGGAGGATGAGGAGGGATCACGGTGGAGGGGGAGTATTTAAAGGGTGGAGGTGGCGGTTCTGAGTATGGTTAGCGTAGATAACGAGGGCTATTTCGTGCGAGATAGAGGGAATCATGGGTAGCGTGGGTGCCCGCGAGGAAGAGGGTGATGGGTCTTCGTCGTGGGTTAGTCGGAGAGTGGAGAAGAAGGCGGAAGAGGCGAGAGAAATGGAAAGGGGTTGCTAGTCGTGCGAGGAGGTGATCGTGGGAGAGAGGGGCGAATGGATGAGGAAGAAGGGTCCTTTTCCATTGGATCACGTGATCTAACAGTCAGGAGAAGGGCGCAAGCGAGGGGCGCGTATTAGATCTAGCGTGGCATGATCGGATGGTAGTAAAATGCGCACGTGTCGCCAGAAGGTTTAGGCAGGAGCAGATGGTCTGGATGAAGGCTAGAAGATGATTGAAGGGCTAGGAAAAGACGGGGGCGAATGGCATGGATGGAGAGCTCCCGAAGGCAATCCAATGGCTGACAGATGAGGGCACGTGGCGTGCGGTGAATTGGCCTAGTGGCACAACCCGAAAGGGCCACGTGGCCCAAATAGGTTATTCTAACGAAGAAACTGAATTATAAGGGAGAAGGAGACTGAATTTGGAAAAACTCAAAACATGAAAGTTGTAGATATCGATGAGAACTATAGGTTTCATAGTGACCAAAAACAGAAACAAGGTCAAATCAAGGAAAAATTATTTTTGTGAGTGTTTTTAAAGGGAAAAAAACACTACGATTTTTATTTTATTATCTTTTTGTCATTTCTAAATTTGAGGATTATCAAAATAAAGTTAGAAAAAATATGAAAGAAATATGTACAACTTAATATAATTTTATTAGATTTTTAGCAATTAAGAAAATAAAAGGATAAAATACAAGGGTATTTTGGTCACACGTACAATATACAATAGGGCCCAAAACCCAAGTTCACATACGATCTACGATTTTCATGAAATTAGTCTTGTTTTGAAGGTCTTTGAATGTATGTTACTTTCAAAGTAAGTAGACCTAAATCAGACATTGTATGAGAGAGATATGCACATTTTAATGTCCAAAGTTTCAAAATGGATTTGGGTTTTATTGGACAGTTTTACAAGTTAGTATTTTTTTTGATATTTTCCTTTATTAGTGTTAGTAATATATACACTATAGAGTTGATTTTATTGGATTTGAAGTTAGTATAAAATATATACAATTAGGTGTTTTAAGATAATATACAGGTGAATTTTTACAAGTGATTTGGTTCCTTATTTAATGCAAATAAGAATGTTAAAATGCCGATATTATTAATGCATGCATGAATGCTAATTATTCAATACAAGGAGAAATATGCAGCTAATTACTCGAGAACAAAGCTCTATTTTCAACTTTTAGAGTGATGAATCACATATTCATCACCCCCCTATACATAAACCTTGCTCGTACCCGAGCAACTCAAATGAAATGCAAAAGTGAAATGATTTTGGGTTCCACACCAATGTCATGAACAAAAGGTGAAAATGGAGCTTGACTCAACCTTTTGATTAATAATGTGGCAGAACCTTATTGGGATCTGAATTTAAGACCTAACAGACTTTAAGTTTCATAAGTCTATTATACAAGACACCTCAATAGTCAGGTCAGAACAAGTCCTCATACACAAATTTCTGATGACTATGAATCTTACTTGTACCATGTAAGTGAAATATAGCTCTCCACATAAGAAATGGCAAACAAACAACCTCCTCTAACAAGGTAACCCTAATTCCCCAGTCGAGCAACTATTTCCTCGAGGAGCGGGGTATTCCCTTCTAAGTTCAAGTGCTACCGGCTCAAGAAGAGGGGGTGGAAAGTGAAGACGAGGACTCTCATGATCCAGGTAAAGGTAAAAATACAGGTCGTTGTGACCCGGACCTCAAAGCTCAGTCAACAAGAAAAAAAGACCACCAAATATCAAAAATCAAGAAAATAGAGCAAATAACGGTCTCGTAATTTTATTTAACCTGGTATAGAGACCAAGGTAGAACTCAAGGAGCACGGGTTGGCTAACAGCCAACGAAGTAATCGTAAATCAAAATAAAAGAAACAAATATTTTTGGTGGATTTTATGGGTTTTTAAATTTTTTGTGATTTTTAATTATAAAGAAAATATAAAACAAAGGCAAAATGACACAATCAAGGAATTATTAAACACACAAAAATAAGTCAAAAAATTAAAATAAAAATATTTTTGGATTTTAGGATTTTTCAAGCGTTTTTGGTAATTTTCTCATATTTTTATAGTTTTTAGTTGATTTTATAAAAATAAAATAAGACAAAAAATGGAACTCAATGTGCAGCCAGAATCTAAAGGCTATTTAAAAATAAATAAATACCTATAAAATTCCAGCGGTAATTTTATAATGAAGTAAAAATAAAAATCTAACTAATAAAAAAGGAATTATATTTTTTTTAATTCTTTTGAATTTTTAATGATTTAGTGGGTTTTTTAGGGTTTTTCAATTTTTAGTAATTTTATATATCCCAAAGCCACAAAAATTGCATAGAATCAAAAAGGCAACCAAACACATACAAAATAATCTTTTAGAATTTTTGGGGGCTTTTTAATATTTTTAGTTGGTTTTTTATTTTAGATAGTGGCAAAAATAGGGGTTTTTGAATTTTAATAATATAAAATGAAAACAAAAATGTCCCAAAAAATCATGGGAATTTTTACACAGTGGTAGGGGCCATGTGTCCAACTTTCACAAAATTTGGTGTTAATTTGCTATTTTATTCAACCAATAAGAGATGCACAACACACAGGGACAAAAATGCAATAAAAACTAAGCTCCAGAAGTAACGATTAACATGATTTAAAAGTATGAGGGACCTACTGTAAATTTCCCAAGATATTCAGTACATGTCGCAATTCAGTATTAACAGGGGCATAAGTATAAATATAAAAACTATCTGATCAAAGCATAACACTCAAAAGCCCTGAGGGCATACATGCAAATGTCCCCGATATGCACGTGACGAAGCACGTGCGTCCACAACAGAAGGACTAAAGTGCAAATAAGGAAACAATAGGTACTAATAAGCAAATTATCCCAGAGTGCTAATTTATTTAACAGACTAAGCAATAACTAAAATAAACTACAGGAGGGTCTGGCTTAAATTACCCAGCCAAAGCGCATGCGGGTCACGTGGCGGCCATGTGGCAGGTGCTGATGGGCTAATGGACGTGTGGCTCTGGGGCCACCTCCAGCCAGATCGGACGGTCCTGACGAGATGGCGGACGTGGGGCACACGTGGTTGTTAGATCTAGTATCTAACGTCCTGTCAGTAGCAGGTCTCGAACGGCTCAGATGGCGTCTGGAAGTGAAGCATGATCCGACGGTGGAGAAGAGGTCTGGAAAAACACCTCCTTGGAGAACTTCTTGGCGAACAGGAGGAGCTCCGAGTGTCCGATGGATGATCAACTAGAGGGCTTCGACTCGCCTCGTCCCTCCGTGTCTGATGACAGTGGCAGATGGAACTCCCAACGAATAGATGGTCCGGCGAGTACAAGGGGGCCTGGGCGACTCCGACGAGGATGGTGGGATGTGACCTGGGGGGTATTCGGGCTCTTATTGACCGACAGAGGAAAGCTTATGCTCAGAGGAGTTCTCCGACAATGATTATTGAATGAAAGGCATCCGGAAGGGACGGTGGGGTGAGAGGGCGGCTCCAGCGTAGGCGGAGGAAGGAGCCGAGCTCAATCCTGGCTCGGTTAGCCAGGCTCGAGGTGATCAGATGATGGACGAAGGGTGACGATGGAGCGGGGTGTCGATCTAAGTGGCTATATATGGTTGGCAGAGCTCCGGCCACTAGGGAGGAGCTGATGGAGCGGAGAGTGAAAATTCGACGATAAGTAGAACTAGGATTGCTAGAAGAGTTACCTGATGATCGCAACTCGATCCTTAGCTCCAGGAGGGTGCGGCGAAGGTGGTCGTCACCTAGACCGAGCTATGGCAGGCTGGGAGGCTCGTATGTGGCTGCGCTCCGACCACGTTCGTCGAGCATCGTCTACAAGCACCCAATCCGGCCACCAAGGAGTGGTTTCAGTCGCTGTCACTGAGAGGAAGCTCTTTAGGGTGGAGTTAGGCCTTGCAACGTGAGCTGGAGAGCTAGGTATCGAAGATTCGATTTTATAGGATGTCCCATGTGGCGATGAAGACAGGGCATGGGCACGCAATCCGAGGTAGATCCGATCCCTCCTAGGGATCTGCGACGGTGCATGATTCAGGAGGAAGATATGGAAGGTGAAATAGGGGCAAATGGGCACTGGATCCGTTCTGCAAAATTTAGAGAAATCAGGTTGGTGAACAGGATCCGTGAAAAATAGACCTGGGAGGGGGAGTTGACCGGGGGTCAACGATCCTCTGGACCAATCAGAAAAAGAGAAATCAAAAAGATTTGGAAATTCATTTAAAAATCGAAAATGATTTTATTTCAAAATTTTTACAAAATAAACAATGTTTATTTATTTTCGAACTATTTTTTAGTGATTTTTATTTTTTTTTGAAAAATAAATTAGAGTATATACATAATATAATATTATATACAGGTATAAAATACCAATGTATTTTATACTTTTATTTTTATTATTTTATTTTATTATAAATACTCTAATTCTATATTTTATTTATCTACAACATAAAATGTAGAGTATAAAATAAATTTTATTTTATTTTTATTGTTTATGTACAAGAGTAAAATAAATAGATGTATTATTTCTATATACATGGTATATGTACAATATAAAGAGAGAAATTATTTCTTTTTGTTTTTATTTTATTTTTTTAAATTTTTTTATTTTTAGAAATATACACAAATTAATAAAAACCCATTTTTACTTTTGTTTTATGAAAAATAAAATATATACAAATAGAGGGGATGTAGGCAAGGATGAATGGTCCTATCTCTCTCTACTTATTTTATTTTGCGATCAGGACCACCTTGGGCCCTCTCTTGGGTTCAGGTCACTCAATATTTATTCTAAATATTTTCCTCTTTTTCTTTATTTCTTTATTCTTTTATTTTTGCACAAAAACATGCTAATTATTGATATTTACACAAAGCATGCATTTTGATAATTTATTGTATTTACAAGTATCTACATGGTGTTTTGCAAAGATTTTTAGCTAAAATAAAAGAATGAAGAGTGATGAATGAGGATTGATCACCCCCTATACTTTACTTTTGCTAGTCCCTTAACAAACACTTATTTGAAAAAGAAGTGAGAAGAAGAAAAAGGAAAAGAAAAAGAGGGGAAAGATGAATCAATGTTGATTATTAAACTTGTCTTCGTTAAATTGAAGTATGGAGTGATTTAGCCAAAATTCACGGGGTCTAAATAGTGTCTCGCACAAGGCGAAGACAACCATCGCTGTGGCGACCCTCAGATGAATATTGGACTAAAATCAACAGTTAACCCACACTAGAAGTATCAAGAAATGACAAGCAAATGTGAAGTTAAAATTTATTTTAAACTCTACATAAATGATGTATAGAAGCAAGTACGTAGAGAGTTCGAACACAGGGAGGAAGGCAGGGTAGATCCACTAGTGTGTGTGTGTGTGTATGAAAGTGATTGTATGTCTACACTATGCAATGCAAATATTTTTGTGGGTTTTTATTATTTTCTTTTTTATTATTTTTTTATTTTAATTTTTAATTTTTGTATTTTGGTTTTTAATTTTCTGATTTTATATTTTCTTTTTATCTTTTATATTTTTTTTAATTTTCTTTTTCAATAATGGAATATATAAACTATATAATAAAATAAGTGCTAGAATATTTATAAAAATATGTAAAATTGCTCAAAAAATCAGAAATAAAATATTTTTGGCCTTTTTTGAATTTTTACCATTTTTGTGATTTTTGGGTATTTTTCAGTACATTTTTGAATTTTTTTAAAAGGCATAATAAAGGAAAACAGGGAATAAATCACTGGCCGAACTTAAAATGGAAAGTAAAAATATCAACTAATATCAAAATTTTCCCAATTTAGTTTTAAAATAAAGAGAACAAATCAAGGACAACGCAACACCTTTATTTGTATTTTTTTTTGAATTTTCTAGAATTTTTTAGAATTTTTTGAAGTTTTAAGGTGTTTACTATTTTATAAGGTTTTGGTTTTGAATTTTTTAGTGATTTTTGGACTGACACTAAAGTATGATAAAATAGACAATAGGTAATTTTTTTGGAATTTTTCTAGGTGTTTTCATATTTTTTTGGTATTTTCTAAGCTAAATAATAGCTAAAATGCATGTTTTTGATTTGTAATAAATGCTAAAATGCAACAAAAATAAAATTCAAAAATATGGTGTAGACGTGCAAGTTAACAGGAACTTAAGTTAAATTTTTGGGAATTTTTCGAATTAAAATGATGCCTTAAATAAATGGATCAAACAAACAAAAATATATGGCCTAGCAAGGGTATACTTGCAATTATCAAAATAAACAGGGCACGCATGCAAATTTTCCACAAAAATATAACACTGTATATTTCATTTAAAGGACCAATCACAAATTTCCAAACCCGCACGGGTACAGATGCAAAATGTCCACCAGGGCACGTGACTTGCACGCGCTTGGGAAGGACCTGGTTGCAATTTTCAAAACCTCGGGGATTTACATGCAAATGTACAAAAAATTTTACACTTAATTCAAAAATTAAAGTACTGAAATGAAATATCCAAAAGGTCGGGGGCCTCGCTGTAAAAAGCCTAGCACCTTACGTGAACAGGTCACGTGAGGTGACGTAGCAGAAGACCTACTTGCAAATATTAAATGTTCGAGGGCTACTTGTAAATTTTACAAAATATTTTAAACTACTAATGCAAGTTTCTGGACTAAAAGTAAATTACATAAAATGACGACGATCGGACGACTGGAGCATGACAGGATCGAACGATGGGTGATAGATCTGGGGGACTCCCTTGATCGGACGGCTGAAAGGCTTGAGGAAGAACGCAGAAGAAGGCCGGCGACGGCGAGCTTCTACGACCTCCCCCGCCCTCCTTCGTCGGCGTTCAGAGCTCAAAATGGCCCAGATCTCTTCATGCAGGCGATCTCCAGGTGCGGGGAGCTTCAAAATGGCCGGAGGGGCGTTGGTTCTTGCCTACGACGGTGGCAGAGCTCGGGACCTCCAGGTATCTCCGGCGAGCCTAGAAATGCTCCCATGTGTCATTCGTGTGCGCGTACCTGCAGGAAAAAGGTAATAAAGTCATGAATGGCGGCAAGGGCTGGTGCGACTGTGACTGGCCGGAGATGCGCTCCGGCGAGGTGGATTCGAGATGTGATTTGATCAATAAATCGAGATGAAAGGTGGATTTGTGACGCTGTGACTACAGAGAATAAAAAGAGAACGAGAACTAAGAGGGATAAACACCTCGACGGCCAGGGGCCCGAGGTTAAAGGTACCTCGACGGGAAGGTGTCGCCGGAGGAGGGTTGAATGCCCCTGATGCACCTACGACTCTCCTGACAAGCGCGAGATGGAGCTGTCACCTCCGACTCACTCTGGAACACGAAAGAGAGGAGGAAACTCAGTTGAATGGGGTTCAAGTTTGAATGGAAGTCAAGGGTTCCATTTTATTGGGTTGACAGATGAGGCTCCTAGATCGATGGATACCTTACGAATCTTGGGTCCAAAGGCCAAGATAAGTCATGGGCGAGCTAGAGGGATCATCGAGGAACAATGTTGCATAAGACTCCAACCTCAAAAGATGAAAGTTTCGACCTCGAAAAATCTGCAAAGGTGGGGAGAAAACGAGGGTCCTGACACAGGCTAGGAGGAAGGTCAGGTTGTTGACCTCGGTCAACGAGCCAGACCACCTGGTTGGTCCACGTGGACCAAACAGGAAAAATCTCCTGGAAATACATTCAAAATTAATTTAAAAATAGAAAATGATTTTTTTTAATTTTTGGTTATTTAATGAAAAATGTTTATTATTTTAGTTAGTATTTTATGGTAATTTTTAATTATTTTTATGAAGTATATTTTTACAAGTTTACTTTTATGCCCTTTATAGGTATAATATCTATATATTTTATTAATTGATTTTTATTTTGTGATTTTAATTTACTTATTTTTATTTATTATTTTATATATTTGTAAAATACATTTATATACATAAATATATTTTTATTTTAATTTTCTTATGTAGATTGTATATTAAATAAAATAAAAGTGTAATTTATATAGGTATAAGCATAGGTATCAAACCTAGGCATTATATACATAGATATTTTATTTTATGTTTTATTTAGGTTTTTAGTCTGATTTTAATATACATAATTATTATAAGTCATATTTACAAAATTATAAAAATATAAAAATACAAAAATAATGAATAATAAATAAAATGAATATTTTAATCTGTACAAGTATACACGTGGGGTCCAAAACTCAACTTTCAAACCGTAGCTCCGCCAAATGCGAAACCACACCATTAAATAGCTTATTTTATTCTATATACAATTAAAGGTGAGTTTGTTGCATTTGGAGTTTTCATTGTGAGATACGGGTCTGGGAAGTTGGGATTTTGGATTTTTATTCAGACCATAACTTTTTATCTGTACACTATTTTTCAGAGAAATCAAATTTGTATTTTTCTTTATAAAATTATCTACAAAGTTTCTTTACTTGATCTATAAAAAGTGGAACCAAAAATAGGTCCCAAAATGAATAATGAATGAATGAAATATGTATTGTATTTGGCCCTTGTCTCCCCCCACTTTCTTCCTGGTCGACCTATTCATCAAGATGCCTAGGTCTCGGGGTTTTGTGTCATAAAATATTTACAATATTTTATTCTTTTTCTTTTCTTTTATTTATTCTATAATTTTGGCTTTAATTACAGTATTTTATACACTATTTACATGTACATGAATGAATGCTAATATGCTCTATTTAATTCTATTTACAGGCATTTGCTAGGGTTTTTGAGGCCAAAATGATAGAATAAAGATGATGAAATGTGGATTCATCATGGAGCTCAGTCAGATCTTTGGATTATTAATTTGTCTAAACCTTATTTGGACTTAGGTTTCAAACTTAACAGCCTCTAAGTTCCACTAATCTATAGTCAAGACTCCTCAACAATCCAGATCAGAACAAGTCAACATACACAAACTCTGATGACCATGAATCTTTTCTTGTATTATGTAAGTGATATAGCTCCCCACCTCAGAAGTAGCAAAGTGACAACCCTCCCCAACAAGGTAACTCAAATACCCTAGTCTGGCAACTCTTTCCTCGAGGAGCGGCGTATTCCCTTCTAATTTCAAGTTCAACCAGCTCAAGAAGAAGAGGAAGAAGAGAATGCACCATGGCCAGTGTAGCCATTTATCCCTTAAAGCTCAATTAGTTTGGCTAAGTCTCCCTGCTGCAAGCTTCATGAGATGGAACATGGATAACATAAGCTTTGCTTTATTGAACTATATACACTCCGGTGGGATTATAATTTTCTCTCAGACCCACCACTTTTTTGGTGTTATTCTTTTCTTTTTTGCATTTTTTTGACATATGTACAACATATCTACAAAGTGCATCATATATACATAAGGAGTTTTTCCTCTTGAGCTAGTAGACTATCCCTCTTTTGAAGCTTTATTGCAACCCACAACTCCTGTCGTTAGATCTCACTGCTACCAGACCAAGTTGAGATGCACTTCCTTCACTATAAGAAGAAGAGAGGTTCCTCCTAGAAGTACTACCCTCATATGCTACCTCAAGTCAAAGAAGACTACCTCCTCACCACCTCATCCGTAGAGAGCTCGGTGTAAAGTGTTGGTCCAAGTAAAGCCATTGTCTGTAAGAGTCATGCGTGTGTTGTTAAGTGCTCTACTTACGCTCATCCAGATGACATATGATCATAGCCTAGTGGACTCAAAGAAATGAGTTACCATGGACCTGAAAAGTCTCAACCCTTAGCCCTCTAAGGTTCATCTTAGAATTCGGTGGACTAAGATCTTGACCAAGCTCCATTTTTCAATTTAATTCTAGGCTAGTTTAAATGTCAACTATGATTCAGGAAAAACTATACATATATTTACAAAGATGCAATTTTTACAAAATTTTGAATGTGTGCAAAATTTTTGAAAAATGTTTAAAAACAAGGATGTATGCATGAATGCAAAGTTTTGCAAAATATTTACACACATTTACGCAAGGTTTATGCAAACTTTTTATTTTTTTCAAACATTTTACAAAAATTTGTACTATATACATAATTCTGATATGAAAATATTTACAAACTATTTACACAAAAGATTTTTACAAACATGTTTACAAAAATAATTTTGTACAAATAGCTATGTATGTGCAATAAAGAATTTTATTTACAAGAGAAATTTTTAATTTTTATGGATTTTTAAGGGTTTTTAGCCATATTTTTTATTAACACACTCACACAAAGTACGAGTTATGGCTAAAGTATATATGGAATATATACGACACCCCCTATACTTAGCTCGAACGATGTCCTCAGAGTGAATCAAGAGAGATGAAGAAGACATAACTCGTGCTTAGTATAGGGAAGTGAATAGGAGGGCTATATAGAAAGATGAATGAAAGAATAGAAATGAAAAGGATCTCGGGGTTTCCCCCTATATTTAGGATAAAGTAATCCTAAGTATAGCAGGCTGTACACAAAGGGAAATCCGAGTGAGAATGTACAGGGTCTACCTCCCCTATACATAGGGTGAAATATCCCTAAGTATAGGCAGCAAAACAGAGGTAGAAAGAATCAAAAGGAAATCAAAAGTCTCACCCCATATACTTAGGGTAAAGTGCACCCTATGTGTAGCGTAATCAAAGATGCAAATGGGGTGTTGGACAGAAGAATAGTGTGATATGGATATCTGGATCTATACTAGTCGGGAGAACAATGATAATCAGGCGTGAGATGCAATAGATGTGAGTCAAGAGACCACATCTCACGCAAAATGAATAGGGGCAACGTCAATGACCAGCGACTTATGATCTAGATATGGTTTGAGTTGCTGCCCGTTAACACGAAAGGTGCTATCAGATGACAACTCGGATATGTCGATGCTTCCGTTGTCGTGTACCTTTCGGACCAGATAGGGTCCCTTCCATTTGCTCTGCAACTTCCCTGGAAATAAACGAAGCCTGGCATCGAATAACCATACTCTCTGTCCTGGCTCAAACTGCTTGTGGCTGATATGAGAATCATGCCACTCCTTCACTCTCTCCTTATACTGTAGGCTGCTCGAAAAGGCTGCATCACGAAGCTCCTCCAGGGCTGCTAACTCTGCCCTCCTCTAATCTCCTACATTCACGGGATCCATAAGTATATCAGTGACAGCCTAAAGTGACCTATGTCTCAGCTCAACAGGTAAATGGCATGGCTTTCCATAAACGAGGCAAAAGGGAGATGTACAAAAAGGTGTCTTGAAGGACGTCCGATATGCCCACAAGACCGAGTCCACAAGCTGCGACCAATCCTTTCGTTCAGGGCAGACGACCTTCTGCAGAATAGTCTTGATCTTCCTGTTCAACACTTCAGCAAGACCATTGGTCTGAGGATGATACGGTGTGGCTACTCGATGGTCTATGCTGAACTCGCTAGTAAGGGCCTTTACCTTGTCGTTGACGAAATGAGACCCCCAATCAGATATCAAAACTCTAGGCACCCCGAACCATGAAATGATATTCCTCCTCAAAAATCTGCAAATAGTCCTAGCATATGCGGTTCGGGCGGGGATGGCCTCAACCAACGACTCACATAATCAATGACCAACAGAATGTACTCAAATCCCTGACTCTTAGGGAATGGACCCATGAAATCGATGCCCCATGCGTCAAAAACCTCGTAGAAGTGAATGGGCTGCATCGTCATCATATCACGCTGTCCACAAGTGCCCATCCTCTGACAGTTAATACACCTCTTGACAAACTCATTAGAGTCCTTGAAGAGGGTAGGCCAACATAGGTCAGATTGGAGCACTTTCTATGTCGTTCTCCTCCCAGAGTGATGTCCTCCTGCCTCAAGCTTGTGGCAGTAAGTGAGGATTCTATAGTACTCCTCCTGAGGAATGCACCTATGCCAGACGCTATCCCCCCCTCATGATAAAGGACGGGATCCTCCCAATGGTAGAACTTGGCCCTCGTGAGGAAGGTCTAAAGTCGCTGCATGGGCCAATTTTGTGGAACTTTCATGGCAACAAGATAGTTCAGAATATCGACGTACCACAAGAGAAAGGCGATAGTAAGGATCGCCTCATCTAGGAAGGTCTCACAAATAGGCTCAGTTTGCTCAGAATCCTCAAGAAACTCCAATCGAGAGAGAGGATCCGCCACCACATTCTTCACTCCAGGCTTATCCTTAATCTCTATGTCAAACTCCTGGAGTAGAAGAATCCATCTAGTCAATCTGGCTTTGGCATCCTTCTTTTCCACGAGGTACTTGATGGAGGTATGATGATTATAGATAGTCACCTTAGATCCAATGATGTACGATCTGAACTTATCTAGGGTGAAAACTACGGCTAGCATATCCTTCTCAATGACGGTGTAGTTCCACTGAGCAGCATCCAAAGTCTGGCTATGGTAGTGAATAGCAAATGGCACTCCATCCCTCCTCTGTCCCAGCACGGCCCCTACGGCAAAATCGGAGGCATCCATCATGATCTCGAATGGGAGAGACCAATCTGGCGGCTGGAGAATAGGAGCCTCTACAACTAGACTCTTGAGAGTCTCAAATGATGCTAGGCACTTATCATCCACAATGAACTCAGTGTCTTTCATCAGCAGATTAGTCAACAGCCGGGCAATCCTGCTGAAATCATGAATAAATCATCGGTAGAAACCAACGTGCCCAAGAAAAGACCGTAACTGCCGCAAGTTGGAAGGTGGACTGAGTTTCCTAATGATATCCACCTTGGCCGGATCAACCTCCATGCCCCTGTTGGAGATGATATGGCCAAGCACCGTCCCTTGAGTCACCATGAAGTGACTATTCTCCCATGAAAGCACAAGGTGAACCTCAATGCATCACTGGAGGACGCGGTCTAGGAAGTCAAGACAAGCATCGAACCCGTCGCCGTAAACCGAAAAATCGTCCATGAAGAACTCCAAGCACTCCCCCACCATGTCTGAAAAGATGGACAACATGCACCTCTGGAATGTCATCGGGTCATTACACAATCCAAAGGGCATCCGTCTGAAAGCATATGTCCCAAAGGGACAGGTGAAGGTGGTCTTATTTTTGTCCTCGGGCGCAATGGCCACCTGATTGTATTCGGAGTACCCGTCTAAGAAACAATAGTGACTCTTCCCTGCTAGCCTCTCTATAATCTAATCAAAAAAAGGTAGCTGGAAATGATCCGTCTTGGTGGCCCGGTTCAATCGTATGTAGTCCACACAGACCCGCCAAGAAGTGGGTACCCGAGTAGCGATCTCCTCACCAGACTCACTAACAACTGTGGTGATGCCCGTCTTCTTGGGCACCACATGTAGCGGACTGACCCATTTGGAGTTGGATATGGGGTAGATAAAATCGATGCTCCACCATTTCGAGATCTCCTTCATGACAACATCTCGAAGATTCTGGTTCAGCCGCCGCTGGAACTCACGCGACGGCTTCGCGTCCTCCACGAGATAGATATGGTGGGAGCACATGGCTGGAGTTATCCCCTGGAGATCGGCTACGCTCCATCCAATCGCCTTGCGGTTCTTTTCAAGAACCCCCATCAGACAAGAATCTTGCTCTCTAGTTAAATCCGCTGAGATAATGACTGGGTACATCTCATGCTCATCCGCAAGTAAGCTATACTTCAACGATGATGGCAAAGGCTTTAGCTCTGGACAACTCGGTGCTGGCAGATCTGGCCTCTAAAATGTCTGTGTGAATGCGACCAAATTTGCATGGCAGAATGAGAACTCTCGCTGACATTCTAAATCTGGTGAAGGTGCTCTGCTGGTGTGTCTTTGCTCTGTGCGGGATCAGGCTCCACCCATCTGTAGGATCTGTGGAAGTCAAACACGGTATCAAATCATCAAACTCTGCCCAGTCTATATCTGACTCCGAGGGATCTGTATTAGAATCACAAGAAAAATCTACCTCACTATCGGGAACCGGCTCTGCTGCTTGAGATGTATCCTGGACTAAGAATGCGCTCTCCAAGCTCTCCTCTGTTGTCATCTATGCATCAGCGAACTCTGAAGGTGAGAGGATGGCATGTGCTGCTAGATCTGCCCAAACTGCCTCGTCATCTGTAATCACAAAATCGTAGTCCCGGTGGATGTCTCGCCCTGCGTTTGTCATCTACTCTGAATCTGAATGCGGCTCTGAGCAAGTGGAATCTTTGGCTCTAGTCTCGTCGATCGTCTCTATTTGTATACTCTCGCCCGCGACACGAAAGTATACCTTCCCGCTATCATGATCAGGCACTGCCTTGGCTGTGGCCAAGAACGAGCGTCCTAAAATGATGGGGGTATCGGTCACGGCCTTAGGGATATCCATGTCCAACACAACGAAGTCCACGGGGAATTTCAGGCCCTAAATCGTGACGACAACGTCCTTCAGCAACCCCTTCAGCCTCTTAACAGATTGAGCAGCAAACTGAAGGACCGTCATGCTCTGTCATAGAGGGCCCAACTAAAATCGGTCGAGTAGGGCTGCCAGAAGTAGGTTGATCGAAGAACCGTTGTTAACAGAGTTCGATCGAACCTCTGCTCCTGAATATGACATCTGATATACATGGCTCCTGCATCTGGCCTCATGGCTAGCAGACAGTTCTGGATCACAAAGCATGTGGCGCGAATGAGCACATGGATCTTTGACTGGTGGTTCTACCTCTTCCTCTGAACTGTAGTCCTCTCTTTGAGCGATCTCTAGAAGAGAGTTATGTGCTCCAAGGCCTCCTGTAGAGTCAGCTGCACGTGAAATCGGTCCATCATCTGCTGGATGAACTCTAAGTGGTGTGATCTTTTTGGATTTTCTTTGGTTCCCTTAGCCGAGCTGAGTGCTTGGGGAAAGGGGACTGCTGGGTCCTTCTCAGATGAAGGACTAGGATCAGGTCTGGGCTGCTCAGGCAAAGCAAAATCCACACATACATCACCAATCAACACAGGTGGATCCTAAAATAATAAACCCTTTCCTTTATTAACA
The DNA here is from genome assembly GCA_037367405.1 of Ottelia alismoides. Classification (NCBI taxonomy): domain Eukaryota; kingdom Viridiplantae; phylum Streptophyta; class Magnoliopsida; order Alismatales; family Hydrocharitaceae; genus Ottelia; species Ottelia alismoides. Next base: position 255,563 of record JAZKJV010011100.1, read on the forward strand.
GAAGTGTCCTGAGGTACATGAACTGAATGAAAAACAACAGGACTAGCAGAACTGGAAATGGTTGCCTCATCACCACCCTTAGCATCTAGTATCGCGACATCAGTACCACGCTCTGGCTCAGCAACTAGTATGGTGGCATCAATACCACCTCCTCCATCTGGTGAAGCGACGGCCTTAGTACCGTCGGCTGGATCAACATCCACGGTGGCGTCAGCACCACCGTCATCATCATGTGAATGAGCGGCATCAGCACCGCTCTCCTCCTCGTCTGGCACTCCTGAAGTGGCGTGGGATCATCGCTCAGATGAGGCGTCACCTGCTGGCATCCTACCGCTCCTAAGTGTAACAAAATCAGCATCAAACATATATGCAGTAATATCACCAAGGGAATCACTAGGAGTGGTGGTCTCTGTGAACTTTACCTGCTCGGACTTCCTCTTGAGGTTGTTTGGGTTCGGCTCTATCTGTGCAGGAATGGTGGCCTTCCCCTTCACTATCTCTCTCATCTCCTGTCTGAACTCATCCATCTCCCGTTTAAAGGTAGCCTGCTGATCGAAGATGATGTGAGCTAAGTCGTCCAAGGCGGGGTTCTCATAGGCGGGCCCATGAGAACTTAATGGGTGGCCTCACTGGTAATGAGGCTGCTGCCGTTGGTGAGAGAGGTAAGGGTGATGATACTACTAGGAGTGATACTGCTGAGGCTGCCTCCAAGACAGTCCCTGGTGATAGGGACGAGAACCATGCTATTGCTGCTGTGATGGCTGCTGGTGTGACGGGAACTGGGGTTGTTCCTAATGAATCTCTCGCTGTTGGCCGTAATGGCCACCCTGAACTGGAGGCTGTTGCTGGGAACTGGTGCCTTCGGCCGACCAATGGAATCCGGGATGGTCTCGTCGGATACCGGGCTGGGGTCGGTCGTACCATATCCCGTTGACATCCATCAACGGCTATTGCTTGTAGGTGGGTGGTGGGAGTACTGCCAGGGGATGGTCAGGCTGATACACCACCATCTGGCTGTCCTGAGATGGTGGTGGTTGCTGCTGATACTGCTCCGCATGAACATGGTGGACCTATCGGTACTGGGCGGAAGGTTGGGTCATACTACTGTTGCTGCTGCCTGGGTCTGCCCGTGACCTATAACGGGGCTGAAAAGCCGCTTGTGCCTCCTGGAGACACATGATCTGTGTCTTTAGGACACTCAGCGTCTGTGCCATATTATCTATCTGTGTCATACCCTGGCACTACATCTTCTCGATCAAATCGATTCGGTCCATCTTCTCGCTGATGAAGCCCATGTCAGCGGCTGTCGACTCTGCCTGTGTTGTTGCCGCTGATGAAGTAGAGGGACCGACATCGACCTGTGCTATCCTCTAATAGGACACGGACTGTGGCTAGGGCTTCCCCTATGTATAGAGGCGAGTCTGAGACAAGACAGTGTAGTTCTCGGCCATCTCCTCGTAGATGGCCCAGACATGGTCCTCATCTTTACCGATATACGATCCTCCACAGGATGCATTCACCAACCCCTGCATCTCGGGTGTAAGTCTGCAGAAAAAAGCTCTAAACTAGGTTCGGCTTCAAGATATCATGGTGCGGGCATCTGTCGGTAAGCTCCCTGAAGCGATCCCGTGCCACGTGAAACTGCTCGTTGGGTAGCATGGAAAAGTTGCTGATCAGGGCCCTCGCTGCATTGGTCTGGCCGAATGGGTAATACTGGTTGAGGTACTCATTTCGGAGCTACTCCCATGTCGTCACAAATCTCCATAAGTGCTTCAGCCAGTCGGTTGCTCTATCAACGAGGGAGAAGGGAAATGCAATCATCTTTATGGTATCGTCGTCCACCTGGTGATCGTGGACTGTGCTGCAGATCATCTTTAACTCTTGGAGATGAAGATGTGGCTCCTCGGTGGCAAGTCCATGAAAACGAGGAAGGAGCTGAATCTTCTGTGGTGGGAACTTAAAGTCTCCCGCGATAGTCAGTAGAACAATCCATCTATGGGTTAAAGTTGAACCAGGGTTGTGCAACTCTCTCATCGGGCGTGCTCCTACTGCAGGCTAGACTGACTGCTCTCCCTCAGGTATATCTCCTCTACCGCATCTGAGCCACTCTCGATCGGCTCTCATCTGCTCCATCTCCTGACGCATCTCGACCATGAAATCTCCCTGGTCGCGTATCTTTCTCTGCATCGTCTCCAAGGAAGCTAACAGGGTGTTGTTGATCGCACCCTGGTCCAAAACATGTGTCTGCTCTGGTCTGGGGCCCTCGGTGTGGTCCTCTATGCTTGCCATGGTCTCGGTAAAGGCAAAAGACCAAAACTCAGGTGCCGAAATATCGTCTGGTTGCTGCTCTCTCTGATCGGGCACCTAAGGAGAAATAGTAGAGGGGTGGTCGGGGGGAACAGGATGGAATCGAACTCGGGTTCGGAGAGCAGGTCTCGGCTCTCGTGAACCAACCTAGATGAGCGGGTCGGAGTGCTCTATAGCGGTGCAACCAGAGGTTGCCTAAGGGACCTCCGACCCATCATCTTGATCTAGCGAGTCAAGTGGATGAGATCTGGAAAGCAAACAGGATGGTCAAGCAATACTCCAAATTCACCAACGCAACGCTGAGCTGATGACCGTAAGAGTTCGGACTTTTATCTTGTCATTTTTATTTTGGTGATAAGACAGTCTATCAGAGCGATTAGCAAGTTGTTAGGAATCTAACGCCCCCAGGAGACTGTCCCGATCCCAAACTAGATCTTTCCCAGCCAGTATAAGCTGCAGACCGTTTACCGGCCACTCGATCAGCTCGCTCTGTTAAGGATATCGCGGCCCGCTTTACCGGAAATCGGAGCGATCCACACTAGAGAACGACAAGCCCAGAATCAGTAGTCTGAAGAGGGGTCAGTGTGGCTCTAGCCTAGTGTGTGTGTCACTCTCTCGCCCAATCAAACCATCCAATGAGGGGATTACTCTCCCAATGCAAAATTTTTTTGTGATGTGATTTTTAAGTCCAGTATGCTTTAGCAGTCCCAATTTTATGGTTGCTCTTTTTTAGGTATTTTTCAAAGAAAACAATCGCCTAACGAGCTTTTTAGTTCTCCTGACTTTATTAAGACCAAGAAATCGGGGGAGAAGACAAAAAAGCCGATGCGTGATGAAATCAATGATGCATGCTGAGTAAGAATGTGTACCTTTCCTCCAGCTCTCTACATGAAATATGATCCGCGCATAATTGAAAGACAGAAATTAAATCTAGCCGAAATGATGCAACGAGGAAAACGACCTTAATAGGAATTTCTACACGAGAAGAACGGGAGCTAACGGGTCAACGGGAGGGTTCGGGGTCCGATCTCTGATGCCGATCGGTGTCCTCCACAGCGGATCCTGCTAGCGGTGTATAGGGTCTCTAGCGGCACGTGACCCTTCAAGTGACCAGGTTAGCTTTTTCTTATTAATTAATTAATTAGGTCCAATTAAATGGTCTATAGGAATAGGCAGTCTAATTAGGCTGGGGCCCTGATCAATTACGTAACAGAGCAATAAAAATTCCTAAGCTAAGGCGAAATCCTTGAGAAACAAAGTAAAAGACAATGCCGTAAAAACAAAAACCGGCGGGAAACTGCGGTGGGGTCCCCCGAGCACACCGGTGCTCGGCGAAACAGACCCCGGCAATCCACAAGTCTAAGAGTCCTGGTTTGTCCCTTTATTATTGCAATAATATGGTCTGACTGAAAAAGAAACTAAACTACACTAACTACAACTAAACTGATCTAAACACCCAGGCACTCCTGCTCAACACCTTTCGCGCTCTCCTATGGCTCCGTAAAGAAGAGAGTCACCTCCGATCCCCGCGGTTGCGTCGACTTCCCGAAGAAGGACGCCTCGATTGTCCGGCCCTCGCAAAGAAGACAAACAGTTGTGTGTCAGACCAACAATTATTATAATAATGCAAAGAAAAATGAAATAAAATAAAATGACAAATATATGCAAATATAAAAATAAAAATAAAAATAAATCGAAACAAACAAAAACAATAACAAATAAAATAAATGAAAATGAAAAGAAAATCAAAGAAAATAAAAGAAAATCAAAAAGCCGCGAAAACCGCGAAAGAAAGAAAAACCGTGAAAAAACCGCGAAACAAAAATCAAAAAAGAAAAAGACTACTAAGCCATGCTCCCCGGCAACGGTGCCATTCTGAAGATGAGGACTCTCATGATCCGGGTAAAGGTAAAAATATGCATCGTTGTGACCCGGACCTCGAAGCTCAATTCAAAAAGAAAAGAAGACCACCAAATATCAAAAATTAAGAAAATAGAGCAAATAGTGGTCTCGCTATTTTATTTAACTTGGTATACCGACTAGGGTCGAACTCAAGGACCACGGGCTGCCTAACAGCCTACGAAGTAATCGTAAATCAAAATAAAAGAAACAAATAATTTTGGTCGATTTTTTTGGTTTTTATTTTTTTTGTGATTTTTAATTATAAAGAAAATATAAAACAAAGGCAAAAAGGCACAAACAAGGAATTATTAAACATACAAAAATAAGTAAGAAAATTGAAATAAAAATATTTTTGGATTTTAGGATTTTTCAAGTGTTTTTTCGCAATTTTCTCAGATTTTTATAATTTTTAGTTGATTTTATAAAAATGAAATAAGACAAAAAATGGAACTCAATGTGCAACCAGAATCCAAAGGCTATTTAAAAATAAATAAATATCCTATAAAATTCCAGTGAAAATTTTATGATAAAGTAAAAAAAAATCAAACCAATAAAAAAGAAATTATATTTTTTTGATTTTTTCCTGAATTTTTATTGATTTTCATGGGTTTTAAGGTTTTTCAATTTTTAGGGGTTTTATATATCCAAAAGCCATAAAAATTGCAAAGAATCAAAAAGGCAACTAAACGCATAATTTTTTTTAAAAAAAAATTGTGGGGGCTTTTTAATATTTTTAGTTGGTTTTTAATTTTAGACAGTGGCAAAAATAGGGGGTTTTGAATTTTTTAAAAAATAAAATAAAAACAAAAATATACCAAAAAATCATGAAAATTTTTACACAATAGAAGGGGCCACATGTCCAAATTTCACGAAATTTGGGGTTGATTTGCTATTTTATTCAACCAATAAGAGATGCACAACACACAGGGACTGAAATGCAATAAAAACAAAGTTCCATGACTAAAGATTATCAGGTTTTAAAAGTGCGAGGGGTCTACTGTAAATTTCCAAAGATATTCAGCAGATGTCGCAATTCAGCATTCACAGGGGCATAAGTGTAAATATAAAAACTATCTGATCAAAGCATAACACTCAAAAGCCTTGAAGGCATTCATGCAAATGTCCTCGATATGCACGTGACGAAGCACGAGCGTCCACAACAAAATAACTAAAGTGCAAATAAGGAAAATAGTAGGTACTAATATGCAAATTGTCCTAGAGTGCTAATTTATTTAACAGACTAAACAATAACTGAAATAAACTACAGGGGGGTCTGGCGCAAATTACCCAGCCAAAGCGTGTGCGGGTCATGTAGGGGCCACGTGGTAGGTGCTGATGGGCTGATGGACGTGCGGCTCTGGTGCCGCCTCCTGGCAGATCGGACGGTCCAGACGAGATGGCAGACATGGGGCGCACGTGGCCGTTAGATCTGGTATCTAATGACCTGTCAGTACCAGGCCTCGAACGGCTCAGATGGAATCTGGAAGTGAAGCGTGATCCGATGGTGGAGAAGAGGTCTGGACGATCACCTCCTTGGTGAACTTCGCCAGCGAACGGGAGGACCTCCGAGCGTCTGATGGATGACCAGCTAGAGGGCTTCGACTCGCCTCGTCCCTCCACGTCCGATGGTAGTGGCGGATGGAGCTCCCAATGGCTAGATGGTTCGACGAGTGCAAGGGGGCCTGGGCGACTCCAGCGAGGATGCTGGTATGCGACCTGGGGGGTATTCAAGCTCTTATTGACCTGCAGGGGAAAGCTTATGCTCGTAGGAGTTCTCCGGCAATGGTTATTGAATGAAAGGCAACCGAAAGCGACGGTGGGGTGAGAGGGCGGCCCCAGCGTAGGCAGAGGAAGGAGCCAAGCTCAATCCTGGCTTGGTTAGCCCGGCTCGAGCTGATCAGATGATGGACAAAGGGTGACGATGGAGAAGGGTGTCGATCTAAGCGGCTAGATATGGTCGGCAGAGCTCCAGCCCCTAGGGAGGAGCCGGCGGAGCGGAGAGTGAAAAATCGATGATAAGTAGAACTAGGATCGTTAGAAGAGTTACCTGATGATCGCAACTCAATCCTTAGCTCCATGAGGGTGTGGTGAAGGTGGTCGTCGCCTCGACCGAGCAGCGGCGGGCTGGGAGGCTCGTACGTGGCTGCTCCGGCCACGTTCGTCGAGCATCGGCTACAAGCGCCCAATCCGGCCACCAAGGAGTCGTTCCGGTCGTTGTCATCAAGAGGATGCTCTTTAGGGTGGAGTTAGGGCTTGTGGCGCGAGCTGGAGAGCTGGGTGTCGAAGATTAGGTTTTATTGGATGTCCCAGGTGGTGATGAAGACCATGCATGGGCGCACAATATGAGGTAGATCCGATCCCTCGTAGGGATCCGTGAAGGTACATGATCCAGGAGGAAGAGATGGAAGGTGAAATCGGGGCAAACGGGTGCTGGATCTTTTCTGCAAAATTTTGAGAAATCGGACGGTGAACAGGATCCGCGAATAAGAGACCTGGGAGGGGAGTTGACCGGGGGTCAACGATTCTCTAGACCAATCAGAAAAAGTGAAATCAAAAAGATTTGGAAATTCATTTAAAAATCGAAAATGATTTTATTTCAAAATATTTACAAAATAAAAAAATGTTTATTTATTTTCAAACTTTATTTAGTGATTTTTATTTATTTTTTTTGAAAAATAAATTAGTGTATATACATAATATAATGTTATATACAGGTATAAAATATCTATGTATTTTATACTTTTATTTTTATTATTTTATTTTTGTACAAATAATATAATTCTATATTTATTTATTTACAACATAAAATGTATAGTATAAAATAATTTTTATTTGATTTTTATTGTTTATGTACAAGGATAAAATAAATAGATGTATTATTTCTATATACATGGTATATCTACAATATAGAGAGAGAAATTATTTCCTTTTGTTTTTATTTTATTTTTAATTTTTATTTTGTTTTTAGAAATATATACAAATTAATAAAAACCCATTTTTATTATTGTTTTATGAAAAATAAAATATATACAAATAGTGGGAATGTAGGCAAGGATGAATGGCCCTATCTCTCTCTACTTATTTTATTTTGCGATTAGGCCCATCTTGAGCTCTCTCTTGGGTTCGGGTCACTCAATATTTATTCTAAATATTTCCCTCTTTTTCTTTATTTCTTTATTCTTTTATTTTTACAGAAAAACATGCTAAATACTGATATTTACACAAAGCATGCATTTTGATAATTTATTGTATTTACAAGTATCTACATGGTGTTTTGCAAAGATTTTTAGCTATAATAAAAGAATAAAGAGTAAGGGATGAGGATTCATCAGAGAGAAGAATGGATGTTAGCGAGTGTAGCAACCTATGCCAGGATGCTTGACTAGTGTAGCCAAGTCATACAGTTGCAGGCTTCTATGGTATTAGGCTTTGAAGCATATGCCTTGCAAATATACAAACTCCGATAGGCATTTTATTTTCAATCAGGCCTGCCCATTGATTTTGGAGTTCTTGCATTTTTTGACATATATACAAGGTGCAGCATGTACATAAGGAGTTTTTCTTCTTGAGCCAGTAGACTATTCCTCTTTTGAAGCTTTATTGCAACCCACAGCATCCCGTCCTTAGACGTCAACACTGCCAGACTAGGTTGAGATGCACTACCCTACCTAGAGGAGGACGACTGTTTCCACACGTGTGTTACTCCGAGCTAAAGGATTCTACCTCCTCACCACCTCATCCAAGTTAAGTCACTGTCTAAAAGAATCGTGCGTGTGCATGGGATATTCTACTTAGACCAATCAAGATGACATGTGAACATAGACTTGTAGACTCAAAGAATTAAGTCACTTGATCTGAAAAATCTTAACTTTAGTTCCTATAAGGTTCCTCTGAAATTAGGTAGATTAAGGTCAAATCAAATCCATCCTCAACATCTATTCAAAACTTGGTTCAAAACACCCTAACTTATCACATTGCATATGCAAGATATGTAGATGAGTTGTAGATGACACGCTATGTAGATGAATGAATTGTAAGACACAAAAAAAATCACCATGCAAGAATGATATGAATGAGTAAATAAGAAGCCTTTATTTTCTTCTTCTTTTTTTTCATTTTTTAAAATTTTCTTGTATACCCCTATTTTACAACAAATTTTATAAGAGTATGTATTTACAAGAATTTTACAACTTTTTAAACTGGTAGTTTACATTTTTTTTCATTTTATTCCCACCCCATAATTATTGCATAATATATACAAAAATTTGCGAAAGTATGAGCTATGGGTAAAGTATATATGCAATATATACATGTCCTCCTACACTTGGTATGTGCTATGTCCTAAGAGCATGTGAAGCTAAGAAAAAGACATAGCTCTTGCTAAGCTTAGGAGAGCCACAATAACAAAAATGTATAGATGTCGTCCCTCCCCCCTACACTTAGGCTCTAGCATCCTAAGTATATAAGAAGATCAAAAATGGGGTGGGCGAGGTTAAGAGGGGAAATGGATACTCGTACACGACTGAAATCAGTCCCCCCTATACTTAGGCCCTAGTCAGCCTAAGTATAGTACATGATTGGGTATGAGGACTAATGGGATCTGGAGAATATACAGAGAATGGTGAAGTGACTCGGGTCATTCTCCACCCTATACTTAGGATCTGGTCATCCTAAGTATAGCCATAGAATGAAACGATATGGAGCTGGGCGAGTGATTCGAATCATTGGGGTGGGAGGGGTAGAAAGTATGTACAAGAGGAGGTGAGTATATACAAGGATCAAGATCTGAATCTTTTTGATGTTGCTGATGGCGAGTGCCCAATGTTGCAAGGCCTCATGCGCAGCTTTATGTGTGTCTTCTGAGCCTGCCTCACGAATGAAAACAATCTCCTCAACACGAACTAACTATTCATTAGGTTCGACAAAGTGTTTCACCAGTTGTCCATTAACTAGGGATGTTTGTGCTCCATCTATAAGATCTGAGATCTCTACACATCCACTGTCGTGCACAACACTGACTATAAATAGACCCATCCACTTGGATTTAAGCTTCCCTTGGAAAACCTTCAGCCTCGCATTGAATAACCATACCTTCTGTATAGGAACAAAGATCTTCGTCTAATAAATCTATTATGCCAATGCTTTACATTCTCCTTGTACACCAAACTGTTGTCGTATGCTCAGTTTCTGATCTCCACAAGTTCATTCAGATCAATTTCTCTCTATTTTTTCCCTAGGTGTGTATTCCAATTAACCTTTTTGATTTATCATTCGGATTTATGCACTAACTCTACGGGCAAATGGTATGGCTTACCAAACACCATTCTGAATGGGGAGGATCCTAATGGTGTCTTGAAAGCTGTCCTTTAAGACCAAAGGACTTGATCCAAGATCTGAGACCAGTCCTTCCTGTCTAGGCGGACAAGCTTCTGCAATATGGTCTTATCCTCCCTATTCGACACCTCTGCCATGCCATTGGTCTGTGGGTGGTAAGGATTAACGACACAATGTTCGATGTTGTAACCCTTTACGAGCTTCTTCACGTCTCTGTTCACAAAATGGATACCCCCATCAGATACCAATACTTTGGGGATCCCGAACCTAGAGATGATATAATCTCTGATAAATTTACAGACAGTCCTATTATCTGTGGCTCGGGTCAGGATAGCCTCTACCCACCTTGACAAATAATCCACCGCAGGAAGGATATATTCAAAACCATGACTAACCGGGAATGGGCCCAAGAAGTCGATGCCCCGGGCGTTAAATACATCACAAATGATGACAGGTTGCATTGGCATCTCATCCTTGTAACAATGGTTCCTCCCATTCGCTGGCATATTGGACACGACTTCGCAAAGGTGAGAGCATCGCGAAACAGAGTCGGCCAGTATAAGCCACATTGTAATATCTCCACGCGATCCTCTTCCCGGAGTGGTGTCCTCCTGCCTCCAGACTATGGCAAAAAGAAAGGACACTATGATATTCCTCCTGAGGAATACACCTCCTCCAGACATAATCCGGTCCTTCAAAGAAAATGATCGGATGCTCCCAATGGTAATGTCTTGCTCCGACTTGAGTTTGTCTATGTTGTTCTTGGTCCAATATTCAGGAACATTCTTGGGGACAAGATAACTCACTATATTAGCGTACCATGGGAGTGAGTCGATAATAAAAATTGACTCGTCTAGAAAGGAGTCTCGAATAGGTGTATCATCAGAAGTATCAAGAATTTCAAGATGGGAGAGGTGATCAGCTACTACTTTCTTCTTTCAAGGTTTATCGCTGATGTCCAAGTCAAATTCTTGGATAAGTAAAATCCACCTAAGAAGACGCACCTTCACGTCTTTCTTTTTCATTAAGTATCGTATTGTTGTATGATCTGTGAACACAATCACCTTAGTTCTGATGAGATGAGATCTGAACTTATCTAAGGCGAACACTACCGCAAGTATCTCTTTTTTGGTAACTATATAGTTACGTGGTAGAGATCAAGCACTTTTCTTACGTAGTGTATGGCAAACGGGACACCGTCCTGCCTTTATCCTAACACATCCCCAATAACAAAGTCTGAGTCGTCCGTCATGATCTTGAAAGGAAGAGACCAATCTGGGGCTTGTAGGATCAGGGCATCCATGATCATCCCTTGATGTTGCTTAAAGGCATCCGTACATTTGTGATCTACAATAAACTCCACGTCTTTTCCTAGAATCTCAGTTAGCGGTCGGATGATCTTTGAAAATTCTTAGATAAATCTCCTGTAAATTTCAACATGCCCGAGGAATGACCGCAATTGTTTTACGTTGGTTGGTGGCTAGAGTTGCCTGATCACATCCACCTTAGCAGGGTCAACCTCCATTCCTCTCTTGGAGATGACATGCCCCAACTCAACGTCCTTCGTCACCATGAAGTGAATTTTCTCCCAAGAGAGCACCATATTGACCTCACAACATCATTTGAGGAGTAGGTCCAGATTTCTAAGACAAGCATAGAAGGAATCATTGTGGAACGAGAAGTCATACATGAAGACTTCCAGGAATTCACTGACCATCTCAGCGAATACTGCAATCATGCAACTTTGAAATGCACTGGGAGCTTTGCATAACCCAAAGGGAATGCGCCTGAAAGCATAGGTACAAAAGGGGCATGTGAATGTGATTTTCTTCTAGTCCTCAGGAGTGATAGCTACTTAGTTGAAGCATGAGAACCCATCTAAGAAGCAGAGGAATTCCTTTCCCGTTAATATTTCTAAGATTCGATCGATAAAGGGTAAGGGAAAATGATCCTTCTTCGTCGCGGCATTCAAGCGTATGTAATCCACACAGACATGCCACGACATGGGTACTCGTGTCACGATCTCCTCTCCATCCTCATTGGTGGTTGTCTGAATTCCTATCTTCTTCGGGGCAACATGAATAGGTGCCACCCACTTGGAATCAAAGATGGGATAATAAAACCCACGTCGCACCATTTTCAACTCTTTCTTCACGACCTCTCGTAAATTTGGATTCAACCTGCGTTGGAATCCACGAGAGGGTTTAGCTTCATTCTCAAGGTAGATATGATGCGAACACATAGCTGGACTTATCATGTGGAGATCGGAGATGCTCCAGCCTATCACCTTGCGGGTTTTTTCCAGGATCTCTAGCAAACGAGATTCCTACTCCTCAGTCAATCGCAAACTTATGATGACCGAATTTTTCTCTCTTGTCCCGTAAGGAAGCAATATTTCAAGGTTGTGGTAATGGTTTGAGCTCAGATAAAGTGTGGTCATCAAAAAATCTGGCTCAATCGATTCTGGTTCTGGGTTGGTTTGGCTGGATTTGTCTCTGAAGTAACTGCCACCAACTGACTCAGCTCTGGAGTCGGATCGTCAAAAGTATCCAAGAAATTGGTGAAAGCCACGTCCAAATCATCATCCTAATCTTCTGATTGTCCTAAAGAGGGAAGAACTGACAGGCTCAGCTGGGCCTCTGTGTCATCGAAGATGTAGGGGGATGCATATTATGTATGATATGCGCTAAGTTCGTTCCTAAGGATCTCGCAAACCGTCTCATGTACAAGACTCTCTCTAACGAAGAGGAACTCATCAATACTAGATGGGTTCTGTCTCCAAGGTTCAACGGTGTCTACATGAACACAATCTTCTTATGACGAAGTGTACTCGGTTCTAGAATCGGAATCTAGCCTTTACCACCTTGTCTACTTCATCTCGAGTTCCTCATCTTTGCCTGGAGTTTGGAACTGAATTTTCCTAATTTTATAATCCAATCAGGCCCATGATGTTCCAAGGAAGGGCCTTAGGAGAATGATCTGGGAATCTCTCTAATTTTGAGTGGTCTCCATATCAAGGACTATAAAGTCCACCATGTAATCCCAATCCTCGACTTTAATGATAATGTTCCTCAATTCTTCCTTGGACCTCTTGGTTGATTTATCTACGAACTGGAGTAAGGCTCTAGATTTCCTAAGAGGTCCTAGATTTAGCTGCTCATAGAGGACTGTGGGCATCAGATTAATTGAGTATCCATTGTCTAGGTGAGTGCGTGCAAACACAGTGTCATCAACATGACTCATCACATAATGGGCACCCATGTCCCTTCGCTTCCTTGGAAACACACTCTTGATGGCGCAAGTAGTGGCTACAGACAAAATGTGCTTCTCAACACGACTTCTGGTTTCCCTGCTGACCCTAGTAGGTGTGCATCTCACCTTAAGGTACTTCTGAAATGCAGGTGTCATATCCACATACTTATCAAAAGGGATTGTGACCTTGACATACTTATTGCAAAATTCAGCCAACTTAGGGTCATCTTTTAGGATTTTTTTTGGTCTTCTTCTTCTTTCCACCTTTAAGGGCATGGGATAAAGGGATTATTGATGACAACTCAGATTCTGAAACTGAAATATTCTCATTCAAATGGGAAACTGAGTTCTGTAAAGGACTGGGACTCTGACTCTTACTCCGACACTGACTAGAAAGAAATTCATGAAATGAAACAGGTGATGCATCTACCGCTACTCCTGGTGCGTCCTTCTCAGATGGAGGTGTGGTCTCCTCATCTGGCTCGCTTGATTCATTCCTGGTACTCTTGATTCATTCCTGGTACTCCTCTCCTTCTTCTTGTCGTTTTGTTTTGAGGACTTGAAAATTCTCTTATTCCGCTGATGTCGGTGATGGTGGTGGGGATGTTGCTCCTCTGCCTCCAAGTTCTCCTCAGGAAGAGACTTGGTTGTATCTTCCTCATGTAACCGCATCTGATCAGGTACAGTCACAGTCCTTCCTCTCTTGAGGGACATATGATTAACATTATCACATGAAATGATCACGCGTTCAGATAGAGAATAATCTGAATAATATACCTGATCTCGTGCTCAATGCTTACCTTGATTCAGGCTATTGGGGTTTGCCTGAACCAGGGTGGGAATTGGGATCTTTGGTGCCATCTATTGATCCTGGTGGCGTGAGACACGGTCAGATCTGTACTTATATCAATGTAATCATTTTGTATCTATTGAATCCTATCAGTCAAAGTCTGGATGGTCAAGGTGAGGGACTCCATCTCACTAATAGGCGGGGCCTGCTGCTGACTAGAGGATGAGTGATTCTGATGTTTAAATTGGCCATGCTGGCCTTGCTGGTACTTCTGCGGTTGGGACAATGTGGTGTAAGGTGGTGGAGGGCCTTGCTGGCCTGAGTGGAATGTGCATTATTGTTGGTGCTATTGAGGCCGGTATCCTTGTCCTGGTTGGGACTGTACAAAGAGTGTTGTGGGGATGGAGCTGGTTTCCTGGTAAGCTAGGGAAGGTCGGTGTTGCTGACTTCTCCCTATCCCCGAGTGTCTGCTGATGAGGTCATGGATGTACCACAACCCGTTAATCTCAAACACTTGTAGAGGCTCCTCGTAGATGATAACCGGATATTCCGCGAGGGTCACAATAAATGATATACAAAGTGTCGCTGAGGCGACCGCTCGCAGAATACCCATGTTAATCAGCCATTAACCCACAATTAAAGAATGAATAGATTGAGTCCCAAAAATGTGAATTAATATTTATTACTCTACCACAAGATGTACAGTGACTAAGTATGTAGAGGTCGAACCACAGAGAGCAATACAAAAATGCAGTAGCCTATGAAGTGCATGTGCCACAGAGTCATCCTTGTGTGAAGCGTATTTTTGTGGGTTTTTATTTTTTAATATATATTTTTTATTTTTTTATTTTTTTATTTTAATAACATTGTTATGTAATATATATATATATAATATATAGAATATGAATATAGATATATACCCATAGAGGGTACGTATAAAGCATATAATACATCCATATGTATATATTTATCTATATATATATATGTATATATAATATATATATATTTTAAATTCTCAGATTGTTATACATTAATAAATATATATGTATATGTATATATATAATATTTTTTCTTTTTTAATAAGGGAATATATATGTAATGTAGAGAGAGGGGTGATACAATATTTATAAAAATATATAAAAATAGTCAAAAATTCAGAAATAAAGTCTTTTTGTTATTTTCATAATTTTCTACTGTTTTTGTGATTTTTGGGCATTTTTCAACATATTTTGGTATTTTTAAATACTAAAATAAAGCAAAACAGTAGAGTAGCTACTAGCTGGGGGTAAAATGGTAATTAAAAATATCACACAGCCACAAAATTTTTCCAAACCATTTTTAAAGTGAAATATAGCAACTACAGGACTTGAGTTTGCAATTTAAGATTTTTCTTTTGAGATTTTTAATGATTTTTGGATTGAAACTTAATTATGATAAAATAGACCGTAGTTAATTTTTTTGGAATTTTTCGATGTGTTTTACTATTTTTTTGGTATTTTATAAACTACACAGTAAATAAAATGCATGTTTTTGATTTTTAATAAATGCAAAAATGCAACAAAATTAAAAACTAAAAATATGGCGTGCAAGAGCAAGCTAACATGAGCTTATATCCATTTTTGCAAAATTTTTCAAGTTAATATGAGGCATGAAATAAATGGACAAAGCATACAGAAATATATGGCCTGGCAGGGGCATTTTTGCAAATAAAAATAAACTCAGGGACTTCTGTGCAAAAACACCAAAAACATTACACGTGAACTGCAATTTTAAGGGCTAAAATGAAATACAAAATCCGCCAGGGGTTTGACTGCAATTTTCACGCGCCTCACGTGGGACTGCATGTGAGGCGCGGAAGGACCTAATTGCAATTCGGGAAAATATAGGGGCCCTACTGCAAAATGTACAACTTATTTACAATGTGCGAATTTATTTACAGTTTTAAACATTAAATACAAAAAGTTCGAGGGGGGCTCAGTGTAATTTACCCCCTAAGGCGCGCAAATGGACGGCGATGGGCACGCCACTTATCCACGTGTCGAGCTCTCGAAGCCCGATACCCCTTCGACGATCTTCGTCCGAGATTGCTTTTGATGTCTGATCGAACGGCCGAGGCTGCTGCTGTATGTATGGCCCAGATTAGATCTGGGGCCGTCTCCTTCATCCGACGGTGGTTGCTGTTCACGAAGAACAGGGAAGAACAACTGGCTTCCCTGGCTTCGATCTTTGATTTCTCCACCTCCAGACGCTCCTGGTTGATGGCGATGGGTTCCGTACGTCCGGCGAGGTGATGCGCACCGTCCGAGGTACTCCAGAAGGTCCAGGACCCCCTAGATCGGTTCAACGAGCTCGGAGAAGAAAGAGGGGTCCTGGAACCTTGCAGGGGATCGAATCGAGCCCTAGGGGGCTCCGTTCAGCTTCTAACCTGCACCAAAAGCATGAGGGGCTTGAGGGGGTCTTCCTCGACCAGGGGTTAAGGCTAAAAAGATAGGGAATGACTGGGAGTGATGAGGTCCGGCGAAGTGGAGGAGTTGGACCTCGATTCGTAGAGCTGGGGAAGCTCCGGTTGATCTGATGCGTGGGTTAAGCGTGGAACGCATAGGGGAATGAAGTGAGGTGAAGCGAGGGGTCAGATCGTGTGGAGATCAGGGTAGAGAGGTTCGGTGGAGCTGAACTCCGGCAAACTTCGATCTGGGCCTAATCGAGCACCTACGGTCCTACTGGTTACTCTAAAGACGGGATTAAAGATTAAAAATGACAACTAAGCTACAAAACTAGATAAATCATCTCTTATACCTGGTGGTCGACCAGGGAGCAGGACCTCCGGCGAGCGGCGACCGTGGGCACTTCCTTCGACTCCTCCGACCGACTGAGACTGCCAGGAGTACCCCCCTGTCACGAGGATCCTCCAAGGGCTGGAATTGAGGGTGGAAAGCGACCGAAGGGAGACCAAAATGGGAGAGGAGGTCGAAGGGGTTATTTATAGACATGATATGCACCCTTATTGACCGGGGAACCACGAAGAATCGACAAGATAGATGGTCGATCAGGGTTGATGACGGTGATGTACAATGATCGGAGATCATTTTGTCAGAAGACGTCGATGGCCAACGATGGACGAGTCGAGCGGGAAAAAAGGAGGAAATCGGGGGACTGGACAGTTCTGACGGGAGTCAGAGGTGCAGGGGGGAGTTGACCGGAGGTCAACATTCCCTGGCCTCTGATTGGTCCACATCAGCCCGTACTTGACCTATTTATTACATGTAACAAATAAATTAATTAGATTTTGCTTAAAAAATAAAAAAATGTTTATTAATTAATGTAGTATTTATTTATGATTTTTATTTATTTTTTGATGTATTTTATTATGATTTTATTTTAATAATGTATTTACAAGTATATTTATATGTATTTATTTTTATTTTGTTTATTTTTTATTTATTATTTTATTTTCTTATTTTATACACTTATAACTTATTTTTGTGAGTATAAATATATTTTTGTTTAATTTTTAAGAGTTTATTTACATTTTTAAATAAATAGGTATAAGTATACGTAGTTATACTCATAGGTATTTTACCTATATAGTATGTATACTTTATTTATTTAATGTATTTTCTTGGTTTTTATTTTGAATTTGTATTTTAATAAGTTATATATAATATCTACATTATTATAAAAATATAGATGAATAAAGAACAAAATAATTGAATCCCCTTTTATTTATGTACATTCTTAACATAGGTGTTTTGCCTATATATTACATAAGCTTATTTTATTTTACAAATTCTTTTTGGTTTTCTTTTAATTTCAATATGTACATGCATTATACACATTATTTACAAAATTCTAAAAATATAATTTTGTAAAAATAATGGACAATGAATAAATTGAATATTTTAATCAGGCAGGCTGCACAATGGGGGTCAGAAACCTAACTTTTACAGATGGACTCCAAAAATTATGAAACCAATTTTATTAAATAGTTCTTGGAAAGCTATATACAATTAAAGGTGAGTTTGGGTGATTTGGAGTTTTTTTTGCAAGATATGGGTCTGTGAAGTTGAGATTTTGGCTTTTTATTCTGTGTATAAATTGTACACTGAGTATTATTTTTACACAAACTCTATTTTGTATTTTTATTTACATTATTATCTACAACTTTCATGTACAAAGTTTCTTTATTTGATGAATGAATATAATGTACAAAATAGGTGTCAAAAATGCATAAATAAATGCATGGATAAGTGAGGTATTTATTGTACACTGGCCCCTATCTCCCCCTATTTTATTCCTTGTCGACCAATTCCATACTGGCCTTGGTCTCGGGGTTAGGGTCATAAAATATTTGCTATATTTTATTCCTTTTTCTTTTCTTCTCTTTATTCTATAATTTTGGCATTAAAAACCTTATTTAGTGTATAATTAATACACTGAATGATGAATGCTATTATGTACAATTTGATGCTATTTACATGCATTTGCTGGGGTTTTTGAGGCCAAAATGATAGAATAAAGGTGATGAAATGGAGATTCATCACCTCCCTATACTTGCCTTTGCTAGTCCCTAGCAAACACTTATTCAATAAGTACAAAAAGAATAAAGAAAAGAAAAAGGAGAATTAAAGAAGGATAGAGTGAATAGGGGTGCTTTCAGTGCAATGCATGTCTTTATAAAATCTGAATTTGGAGCTCCTGTCAGACCTTGGGTGTAGAAGTGTGTGGAACCTAGTCGGGAACCAGTTGTAAAACACAACAGCCTTTGATAGTCACAGAACTCGGTTCAACCCACCTCAATATCCTGGTCAGAACTGGTCTACATCATACGCAAACCATTATAACTATGAAGCTGACTTGTACAGTGTAAGTGATGGTGGCTCTCCCTGAAGGATATGGTTAGATCCTCAAGCGCATCACGAAAGCGTGAGCGTCGTATCGAATACGACGAGGAGCGACTAGTCGCACTAGTTGCTCGATGCAGCGGAATTTAAAAAAAAAATTATTACGACGAGACCACATGATCCAAGAACACTTCTCGGATCGTCTCGTCTAAACCACAAACAAGTAATAGGATTACCTCTTGAAGCGTGGTTGCGATCGAGTCTCTAAACGAAGAGAGCTCCTGTCTCAAGTCCGATCCGACGGAGGAGACGCTTGCGAGCGCGGGGATGAACCACGTGCTTCTCGCAATCCATGTTGATGATCCAAGCGGCGGATCTCCTGATCTCGACACACGAGATCCGACGTCTTCTTCACAAGCGAGGCGCACCGAAGGAGACGGAGATCCACGAGCAGAAGAACGGGCAGCATAACGACGATGCCGCGGCGATGGAGAACCTCTCCATGGTATCCATGGTGGACGGCCATGAGAGGGAGAGAGAGGCTGACCTCTAAGAGAAAGAGAGAGGGAGAGAGAGATGCTTCTCAAGCATTATGTGTAAAGAGAGAGCCAAGAGTGCCTCTCTATTTATAGGGTTTTGGGATCCATGGATCTCAATCCATGTGTCATATAAAATCAATGGTTGAGATTGATTTATGACAATCCAATGGTCAAGATTGTTGTTGGTAAAAGCCAACAACTTGTGATTTAATTTTGATTAAATATATTTGATAAATCAAATATATATTAATACCAAATTAAACCAACTAAATAAGGAGTGGAAAAACAAATGAGAGCCTCCTTCCCTATTGGGAGGAGTGGACGGCCACCAATTCCATAAAGGAATTGGTGCCGCCCCCCTCTTCCCATATGGGGAGGGCAATCCCATGGATTCCCATGGGATTGCATATCTCCTTGTTTTTCTCTCAACTTATTTTCCAACAATTATTCACCAAAAAATAATTCTCAATTAATTTTGGGAATATTGCAATCTTGACATTGGAATATTGTGAATCACATTCACAACCCAAAACAAAATGTAATTTACATTTTCAATTAATTAAACAATGTGTATCCAATACACATTAATAATTAATCTACTAATATAAATTATATTTAACTCTCTCTAATACATTATAAATCACATTTATAATATATTATGAATAATTGGATATTACTATCCACATTATTCTTATCCTTGATAATTAAATCATATTTAATCATCTTGGATCTCTCATGTGTTCAAATAATATGAATCACATTCACATTATTTACATTTTTGATAATTAAATCACATTTAATTATCTAAGATAACTCTCCTTATAATATGAATCAAATTCATATTATTCATGATAATTAAATCACATTTAATTATCCATTTTCTCAATGCTCGGATACATATATCAACAATAGAATTATCCATGAACTTTTTCAAGGATAATGCGCTTTCTCCGCGAATACTTGGAGATAAGGACAGGGCGATTGTATTGTTCCACGTATAGTGACATGGATATTGAGATCACATCTCAAATCCAGATCTCGGGCCTCCCATAGATGCTTGATTAAATCAAGACCGCAAATCTAATCTTCTCATTGAATCTGAATCACATTCAGATCAATGTCCAACATTTGGACTAAGATCAGATTACTTCTCTACTGAGAGGAGTCACTAAAATCCAGACCCGTTTCATCACTCCCTAGGAATGGAAGCGTCATGGTTATACAATCGTTTATGATCACATCACCCTCAGGTATTCCTAATACCTGTACATCCTGCATACTGGAAGACTCAGAATAAACCCGAAGTATTAGATCAACTTTGCACTGTCTACTTCTGAGTTCTATCAGTAAGTTTCTCATTTGATCATTGGGAGTCGGTATCGATCATATACTTTCCAAAAGCATATATCATACCTAGGTCTTGATCATATACTTTCCAAAATTATATATCAAAACTACAAATTCAGTCAAGCTTCCAAAGCGAGACGACCGTGCGCACGGAATTTGATTCTTCCCAATATCTCATGAGTGAGCTCATGTCTTCCGGTTCATTAGTGAACCTGTATGATCCCTTTGAGAGATCGTATTACTCATATGCCCTTATATGCACACCAGTGCGCCGGTGTATAGACCTTGATTAGGCCATCAACCTATTGGTCTGCCAAATGTACATACTCAGACATATAGCAACACATCTGTCTCCGGTCAGAGGATGTGTGCCTATATCATGACAGCATATGATATAGGACTTTGGTTATCTCGATATCGTTAAGTAAACTCTTTGACCTAACTTATCCGACACCTCTGAATCTCTATTCCTATGCAGAGGACCTGCATCAAGAGGTCGGTCAGATATCAACCTAAATGAGATAGGATTGCCATCTCCTACTCAGGCTGGAGATCATCTCTTAATAATCATTTGACGGTGCTTGATGAGTCCTCAATCTAACTCATTAGATATTCATCTAAGCACCAGCCTCTATGATTCAATAATTGAATCAACAGCTGTATGATCATTAAGATGGCCATGGTACATAACCCTAATTGTACTAAGGGACCTATTATGCAAACTATGTACTCTTTATTTCAGATTAAGGAGTGAATTGCAATAACATTTATTGCATAATGGCTCGCCGTGGGCTCGCATGTCCAACAATCTCCCACTAGCCCAAAGAGCCATTAATGGGCTAATCATTTAAACCCACACTCATGTGACAATCATAGGCTATTTAGAAAATAGCAAGGTAAGCTGATCAGTCACTCCGTTCCCAAGAGACTACGCCAAGTCCTTTTACGGCAATTGCATATCTCCTAGTAACAGTGCTCGCATCCAATTCGAATGTTGCATCTCATGCAACCGATACTCAATTTTGTTGGTTATAGTGTCCTTGACACTACATCTTATTAATTATCATAACCAGTATTCCCATAATCCTTATTAGAATACCTTCATTCCTGGAGATCTCTATCTCCTAAGGTATCTACAGTTAAGACCATCATAGATCACTATCTACAAGATCTTAAACTTTTGAAGATAAGACTTTGAGATCACTATCTCCAAGTTTTATCATCTTTGAAGATATTATTATTATTACTGCAATCAAGTGTTTTATCTCCATAGTAGGATTAGTAACAGTTTACTACTCCCACTGCATGGTAGACATCTGGTTCTTGTACACATCTAGAATACATTCAGCTTCTTATAACTAATGCACAAGTGCAAGCAGTTCTAGCATTCACTTCCTCAACTCTTTGAGGTGCTATCCCTCTAGACAGGTCACTACCACATCTTAAGGGAAGGAAGCTTTTCTTGGAATTGTCCAGAAAATGGAATAAGTCCAAGGTGTACTACTAATGCGACAGTCCCAATACCCTCTTCTCTTTGCTTCTGAACAACTTCAGAACTAATATCTAAGAGGTATCCTTGAGATCATATCTCGAGGTATGGGATAACCAGATTATAAAACACTTATTATTTATTCTTATATCATTCTAAATGATTAGAATAATAGATACATTAAGCACGATGAACACAATGGCACTCCCACTAAGCTTCACATGGTTCATCAAGATTTTATCTGAAATCACAACATTTATAATTTCATCAAATCTTATGTTCCATCTACAAGAAACTTATTGGAGTCCAAATATGGAGTTCTTCAGCTGGAACACCTTGCTTTCCTCAACCATGAAGCCCTGGGGCTACTTCATATGAATATCCTTAGAGAGGTATTCATAGAGGAATGCAATCTTGACTCACATCATGAAGATGTTAAAGACAAGTTGTGTAGCTATAGTTAGCAATATTCTGGTGGGTTAAAGCAAGGCCACTGGAGAGCAAGTCTCATCGGAAGCGATGTCTTCTCTTCGGTGTGTAGCTCATGGCTACGAACCGTGCTTTGAAGGTCTCTACCTTCTCATCAGGTTCCCTCTTTCTATTGAAGATCCATTTAGACCTTAATGGGTCTTACCCATAGAGGTGGATCCTCGAGGGTCCATATACAACACTTGTATATGAAGTCTACATTAGACTTTTATTGCTAACATCCATCTATCCATGTCATGATCCTTAGGAGCTTCATCACATGAAGTCCAATCATTTTCACATGGAATACATCCTCAAACTTATTTGAAGAAGTATTAGTGTTTCATCTTCAATTATTCTTTTTGTTTCCAATTTCAGGAGTCTCATTATCTTTTCAAGATTAAATGAGTTTCTTTACTTCATTTTCATCTTGATTCTCAAGAGAGTCATCCTACAAGAATCATATTCTCAAAGATGTTCCTAATGAAGTAGCACTCTCTAGGGCTAGATTCCAGCTTTCTTGCATGGAACCTTATTAAGTATATAAAGCAGTCTCTACTACATACATATCTTAGAAACTTAAGAGATAATTATGCTAGGATTAATCATTGATTAAATCATGTCACACATGATCAATTGTATCTCCCTACAACTCCTTTGAGTTAAGGTTCATTAGGAGGATTGAGATAGGAATTGATATTCATATCTCCATAAGGTATTTCTTGAATTCATCTAATAGGTAAAGGCTACCTTGGTTAGATCAAATTCATTTCATCTTTCTTCAAACTTTGGTTCTAAACCAAAAATTGTGAAATCTTTGAACATTTCAAAGTTTTCTAAGTGAAGAGAAGAAATCTCATATCACAAATAATCACTAATAGATATCACATATCCACAATGTTTATTCTGATATAGATGATTCACATACATCAATATGTGTGAGATCTTGAATACCTTAACATCTTACACCTTTCCCAAAGAGGGGTGTATTGGACATTTTTACCTTGAATACAATATTCATAAGTATGTGAGATTTGAATCTTTAGATAATCTAAAGTTTCATGTCTTACTAGTCCATTGATCTCATCAACAGACATATGTCCAAAAACTTGATGCCAGATCATTGTCAAGATGATCTTCATCCTCCTATTGATCTTTAAAGGTTTAATTTTCAGTATTAGAAATCTTAATGAACCATTCATTAATTTTCTAATAGAGTCCACTAGATTTTAGATTACTATCTGAAATATCTCCATCATAACTCTTTATGATAGATTTATCACAGAATTCATGTTTATATCCAACAATTAGAAATAAACAATGAGTGTATTTTAATATCTAGGTCGTAGAGACATTCTCTAAGACTAAGGGCTCCCACTGAAAATATTCATTGATCCAATGGAAATTGTTGCAACACTTGCATCACTCCCAACATGATGATCATTAAACCTTAAGATCAAATTATTCTAATACAGATGCAACCAATTGCAAGTGTCATTAGAAAATTGAGATACAATTATTAGACTTTATCTTATCAAATAAGTAAGTCAATATCAATGATTATATGTAGATTAATCTGATGCACTATCTGATTCCTTCTCTAAGGATTCTAGACAGATTTGATAGTCAATACATCAATTTATTGCAGTATTGGCATTCATCCAACTCTTTGGATGTCATATGGAAGTTACAGAAATACAGTTAACCTTTTGACTATATTTCTTGCTTGGGTCCAACCCATGCTTCCACTGCGCTCCCTTTATCTATAAGCAACCATTGCTTAAGACTAAGGGCCTCTTATGTTAAAATCAAAAATTTCAATATAAGAGTATTTCAACATTTATACAAGCTTCATTTAAGTTCATACAATATGAATATTATGAACCTTCATGAATGACTAGAGTAAAGATAGTAGAATGATGACGCTCATCACCTACATCCATCTAAACTCTTTAAAATAGGTTCAGGTAGGTATTCAAATAATTTGAATACATCATCTCTTATAGAGCTACCATTCTACATGATGTAGAGAACCATGTCATTCATGATTAAATGTCAAGAGCACACATGTATGCCAGAATATCTTTATTGATTTTATAAGTATTAATTTGATAATTACGATCATCATCGACATGTCACTTCAAAAGTACATTCGATAAGATCAAGACTTATAGAGACATACAAACCCTAGGGTTTTAGTCCTATTGTCTTATTTAATTATCACTTCTCATTATTATGAGGAATCTTGCACATTGCAACCACATATATTATGTGTCCAATCGCAAGTACAATATCTGGATTATAGGGTCCAATCCACGATATTTTACGGGTTATTATTGAGTATAATATTGAGTGGGTTTAATGAAGGATTATCTGAAATAAGAAATTTGCATGAGTGTATATATTTATATATACATGTTTTACTTTCAATTAGGAATTTTATAT
Source organism: Ottelia alismoides (assembly GCA_037367405.1). Classification (NCBI taxonomy): domain Eukaryota; kingdom Viridiplantae; phylum Streptophyta; class Magnoliopsida; order Alismatales; family Hydrocharitaceae; genus Ottelia; species Ottelia alismoides. The sequence goes on from JAZKJV010011100.1 coordinate 280,277, forward strand.
CAAAGTTGTCTTGCCATGTCAACAATGAAAGTTCATTCCCTTAATCACTTTCAATGTAAGAGATATACTTACCATCATATCTCAAGCAAGATCTGGGATCTCCTTCCTTATCTTTGTTGCATCCCAATAATATGAGAACCTACAACTCGGATAAAAAGAAGCGGGAACACATTTCGCCTTGCAAGTCCAACTTGCATCTCCCAATTCGGTCTTTAATACCCGGGCCCACCACCCCTAAGGTGATGTTGACCCGTCATTAATTTAACCAACCGTCAACAGGAATACAACTCGCTATGCGCAATCCAATATCGCCCCAATAATATGAGGACCCGATATTGGGGTCACTATGCATACGTCCTTACTCTTTCGATAAGCGACGAGCCCGATCCAAATGGATCATATGCGGGAGCTGTCACTTCGGACAGGCGTCTCCCACATATAATATCTGGCGACGAAACCCTTCGCCTTGACGGGAGACCATGGATGTCACTTATGTGATCCTCCATATCTTATTCAAATTAAATTAATTTCTATGAATCACATTTATATAATTAATTCTTCCAAGGGAATTATTAACTCTAATCATATTAGAGTATTCTTAATTGGACATAATTAACTTAATCATATTAAATTTATTATCAATCCAATTTAATCAATCAAACTTAATTTTATGCTTGAATATACATATATGATATTATTCTCAAAATACGTATTAATTCGAATTTTAATAATTAGAAAAATACATCATAATCCCTCGGACATTATCCCGGCCCTACCCGCTGTCATGGCCAGTACCGACGGGAGTGGGGCGGACCACATACGTTGCAACCCGCTGACCAGCGATCCCCGACTAGACACCATATCCACCTCGGGAAAGGATAATGCCAAATTGATTATTTTGTACTTGAGATGATCATCGGTTCTTCAACCGAAATTATACCATATAGTAATCAAAACAATTTTGATTTTAAGGAAATTTGCTAGGCAAATTCCCAAGTCCTATTCAAGCAAGAAGTTTGATGATTGTAATTCCAATTAAGGTTTAGATCAAATCTAATCAACTAATTGGTTGGGGCCAAGTCAATTAGGCAAATAATCATGTTTCAATATTTCACAAATATTTTTCAAGATTATTTCACGAAATTAACAATTAATTTCACTAATTGACAATCACTTGGTTCTAGATTAGGAAAGCAATTTCAGCAGTGACCCCTACTTACTAAAATTGGCATATCTCAATCATATTAAATCCAAATTAAGCAAAGTCAATTTCTAAAGTTTGCTAATTTGATTTAGGACAGAACCTAAGTGATGTTTCACGATTTAGAGGCAAGTCTAAACAGTAATTAACACTTTAATCACGTTCAGATTCACAGTTCCCGCAACAGTGCATACATGTTCATTAAAACTACCATATCAAGAGCATACGAAATCCGATTTACGCAAACTCAGATACTATGGTTTCCTTATTTAATGGGGAACAAAATTTAAGTGCTATTTTCGTTTTTAAACTATTTAAACATGGCCGAAAAATTGCACTAAACAGATCTGCGAAATCAAATGCGATAAAAAACTTTCGCGACCTTAACGAACCCAAGTCGTCCTCAGTTAGCGAATCATATTCGAAACCATCAACCTGTCTCTGATACCACTTGAAGGATATGGTTAGATCCTCAAGCGCATCACAGAAGCGTGAGCGTCGTATCAAATACGCGGGGATGAACCACGTGCTTCTCGCAATCCATGTTGATGATCCAAGCGGCGGATCTCCTGATCTCGACACACGAGATCCGACGTCTTCTTCACAAGCGAGGCGCACCGAAGGAGACGGAGATCCACGAGCAGAAGAACGGGCAGCATAACGACGATGCCGCGGCGATGGAGAACCTCTCCATGGCATCCATGGTGGACGGCCATGAGAGGGAGAGAGAGGCTGACCTCTAAGAGAAAGAGAGAGGGAGAGAGATGCTTCTCAAGCATTATGTGTAAAGAGAGAGCCAAGAGTGCCTCCATATTTATAGGATTTTGGGATCCATGGATCTCAATCCATGTGTCATATAAAATCAATGGTTGAGATTGATTTATGACAATCCAATGGTCAAGATTGTTGTTGGTAAAAGCCAACAACTTGTGATTTAATTTTGATTAAATATATTTGATAAATCAAATATATATTAATACCAAATTAAACCAACTAAATAAGGAGTGGAAAAACAAATGAGAGCCTCCTTCCCTATTGGGAGGAGTGGACGGCCACCAATTCCATAAAGAAATTGGTGCCGCCCCCCTCTTCCCATATGGGGAGGGCAATCCCATGGATTCCCATGGGATTGCATATCTCCTTGTTTTTCTCTCAACTTATTTTCCAACAATTATTCACCAAAAAATAATTCTCAATTAATTTTGGGAATATTGCAATCTTGACATTGGAATATTGTGAATCACATTCACAACCCAAAACAAAATGTAATTTACATTTTCAATTAATTAAACAATGTGTATCCAATACACATTAATAATTAATCTACTAATATAAATTATATTTAACTCTCTCTAATACATTATAAATCAGATTTATAATATATTATGAATCATTGGATATTACTATCCACATTATTCTTATCCTTGATAATTAAATCATATTTAATCATCTTGGATCTTTCATGTGTTCAAATAATATGAATCACATTCACATTATTTACATCTTTGATAATTAAATCACATTTAATTATCTAAGATAACTCTCCTTATAATATGAATCAAATTCATATTATTCATGATAATTAAATCACATTTAATTATCCATTTTCTCAATGCTAGGATACATATATCGACAATAGAATTATCCATGAACTTTTTCAAGGATAATGCGCTTTCTCCGCGAATACTTGGAGATAAGGACAGGGCGATTGTATTGTTCCACGTATAGTGACATGGATATTGAGATCACATCTCAAATCCAGATCTCGGGCCTCCCATAGATGCTTGATTAAATCAAGACCGCAAATCTAATCTTCTCATTGAATCTGAATCACATTCAGATCAATGTCCAACATTTGGACTAAGATCAGATTACTTCTCTACTGAGAGGAGTCACTAAAATCCAGACCCGTTTCATCACTCCCTAGGAATGGAAGCGTCATGGTTATACAATCGTTTATGATCACATCACCCTCAGGTATTCCTAATACCTGTACATCCTGCATACTGGAAGACTCAGAATAAACCCGAAGTATTAGATCAACTTTGCACTGTCTACTTCAGAGTTCTATCAGTAAGTTTCTCATTCGATCATTGGGAGTCGGTATCGATCATATACTTTCCAAAAGCATATATCATACCTAGGTCTTGATCATATACTTTCCAAAAGTATATATCAAACCTACAAATTCAGTCAAGCTTCCAAAGCGAGACGACCGTGCGCACGGAATTTGATTCTTCCCAATATCTCATGAGTGAGCTCATGTCTTCCGGTTCATTAGTGAACCTGTATGATCCCTTTGAGAGATCGTATTACTCATATAACCTTATATGCACACTAGCGCGCCGGTGTATAGACCTTGATTAGGCCATCAACCTATTGGTCTGCCAAATGTACATACTCAGACATATAGTAACACATCTGTCTCCGGTCAGAGGATGTGTGCCTATATCATGACAGCATATGATATAGGACTTTGGTTATCTCGATCTCGTTAAGTCAACTCTTTGACCTAACTTATCCGACACCTCTGAATCTCTATTCCTATGCAGAGGACCTGCATCAAGAGGTCGGTCAGATATCAACCTAAATGAGATAGGATTGCCATCTCCTACTCAGGCTGGAGATCATCTCTTAATAATCATTTGACGGTGCTTGATGAGTCCTCAATCTAACTCATTAGATATTCATCTAAGCACCAGCCTCTATGATTCAATAATTGAATCAACAGCTGTATGATCATTAAGATGGCCATGGTACATAACCCTAATTGTACTAAGGGACCTATTATGCAAACTATGTACTCTTTATTTCAGATTAAGGAGTGAATTGCAATAACATTTATTGCATAATGGCTCGCCGTGGGCTCGCATGTCCAACACTCCCCAACAGAAATGACAAAGGAGCTAACTTCTCCAGAATGACAACCCAATGATTCCCCAATACAACAGCTCTTTCCTCGAGGAGCAGGGTATTCTCTTCTAAGTTCAAGTGGCAACCACCTTAAGAGGAGGGGGTGAAGAGAAGAATGGACGGTAGCCAGTGTAGCTACCTATCCTGGGATGCAAGACCAGTGTAGTCAAGTCATCCAGCTGCAGGCTCACATATTTGACTTTGGAACTCAAGCTTGCTTATTGGCTTTACAACATATGTACATACTTTGCAGGCATTTTATTCTTGTACAGGCCTGACCATATTTTTTTTTCGAAATACTATACACAGCAGCATTTACATAAGGAGTTTTTCCTATTGAGCTCGTTGACTATCCCACTTTTGAAGCTTTATCGCAACCCACAATCTCCTGTCTTTAGACCTCATGGCTATTGAACCAGGTTGGGGTGCACTTCCCTCCCTAGACGAGGATGAATGTTTCCACCTGTGTGCGTCTCAGACTGGCAAATCCAACCCCCTCACCACTCCAACTGAGTTGAGCCAAGTGAAAGGTGCAAGCGTCCAAGTTAGGTCACGGTCGGCAAGAGTCACGCGTGTGTCTCGAAAAGTTCTAGTTAATCAGTTGAGGTGACTTGAACCCAACCTTGATTTCTCAAAGAATTAAGTCTGCATAGACCTGAAGTACCTTAAACCTAGTTCCCGTAAGGTTCCAGTGCAGTTAGGTGCGGTAAGGTCTAACCAAGCTCCAATTTAAGACTTTATTGGACTGATTCAATCATCAAGCTCACTCAAAAAGAATATGAATGGTATGCTCATGCTATGCACAATGAATGATGCAATTTTTCACAAAGATTTTACAAGAATCAAAGAATCTTTTTACACAAAGAATTTTTCGTAAATAAAAAGCTTGACACATACATGGGCGTACCGCCTTGTTTACAAAAGGTATGGATTTTTAAAGACTTAATAGATTTTAATGAAGTACTTTATTCAGGTTGTTCAGAAAGAACTTTATGTATCTTATTCATAAGTGTTTGTAATGATGCTTTTATTTCTCAGATCCAGTTTGAAAATAATTTTTGCAAACTATAGTACACGATAATTTTTGCAATCATTTACACACATTTGAAAACTATTTTTGCAAAGATATTTCACACTATATACATTTTTCACAATTTTGACAAACATTTTTCAAAACCTTTGCACATAGGTTTTTCAAATCCTTTCTTTCACACAAAGAAAAATTTTTTCAATCCAAACAATTTTACACAGGTTGAAAACATTTCACAGCAAATTTTTCAAACAGTTCACACTATTTTTCAAATCATACTGTATAAGTATCTAACCTGATTTATTAATCAGTATAAACAAAAGAAGTAAACTGTATTTGATGTATAATATGGTTTTGGCTTTTATAAGCTTATTTCGGGATTGTTCTTATTTTTGTATGTGACATTTTCGTGCAGACTCCTCAGACTTATTCAAGAATCATTTTCACCAGAGTTTTGAAAACTATAGTCCAAAATAATTTTGCAAACATGTACACGCATTTGAAAAATGATTTTTGCAATAGATTTTACACAGCATAGATAGGTTTTTCAGAACAATTTGCAAATCCATTTTTACAATCATTTGCACACTGATTTTCACACATTTTGATTTCACTCAAAGAAAATAAATTTTACACACAAAACTGATTTTTCAAAGGTTGAATACTTGTACACACTATTTTTCAAGCAATTTTCACAATATTTTTCAAAGAAACATTTTGCAGAAAATGATTTTCGTGACTCAATAATCAGTATAAGTACAAAGAGTCTGAGGATCTCACAATCATCTTTTATTATTATAGAATTACTTATTGCTTTTTAGATTGAGTTGATGTTTTATTTTTCAGTATGAGTTATGGCTTATAGTATATACATGGTATATACGACCCCCCTATACATCGCTTGAGCTATGTCCTCATAGATCGAAGAGAAAAGAGAAGACATAACTCGTACTGAGTATTGACAAGTCTAAAGAATATATGAATAAAGAATGAATGAATGAGAAGTTGACTGTCCCCCCTATACTTAGGATCAAATAATCCTAAGTATAACAGACTGTACAAAAAGCAGGGAGGGTCAGGGTGGGAATACACAGATCATACTCAGATTATCTCCCCCTATACTTAGGGTAAGATACTCCTAAGTATAGACAAGAAGAGGAGACAATGGAGAGGATCAGAATGAAATGAAAAATGCGGGGTGCACATCCCCCTATACTTAGGACAAAGTACGTCCTAAGTATAGAAAACTGTCTACAAGGGTGGCACATACAAAGAGAAAATAGAAAAGGAAACGAAGAAAAGAAGAAAATCAGATAAACAGTGGTTGGAGTATATCGTCTGAATCTTTTGATGCTTCAGTTGTTGTGGAGATGTCATCATGGTGCACTAGCTGGATGGAGTCAACAACGGCCAAGAATGCATCTGGTTCGAGGTAAGGTTTTAGGAGGTGGCCATTGATGACGAAGGGTTGTGCGTCAGGGGACAATTCTGATATGGCAATACTTCCATTGTCACACACTTCACAAACTCGAAATGGCCCTGTCCACTTACTCTTCGATTTGCCTGGGAATATCCGCAACTTTGCATCAAATAACCACACTTTCTGTCCGATATCAAAGGTCTTTCGTCTGATGTGCCAGTCACGCCAGCGTTTCACCTTCTCTTTGTACATCAAGGTATTATTGTATGCATAGTCTCGGAATTCCAAGAGCCTGTTCAGATCATCTTTTTTCTTCTGACCACTTTTGCGTGAGTCCAATTGCAACTGTTAACTGCCCATAAGGATTTGTGAATTAATTCAACTGGCAATGGCACAGCTTTCCATATACAAGACGGTAGGGCGACATGCCCAAGGGAGACTTGTAGGCGGTTCGGTAAGCCCATAGGACCGAGTCCAAGAGTTGAGACCAGTCCTTTCTGTTTGGCCTAACAAGTTTCTGCAGGATAGTCTTGATTTCTATGTTTGATAACTCTGCCATGCCATTGGTCTGAGGATGGTAAGGAGACGCGACACGATGATCGATGACATACTCCTTCGTTAACTTCTTGACCTCTTTGTTAATGAAGTGGCTACCCCCGTCTGATATGAGTATTTTCGGTATCCCGAACCGCGAAATGATATTCTTCTTCAGAAACTGGCATACTGTTCGGCTGTCGGCAGCTCGAACGGGGATAGCTTCAACCCAACGAATCACGTAATCGACGGCAAGAAGGATGTTCTCAAAACCTTGACTGTTAGGGAACGGTCCCCTGAAGTCAATGCCCCATGCATCGAAAACATCTGCTATCTGAATGATTTTCAGGGTTGGCAGTAAGTGTACCTTTCAATCTCTGACAGTCAATACATCTTTTGACAAACTCTAATGCATCCTTAAATAATGTCGGCCACCAGAAGCCACGTTGAAGTACTTTTGCTGCCGTATGATCTCCATAGTGATGTCCACCAGATTCGAGCAAGTGACAATGATCTAGGACACTAGATTGCTCCTCCTGAGGGATGCACCTTCGCCAAATGCAATCCGCTCCATCCCTGAATAAAAGAGGATCCTCCCATTGGTAAAAGCGGATGGTCGAAATGAATTTGTTTTTCTGATTCTTCGTCCAATCTGACGGCGTTACCCCAGAGGCGAGGTAGTTGACTAGATCAGCATACCAAGGAAGAGAATCCACAGCAAGGATTGATTCGTCAGGAAAGGTTTCTGTGATAGGTGCATTGTTCAGAGGAGGCTCATGCTGCTCTATTCTGGAGAGATGGTCTGCTACCACATTTTGATCTCTAGGCTTGTCCTTGATTTCCAAATCAAATTCCTGGAGGAGAAGGATCCAACGAATCAGTCTTGGCTTGGCAACCTTCTTCTGCTGTAGGTACCGGATAGCAGAGTGGTCTGTAAAAATTGTGACTTTTGATCCCAACAAATAGGATATGAACTTCTCAAGGGCGAAAACCACAGCCAGCAATTCTTTCTCAGTCACTGTATAATTTCTTTGTGTTTCATCTAATGTTCTGCTGGCATAGTGAATGGTGTAGGACGCTCTCTCTTTCCTTTGCCCAAGAACAGCCCCGACTGCAAAGTCTGACGCATCGGTCATTATCTCAAAGGGAAGAGACCAGTCCGGCGGCAGCAAGATTGGAGCCTGAGTAATAAGCTCCTTCAACTGATTGAAAGCAAGGAGAACCTGCTGATCTACATTGAACTCTGTTTCCTTGCATAAAAGTTCTATCAGAGGTCGGGCAATGCGGTTGAAATCCTTGATGAATCGCCGGTAGAATCCCACATGCCCCAGGAATGACCTCACATTCTTCACTTATTGAGGTGGCTGGAGATTTGAAATAACATCCACCTTCACCGGGTCGACTTCCATGCCATGTTTGGAAACGACATGACCCAGCACAATGCCTTCAGTGAACATGAAGTGGATCTTTTCCCATGAAAGCACTAAATTTACTTCTCGGCACTTCTGAAGCACTCTGTCTAGGTGCTCAAGACACGAATCAAAACTAGGTGCCGAACAGGCAAGTGAATGTAGTCTTCTCTTGATCTTCAAGGGCGATTACCACTTGGTTGTACCCGGAATACCCATCCAAAAAGCAGAAGAACTCCTTGCCTGCGAGTCTTTCCAAAACTTGATCGATGAATGGCAAGTAAAAGTGGTCCTTCTTCGTTGTTGCATTAAGACGGCGGTAGTCAACACACACCCGCCAGGATGTTGGTACCTGAGTGGAAATTTCCTCTCCTTTGTCATTTGTAACCACGGTAAGCCCAGCTTTCTTTGGAACTACATGCAGTGGGCTTACCCATTTTGAGTCGGAGATGGGATAGATGAAGCCTGCATCACACCATTTCATTATCTCCTTCATGACGACGTCTCGAAGGTTAGGGTTCAGCCTTCTTTGGAATTCGCGGGACGGCTTGGCGTCTTCTTCTAGATAGATGTGGTGTGAACACAAGGCTGGATTTATCCCTCGGAGATCTGATACGCTCCAACCAAGTACCTTGCGGTTCATTTCCAAAACCTCGAGAAGACGAGATTCCTGATCCGGATTCAGCCTACTGCTGATGATGAACGGATACATTTGTTCTTCACCCGCAAGGAAAGCATACTTCAGGCCTGCAGGAAGTGGCTTGAGTTCTGGTGTTGATCTGTCCAACTTGTTGGTCACTTCAAACACTATGCTGGTGGTGGGATGTATTTCCTTGAAGCAGCTACCATCCTCATCATTTTGTTGAGATCGTGGTGATGTGCCGAACGATTCTGCGCTAAGCTGATCGTGTTCAGTTTGGAGTGAATGATCAATAAGATGCGCCTGCATCTGAGAATCAGTCTCCCAAGAATCATCGGAGCATAAGCTAACTGCGCTTTCCAAGTCCTCCTCAAGAGTGAGGATTTCTCGGGTCCATTCATCGTCCAATGATAAGGATGAGTCTCTGATTTCCGCAATGAAGTCACAGTCTGCTTCACGTGCTGGCTGGCTCTCATCAGTCGTGGCATTCGGTTCTCTATTCATGTTCATAGTGATTTGCTGGGTGTTCGAGCTGAAAGTAATCTTGCCAGACCCGTAATCAACCACGGTACCTGAAGTACGAAGGAATGGTCGTCCAAGGATGATAGGGGTCTGGAGTAGAGGTGCAGGTGAGTCCATATCAAGGACTACAAAATCGGTTGGAAATTGCATCTCCTGCACTTTAACTACGACGTCTTCCAAAAGACCTCGGGGCCGCTTGACGGATCGGTCAGCGAACTGAAGGATCATGCGTGTCTGCTTGAGCAGACCCAGCCCAAATTCTTGCATTATGGATGAGGGCAGATGGTTGATGGAAGATCCACTGTCAAGGAGAGTGCGCTCGAAGACCTGGTCGAAAATCTCACAACTGATCAGAGGTGCTCCTGTATCTTGCTTCTTCTGTGGGACGTTACTGATAGCTGCTACCGTGGCCAAGGTGAGGACATGCTTCTCAACTTGCTGGCATTTGTTCTTTCTTGATGGGTGACGCTTGCTGGTACATACCTCCTTTAGTCCTTTCTTCACGGCTGGCATGTACTCAACGGACTTTCGTAAGGGAATCTCAACGATTAAATTGTCAATTATTTCCACAACTCCTGGATCAGACAATGCACTTTTTCGTTTTGCAATTTTTTTGGACTTTTCTATTGCATGAGGAAAAGGAATATGTACATCTCTAGCAGGTAAAATAGAGTTCTTATTTACATCAAAATCATCGCCCATAGAATGTTGTACATCCGAACTACAAAAAGGAGTACAAACTGTATCCTGGTGTGTTGGTGCTGAGGGGCGAGCAAAAAGTGTAGCGTCTGCTCCGTCGGCTGGCGAGGATCGGTTGCCGCTGGCGGCTCCTCCAATGCTGGTGCGACTTCGCTTCGGCTGCAAACTTCTTTTTGGTGTTTTTGGTTTTGCTAATTTTTTTGAATTTTTAGCTGAGGCTGCTGCAAATGCACGACTGCTGGACTGGCTTCTCATTCTTCTTCCTCCTCACCTGCCCCTGTAGCTGGCACGGCTGATGTGGAAGATGACGATCCACTTGTTTCTTTATTCACCCCAATCTTGGTGGCAGGTGGAGGCAAGGCCCTACCGCTCCTGAGAGTAACAGCATTAGAATAAGCAGTAATATCATTGTCAGACACGGACAGGACATCACAATCTACCTGCTCTTTTTTCTTGAAATTATTGGGGTTGGATTCGACCTGAGCCGGGATGGTGGTTCGGGTGGCGGTTAGGTCGTCAAGATGCTTGGTCATTTCCGCTAGCCCTTTGACAAGCTGGGCCAGACAATCCATGGTGGGGTTCGCAGGGGGTACTTCAGTGGGTTCAGCGTGCAGACCACACTGTTGTTGCATAGATGGGTGTGGAGGTTGTTGCTGGTGGTGCTGGGGTGGTGCAGGAAGTTGAAGTTGTTGATACGAGTGAGGAGGATACTGCTGATATTGCTGAGAGGGAGCAGCCGCATACTGGTTATACGGTTGTGGGTGGCGGTACTGCGACTGCTGGTACGGCTGATTCTGCCTCCATTGATTTGGATATTGGGGAGGCTGATGGTACTGCTGGTTAGGCTGAGAGGACTGTCCAAAGCGACCACCCTGAGGTTGGTGGTATTGCCGATTGGCAGGTGGCTGACCCTGGGGTTGTCCAATAGGACGGGTCGGCTGTGCATCATTGGTCCATACCCCGTTCACTTCCTGAATCAGGGGTGGTGGTGGGAAAACTGGATCAGGCCCTGAAAGAAACTCTGGTTGGTACACAACCATCTGCTGCTGCGGCTGGCCCTGGTCGGGTGGCTGCACGTAGTATACATGCTGGACTGTCGGTGGCTGCTGGCTCGGCTGAGGCTGATGCTGCAGTTGCTGCTCGTCCTTCTTCTCAACTGGAGCTTCGGATGGTGTTGCCGACTGAACAGAGTTGATGGTGCCCACTAACAGTTCAAGATACTTGTTGATCTGATCAAGCTTGTCTAAGTTCTGGGTCCTCTTCTCGATCACAACGAGTTTCTCTAGATCCTGTGATCGCTTTTCGATGATATCAACTTTCGAGAGATGGCCCCCGATGATACTGAGGTTGGAGCTCTCATCTCTCTCTGCCTCCTTGGACGTATCCATGTGTACTTGCTTCTGGAGGATCCGGGGCTGCTTCTGATATGCCTTAGATGAAGAGAGGGTGGCCTCTCCTTCGGCCATTTCTTCAAATATATGCCAGACTACATCTTCATCCTTGTTAAAATGTGAGCCCCCACATGTTGCGTCAACGAGCCTTTGGCTTTCAATGTTCAATCCCCCAAAGAAGTGCTGGACCAAGCTGGTCTTCGGAATATCATGATGGGGACACTTCTCCTGTAGGTCAGTGAATCTCTCCATTGCTTCATGTATCGACTCATGGGGTCCTTGGGAGAAATTACTGATTCGGGCTCACATCTGGTTGAGCCGACCGAGAGGATAATACTTATGAAAGAAGGCTGACTTCAGCTCCTCCCAGGTCGTCACAACCTTCCCCAGATGGTTGACCCAATAGAGGGCCTTGTCTTGTAGGCTGAAGGGGAACGCCATCATCTTGACAATGTCCAGAGGGACATTGGGATAGTGAGTAGTGCGGCAAATGCAGGAAAATTGCTGCAGGTGAATGTACGGCTCTTCACTGGTATTTCCATGGAATGCAGGGAGAAGAGCAATGAACTGGGGCTTCAGCTCAAAGTGAGCGTGTACCGGCGGAATGAGGATCCACTCGGTCATCTGGCTGTCTCCCGGATTGTATGTTTCTTTAAGTGTAGGTTTGGGTGGTGGTGGAAATTCTGGATCATCATCTGGACCACCACCTCCACCTCCACCTCCTCCTCCTCTGCCTCCTCTGCCTCTGCCTCCTCCTCCCTCGTCTCGGTTCATCATATCATTCAACATATCCTGAAAGGCTGTCTGCGTGAGGGCCTGCTCGGTCAGCTGCTATTGGATGGCCTGGATAGATGCCCGTAGCTGTGCATTGACTTGATTCTGAACTAGCAGATGTCCCTCTGGTTGGGGTGGCTGCTGACCCTTGCCCTTTCCTCCGGGAGCCATATCAGGGTCTGAGTCGGACGAAATAAACTCCGGAGTAGTCTCCTGGGCTCGCTCTGTCTTCTATCTGCATAATGAGATAGTCCAAATCAGATCTCTTGCAATTGTGTTCAGCTGTCGTGATGAAGCTGGAATTCAGGTCAACCCCAGCATGTTGTGAATGGAAAAAAATGTAGACTGTAATCGACTTCCATTCACAACGGCGAAGGTGGGACAAAAGTGATCCCAGTTTATTGGGTGGCCAAGAGGAAGGTAGAAAACGAGGAGTTTGGAGATCGATCCGCAAAGTCCGGATCGGGTTCTCGGGAATCGCCTCGAACTTATTGGCGAAGTTGAGTTCATGGAATCGATGTGGGTGTCGGCACGGTCCCGACGGAAACCATCCATGGATCAACTTTGCGAAGCACAAGAGAAGATCGGATGTTGGAAGAAAGATACGATGATCAACGAGGAATAAAAGGAGTGTAAAACAGTAGAGAGGCTCGGTTGAGCGGGGTGGTCAAAGGGGGAAACAACAAAATGTGCGCAAAGGCGCGGGATTTGATCTTTGAACCTTAATCTAGATCTATACAAACACAATACAAAATTGGGTTCACCAACTCACGCCATGTGAAGCCGTGAAAGTTCGGCTATTTATTATCTTTTCATTTTTAGAGTTGTGATTTCAGGCATATCTTATAATAAGTCCTTAGTACGCTACCCTATAGGAGAGAGAGTACTGCCAGAAGAGTATCCCGTACTTGTCCTCCTCCTATGTAACCTGTAGTCTGTACTTTTTGGAGTCCTTGTAACCCTTCCTGGATCCCTACTCAGCCAAAGAAATAGAGAGAGGAAGCCGATAGACGAAACCAATACTTCGGTTCTCGCTCGCAACGGAATCACCCGTGAGCGTGCAAGAACCTACTCAGACGGAGGACAATGAGACAGACACCCCCGTGAAGGTGTGGCCTACGCTCAATACTTCGGACAGGGTCGATGCTCTACACAACAGAGAGTCATCATTGGTGACCAAGCCATACTTGCCTATGTACGATAGAAGCGCCATTACTTCGGAAATCCAGGAGATACACAAGGCAGTTGCAGACTGGGTTTTTGGCTTTAATCCTTAGGGGGGCGCACTCGCTCAAGGGAGTCGGGTTTTGGTCCCCCTCCAAGGTACCTGAAAACAATGAGGGCTTTATGAACCCGGTACATTGATAGTCCATTACAGATTTTAATTAAGGTCAAAGTTTATTTAGCAGTCCCCTGGTTTTAATTTTTGGGTTTTCACTTTTTTTGAGTCAGTTTTTATACCAACACCTAACGTTTTTGTAGATTCTCATTTAAGTCCTAGGTGCTCAAAATCAGAGGGAGATAGCGGAAAAGTCGAGCAAGTGGTTCCATGATGGAATTCTCACCATTGAACCGAATAATGTATGCTGAGTTAGAAGACTTACAGTGCATCCCAGCTCTCTCCATGCGGTATGCAAAACAGAATTTTTAAACCTATCTACATGTCGGTATGCAAGGCACAAAATCGCCCTAAACATGAGCTGCTATTAACATGAAGAACCATAAGTCGCTCTTTCATCTCTAGCCCGAAAGGTCCGGTCTTGGCTCACCCCTCCTCTGCTCAACACACTTGAGTTTAGGAGATAGCGCTTTACGGGGCTCGCCGTGGCACAAAGGCTAAGAGACAAACGAACGGCTTGTTTAAGTTTGACTAGATCCATACGAAGTAGACTATAGGAATATGCATTCTTGTTAATGTTTGGACGTAGCTACCAAATCAAGCAACCTACATCTAGGGGCTCCAAGCACACAAAACAAAGTAAAATAAAGTTGGAAAGCTCAAAACATCGGAAATCAAAGAAAAGAAAGCGATGGAAAACTCGAAAAGTCGCGATGAGGCCCCCAGGTGAACAATCACCCGAGCACTGGACCTCATTGTGAAGAGTAGAGTCCTGTTAATTACATGCCAAAATTGTCTCTCTTTCACCATAAATTACAACAATGACCCTAAGTGTTCTAGACCTATCTAATCCCCATCTGTTTGCTTCCTTGGTGCTCTCTCCAGATGGTAATGAGGTGAAGACCACCCTCCTCCAAGCTCGGTTGCCTTGGCTCCCTAAGAAGCCATCCTCGCGTGGCGGGCCCTCGCATCAAAGTCACAAAAAGATGGAATTAGTATAGCTCAATCAATCAAATAAAACGGATATAAATTAATTACAATAAATAAATCAATAAAGCATGGTGATTAATTACATTAGAAAGAGCTGCTCACACAATCAATGATGAATCAAAAATTTTTACAGAAGAATGACAGAATAAAGTAGGCTATGCTCATTGCTCCCCGGCAACGGCGCCATCTGATAACCAGATATTCCGCGAGGGTCACAATAAATGATATACAAAGTGTCGCTGAGGCGACCGCTCGCAGAATACCCATGTTAATCAGCCATTAACTCACAATAAAAGAATGAATACATTGAGTCCCAAAAATGTGAATTAATATTTATTACTCTACCACAAGATGTACAGTGACTAAGTATGTAGAGGTCGAACCACAGAGAGCAATACAAAAATGCAGTAGCCTATGAAGTGCATGTGCCACAGAGTCATCCTTGTGTGAAGCCTATTTTTGTGGGTTTTTATTTTTTATATATTTTTTTATTTTTTTATTTTAATAACATAGTTATGTAATATATATATATATATATATATATATATATATAATTTATAGAATATGAATATATCGATATATACCCATAGAGGGTATGTATAAAGCATATAATACATCCATATGTATATATTTATCTATATAATATATATATATATATATTTTAATTCTCATATTGTTATACATTAATAAATATATATGTATATTTATATGTATATATATATATATATTATTTTTTCTTTTTTTAATAAGGGAATATATATGTAATGTAGAGAGAGGGGTGATACAATATTTATAAAAATATATAAAAATAGTCAAAAATTCAGAAATAAAGTTTTTTTGGTATTTTCATAATTTTCTATTGTTTTTGTGATTTTTGGGCATTTTTCAACATATTTTGGTATTTCTAAATACTGAAATAAAGCAAAACAGTAGAGTAGCTACTGGCTGGGGGTAAAATGGTAATTAAAAATATTACAAAGCCACAAAATTTTTCCAAACCATTTTTAAAGTGAAGAGGATAAAATATAGCAACTACAGGACTTGAGTTTGCAATTTTTGGGGATTTCTAGAATTTTTTATATTTTTTAAAAGTGTTTGAGTATTTTTGAATTTTTATGGTTTTTCTTTTGAGATTTTTAATGATTTTTGGACTGACACTTAATTATGATAAAATAGACCATAGTTAATTTTTTTGTAATTTTTCGAGGTGTCTTACTATTTGTTTGGTATTTTATAAACTAGACAGTAAATAAAATGCATGTTTTTTATTTTTAATAAATGCAAAAATGCAACAAAATTAAAAACTAAAAATATGGCGTGCAAGAGCAAGCTAACACGAGCTTATATCCATTTTTGCAAAATTTTTTAAGTTAATATGAGGCATAAAATAAATGGACAAAGCATATAAAAATATATGGCCTAACAGGGGCATTTTTGCAAATAAAAATAAACTCAGGGACTTCTGTGCAAAAACACCAAAAACATTACACGTGAACTGCAATTTTAAGGGCTAAAAAGAAATAAAAAATCCGTTAGGGGTTTGACTGCAATTTTCACGCGCCTCACGTGGGACTACACGTGAGGCGCAGAAGGACCTAATTGCAATTCGGGAAAATATAGGGGCCCTACTGCAAAATGTACAACTTATTTACAACGTGCGAATTTATTTACAATATTAAACATTAAATACAAAAAGTTCGAGGGGGCTCAGTGTAATTTACCCCCTAAGGCGCGTAAATGGACGGCGATGGGCGCGCCACTTATCCACGTGTCAGGCTCTCGAAGCCCGATACCCCTTCGACGATCTTCGGCTGAGATTGCTTCTGATGTCTGATTGAACATCCGAGGCAACTGCTGTATGGACGGCCCTGATTAGATCCGGGGCCGTCTCCTTCATCCGACGGTGGCTGCTGTTCACGACGAACATGGAAGAACAGCTGGCTTCCCTGGCTTTGATCTTTGATTTCTCCGCCTCCAGACGCTCCTGGTTGATGGCGATGGGTTCCGTACGTCCGGCGAGGTGGTGCGCATCGTCCGAGGTACTCCAGAAGGTCCAGGACCCCCTAGATCGGTTCAACGAGATCGGAGAAGAAAGGGGGGTCCTGGAACCTCGCAGGGGATCAACTCGAGCCCCAGGGGGCTCCGTTCAGCTTCTAATTTGCACCAAAAGCATGAGGGGCTCGAGGGGGTCTTCCTCGACCAGGGGTTAAGGCTAAAAAGACAGGGAATGACTGGGAGTGACGAGGTCCGGTGAAGCGGAGGAGTTGGACCTCGATTCGCAGAGCTGGGGAAGCTCTGGTTGATCTGATGAGTGGGTTAAGCATGGAACGCGTAGGGGAATGAAGTGAGGTGAAGCGAGGGGTCGGATCGTGCGGAGATCAGGGTAGAGAGGTTCGCCGGAGCTGAACTCTGGCGAACTTCGATCTGGGCCTAATCGAGCACCTACGGTCCTACTGGTTACTCTAAAGACGGGATTAAAGATTAAAAATGACAACTAAGCTACAAAACTAGATAAATCAGCTCTTATACCTGGTGGTCGACCAGGGAGCAGGACCTCCGGCGAGCGGCGGCTGTGGGCACTTCCTTCGACTCCTCCGACCGATTGAGACTACCAGGAGTACCCCCCTATCATGAGGATCCTCCAAGGGCTGGAATTGAGGGTGGAAAGCGACCAAAGGGAGACCAAAATGGGAGAGGAGGTCGAAGGAGTTATTTATAGACATGATATGCACCCTTATTGACACGGGCACCACGAAGAATCGACAGGATAGATGGTCGATCTGGGTTGGTGGCGGTAATGTACAATGATCGGAGATCATTTTGTTAGAAGACATCGATGGCCAACATGGACAAGTCGAGCGGGAAAAAAGGAGGAAAACGGTGGACTGGACAGTTCTGACGGGAGTAAGAGGCGCAGGGGGGAGTTGACCGGAGGTCAACATTCCTTGGCCTCTGATTGGTCCACATCATCCCAAACTTGACCTATTTATTACACGTAACAAATGAATTAATTAGATTTTGCATAAAAATTAAAAAATGTTTATTAATTAATGTAGTATTTATTTATGATTTTTATATATTTTTTGATGTATTGTATTATGATTTTATTTTAATAATGTATTTATAAGTATATTTATATGTATTTATTTGTATTTTGTTTATTTTTATTTTACTATTTTATTTTCTTATTTTATAAATTTATAACTGACTTTTGTGAGTATAAATATATTTTTCTTTAATTTTTAAGAGTTTATTTACATTTTTAAATAAATAGGTATAGGTATATGTAGTTATACTTATAGGTATTTTACCTATATATTATGTATACTTTATTTATTTAATGTATTTTCTTGGTTTTTATTTTAAATTTGTATTTTTAATAAGTTATATATAATATCTACATTATTAAAAAAATATAGATGAATAAAGAATAAAATAATTGAATCCCCTTTTATTTATGTGCACACTTAACATATGTGTTTTGCCTATATATTACATAAGCTTATTTTCTTTTAATTTCAATATGTACATGTATTATACACCTTATTTACAAAATTCTAAAAATATAATTTTGTAAAAATAATGGACAATGAATAAATTGAATATTTTAATCAGGCAGGCTACACAATGGGGGTCAGAAACCTAACTTTTACAGATGGACTCCAAAAATTATGAAACCAATTTATTAAATAGTTCTTGGAAAGCTATATACAATTAAAGGTGAGATTGGGTGATTTGAAGTTTTTATTAAAATGTACACTGAGTATTATTTTTACACAAACTCTATTTTGTATTTTTATTTACATTATTATCTACAACTTTCATGTACAAAGTTTCTTTATTTGATGAATGAATAATTACGTACAAAATAGGTGTCAAAAATGCATAAATAAATGCATGGATAAATGAGGTATTTATTGTACACTGGCCTCTATCTCCCCCTACTTTATTCCTTGTCGACCAATTCCATGCTGGCCTTGGTCTCGGGGTTAGGGTCATAAAATATTTGCTATATTTTATTCCTTTTTCTTTTCTCCTCTTTATTCTATAATTTTGGCATTAAAAACCTTATTTAATGTATAATTAATACACTGAATGATGAATGCTATTATGTACAATTTGATGCTATTTACATGCATTTGCTGGAGTTTTTGAGGCCAAAATGATAGAATAAAGGTGATGAAATGGAGTTTCATCAGTAGACTGACTCTGCTTGTGGGGGTGTGTGCTACTCCCGATGAGTGTATTGTTGCTCCTCAACCCAACTGCTCTGAGGCCCCTATACCTGCTCCTATACTAGATGCACTCAATATACAAGTACAGGTGATGCAGAAGGGGCAGGTAGTCGTATCTTGGCTACCTTCTCAGTTAATTCCTCCACTTGTTTCGGCAATCGTGAAAGCGCCTCATGGTCAGAGACCCTCTTGTGTATATGTTCTACCATGGTGAGCTTATCAACTATGATCCCCATACTAGGGATTAGATCATCTGTCATATCCGCTATAGTCTTGAGGAAGACGTCTGATAGGCCCTGGTGGCCTGAGATCTGCCTGTTTCTGCCATCTGCTTTAGGATCATCCATACAACATCTTCGTTCTTATTGAGATAGCTACCTCCACAGGCTGCACTTACTAACTCCTGCATTTCTGAGGTCATACCACATAATAGGGTCTGGACTAAGATCGCCTTGGTAATGCCATGGCAGGGGCATTTTTATGTCAAGTCATTGAATCTATCCCAGGCTTCATGGAATGGTTCTTGGGGGACTTGGGAAAAGCTAACGATCTTCGTCCTCATCTGGTTAGTGTATTGAGTGGGTAAAACATCTTCAAAAATAAATCTTTGAATTGCCTCCAAGTTTTGCATCTAACCCCGAGATTCTTCAGCCAATGGGCAGCCTTATCTCGTAAGGAAAGTGGGGTAGCCTTTAGTCTGATGTAATCATATTCAACCTTAGGATGGCTAAGGTTGTTACACACCAAATCGAAGTCTCTCAAGAAAGCTTATGGTTCTTCTGTAGTATTTCCATTGATCTTTGGTAGCAGACTAAGGAAATAGAGCTTCAGCACAAATGCCTCTAGGGGTACCTAAGGTGCGAGCCAACTATGCATCTCATTCTCAGCTGGGTTGTAGGTATCTACCATCGGTCTATCTATTCCACCTACCTCAATCACTTGTCCCATCCTATCCATAAGATCTGCATTCAGCTTCTCAGCTCTAGCTAAGCGGACAAGGAGTTGATGCATAGGATCATCTTTGTGTTCCTCTTCGTGTAGATTTTTCTTAGGCATCTTGGTTTTGGGTTCATCTTTTTCACCTGGTGCAACAATGTGGTCTATATTAGAAGAAGATTTAGGAATGAAGATATGCTCACTGAGGAGAAGTTCTTCCTCGGAGAGATGAGAGGAGAGGAAAGGAATGGTTTGAGGGTAACCATCCTGAGAGTGGGGGATCCCGAACTTAAGAGGGTCATGAGCTCGGGTTGGCCCATGTTGCGCTTGGGTCGATGAAGATGAACTTCGTGAGGGGTTCGATGAGAGATTTGCGAAGCTTGAGTAAATATCCCCCCAGTCAGTCATCTTTGACGGCAGAAAGAAGAATCGATAGCACAAGTGTGTAAAGATAGGATTTGACTCCTACCTGAAGTAAGCAAATGAATCACAAACCCTGAGTTCACACTCAACATGGTGAAGGACTCGAAGCCATGTCCGATTAATCTGGTTGATTTTAAGTGTGATTTTTCAAGCAAATAGCAAGGATTACGTGGCCTATAGGGAAGTCGGCTCAAAGTCAGATGCATCTCCCCTGTGTAATTTGTCACCAAAGATACCAACGCCCTTCCTTTCTTTGGTCCTATCCCCATCAGAGAAGTTCAAGGACCTGCCCCTACCAACCTACGAAAGTAGGCGGAGGCTGACAAGGCTTTTAACTTCACCCCGAAGGGTTACTAGAAACTTGTCACGGTGCATCGCTGCTTCGCCCCTATCTACCTGCCGAAACAGGCAGAGGCTACTTGGCGCTGATCAGTTGAGCCTATAAGAACTCATCCTGTGATATTTGCTAGGATCGGGGTACGTGATATGGAAGGCGGGGATTTTGTCTCTACCTTACGGTGTGCACACACACTCTTTACCCTCACTCAGCCTGAAATCAAGGTCAGGTTTATTCTCCTGCAAACAGAATTTCCAATTTTATTTTAATATTTTTGGTCAATTTGTTCAGCAGTCCCAATTTTATGTTAGATGACCACTTGATTAGTCTAACACACAAGTACACCTATCATCCAATCCTAATTTCCTTTAATCCTAAGTTACAAAACCAAGGGGGAAGGAGTCGAGAAAAGCCGATGCACGATAAAATGATGATGTATGGCAAGTTCATAAGACTTACAATGATCCTCGCGCTCTACATGCAGGATGCAATATAGAATTTAAATTTTATCTAAATGAATGTAGTTGATGAATAGCCGCTCCTAGACAAGCAGTTCTATTAGAGAGTGGATAACAAGTAAAATTTGGCTATGTTCTGCAGTCTAGGGGCATCTTTTAATGGTCAAGTGTGATTCTAGATATTACGAGCATAAATAGTCCTAAGAAAGCTGTAGGAGCCGCGAGTACAGGTCCTATCCTACATCAAGCAACCACACAACACAAGGAGACTCAATTTATTATTCACTTATATGCACGAGAATCCAAACAGGAACCGCTGTAAATGCAAACTCTTTTTTTACAAGTTCTTTCAAAAACTACTCAGTTCAAATCGATGCAGGTTCTTCGGCTCTTCTGGTGAATTACCTTCGATGCCTCATGTTCCTCGCACCAAAAATAAACAATGGTCACAGGGAGAGGGACACAAAATAAACAAATGTTGTAAATAAAAAGAAAATATTCACAAGAAAAATTGGAAATCAGACTACCCGGGGTTGGAAAACCTAAAATCTAAATTTTCTATAAATTAAGCTTACCTATCCCTCCCCGGCAAATGTGCCATTTGAAAAAACCAAACTTCACCCTCATAATTTAATCGAATTAACAATTAAAATAAATGTGGTCGTTCGTTGTAGTCAAGGTAAAATCAGCTTTATCAAAAACTACTTTAATTAATATATCAATTAATATCGAGCGGTAATTTTTATTTTACTTGGGCAAGCCTAAGGTCGAACTCAAGGAGGCATCTTTCTCCTTAGATTAATTTAAAGTCGATCTAGATGCTAGGTTTTCAAGAGAATATTTTTTATGGTTTTTTATGCAATTAAAAATGCAATGCATTCCTAGATAAATTTAAGGGTTAAAATGTGAATGTGATCAAATTAAGTCCAAAAGTTCTCAAGCTTGGGAAAATATCAATTATGATGAAATGAAGCTACCCTGATGTTTTTGGAATTTTTCGACTCAATATGAATTAACTACAAATTAAACATGAATGCAGGGTGATTTTCACAAAATTAGTGTTAATAATTATCAAATTAAATTATTTTCAGAGATAAAAATTATCCTAGATTACTCTATGTGATATGAATCCATGAAAATTACTAGATTCCAAAAAACAACTAATTTATTACTTATTAAAAATCGATTAGACGAAACACCACTTAATTTATTTAGACCTCGTTTATGCATGAAAATATAACGATTTTTGGGCATAAAATAAAACGACCGAAACTCTACCTACTATGATTTTTTCGTAATTTTTGTAGTAACAATCGATTTAATAATCAATTAAAGGCAAATAGTGGGCAAAATATTTTTTGTCCACTAAGATAATTATATTAAATAATTTGAAGCTCATAAAAATAAAACAAGCATTCACAATGATAAAGCCTAAGATGTTCTACAATATGCAATTTTAGAATGACAAAATGATGCTAAATGTATTTTTAAATAAATATGCAAACACAAGGCTATGGATGCAATACATAAACAAAATTGAATAAAAATAAATATGCTCACAGGACTAAAATGAAATTACCTATACCCGCGAGGGTATTTATGCAACTTCTCCAAGTAGACATGTACACCTCACGTGATGTTGGCTAGCGGGGGCATCATCGTTATTTCCAGAACTTCTAGTGGCACGGGCGAAATATTCCTGGACCTCAAGTGGGTCCACGTGAGCTGCGAGGCACATATGACTGCCTCGGGTTTGACCTCCACGTGGCGATATCCCAAGCTTCGGTCGAACCTGAAGCTGTGGGCAAGGGGACGAGGCTTGGTCTTATGGATATTGAGCCACTCGATGATAATTAAGCGATGCCTGCACGTCTTGGCTGTTGGCGATGGAACGTGGAGGTGGGCAGAGTCGACGGTCGAACCCGAAGCTGTGGGCAGGTGGCAGCTAAACTTGATGGCGATGGCACCCAGACGGCGTCGGCTGAGGCGATAGAGGCTCCAGGACGAATGGCGATGAGAGCAGTAAGTTCGCTAGAAAGGGTGAGGCTCTGCTGCTCCTCTTGAGGGGAAGAACCACTGGAGGGTATCGCTGCAAAGGGTACGACGGTGTTCGTCTGGCAGGCATATAGAGGTCGCGTGAAGCCCATGGCAGTCGAGGTAGTGCTTCTCGTAGTTGCCAGAGCAGATGTGGCTCATGGCAGGGTCGTTGGCAGGCCTATGAAGCTGGAGCCACAGATGGCCTGCGGTAGAGGAGAGGAAGGGTGGAGGTCTAAAATGGTTGATGCGAGGTGTGGTGGAGCTCGTAGATCAGAGGTGATTGTCGATGATCGGATGTTTGGACAGAGTAGATGCGGTGAACGATGGGTGAAGTATCGAAATTGATCGAGAAGCAGGGGAGAGAAGGAACAGAGGAAAAGCAACAAAACATGGGAAAGTGAAATGGGAGGAGAAAATAAGGGAATTAGTTACCTGGGGGTATACCTTGGGTAGCTGGAGCTCGGGGATCTCTGCTGGACTTGGCCTCGAGCAGGGTGGCACGATACTGCGAAGCTGGAGTAGCTTCCTGCAAAAGGAGCTGCGACAAGGTGGTTTGACAACTCGGATTACACCATAGGTTGAAGAAGAAGCTCTTCCTTTATCGATTGGGGACTCAAACGTTGTCACTGTGGTTGTCCCAAGAGCTGGAGCTAACTCTCATAATGGCGGATGGGGAGGGATCGTGGCAGAGGGGGAGTATTGAAAGGGTGAAGGTGGCAGTTTTGAGTATGGTCAGCGTGAATTATGGGGGCCATTCCAAGCGAGATAGAGGGAATCATGGTAGCAAGGGTGCCTGTGAGGAAGAGGGTGGATGGGTAATTGTCGTGGGTTAGTTAGAGATTGGAGAAGATGGTGGAAGAGGCGGGGGAAATGGAAAGGGGATGTTGGTCGTGCAAGGTGGCGATCGTGGGAGAGAGGGGCGAACGGAGGAGGAAGAAGGGTCCTCGGACATTGGATCATGTGATCCAATGGTCAGGAGAAGGGTGCAAGCGAGGGGCGTGGATCAGAGCAAGGGTGGCATGATCGGATGGTAGTGAAATGCGCCACGTGTCGCCAATTGGTTCAGGCGGGAGAGGACGGTCTTGATGAAAGCCGGGAGATCATCGAAGGGCTAGAAAAAGAGCAGGGATGAACGGTGTGGATGGAGTGATCCCAAAGGTAATCCAACGTTTGAAAGACGAGGGTGCGTGGCGCGCAGTGAATGGGCTACGTGGCGCAATCAGAAAGTGCCACGTGGCCCAATCAGGTTATTTTGACGAAGAAAGTGAATTATGAGGGAGAAGGAGTCCGAATTTGGAAAAATGCAAAACGTGAAAGTTGTAGATCTCGATGAGATCTACAGGTTTCATGTTGATCAAGAACGGAAACAAGTTCAAATCAAGGAACAATTATTTTTGTGAGTGTTTTTTAGGGT
This sequence comes from Ottelia alismoides, assembly GCA_037367405.1. NCBI lineage: Eukaryota > Viridiplantae > Streptophyta > Magnoliopsida > Alismatales > Hydrocharitaceae > Ottelia > Ottelia alismoides. Next base: position 304,979 of record JAZKJV010011100.1, read on the forward strand.
AAAACACTACGATTTTTATTTTGTTATATTTTTTCATTTTTAAATTCAAGAAAAATCAAATAAAGTTAGAAAAAAAATATGAAAGAAATATGTACAACATAATCTATTTTTTTGTATTTTTAATAATTAAGAAAATAAAAGGATAAAATACAAGGGCATTTTGGTCACATGTACAATATACAATAAGGCCCAAACCCCATGTTTCACATACAATCTTCGATTTTCATGAAATTAGTCTTGTTTTGAAGGTCTTTGAATGTATATTACTTTAAAAGAGAGTAGAACTAAATCAGACACTGTATGAGAGAGATATGCGCATTTTAAGATTCATAGTTTCAAACTTGGATTTGGGTTTTATTGGACAATTTTACAAGTTAGTATTTTTTTATCGTTTCCCTTTATTTGTGTTAGTAATATATACACTATAGAGTTGATTTTATTTGATTTGAAGTTAGTATAAAATATATAGTTATTTTAAGATAATATACAGGTGAATATTTACAAGTGATCTTAGCTCCTTATTTAATGCAAATATGAATGTTAAAATGCAGATATTATTAATGCATGCATGAATGCTAATTATGCAATATAAGTGGAAATATGCAGTTAATTACTCACAAACAAAGCTCTATTTTCAACTTTAGAGTGATGAATCACATATTCATCAATCTCCCCATTTATTGGACTCAAAATAAGCAAGGAAATCGAACAATTTGTTAGGCGTTGTCTTATTTCAAAAAATACCTAAAAAGAGATAACAAAATAAAATTAGGGTTGTTAATGTAAACATGACCCTAAAACCGACTTCACTTAAAAATTCTTGTTTGGAGAGAGTCACCCCCTCATTAGTTGATTTATCTGTAGCGAGATAGTGACCCACACACTAGGGTAGAGCCAGACCCGAACTCCTTTCAGACTACTGGTCTTGTAACTAGTTGTTCTCCAGTGAGGATATCACTGGGTAGTCGGTAATCAGTATGGGACTTCCATAGCAGATTGGGCAGATCGGATAGCTGGTAAACTATCTACAACCATACTAGCTGGGAAAAACTAGTTGCGAAATTCGAACCAGTTTCCTGGGAGCATTGGGTTCCCAACATCTCGCTTAATCACTCTGATAGATTGATTGGTCACCTTAATAAAATTGGACAAGATTAACGACCGATCTTTCACGGTCATCATCTCAAGTGTTAAGTAGATGAAAAAGGGATTTTGACTTCACATCTTGTTTGCATTCCAGATCTAATCTTTATAAATCCCCACATCATGATGATGGGAAGGAGGTCCCTTAGGCTACCTTTGACAGCACCGCTTTCGAGCACACCTCTCCATTCATCTAGGGTTGATTCAAAGAGCCCAGACCTGCTCTCTCAACCTCAGTTCACTACTTCCCTATTCCCCCTTGACCACCCTTCTACTAATCCAGAGGTGCTAGAGCAGAGGCCAGCATAGTAATTTGTTCACTTGACGACACCTGAGATGGAGTCTTTTGCCTTTACAGAGACGCAAGAGAAGGCCACCAGTGAGGTGATGCACCGATGAGAAGCCATAGGGATCAGCATATGTACTTGACCAGACCGCCATGAACAACACATTATCAACCTCCTTGGAGACCATGAAGCAACAGATCAAAAAGCATGGATACTTTATGGGAGAGGTGTGATGAGAGCTGATGCAGATGCGAGCCGGCAAAGCATAGCCGCAGAGACCAGCCGGTGGAGAGATACCAGCAGCTGGAGGAGGAGACAGACGCCTAGATGACCAGCAGGAGCCAGCCAGACTGCCATGAACGATGAGGAAGTTGCACATCCCTGGTGCAACCCTCACCCACCGTTGGATTCAGCTTTCGGAGATCTTGAGAGACTTTGAGCTTCACCCCCATACCATCTAGTTACTGCCCAATTTCCATGGGCTAGCCACCGAGGAGCTGTACCTCCATCTATAGGAATTTGAGATGATCTATAGCACTGTCCATGACAGATTCATGGAGGAGAACACGATCAAGATGATCGCCTTCCCATTCTCCTTAGTTGACAGAGCAGCCTACTGGCTGAAGCATTATGTTACTACTTGGGAGCAGCTTCGTACCAAGTACTTGAACAAGTACTATCCACTTGACCGGATGAATGCAACATGAGATATGATCAAGAACTTCACGATGATCCCAAACGAGCAGTTTCACGAATCATGGGATCGATTTAGAGAGCTCATCGACCGGTGTCCGCATCACGAGATATCCAAGCCCAACCTTGTTCAGATATTCTTTTGTGGGTTGACACCAGAGCTGTAGGGGCTCGTAAATACCTCGTGTGGAGGGTCATATTTTGCCAACGAAGAGGACCAAGTCTAGGCCATCTATGAGGAGATGGTAGAAAACTACACGGTGATGTCCCAGACTAGGGTCTACACTCAGGGGAAGCCCCTCCCACAGGCGATCTCCTACCATAGGATTGCACGCATTGATGCTGGTTCTTCTACTTTTTTGCAGCGGCACAGTCCGAGTCCTCAGACGCTGACATGGGCATCATCGGCGAGAAGCTGGACCACATCGAGATCATTGAGAAGAAGCAGTGCCAGGGGCGAACTCAGATTGATTTGTTGGCACGGACACTGAGTAACCTGAAGACTCAGATCATGTATCTGCAGTAGGTACAGACAACTTCTCAGCCCCGTCTTAGGTCATGGGCTGATCTCAGCAGCAGCTCCACCTAGCCATCTGCCACGTATAGATAGGTTCATCATATTCAGGTAGAGCCATTCCAGCAGCTGTAGAACTACCAGTAGCCACCACCAAATTAGGACACTCAGATGGTGGTCTACTAGCCGGATCAACCCCTTACAGCTCTTCCCCCTCCACCCCTCGAGCAGGAGCTGTTGATGGAAGTCAATGGGATTTGGTACGACTGGTACTAGCAGCAGCCTGGGATCTATCATGATCATCCGGGTTTCGGATGATCTACCGGAGGCACCTCTTCTCAGCAGCATCCTCTAGCTCAGGTCGGACAGAGCAGTCAGCAGCAGCAGCAACCCCATCACACCCACCAGCAGTACCAGCAGCAGGGTCCTCGTCCCTACCATCAGGGACAGTAGTGGAGGCAGCCATATATACCTCGGTAGTATTCCCAACCTCCTCCTCACTACAAGCAGCAGTATCAACCTCATTTCCAGTAATTCAACTTGTCCAGTTCTCATGCACTTGTGTATGAGAACCCATCCCTTGACGACCTCGCCCGCCTGCTTTCTAACAAACAAGCACCTTTCTGACGAGAGATGGACGAGTTCCGGTAGGAGATGAGGGAGATTATCAAGAGCAAGGCTGCCATATCTCAGATTGAACCTAACCCGAACAATCTGAAGAGAAAATCTGAGCAGGTACAGTTTACAGAGACTACCACTCCTAGCGATATCTTGGGTGATAGTTCTTCCTATGTATTTGATGTTAATTTTGTGAAACTTACGAGTGGTAGGATGCCAGCCGACGGTACCTCATTTGAGCGATGACCACATGGAGATTCCAGAGCGCCAGACAAGGATGGTAGCGATCCTGATGCCGCTCATGATGATGACGGTGGCACTAAAGCTACCAAGGATGTTGATCTAGCCGAAGATACTGAGGCCTTCGAGATCCCAGTAGCAGACGGTAGTTTTGATGCCACCAGCATTTCAGATGTTTGGCAAGAGAGAGGTGCTGATGCAACAGGATCAGATGTTGTGGGTGGTTTGATGCCACCAATTTACCTCCAGATGTGTTATCTCATTTTGTATCTCAGTACAGAAAAATACAAAAAATGGAAAAATGGAAAAGAACAAAAATATGAATAAAAGAAAGGTTTATGTATCCTCTGTGAGTCCATCTATTTTGCGTGGTGATCTTGGTATGGATTCTTGTTCATTACATGATCAGGAGCCTCTCCCTGATCCTCATCTTTCTAGAGAGGGTCCAGTCATCCCCTTCCTTCAAGCACTCTGCTTATGGAAGGGGAATAAAATACGAAATCCTAAAAAGAAACACTAGCTAGTGTTCAGCGAGCTGATGATTGATTGATTCCAGATACAGCTGACTCTACAGGAGGCACTAGAGCACATCCATCTCTTCCAGAAGAACTTGAGAGAGAAAACCACCATCCGCAGGAAGAGGAGGAACCACAATGCGGAGATCCATGTGCTTACTTGTGCCACTTGTTTCGCCATTCAGAACTGATTGCCAACCAAGAGACAAGATGCAGGAGCTCCATACGTTAGATTCCATATCCATGAGCAGTGGTTCTATCGTACTCTATTAGATAGTGACTCTTCTATGAACCATCTTCTGACATCCTTACTCGACCAATTCGAGTTCGTCCCTCTTCGACAGAGTAGGACAGTCCTTCAGTTTATTGATAGATCTGTCAAGAGGCCGAAGGGTTATTGAAGTACGTGGTCGTCACAATTCAGGGCCTGAAATTCCCCATGGACTTTGTTGTATTGGACATGTAGATCCCTGAGTCTGTGACAGATACCCCCATCATACTAGGACGCCCATTCTTGGCATAAGCCAATGCGGTGTCCAATCATGATAGAGGGAAGGTACACTTTCGTGTTGAGGGCAAAAGTGTACAAATTGAGACAATCAAGGAGACCATAGTAAAACATCCATCCTGCTCCGAGCAGTCGAGTGATTCAGAGAAGATGACAAATATAGAGCGAGATGTCCACCAGGAGTGTGATTTTGCGATCACAAATGATGAGGCAGTTTAGGCAGACCCTGTATCAGGAACTCTTATCTCACATTAAGACATTGTGGATTCACATATTTTAGCAGATGAGAGTTCGGAGAGCACTCTCTTGACACCAGATATATTTGAGGTGAATGATTGTGGTCAGGATAGCAATGCAGAGTATATTTCATATTCTTCTGATTCAGATCCCTCGGATTCAGGCATTGATTGGGATGAATTTCATGATTACTTGTCATGTTTGATTCTTCAGAGCCAACAGCTAGGGCAGAGAGCGAGCAAATTCAGATGATAGATACATCGGCAGGGTCATCTCCTTAGATTCATAGATGCAGTGAGAGTTCTCTCCCGCAGACATGGTTGCCTTCACTCAGACATTTCAGAAACCAGAATTACCAGCCCGCAGTTGTCCAGAATTGAAGACCTTGTCGCAGTCGATGAAGTATAGATTCCTTGCGGGTGAGCCAGAGATGTTCCCAGTCATTATCTCAGCGGATTTGACTGGAGATCAAGAATATCGTTTGATGAAGGTTCTTGAAAGAAATCGCAAGACGATTGGATAGAGCATAGCTGATCTCCATGGGATAAGTCCAGACCTGTGCTCCCACCACATCTATTACAAAGTGGATGCCAAGCCATCGCGTGAGTTCTAGTGACGGCTGAACCCGAATCTTTGAGATGTGGTCAAGAAAGAAATATCGAAGTGGTGGATCGCTGATTTTATCTACCCCATCTCTGACTCCAAATGGGTTAGTCCATTACATGTGGTACCCAAGAATACGTGTATCACTATAGTTGTGAGCAAGTCTATAGATGAGATATCTACCTGGGTACCCACTTCTTGGAGGGACTGTGTCAAGTACAAACGATTGAATCATGCCACCAAGAAGTATCATTTCCCACTGCCATTTATTTATTATATTATCGAGAGTCTAGGTGGGAACAATCATTATTGTTTCCTTGACGGGTACTCTTGATACAACCAGGTGGCCATACAACCCGAATATCAGGAGAAAATGGCATCCACATGTCTGTTTGGGATGTAAGCTTTTAGACAGATGCCCTTTGGTTTATGTAACGCTCCGGCTACATTCCAAAGGTGTATTCTTTCCATCTTATCGAACATGGTGAGTTATTGTTTAGAGGTCTTCATGGATGACTTTTCGGTCTATGGTGATGGATTTGATGCTTGTCTCGACTGCCTAGACCGCGTACTTCATCATTGTATAGAGGTCCGTCGAGTATTTGTAGGATATGTAATAATCCTCAAGCACGTCATGGAAGTGTGAGCGTCGTATCGAATACGATGAAGAATGACTTAGTCGTACTAGTTGTTCACTGCAGCGGAATTTAAAAATTTTTCATGCAATGAAACCACATGATCCAAGAATGATTCTAGGATCTCTTCATGTATAACCACAACAAGTATAAAGGAATACCTCATGAAGCATGATTGATCAAGTCTCTACGAAAAGAGACCTCCTGTCTCAAGTCCGATCGTTAGAGAAGAAGCTTGCGAGTGTGGGGATGAGTCGCGTGATCCGTGCAATCAAATGAGTTGATCTAAGCATGGTAAACTCCTGATCTCGTCGTACGAGATCGAACGTATTCTTCGCGAGCGTAGCACTCCAAGAAGACAGAGAACCGAAGAACGTCTAAGCGGCGGTGTGGCGGCGAGGGAGTCGACGGCTATTCTCCTCAAGGGTTTGGTGGATGGCCACCAAGGGGAGAGGGAGAGGGTTGACGTGTAGAGTGAGACAGAGAGAAAGATGTGCTTCAAAAGAATAACCCTAGAGAGCATGGTATGCCTCTCTATTTATAGGGTTTTGGGATCCATGGACCTCAATCCATGGGACACATAAAATAAATGGATGGGATTGATTTATGTTTAATCCAATGGTCAAGATTGTTGTTGGTAAATGCCAACAACTTATGATTTTATTTAGATCAAATATATTTCATAAATCAAATACAAATCAATCCTAAATTAAATCAATCAAATAAGGAGACAATCAACATGGAGATTACATCTCCCATGTCAACATGGTGGACGGCCACCAATTCAATATAGGACTTGATAGCCGTCCACATGTTTCCATGTAGAGGCAATCTCATGAGATTTCATGAGATTGCATATCTCCATGGCAATCTCCATTATTTAATCCAACAACTTTTGTTGTATTTTATTCTTCAAAGTGAAAAGGGAAGCTGCTCCGCGGAGCAGCCAAGCTGGCTGCTGCGTGGGGCAGTTCCCCCCCCCCCCCTTTTTTATTTTTATTTTGAAATTTTTTTATGTTTATTCATCTATGTATACCTCCTACATGTCATTCAAATTTCGTGAGAAATGGAGACTCCGATGCCCTCCATCTAGAACATATAAAATTTAACGGCCCGAAATTTGCTGTAAAGTACATGTTCTAGATGGAGAGCATAGGAGTCTCCGTTTCTCACGAAATTTGAATGATATGTAGGAGTGATACATATATGAATAAACATAAAAAAATTTCTAAAAAAAAATAAAAAAAGGGGGGGAAACTGCCCCACGCAGCAGCCAGCTTGGCTGCTCCGCGGAGCAGCTTCCCGGTTCTCTTCTTCAAATATAATTCATAATTAATTTTGAGAATATTGCAATCTTGCCAATGGAAATTTGTGAATCATATTCACAACCCAAAACAAAATATAATTTACATTTTCAATTAATTACACAATGTGTATCCAATACACATTAATAAGTAATCAACAAATATAAATTATAATTAGCTCTCTCTAATACATTATAAATCACATTTATAATATATAATGAATAATTGGATATTACTATCCACATTATTCTTATCCACGATAATTAAATCACATTTAATTATATTGGATAATTTCCACACACATCAAGATATATAAATCACATTTAATTATCAATTTCTTAATGCTTAGATCTTATGGAATTATTCTTGAACCCTTTCAAGAATAATGCGATTTCTCCTCAGATACTTGGAGATAAGGACCAGGCGATTGTATTGTTCCACGTATAGTGACTTGGATATTGAGATCACATCTCAAATCCAGATCTCGTGGACCTCCCATAGATGCTTGATTAAATCAAGACTGTAAACCTAATTTTCTCATTGTGTCTGAATCTTATTCAGCTCAATGTCCAGTACATGGACTAAGATTAGGTCACTTCTCTACTGAGAGGAGTCACTAAAATCCAAACATGTTTCAGGCATCATGGTTATACAATCATTTATGATCACATCACCCTCAGGTATTCCCAACACCTGTACATCCTGCACACTGGAAGACCTATGATTATCATGAAGATATAGATCAGTTTTACACTGTCATCTTCAGGGCTTGATCACTAAGTTTCTCAATCTCTGTCTTTTGGGATTTGGTATAGATCATATGCTTTCACAAAGCATATATCTTACCTTCAAATTCATGTCATGCTTCCAAAGCATGACGACCATGCGTGGAATTTGATCAGTCCCAATACCTCATGAGTGAGCTCATGTCTCTCGGTTCACAAGTGAACCTGTATGATCCCTTCGAGAGATCGTATTACTCATATGTCCTTACATGCACACTAGCTCGTCGGTGTATAGACCTTGGTTAGGTCATCAACCTATTGGTCTGCCAAATGTACACACTCAGACAAATAACAACACATCTGTCTCTGGTCAGAGGATGTGTGCCTATGCTGTGACAGTATTCAACATAGGTCTTTGGTTATCTCGATCTCATTAAGTCAACCAATTGACTCAAAGAATCTGACACCTCCTAATCACTATTCCCATGCGGAGGACCTGCATCAAGAGGTCGATTAGATATCATCCTAATGAGAAAGGATTGCCATCTCCTACTCAGACGGGAGATCATCACTTGACAATCATTTGATGATGCTTGATGAGTCCTCTATCTAACTCCTTAGATATTCATCAAGCATCAGCCTCTATGATTCAATGAATCAACAACTATATGATTATCAAGTTGGCAATGGTACATAACCTTTATTATACAGAGGGACCTTATAGTGCATTCATTCATTCAATCTCAGAAAGGGAGTGAAAAACAATCAATATATTTTATTGATAAATCATTTATTACAATAACATTTATTGTTGGAATGGTTCGCCTCGGGCTCACATTGCTAACAATCTCCCACTAGCCCTCAGAACCATTCAGGAACAATCCTTAAACCCATACTCATTACATGTTGGTCGAAAACCTTCTGTGTCAGAGGTTTGGGAAGAGGATCAGCAACGTTGTCGGCAGAGGCCGCCTTAGTGATGATGATATCACCAGGCTTTTGAATCTCTTGAATGATTTGGTATTTCCTTTCCACGTGCTTGTTCTTTTAATGCCATCTGGGTCCTTCGCCTGGGCAATGGCTCCCGTGTTATCGCAGAGTAGCGGGATGGGAGTATCAGAGGAAACTGCGCCAAGCTCCAGGATGAATTTGCGCAACCACACCGCCTCCTTTGCAGCATCTCATGTGGAAATGTACTCGGCTTCTATTGTTGAATCTGATGTAGTGTCCTGCTTCTTGCTTCTCCAGCACACAGCACCACCATTCAACAGGAATACAAACCCTGATGTCCACTTTCGATCATCAATATATGACTGGAAGTTAGAATCTGTATATCCCAAGACTTTAAGATCACCATCTCCATAGACCAAGATGTAATCTTGCGTCCGTCTTAGATATTTGAATATGTTCTTTACTGCATTCCAGTGTTGTTCTCCATAGCAGGATTGGTAACGACTTACCACTCCCACTGCATGGCAGATATCTGGCCTAGAACATAATGGCATACATTAAGCTTCCTACAGCTGATGCATAAGGGCATTCAGCCATGGCTTTCTTTTCCTCAACTGTTTGAGGAGCCATCCCTTTAGATAGGTGGATACCATGTCTTAAGGGGAGGAAACCATTCTTAGAACTATCCATACGGAATCGTTCAAGAATCTTCTTAATGTACCCATGTTGTGACAATCCCAATATCCTCTTCTCTCGATTTCTGAACAACTTCAGACCCAAGATGTAAGAGGCTTCTCCAAGATCTTACATCTCAAAGGTATGGGATAGGCAAATCTTCACACTGGTCATCATCCCTATATCATTCCCAATGACAAGGATGTCATCTACGTAAAGCACGATGAAAACAACGGTGCTCCCACTAAGCTTCATGTACACACAAGGTTCATCAGGATTCTGCACAAAATCATAACTCTCTATGGTTTCGTCAAATCTGATGTTCCAGGTACGAGAAGCTTGCTTGAGCCTATAGATGGATTTCTTTAGCTTGCATACTTTGCCAACCTTAGTTATGAAGCCCTGGGGCTGCTCCATATAGATATCCTCCTCGAGGTATCCATTGAGGAAAGCCGTCTTGACGTCCATCTGCCAGATGTCGTAGTCAAGATATGCAGCTATAGCTAGCAGTGTCCTGATGGGTTTAAGCATAGCCACAGGAGAGAATGTCTCATTGTAGTCGATGCCTTCTCTCTGTGTGTATCCCTTGGCTACGAGCTGTACCTTGAAAGTCTCTACTTTCCCATTAGGTCCCCTCTTTCTCTTGAAGATCCATTTACACCCAATGGGTTTTACCCCTTTAGGTGGATCCTCTAGGGTCCATACACCATTATTATGCGTGGAGTCAATTTCTGACTTCATTGCTAGCATCCATCTATCCATGTAATGATCCGTGAGTGCTTCATCGAATGAAGAAGGATCATTGTCAATTTCACATGACACATGGAATCCATACCTTTCAGGCGGTGCAACCACCCTCAAACTCCTTCGAAGAGGTATGGGTGTTTCATCTTTATTTATCTCTTCAGTTTCTGGTTCAGGAAGCTCAGAATCCTCAGGGGATTCAATGAGTTCCTCTACTTCATTTTTGTCTTGACATTTAAGGAAATCATTCTCCAAAAATTTCACATCTCTAGAAAAAAAATCCGTTTGGGTCTTAGGGTCATAAAGTTGGTATCGAATACCATCTCTAACATACCCAATGAAGTAACACTCATGAGAGCGAGATTCTAGCTTACTTGAGTCCACGTTCTTAGCATGGACCAAGCAACCCCAAACCCTCAAGTGATTAACACTAGGTTTGGTTCCATACCAGAGCTCATGAGGAGTCTTAGGTAACGATTTGCTAGGAATCTTATTCATGATATATATTACGGTCTATGTTGCATATCCCCATAAAATAAGTGGTAAATGTGCTTTGCTCATCATTGAATGGACCATATCCATGATGGTCCTGTTGCGTCTTTCAGCAACACCATTAACTTGGGGAGTTCCAGTAGGAGTGAGATTGGAGGCAATTCCATTCTCTTTAAGATATTCCTTGAAATTCATCTGAGAGGTACTCGCCACCTCGATCAGATCGAATCTGTTTAATCTTCCTATCGGTTTGGTTCTCTACCAAAGCCTTGAATTCTTTAAACTTTTCAAAGGTTTCAGATTTATGATGTAATAGGAAGACAAACCTGTATCGTGAATGGTCATTAATAAACACCAAATAATGTCGATATCCATTTCGAGTTGCGGTACTAAAGGGACCACATACATTGGTATGTATTAGGTCAATAATACCTTCGCATCTTGTAACCTTGTTACGGAAAGGCATCCTAGTCATTTTATCTTGAATGCATTTCTTGCAGGCAGGCAAAGATTGAACCTGTAGAAAATCTAAAGGTCCATCCTTTATCAATCTATTGATCTTATCAACAGATAATTGACCAAGCCATTGATGCCAAATCTCATTCGAAAGATTTTCATCCTCCCTGGATCTTTTAGGGTTTTTATTAGTAGTTGTAACATTCATAATATATTTATCAATGCACAATTCATAGAGTCCATCAGAAGTAAAAATACCATCCGCAATATATTTATTATAACGATTTATGACTAATTTATTACAGGATAGGAATGAATATCCACTTCTAACTAATTTAGATACAGATATCAAATTCCTTCTGACTTCGGGTACATAAAGTCACTCTTTAAGTACTAGGACTCTACCACTAGATAATGATAGTTGATAGGTCCTGACGGCGACTGCTGCAACACTTGCATCAGATCCCATCTGGATGACTATCTCCCCTTCTTCATGATTTCTAGTTTCCTGAAACAAATGCAACAAATTGCATACATGAACAGAAGCACCAGAATCAACAACCCAACTTCCTTCTCGTCCAACGAGAAAACTGGTTTCAATGATAAAAGTAGATTTCATACCTGTTGGGGCTTTACCTTTGTCGACCGACTTCAGGTATTCCGGGCAGTTACGTCTTTAGTGCCCCGGCTTCTTGCAGTGGTTACAGACATTGGTTTCCTTCGCTGCTATCAATGTGGATGCATTGGAAGATGAGCCAACACCTTGACCCTTCTTCTTTCTCTTCTGGGCTGGGCCCTTCCGAGAACCCTGCTTCCGACCACGCTTCCCTCTGACCTGTGCAACCATTGCACACCCAGCGGGACCATCTTTCTCCATTAGTACTTCTGCAGACTTTAATGCAGCAAGAAGTCCAGCGTTTGTCAATTCCGGCTTGTTCATGTGGAATGAAACCACAAAGTTATTGAAAGACATGGGCAAAGACAGCAGAATGAAATCAGATTTCATGTTTGCATCCATGTTTGCCCCAAGATTTCCACCTCCGATAAGTACCCAACCATTTTGAGTACATGTTCACGGACTGACGTTCCTTCCAGCATCTTGCAGCGAACGAGTTATTTCATAACGTTGTATCGTTGGGTGCGGTTAATGTCACCAAACATATCTATTAGATTCTGCATAATTTCCTGGCATATGCTCATCTCCACATGTTGTTTTTGAAGAACATTGGAGAGAGAACCCAAGATATAGCATCTAGCCAAGACATGATCTTCAACATACTTGTCATTGTATGCTTTTTCTTCCTTCGTTTTAGGGCTTTCATGCTTGTCTTCTGAGAGCACATAACTTATGCGCTCAGCCGAGAGAACAAGCTCCAAATTACGGATCCAATCCGAGTAATTCGGTTCGGTCAACTGGTTGACCTCTAGAAGCCTACTTAGTGGGTTCATGGACTTCATTTTCTGAAATTAAGAATGCACTATATTAGAACATATAATCATACATTCAATTTATGATATTTGATTAAAGCATTTTAAATCAAATTAGTCTTTCTCTGCCAACTATGATAGTTTATTCCCTTAATCACTTTCAAAGTAAGAGATATACTTACTGATATATCTAAAGCAAGAACTGGGATCTCCTCTTATCTTTGTCACATCCCAATAATATGAGAATCTGCAACTCCAATAAGGAGAAGCGGGAACACATTCCGCCTTGCAAGTCCAACTTGCATTTCCCAATTCGATCTTTAACACCCGGGCCCACCACCCCTAAGGTGATGTTGACCCGTCGTTAATTGAACCAACCATCAACAGGAATAGTACTCGCTATGTGCAATCCAATATCGCCCCAATAATATGAGGATCTGATATTGGGGTCACTATGCATATGTCCTTACTCTTTCGAGAAGCAAAGTGCCCGATCCAGATGCGCTTGCATATAGGAGTTGTCACTTCGTAAAGGTGTCTCCTATTTGCAATCCCTGGCGACGGAAACCCTTCGCCTTGACGGGAGACCATGGATGTCACTTATGTGATCCACCACTTCTTATTCAAATTTAAATTAATTATCATGAATCATATTTGTATAATTAATTCTTCCAAGGGAAATGATGACTCTATTCATAATAGAGTGTTTCAACTGGGCAAAATTAATTCAATCATATTAAATTAACTATCAATCCAATTCAATCAACAAACTTGATTGTTTTACTTGAATATATATATATGGTATTATCGCAAAGTACGTATTAATTTGAAATTTAATAATTAGAAAAATACATCTTGATTTCTCTGGCATTATCGAGTCCCTACCCGTTGTCATGGCCAATACCGACGAGAGTGGGACGGATCACATACGTTGCAACCCGCTACCCCAATGCTCTTTGACTAGACACCATATCCACATCAGGAAAGGATAATGCCAAATAGATCAATTTGTACTTGAGATGATCATCGATTCTTCAACTGAAATTATACCATATACTAATAATCAAAACATTTTTGGTTATAAGGAAATTTGCTAGACAAATTCCCAATTTTATTCAAGTAAGGAGTTTGATGATTGTGTTTCCAATTATGATCTAGATCAAATTCAATCAATTTATTGGTTGAGGTCAAGTCAATTAAGGAAATAATCATCTTCTAATATTTCACAAATATTTTCCATAATTATTTTAGGAATTAAAAATTAACTTCGTTAGTTGGCAATCACATGGTTCTTAATTAGGACTGTAATTTCAGCAGCGACTCCTACTTACTAAATTATCATATCTCAATCAATTTAAATCCAAATTAGACAAAATCAATTTTCAAAGATTTCTAATGTGATTTATTACAGAACCTAAGTGATTTCTAGGCATTTCGAGGCAGATCAAAACAATAATTAACTCATTAATCATGTTAAGATTCGCAGTTCCCGCAACAGTGAATACATGTTCATTAAAACAACCATATCTCAAGCAAATGGAATCCAAATTACGTAAACTCAGATCCTATGGTTTCTTTATTTAATAGGAAACAAAATCCAAGTGAATAATACGTATTTAAAAAATTTAAATAGGGTCAAATTTATTCACTAAATAGAAGTGCGAAAATCAAATGTGACAAAAAACTTTTGCGGCCTCTACGAACCTAAGTCGTCCTAGGTTTAAAACCTTCGACCTAAGGCTCTGATACCACTTGTAAGATATGAATAATCCTCAAGCGCATCATGTAAGCATGAGCGTCGTATCGAATACGATGAAGAACGACTTAGTCGTACTAGTTGTTCTACGCAGCGGAATTTAAAAATTTTTCATGCGATGAAACCACATGATCCATGAACGATTCTCGGATCGTTTCATCTATAACCACAACAAGTATAAAGGAATACCACTTGAAGCGTGGTTTATCAAGTCTTTATGAAAAGAGACCTCTTGTCTCAAGTCCGATCGTCGGAGAAGAAGTTTACGAGCGCGGGGATGAGTCGCGTGATCCTTGCAATCCAACGAGTTGATCCAAGCACGGTGAACTCCTGATCTCGTTGTATGAGATTGAACATCTTCTTCGTGAGCGTAGAACTCCAAGAAGACGGAGAACCGAAAAAACGTCGAAGCGGCGGTCTGGCGGCGAGGGCGTCGACGGCTATTCTCTTCTAGGGTTTGGTGGACGGCCACCAAGGGGAGAGGGAGAGGGTTGACGTGTAGAGTGAGAGAGAGAGAGAGATGTGCTTCAAAAGCATGACCCTAGAGAGCATGGTATGCCTCTCTATTTATAGGGTTTTGGGATCCATGGATCTCAATCCATGGGACACATAAAATTAATGGATGGGATTAATTTATGTTTAATCCAGTGGTTAAGATTGTTGTTGGTAAAAGCCAACAAATTATGATTTAATTTAGATAAAATATATTTCATAAATCAAATACAAATCAATCCTAAATTAAATCAATCAAAAAAGGAGACAATCAACATGGAGATTACATCTCCCATGTCAACATGGTGGACGGCCACCAATTCCATATAGGATTTGGTAGCCGTCCACCTGTTTCTATGTGGAGGCAATCTCATGAGATATCATGAGATTGCATATCTCCATGGAAATATCCATTATTTAATCCAATAACTTTTGTTGTGTTTTATTCTTCAAATATAATTCATAATTAATTTTGAGAATATTGCAATCTTGCCATTGGAAATTTGTAAATCATATTCACAACCCAAAATAGAATATAATTTACATTTTCAATTAATTACACAATATGTATCCAATACACATGAATAATTAATCAACAAATATAAATTATAATTAGCTCTCTCTGATACATTTTAAATCACAATTATATTATATCATGAATAATTGGATATTGCTATCCACATTATTCTTATCCACAATAATTAAATCACATTTAATTATATTGGATAATTTCGACACACATCAAGATAATTAAATCACATTTAGTTATCAATTTCATAATGCTTAAATCTTATGGAATTATTCTTGAATCCTTTCAAGAATAATGTGATTTCTCCTCAGATACTTGGAGATAAGGACATGGCGATTGTATTGTTCCACGTATAGTGACTTGGATATTGAGATCACATCTCAAATCCAGATTTCATGGACCTCCCACAGATGCTTGATTAAATTATGACCGTAAACCTAATCTTCTCATTGTGTCTGAATCTTATTCAGATCAATGTCCAGTATATGGACTAAAATTAGGTCACTTTTCTACTGAGAGGAGTCACTAAAATCCAAACCTGTTTCATCACTCCCTCGGAATGGAAGCGTCATGGTTATACAATCGTTTATGATCACATCACCCTCAGGTATTCCCATCACCTATACATCCTGCACACTGGAAGACCTATGATTATCCTGAAGATATAGATCAGTTTTACATTGTCATCTTCTAAGCTTGATCACTAAATTTCTCGATCTTGGTCTTTTGGGATTTGGTATAGATCATATGCTTTCACAAAGCATATATCTTACCTTTAAATTCATGTCATGCTTCCAAAGAATGATGACCATGCATGGAATTTGATCAGTCCCAATACCTCATGAGTGAGCTCATGTCTCCCGGTTCACAAGTGAACCTGTATGATCCCTTCGAGAGATCGTATTACTCATATGTCCTTACATACAGACCAGCTCGCCAGTGTATAGACCTTGGTTAGGTCATCATCCTATTGGTCTGCCAAATGTACACACTCAGACATATAGCAACACATCTGTCTCTGGTCAGAGGATGTGTGCCTATGCTGTGACAGTATTCAACATAGGTCTTTGGTTATCTCAATCTCGTTAAGTTTACCCATTGACTCACTAATCTGACACCTCTGAATCACTATTCCCATGCAGAGGACCTGCATCAATAGGTCAATCAGATATCGGCCTAATAAGAAAGGATTGCCATCTCCTACTCAGGTTGGAGATCATCACTTGACAATTATTTTATGATGCTTGATGAGTCCTCTATCTAACTCCTTAGATAGTCATCAAGCATCGGTCTCTATGATTCAATGAATCAACAACTGTATGATTATCAAGTTGGCCATGGTACATAACCCTTATTGTATAGAGGGACCTTATAGTCCATTCATTCATTCAATCTCATAAAGGGAGTTAAAAACAATCAATATTTTTTATTGATAAATCATTTATTACGATAACATTTATTGTAGGAATGGTTCACCTCGGGCTCACATTGCTAAAAGTATTATCTTGGGAGAAGAGTCACTTCATGGTGGATTAGGGGATAGTTCTTGGCCACATCATCTCCAACAGGGGTATGGAGTCGATCCGGCCAAGGTGGATATCATCAAGAAACTCAATCCTCCATCCAATTTACGATAGTTGCGGTCATTTCTGGGGCATGTCAGTTTCCACTCAGTTGTATATCCCGATCGCTTACTGATCTACTGAGAAAGACATCGAGTTCATTGTAGATGATAAGTGTCTAGTGTCATTTGAGACTCTCATGGGATTAGTTGTTGAGGCTCCTATCCTTCTGCTACCCGATTGGTCTCTTCCATTCGAGATCATGACAGATGCTTCTGATTTTGCCATTGGGGTTGTGCTAGGACAGAGGAGGGATGGATTGCCATATGCCATTCACTACACTAGACGTACTTTGGAATCAGTGGAATTATACTGTGACTGAGAAGGAGATGCTAGCCGTAGTCATTGCTTTGGACATGTTCAGATCTTATATTTTTGGATCCCGATTGACTATATTTACATATCACACCGTCATCCGACACCTCATAGAAAAGAAGGATGCCAAAGCTAGATTGACCAGATGGATCCTTCTACTCCAGGAGTTTGACATAGAGATTAAGGATAACCCTGGAGTCAGGAATGTGTTGACGGATCACTTCTCCCATTTAGAGATCCTTGAGGATTTCGATCATATAGCACCTATTACAGAAACCTTCCCAGACGAGGCGATCCTTGTTGTCGCCTCGCTTTCATGATATGCTGACATTGTGAACTATATTGTCACCAAGAAAGTTCCACAAGGTTGGCCCAGACAGCGTCTTGAGACTTTCCTTGCAAAAGCCATGTCCTACCGTTGGAAGGATCCCATCCTTTATCATGAAAGAGGGGATAGTGTGTGGCATCGGTGCATTCCTCAGGAGAAGCACCACAGTGTCCTCACATACTGCCACAATCTTGAGGCAGGAGTACATAACTCTGGGAGGAGGACAACACAGAAAGTGCTCCAATCTAGTCTATGGTGGCCTAACCTCTTCAAGGATTCTGATGAATTCGTGAAGAGATGTACTAACTGTCAGAGGATGGGCACCTATGGACAACATGATATGATGTCATTGCAGCCCGTTCACTTCTGTGAGGTTTTTGACGCATGGGACATTGATTTCATGGGTCCATTCCCTAAGAGTCTGGGATTCGAGTACATTCTGCTTGTTATAGACTATGTGAGTCATTGTGTTGAGGCCACCCTCGTCCGAACCACAGATGTTAAAACCATATGCATATTTTTGAGGAAAAATATCATTTCATGGTTCGGGGTACCTTAAGTTTTGATATTTGACAGGGAGACTAATTTTATCAATGACAAGGTAAGGACCCTTGCTAAAGAGTTCAACATTGACCATCGAGTTGCCACTCCATATAACCATCAGACTAATTGTCTTGCTGATGTTTTGAACAGGGAGATCAAGACTATATTGCAGAAGGTTGTCTGCCCGGACTGAAAGGATTGATCATAGCTTTTGGAGTCGGTCTTGTGGGCCTATCGTACCTCTTTCAAAACACCTTTGGGTACATCTCCCTTTAGTATCGTTTATGGCAAGCCATGCCATTTACCTTTAGAGATCAAGCACAAGTAACTTTAGGCAGTCACTGAGTTATTATTGGATCCCAAAATTATAGGAGATCAGAGGAAAGCAGAGTTGGCAGCCCTGGAGGAGTTGAGAGATATCGCCTTTTCGAGTAGCCTACAATATAAGGAGAGAGTGAAGATATGGCATGATTCTCATATCAACCATAAATAGTTTGAGCCGAACTAGAGAGTATGGCTATTTGATGTTAGGTTGATATTATTTCCAGGGAAACTACAAAGCAAATGGAAGGGATACTACTTTTTGATATCGCTCCCGCTACCCTTGTCAATTCGAGAATGTCCAAATTAATTACCAATGTTCGTTGCAGTCAGATAACGAGAGCGAATCAAAAACCACTTTTAATTTTTGTTTTACAACTTAATTTCGAGTGCCAACTTTTTTTACTTGGTAGTTTAAGGTCGAACTCAGGGAGGCAACTGTCTCCTTAGGTGAATTTTTAGCAAAGTTCCAATGTTCGATTTTCAGAGGGAATATTTTTTGGTTTTTTTCGATTTTTTTATGCAAGACACATGCAAAATCATGCCAGTTTTAAAGTTAAATCAGATAAGTAATCAAATGAAGTCCAAAAATGATGAAACGTGGCCAGATGTTGAAATGTAATGAAATTAAGCTACCCTAATTTTTTTAGAATTTTCTGACACTAAATGAAGTAACTATGAATTAAAAATGAATGCAGGATGATTTTCACCAATTTAATTTTAATAAATATCAAATCACAATATTTTTGGGAATAAAAATTATCCTAGATAGATCTAAAGATGAGGAATCCAGGAAAATTATCAGACCTTAATTTTGATGTGAAATGAACTTATTAAAAATAAATTAAAGAAATCACCAAATAATTTATTTAGGTCTCGAAATGCGTGCAATTGAGATGAAATTTTTATGCTAGGTGAAGCTAATTATCCTAGATCTAATGTGATTTTTTAGGAATTTTTGGAGTCACAGAGAAATTACTATTAATTAAAAGGTTAAATTGGGCAAAATATCACATAAATGAACCAATTAATTAATAAAAAATTCCACTGATATTACAAAAATGTGTCAAGTGTCACATAATGAGGAGGATGTAAGTACACAGTGCAATTTTTAAAAACTCAAAAACGAATTAAGATGAATGCCTAAATATGCCTGCAAAGACAGGGGTATAAATACAATACATGAATTAAAATTGCTAAAAAAAATATGCTGACAAGGACTATTATGCAATTACCTATAATGCAGGGGTGTAGATGCAATTTCTCTACAGACACACGTGCTCCTCACGTGGGGTCTCTTCGCAGGGATTGAAGTGTAATATCTGAAACCTTCCGGGGCCTCAATGCAATTTGCCCAGGCTGCATGTGTAGATCACGTAGGGTGCCCTAGGCTCGGTGGACGTCGGCGGCTCAAGACAAGGCTCGACTGCTCTGGAGGTTTGGATCGAGGCTCGGAGAAGCTTCGGGTGATCCGAGCCTAGAGGTCGGGGAAGAGGCTCGGATCGGGCAACGTAGCGCGATCAAGTCCGTAGGATCTCAGCTGATCCAACGGTTGTGGAATGATGACGGGTGGCGTATCTGAGTCCGTCAGATCGTTGATTGATCCAACGGCGATGGGCTCGCTCCTGAGGTGACGACGTGGCGCGATCCGTGACCGTTGGATCTAGATTGATCCAACCGTACCTGGAGCTCGATGAAGAGTGTGACGTGGACGACGAAGCACCGCTAGATCTAGAGGGATCCAACGACCTTGGGCTTCTCTGGCTGATGGCGACATGGCGTGACCAGACGCATGGGATCCGCCTGATCCTACGGCTGCTTCGCGAGGCAACATGGCGTGATTCTGATAGTTCGATCAAGATGATCGAACGGTTATGGGATGTCGTCCCAACGGCCCTCTGCCTCCTGCGGAGGAGAAGGCGAGGCTCCGGCGAAGCTGGGCTTGCTCCTCCCTATCCTCCAGCCGTCGGTGTGGGGCGCGGGAGACTATGACGTAGCTTGGAAGATGCGGGGTGAGGTGGCGAAGCGTCCGATTGCCTCAGGAGTGGAGGAGGTGTGTTGGAGCTCGGTGACGGAGGAGCTCGAAGGGAGCTCTGACGAAGTTCCGACTAGTGACAATGAAGGTACCTGCAGGGGTTAGAGATATAGCCGAAGCGTGCGCGTGCTCGTGGAGTTGTGCTGGGTGAAAGGTGAGGCCTGCATAGTAGTGGGGGTGTCTGGTGATCGAGCTTCGCCCAAGTGGTGGAGCTAGCGTCGGTGAAAGGTGAGGTACGGTGTTTGAGGAAAATAATGGTAGCGCGAAGATCCGAGTTCCGTCGCGGAGCTCGGAGGGAGGACGGTGGAGCGAGAAGATGATTGCGGAGGGCGAATTAAATCGGAGAAATCAAAGGAGAGAATAAGAAGAAGATCATAGGAGAATAGAGGATGCTACCTGGGTGATGGAGCTTGGGTCTGGGTTCCTGGTCGTCGCTCGATGGTCGGTAGATGGCCTGAGCTCACGCAACTCGTCGGAGGAGTTGCAACACGGTGTGGCGACGTCGTGGATCTCGCCGGAGAAGACGCCCGTTCTTCGCTGAACGTTTCATCTAATTGTTGTCACCAATTGGAAGGTCGGACCTCAAGGAATCTCTCTGGAATGGTGAGATGGGGGTGAATGTGGCCGGAGGACGATGAGTTATAGGGTGAAGGTGATGGGGTAGCTGGTGACAAGGCGAGGTTCGTGGTCGTCGCGGGGCGACTCTGGTGGGAGTCGTGGGAAGCGAGGGGGCTGGCGAGGATGAGGGAAGAATGGGCTCCATCGTGGTGGTGTTGGCGGTCGGAGAGGGCGGCAGGATTGAGGCCAAGAATAGAAAGGGGGCGACGGTTCGGCGTAGTGGAGATCGTGGGAGAGAGGCCGACCGGAAGTAGAAGACAAGGTCTTGGCCGTTGGATCTTGTGATCCAACGACGGAGAAGAAAGCTTTAAGGATCGGCTTGGATTTGATCTGAGGCGAAGTGATCTAAGGGTTAGCGGTGCGCCACGTGTAGAATCAGCGGCTGTGATAGAAAGTTAAGGGCTGATCAAGCGGTGTTCAAGCCGCCACTTGGCGTGATGAGGGAGAGGCGCTCAAGGACGGTGGTGATGAAGACCTGGGAAGATCAAAAGGCAGGGAATAAAGGGCATACGTGGAGGTGGCGCAACCGTTGGATCGGGATGAAGATCCAACGGTTGTGGGCGCGGGCGGCTAAGGCAAGGGGAGCGAGCTGCGTGGCGTAACCAGAGGGCTCCACGTGGCCAGCTGTGAGTGGCTGCGAGATGAAATGAGATTAGAGAGAGGAGGCCGAATTTGGAAAAACTCAAAACATGAAAGTTGTAGATCTTGATTAGATCTACAAGTTTCATGTTGACCAAAAATGGAGATGAGGTCCAAATGATACAAAAATACAGGAATACAAATATACACATATATAGTATACATAGAGGTCCAAAAACCTAACTTCTTCCTACGAGCTCCGAATTGGATGAAATTAGTCTCATTTTAAAAGTCTCTAGATGTGTATTCATCTGAAAGTGAGTAGACCTATTTTGGAGTTGGTACAAGAGAACTATGAGCTTTTTATGGTCCAGGGGTCCTAGGGCTTTATTGGATGTTTTACAAAGGAGATCTCTGACTTTCTGCCTTATATTATTAAGTAAAGGTGTATATATTATAAGGGAGGTGTTGTTTAATAGGTGGATTTTTTACAAGTGATCTTGGCTTCTTATTTAATGCAAATGTGAATGCTAAAATGCAAATGTTATCAATGTAAGCATGAATGTTACTTATGCACTATAAAGGGAAATATGTTGCTATTTACTCGGGAACAAGACTCTATTTTCAACTTTTAGAGTGATGAATCACAGATTCATCAACCCCCTATACTTAAACCTTGCTCGTCCCTGAGCAATCTAAAATGAAATGCAAGAGTGAAATGATTTTGGGTTCCATACCAAGGTCATGAACAAAAGTTGAAAATGGGGCTTGACTCGACCTTTGGATTAATTGTGTGGTGGAACCTTATTGGGACCTGAACTTAAGACCTAACAGACTTAAAGTTCCACAAGTCTTCTATTCAAGATGCCTCAACAGTCAAGTCAAAACAAATCCTCAAACGCAAATTTCTGATGACTATGATTCTTACTTGTACTCTGTAAGTGAAATGTAACTCTCCACATTAGAAATGGCTTAGAATCAGCCTCCTCTAACAAGGTAACTCAAATAACCCGGTCTAGTAACTCTTTCCTCGAGGAGCGGGGTATTCCCTTCTAAGTTCAAGTGCGACCAGCTCAAGAGGAGGAGGTGGAGAAAAGAATGGATGGTAACCAGTGTAGCTACCTATCCCGAGATGCCTGACCAGTGTAGCCAAGTCATCCAGCTACAATTTCTTTTCTCATATACATACTACGACAGGTATATAATTTTCTATCTGGCCTGTCTATTTTTTGGAGTTCTTGCAAATTTTTTTTGAACTATATACAAGGTGCAGCATGTACATCAGGAGTTTTCTCTCTTAAGCCAGTACACTATCCCTCTTTTAAAGCATTATTGCAACCCACAGCATCTCGTCCTTAGACGTCAACACCACCAGACTAGGTTGAGATGCACTACCCTCCCTAGACGAGGACAGATGTTTCCACCCGTGCGCTGCTCCAAGCTAAAGGATTCTACTTCCTCACCACCTCATCAATGAAGAGCTATGTGCATTGTGCTTGTCCAAGTTAGGTCACTGTATATAATAATCATGCGTATGCACGAGATATTCTACTTGGACTAATCAAGATGACATGTGAACGTAGACTTGCGGACTCAAAGAATTAAGTCACTTGACCTGAGAAATCTTAACTCCGGTTCCTATAAGGTTCCTTTGAAATTAGGTGGATTAAGGTCAAATCAAGTCCATCCTCAATATCTACTCATAACTTGGTTCAGAACCCACTAGCTTTTCACTTTGCATATGCAATATATGTAGATGAAGTGCAGATGGCATGCTATGTAGATGAATGAAATGCAAGACTATTTTTCTTTTCAGATGCAGAGATGATATGAAAGAGTAAATAAGAAGCCTATTTTTTTCATTTTCATTTTTTTGAATTTTTACCCACCCGTAATTATTGCAAAATATATACAAAAATACGCGAAAGTACGAGCTATGGGTAAAGTATATATGTAATATATACACGCCTCCTATACTTAGCATGTGTTATGTCCTCAGAGCATGAAAAGCGAGGAAAAAGACATAGCTCGTGCTAAGCGTAGGAGAGCTAAAGAGAATGGAAAATGTATAGAAATCGACCGCCCCCCTATACTTAGGCTCTGGCAACCTAAGTGTAGAAGAAAGTCAAAAAGTGGGGCGGACGAGGTCAAGAAGAGAAGTGGATGAATATACAAAGCGGGCATCGGTCCCTCCTATACTTAGGCTCAGGTCAGCCTAAGTATAGGACGGAAGTGAGTATGAGGACCAATGTGATCTGGAGAATGTACAGTGAACCAACTCAGGTGGCTCATCCCCCCTATACTTAGGATCTGGTCATCCTAAGTATAGTCCAAGAAAGTGATTTAATGTGGCGGGGATGGGTTACTAGAGTCGCGGGGGAGAAAGGACAGAATGTACATGAATGATGATATATACAAGTGAGTCGGTCTGAATCTTTCGAGATGCTGCTGATGGCTAGAGCTCACTGCTGCAATGTCTCATACGCGGCTCGAGATGTATCTACTGAATCTGTCTCGCGCATGAATACAATATCCTCAACATGGACTAATTGCTCATTGGATTTGACGAAGTGCTTCAACAGTTGTCCATTCACTAGGAATGTCGGTGCGTCATCTGCGAGATCTGAGATCTCGACACATCCACTATCATGCACCGTACGGACGACAAATGGGCATGTCCACTTGGACTTCGACTTGCCTTGGAAGATCTTCAGCCTGGCATTAAACAACCATGCCTTCTGTCCAAGAACAAAGGTCTTTCGTCTGATATATCTATCATGCCAACGCTTCACCTTGTCCTTGTACACCAAACTGTTGTCATATGCACGGTTTCTGACTTCCACAAGCTCATTTAGATACATTTCCCTCTGCTTCTGCCCAAGGTGTGTGTTCAAGTTGACCTTCTTAATTGCCCATTCTGATTTATGCACTAACTCTGCGGGCAAATGGCATGGCTTTCCGAATACCATTCGGAATGGGGAGGTTCCTAACGGTGTCTTGTAAGCTGTCCTATATGCCCATAGGACCTGATCCAAAATCTGAGACCAGACCTTGCTGTCTGGGCGGACAAGCTTTTGCAATATAGTCTTCACCTCCTGATTCGACACCTCAGCCATACCATTGGTCTGTGGGTGGTAGGGACTCGCGACACGGTATTCGATGCCGTAGTCCTTCAGGAGTTTCTTCACCTCCCGATTTACAAAGTGGCTACCCTCGTCTGATATCATCATTTTGGGGATCCCGAACCTAGAGATTATGTGTTCTCTGATGAATTTACAGATAGTCTTGTTGTGTGCGGCTCGGGTCAGGATAGCCTCCACCTACCTGGATAGATAATCTACCGCAAGAAGGATGTACTCGAATCCGTGGCTAACAAGGAATGGGCCCATGAAATCGATGCCCCAGGCGTCAAAGACATCACAAATGATGACAGGCTGCATTGGCATCTCATCCTTGGAACCAACGGTTCCTCCCATTCTCTGACATACTGGGCACGACTTCACAAAGTGATGGCATCGCGAAACAGAGTCGGCCAGTAAAAGCCACACTGAAGTACCTTCCATGCGGTCCTCTTCCCGGAGTGGTGTCCTCCTGCATCTAAGCTGTGGCATAAAGAAAGGACACTCTAGTATTCCTCCTGAGGAATACACCATCTCCAAAAACAATCCGGTCCTTCAAAGAAAAGGATCGGATCCTCCCAATGGTAGTGTCTAGCGTCCGACTTCAGTCGGTCGATGTGGCTCTTGGACCAATCTTCGGGAACCTTCTTGGAGACAAGATAGTTCACGATGTTGGCGTACCATGGGAGTGAGTCGACAACAAAAATCGACTCGTTAGGGAAGGAGTCTCGAATTGGTGAATCCTTGGAAGTTTTGAGATCTTCAAGACGAGAGAGATGATCGGCTACTACGTTCTTCTTTCCAGGTTTATCAAGGATGTCCAAATCAAACTCCTGGATAAGCAAATTCCACCGAAGAAGACGCGCCTCCGCGTCCTTCTTCTCCATCAAGTATCGTCGTGTCGTGTGGTCAGTGAATACAATGACCTTGGATCCAATTAAGTGAGATATGAACTTGTCCAAGGCAAACACTACCGCAAGCATTTCCTTTTCCGTAACTGTATAGTTACGCTGAGCGGTATCAAGCACTTTGCTTGCGTAGTGAATTGCAAACGGGATGCCATCTCTTCTCTGTCCTAACACAGCCCCAACAGCATAGTCTGAGGCATCCATCATGATCTCAAAAGGTAGAGACTAATCTGGGGCTTGTAGGATAGGTGCGTCCATGATCATTCCTTGTAATAGCTTAAAGGCCTCAAGACATTTGTGATCAACAACAAACTCCATGTCTTTGCCTAAAAGCTCAGTTAGCGGTCAGGCAATCCTAGAAAAATCCTTAATGAATCTCCGATAAAATCCGACATGCCCGAGGAACGACCACAACTGTTTGACGTTGGTTGGTGGCTGGAGTCGTCTGATCACATCCACCTTGGAAGGGTCAACCTCCATTCCTTTCTTAGAGATGACGTACCCCAACACAATGCCCTCTGTCACCATGAAGTGACTTTTCTCCCATGAGAGCACCAGATTGACTTAACAACATCACTTGAGGACTCGGTCCAGATTCCTAAGACAGGAATCGAAGGAATCGCCGTGTACCGAGAAGTCATCCATGAAGACTTCCAGGAATTCGCCAACCATTTCGGCGAATACAGCAATCATGCACCTTTGGAAAGTACCTGGAGCATTGCATACCCCAAAGGGCATGTGCCTGAAAGCATAGGTACCAAAGGGGCATGTGAACGTGGTCTTTTCCTGGTCCTCCGGAGCTATGGCTACTTGATTGTAGCCTGAGAACCCATCCAAGAAACAGATGAACTCCTTCCCCGCTAGTCTCTCTAGGATCTGATCAATGAACGGTAGGGGGAAATGATCCTTCTTCATTGCGGCATTCAAGCGTCTGTAATCCACATAGACGCGCCACGACGTGGGCACTCACGTCACGATCTCCTCTCTGTCCTCATTGGTGGTCGTTTGAATTCCCGATTTTTTTGGGACCACATGGATTGGGGCCACCCATTTAGAGTCGAAGATGGGATAAATAAAACCCGTGTTGCACCATTTCTCTATCTCCTTCTTCACGACCTCTCGTAAATTTGGATTCAAACACGTTGGAATTCACGAGAGGGTTTGGCTTCATTCTCCAAGTAGATATGGTGCAAACACAGAGCAGGATTTATCTCATAGAGATCGGAAATGCTCCAGCCTATCGCCTTGCGGTTTTTCTCCTAGATCTCTAGCAAGCGAGATTCCTGCTCCTCGGTCAATCGCGAACTGATGATGATCGGATATTTCTTATTCTGACCCACAAGGAAGGTGTATTTCAGTGTTGTGGGTAAGGGCTTGAGCTCAGGTATAGTGTGATCGTCTAGGAAATCTGGCTCAATCGAATCTGGTTCGGTGTTGGAAGTTGCTAGATCTTTCTTTGTTATTGTTGCCACCAAGTTATTCGGCTCTGGATTCGGATCGTTAAAGGTCTCCATGCAATCGGCAAAATCCTCGTCCAACTCGTCATCCTCATCTTCTGATTGTCCTAAAGAGGTAAGGACTGACAGGCCCAGTTGGGCCTCTAAGTCATCGAAGATGTAGGGCGATGCAAGTTCTGAGCTGTAATCGTCTCTGAGGACCTCACACACTGATTCATGCATGGGATCATCTCCGGAGGGGAGGGACTCATCGGTGCTGGCTGGGTTCAGCTACCATGGCCCAACTATGTCTACATGATCGCAATCTGCTTTGGTTGAAGAGTACTCGGTGCTGGATTCGGAATCCGGTCTCTGCCATCTGGTCTGCTTCATCTCAAGTTCCTCATCTCCGCCTGGAGTTTGGAACTGGATCTTCCCGATCATGTAATCAAACAAGGGCCCCGCTGTCCTGAGGAAGGGCCTGCCTAAGATGATCTGGGAGTCTCTCCAATTACGAGGGGTTTCCATATCTAGAATAGTGAAGTCCACCATGTATTCCTACCCCTCGACTTTAATCACAACATTCCTCAATTCTCCTTGGGACCTCTTGGTTGATTTATCAGCGAACTGCATGAGGTCTCTAGATTTCTTAAGAGGTCCGAGATTAAGCCGCTCATAGAGGGTTGTAGGCATTAGGTTAATTGAGGAACCATTGTCCAGGAGAGTGCGTGCAAACGCGATGTCATCAACATGACTCACTACATAATGTGCACCCATGTCTCTTCGTTTCCTGGGAAACGAGTTCTTTATTACACAAGTCGTGGCTACTGATAGAACGTGTTTCTCAACACGGCTTTTGATCTTCCTGCTGACCCGATTAGGTGTGCATCTCACCTTAAGGTATTTTTGAAATGCGGGGGTCATTTCCACGTACTTGTCAAAGGGGATTGTGACCTTGATGTGTTTGTTGCAGAACTCTGCCATCTCAGGGTCATCTTTTTGGATTTTTTTCATTTTCTTCTTTCCACCCTTGAGAGCTCAGGGGAAAGGGATTATTGACTCCAACTCATGTTCTGAAACTGAAATGTTTTCATTGAAATCTGGAACTGAGTTCTATACACGACTCGGACGCTTAAACAGAATCGGACTCTGACTCTGACTAAAAGAAAAATGCTGAGGCGAAACCGGTGATGTGTCTTCCGCGACTTCTTGACGGTCCTCCTCAGATGGAGGTGCGGGCTCTTTATCGGTTCCGTCAGACTCTCTGCTGATGCGGGATTGCTGCTTGGAGGACTCAGACGTCCTCTTCTTCTGCCGGTGGTGATGGTGGTGCTGCTCATCTTCTTCCTCCAAGTTCTCCTCAAGTAGAGACTTGGTAGTTCCTTCCTTCGGTGCCCGTGCCCAATCAGGTATGGTCACGGTCCTTCTGCTCTTGAGGGACATATGATTTACATTATCATATGAAAGGATCTCATGTTCAGATAAATAATTATCTGAATAATATACCTGATCATGAAGTTGGTTCTGGCCATGAGGTAAGCTGTTCGGGTTGGCTTGAACCTGTGCAGGAATTGGGGTCTTTGACGCCATCTGTTGATCCTGGGTACGAGAGACACGATTCAGATCGGTTCTCATATCCAGATAGTCATTCTGGATCTGTTGGACCCTATCAGACATGGTCTGGATCGCCAAGGTGAGGGACTCCAATTCGGTGGGCTGGGCTGGCTGATGCTGACTTGCGGATGAGGTCTTGTACTGGCCCTGCTGGCCATGCCGATAGTGCTATTGTTGGTGTTACGGTGCCTGGCCCCGCTGAAATGTGCGTTGTTAATGCTGGTGCTGCTGAGGCTGGTACCCTTGTTCGGACCTGGACTGAACACAGCGCAGTGCGGGTACGGAGCTGGTTCCTTGGTAAGCTGGAGTAGGTCAGTGAGGATGATCGTTCCCCATCCCCGGTTGTCTACTGACGGGGTCACGACTGTATCACAGCCCGTTGATCTCGAACACCTGCGGAGGCTCCTCGTATTCGGTCTCCACTTGTGGGGGTGCATGCTGGTCCTGCTGGATGTAAGTCTGATCCTCCACCCAGCCGCTCTGATGCCCCGGTGCCTGCTCCTGTACAAGATGGACTCTGTGCACAGGTGCGGGTGGTGCAGAAGGGGCAGGTAGCTTTATTTTAGCTACCTTCTCAGTAAATTCCTCCACTTGCTTCGGCAGACGTGAGAGAGACTCAAGGTCAGTGACCCTCTTGTGGATCTGCTCGACCATGGTTAACTTATCAGCAATCATCCCCATACTGGGAATGAGATCCTCGGTCAGATCCTCTATAGTGCTCCAGGTTGTCTCGTTAGATAGGATTGAGGGAGACAACTGATAGGCCCTAGTGGCCTGCGACCTGTCGGTTTCCGCCATCTACTCTAGTATCTTCCATACAGTGTTCTCGTTCTTATTCAGATAGCTTCCTCCACAGGCGGCACTGACTAACCCCTGCATCTCCGGTGTTAAACCACAGAACAAGGTCTGGACTAAGATCGCCTTAGAAATGTCATGGCAGGGACATTTCTGAACTAAGTCATTGAACCTATCCCAGGCATCAGGGAAGGGTTCACTAGGTCCCTGGGAGAAACTGGCGATCTTCGTTCTCATTTGGTTAGTCCTACTGAGAGGGTAGAACTTCTTATGAAATAAGTCCTCGAACTGCATCCATGTTGTACATATCACCCCTAGGTTTTTCAGCCAATGTGCTGCATTATCTTCTAAGGCAAATGGGGTGGCCTTCAGTCTAATGTAGTCTTGCCCAACACTAGCATGGCTAAGGTTGTTGCAAACCAGTTCGAAGTCTCGGAGGAAGGCATGTGGTTCTTCAGGGGCATTTCCGTTGAACTTCGGTAGCAGGCTAAGGAAGTGGGGCTTGAGCTCAAATGCTTCGGCGGGAATCGCTGGTGCCAACCAACTTTGTATCTCATTCTTCGCTGGGTTGTAGGCATCAACCATTGGTCGGTCGATTCCTCCTGCTGTAATAATCTGTCCCATTCTAGCTGTTAGATCTGCATTTTGTTGTTCGGTTGTGGCAAGGCGATTAAGAATTTGTCGTAATGGGTCCTCATCCGGTGGTGGCTGCTTAGGCGGCATCTTGTCCTCTAGTCCTAGGTATGAAACAATGTCGGTGTCAGAGGACAAATCAAGGAAGGGATTCTTACCGAGGCGATGGTCTTCCTCGGTAGCTCAGAGGAGAGGAAAGGGTTGGTTTGAGAGTAACCACCCTTGGTGTGAGGGAACCAGAACTCAAGGGGGTCATGAGTCCTGGGTGGTCCAAGGTGCGCTTGGGCCGATGAAGAGTATTTTTGTGGGGGCTCAAAGAGAGATTGGTGAAAAAAGAGCCGATATCCCCCCATTCACTCATCTTGATTTGGCGAGAAGAAATGGGAGTTCTAAGTGAAGATAGGATTTGACTCCTACCTGAGGTAAACAATTCAATCCAAGACTCTGGGTTCACACTCAACACAGTGAAGGACTCGAAATCGAGTCCAATTAATCTTATATATTTTAAGTGTGATTTTTCAAGCAAGATAGCAAGGATTACGTGGCCTAAAGGGAAGTCGGCTCAGAGCCGGATGCGTCTTCCCTGTTTAACCTGACACCTAAGATATTGTCGGTCCTTCCTTTCTTCGCTCCTATCCCAAGTTGATGGATTCAAAGACCACACCCCTATCTACCTGCAAGCAGACGGAGGCTGACAAGGCCGGAACTTCACCCCGGAGGGTTACTGGCAACTTGTCGTGAAGTACCGCAATTTTTCCCCTATCTACCAGACACAGGCGGAGGCTACTTGGTACTAGTCAGTGAACCTTAAATATTCAACTTGTGATATTTGCTAGGATTAGTTGGAACGTGATATGGAAGGCGGGGATTTGGGCTCTGCCTTAAGGTGTTCACATACACTCAAGTACCCTCACTCAGCCTGAAAACAAGGTCGGGGATTAATCTCCCGTAAACAGATTTTCCATATTTATTTATTTTTGGTCAATAATGTTAGCATTCCCGATTTTATGTTTAGTTCTCACTTGTTAGTCCAACCACACAACACGCCTATCATCTAGTCCCAATTTCTGTTTAAATTAAATGTGAAAAATAGAGGGGGAAATCGAGAAAAGCCGATGCATGAAAAACAATGATGATATGCTGAGTTATGAAGACTTACAGTGATCCCTTCGCTTTTATGCTGGATGCAAAACAGAATTGAAAACTTTACACTACATGCATATGCAGGCGATAAAATCCGCTCCTAGACAAGCAGTTCTATTAGCGAGTGAAGAACAGGTTGATTTGGCTAAGTCCTGCGGTCTAAGTTCGTCTTTTAAGTGGTTGTGTGGTCCTAAAAATTATGAGCACAAGCAAACCCTAGAGTGGCTCGAGGAACCGCTAGTGCAAGCCTAAATTACCATTCAAACCACACAGCACACGGGGACACGGTTTCACTATATTTACACGCGCGAGAACCCAAATGGGAACCGCTGGAAATAAGGCGAAAAAATAAAGAAATAAAATGAAATACAAATTCTCTCAATTCACTCAAAAAATTACAATACCGAATCTTCGAAGTCGCACAGAAATAAATTGAGGTCAGAGAAAATCAACAAAAAAATGCAAAAATTAAAAGACAGAAAATATTCACAAAAAAATCGGGGGTCAGACTACCCAGGGATAGAAAATCAAGCACTCAGATATTACTACAAATTAACCTAAGCCGTGCCTCCCCGTCAATGGTGCCATTTTGATATCGCTCCCGCTACCCTTGTTAATTCGAGCAAGTTAATGTCCAAATTAATTAACAATGTTTGTTGTAGTTAGATAACGAGAGCGGATCAAAAACCACTTTTAATTTTTGTTTTATAACTTAATTTCGAGTGGAAACTTTTTTTACTTGGGAGTCCAAGGTCGAACTCAAGGAGGCAGCTGTCTCCTTAGGTGAACTTTTAGCAAAGCACCAATGTTCGATTTTCAGAGGGAATATTTTTTGGTTTTTTTCGATTTTTTTATGAAAGACACATGCAAAATCAGGCCAGTTTTAAAGTTAAATCAGATAAGTAATCAAATGAAGTCCAAAAATGATGAAACTTTGCCAGATGATGAAATGTAATGAAATTAAGCTACCCTAATTTTTTTATAATTTTTCTGAAACTAAATGAATTAACTATGAATTAAAAATGAATGCAGGGTGATTTTGACCAATTTAATTTTAATAAATATGAAATCACAATATTTTTGGGAATAAAAATTATCTTAGATAGATCTAAAGATGAGGAATCCAGGAATGTGAAATGAACTTATTAAAAAAAATTAAGGAAATCACCAAATAATTTATTTAGGCCTCAAAATTCGTGCAATTGAGATGAAATTTTTATACAAGGTGAAGCTAATTCTCTTAGATCTAATGTGATTTTTTAGGAATTTTTGGAGTCACAGAGAAATTACTATTAATTAAAAGGTTAAATTTGGCAAAATATCACATAAATGAACCAATTAATTAATAAAAAATTTCACTGATATTACAAAAATGTGCCAAGTGTCACATAATGAGGAGGACAATGTAAGCTACACAATGCAATTTTTAAAAACTCGAAAATGAATTAAGATGAATGCCTAAATATGCATGCAAAGACAGGGGTATAAATGCAATACAGGAATTAAAATTGCTAAAAATAAAATATGCTGACAAGGACTATTATGCAATTACCTATAATGCAGGGGTGTAGATGCAATTTCTTCACTGACACACGTGCTCTTCACGTGGGGTCGCTTCGCAGGGACTGAAGTGTAATATATGAAACCTTCCGGGGCCTCAATGCAATTTGCCCAGGATGCACGTGCAGATCACGTGGGGTACCCAAGGCTTGGTGGACGTCGACGGCTTGGGACGAGGCTCGGCTGCTCCGGAGGTTCGGATCGAGGTTCGGATCGAGGCTCGGAGAAGCTTCGGGTGATCCGAGCCTAGAGGTCAGGGAAGAGGCTCGGATCGGGCAACGTGGCGCGATCAAGTCCGTAGGATCTCAGCTGGTCCAAC
Source organism: Ottelia alismoides (assembly GCA_037367405.1). Classification (NCBI taxonomy): domain Eukaryota; kingdom Viridiplantae; phylum Streptophyta; class Magnoliopsida; order Alismatales; family Hydrocharitaceae; genus Ottelia; species Ottelia alismoides. Next base: position 338,412 of record JAZKJV010011100.1, read on the forward strand.
GGTTGCGGAATGATGATGCGTGGCGTGTCTGAGTCCTTCAGATCGTTGATTGATCCAATGGCGATGGGCTCGCTCCTGAGGTGACGACGTGGCGCGATCCGTGACCGTTGGATCTAGATTGATCCAACGGTATCTGGAGCTCGATGAAGAGTGTGATGTGGACGACGAAGCACCGCTAGATCTAGAGGGATTCAACGGCCTAGGGCTACTCTGGCTGATGGCGACGTGGCATGACCAGACGCGTGGGATCCGCTTGATCCTACGGCTGCTTCGCGAGGCGACGTAGCGTGATTCTGACCATTCGATCAAGATGATTGAACGGTTGTGGGATGTCGTCCCCAACGGCCCTCCGCCTCCTGTGGATGAGAAGGCGGGGCACCGGTGAAGCTGGGCTTGCTCCGCCCTGTCCTCCAGCCATCGACGTGGGGCGCGGGAGACTGTGACGTAGCTTGGAAGATGCGGGGCGAGGTGGCGAAGCGTCCGGTGGCCTCAGGAGTGGAGGAGGTGCGCTGGAGCTCGGTGACGGAGGAGCTCGAAGGGAGCTCCGACGAAGTTCCGACCAGTGACAGCGAAGGTACCTGCAGGGGTTAGAGATATAGACGAAGCGTGCGCGTGCTCGTGGAGTTGTGCTGGGTGAAAGGCGAGGCCTGCGTAGCAGTGGGGGGTGTCCGGTGATCGAGCTCCGCCCAAGTGGTGGAGCTGGCGTCGGTGAAAGGTGAGGCACGGCGTTTGAGGAAAATAATGGTAGCGCGAAGATCGGAGCTCTGTCGTGGAGCTCGGAGGGAGGACTGTGGAGCGAGAAGATGATTGCGGAGGGCGAATTAAATCGTAGAAATCAAAGGAGAAAATAAGAAGAAGATCAGAGGAGAATGGAGGATGATACCTGGGGGATGGAGCTCTAGTCTGGGCTCCTAGTCCTCGCTCGAAGGTCGGTAGATGGCCTGAGCTCGCGCAACTCGTCGGTGGAGTTGCAACACGGCGTGGCGACGTCGTGGATCTCGCCAGAGAAGACGCCCGTTCTTTGCTCAACCTTTCGTCTAATTGTTGTCACCAATTGGAAGGTCGAAGCTCAGGGAATCTCTCTGGAACGGCGGGATGGGCGTGAATGTGGCCAGAGGACGATGATTTATAAGGTGAAGGTGATGGGGTAGCTGGTGACGAGGTGAGGTTTGTGGTCGTCGTGGGACGACTCTGGTGGGAGTCGTGGGAAGCGAGGGGGCTGGCGAGGATTAGGGAAGAATGGGCTCCATCGTGGTGGTGTTGGTGGTCAGAGAGGGTGGCAGGAGTGGGGCAAAGAATAGAAAGGGGGCGACGGGTCGGCGCAGTGGAGATCGTGGGAGAGAGGCTAACCAGAGGTAGAAGACAAGGTCCTGGCCGTTGGATCTTGTGATCCAACGGCGGAGAAGAAAGCGCTAAGGATCGGCTTGGATTTGATCTGAGGCAAAGCATTCTAAGGGTTAGCGGTGCGCCACGTGTGGTATCAGCGGATGTGATAGAAAGCTGAGGGCATGATCGAGCGGTGTTCAAGCTGCCACGTGGCATGATGAGGGAGAGGCGCTCAAGGACGGTGGTGATGAAGACCTGGGAAGATCAAACGGCAGGGAATAAAAGGTGTACGTGCAGGTGGCGCAACCATTGGATCGGGATGAAGATCCAACGGCTGTAGGCGCGGGAGGCTAAGGCTAGGGGAGCGGGCTGCGTGGCACAACCAGAGGGTGCCACGTGGCCAGTGTGAGTGGCTGCGAGAAGAAATGAGATTAGAGAGAGAAGGAGGCCGAATTTGGAAAAACTCAAAACATGAAAGTTGTAGATCTTGATGAGATCTACAAGTTTCATGTTGACCAAAAACGGAAATGAGGTCAATATGATACAAAAATACAGGAATACAAATTTACACATATATAGTATACATAGAGGCCCAAAAACCCAACTTCTTCCTACGAGCTCCGAATTGGATGAAATTAGTCTCATTTTAAAAGTCTCTGGATGTGTATTCATCTGAAAGTGAGTAGACCTATTTTGGAGTTGGTACAAGAGAACTATGGGCTTTTTATGGTCCAGGGGTCCTAGGACTTTATTGGATGTTTTACAAAGGAGATCTATGACTTTCTCCCTTATATTATTAACTAAAGGTGTATATATTATAAGGGAGGTGTTGTTTAATAGGTGGATTTTTTACAAGTGATCTTGGCTTCTTATTTAATGCAAATGTGAATGCTAAAATGCAAATGTTATCAATGTATGCATGAATGTTTCTTATGCACTATAAAGGGAAATATGCTACTATTTACTCGGGAACAAGACTCTATTTTCAACTTTTAGAGTGATGAATCATAGATTCATCACTTTTCCGAAAGGTGCACGACAATGGAAGCATTGATATATCTGAGTTGTCATCTGAATCCACCTTTCAAGTTAACGGGCAGCTCCTGAAGCCATATCTTTATCATGATCCGTTGATCGTTTATGTTGCCTCTTTTCATTTTGCATGAGATGTGGTCTTTGACTCAAATCATTTGCATCTCATGCTCGATTTTCAATTCTCTTTCGCAGCTGTATAGATCTAATTGTCTATATCATTCATTTTTTTGTCTAGTACCCCATATTCATCTTATGATTATGCTATACTCAAGGTGTGCTTTACATTTAGTATATGGGGTATCAGAATTGTGATTATTTATTTTTGAGTTCATTACCTATGTTTTGCTGCCTATATTTAGGGATATTTTACCCTAAGTATAGGGGAGGTAAACCTTATGAAGGATATGGAATAATCCTCAAGCGCATCACGGAAGCGTAAGCATCATATCGAATACGATGAAGAACGACTAATCATACTAGTTGTTCGGTGCAGCGAAATTTAAACTTTTTCATTCGATGAAACCACGTGATCCAAGAACGATTCTCGGATCGTTTCATCTATAACCACAACAACTAGAAGGAAAACCTCTTGAAGCGTGGTTGATCGAGTCTCTACGAAAAGAGGCCTCCTGTCTCAAGTCCAATCGTCGGAGAAGAAGCTTGCGAGCACGGGGATGAGTCTGGTGATCCTCACAATCCAACAAGTTTATCTAAGCACAATGAACTCCTGATCTCGTCATACGAGATTGATCATCTTCTTTGCGAGAGTAGCACTCCAAGAAGACGGAGAACCAAAGAACATCGAAGTAGCGGCACGGTGACATAGGCGACGACGACTATCTCCCACCAGGGTTTGGTGGACGACCACCAAGGAGAGGGAGAGAGGGTTGGCGTGTGGAAGGAAGAAAGAGAGAGAGATGTGCTTCAAAATCTTAACCCTAGAGAGCATGGTATGCCTCTCTATTTATAGGGTTTTGGGATCCATGGATCTCAATCCATGGGACTCATAAAATGAATGGATGAGATTGATTTATGATCAATTCAATGGTCAAGATTGTTGTTGGTAAAAACCAACAACTTATGATTTAATTTAGATCAAATATATTTGACAAATCAAATCCATATCAATCCTAAAATTAAACCAATTAAATAAGGAGACAATTACCATGGAGATCTCATCTCCCCATGGAATATAGTGGACGGCCACCAATTCCATATAGGACTTGGTAGCCGTCCACTTATTTCCAAGTGGGGGCAATCTCATAAAATCTCATGAGATTGCATGTCTCCATGAAATTCTCCATTATTTATTCCAACAACTTTTGTTGTGATTTATTCTTCAAAAAAAATTCATAATTTATTTTTAGAATATTGCAATCTTGCCATTGGAAAATTGTGATTCATATTCACAACCCAAAACAAAATATAATTTACATTTTCAATTAATTAAATAATATGTATCCAATAGACAATAATAATTAATCAACAAATATAAATTATAATTAGCTCACTCTAATACATTATAAATTACATTTATAACATATTATGAATAATTGGATATTACTATCCACATTATTCTTATCCATGATAATTAAATCACATTTAATTATATTGGATAATTTCCACATACATCAAGATAATTAAATCACATTTAATTATCAATTTCTTAATGCTTAGATCTTACGGAATTATTCTTGAACCCTTTCAAGAATAATGCCAGATGCTTGGAGATAAGGACGGGGCGATTGTATTGTTCCACGTATAGTGACTTGGTTGAGATCACATCTCAAATCTAGATCCCATGGACCTCCCATAGATGCTCGATTAAATCAAGACCGTAAACCTAATATTCTCATTGCATTTGAATCTTATTCAGATCAATGTCCAATACATGGACTAAGATTAGGTCACTTCTCTACTGAGAGGAGTCACTAAAATCCAGACATGTTTCATCACTCCCTCGGAATGTAAGTGTCATGGTTATACAATCGTTTATGATCACATCTCCCTCAGGTATTCCCAATACCGGTACATCCTGCACACTGGAAGACCTATGATCATCTTGAAGATATAGATCACTTTTACACTGTCATCTTCATGGTTTGATCACTAAGTTTCTCAATCTTGGTCCTTGGGATTTGGTACAGATCATATGCTTTCACAAAGCATATATCGTACCTTCAAATTCATGTCATGCTTCCAAAGCATGACGACCATGCAGGAAATTTGATCAGTCTCAATACCTCATGAGTGAGCTCATGTCTCCCGGTTCACAAGTGAACCTGTATGATCCCTTTGAGAGATCGTATTACTCATATGTCCTTACATGCACACCGGCTCGTCGGGGTATAGACCTTGGTTAGGTCATCAACCTATTGGTCTGCCAAATGTACACACTCAGACATATAGCAATACATTTTTCTCTGGTCAGAGGATGTTTGCCTATGTTGTGATAGTATTCGAAATAGGTCTTTGTTTATCTCGATCTCGTTAAGTCAACTCATTGACTCAACTAATCTGATACCTCTGAATCACTATTCCCATGTAGAGGACCTGCATCATGCGGTCGCTCAGATATCAGCCTAATGAGAAAGGATTGTCATCTCCTACTTAGGCTGGAGATCATCACTTGATAATCATTTGATGATGCTTGATGAGTCATCTATCTAACTCCTTAGATATTCATCCAAGCATCTGCCGCTACGATTAATCAATGAATCAATAGGTGTATGATTATCAGGTTGGCCATGGTACATAACCCTTATTTTACAGAGGGACCTTATAGTGCATTCATTCAATCAATTTAAGAAAGGGAGTGAAACATAATAAATAACTTTTATTGATAAATCATTTATTACAATAACATTTATTTTAGGAATGGTTCGCCTCAGGCTCACATTGCTAACAATCTCCCACTAGCCGTCAGAACCATTTAGTCCAATCCTTAAACCCATACTCATTACATGCTGGTTGAAAACCTTCTGTGTAAAAGGTTTGGTAAGAGCATCGGCAACCTTGTCGGCATAGGCCATCTTGGTGATGATGATGTCACCACGCTTTTGAATCTCCCGAATGATGTGGTATTTCCTTTCTACGTGCTTGCTCTTCTGATGCCATCTGGGTTCCTTCACCTGGGCAATGGCTCCCGTGTTATCGCAGAGTAGCGGGATGGGAGTATCAGAGGAAACTACGCCAAGCTCCAGGACGAACTTGTGCAACCACACCGCCTCTTTTGCAGCATCTGATGCGGCAATATACTCGGTTTCTGTTGTAGAATTTGATGTAGTGTCATGCTTCATGCTTCTCCAACTCACAGCACCATCATTCAACAGGAATACAAACCCCGATGTCGACTTTCGATCATCAATATCCGACTGGATGTCAGAATCTGTATATCCCAAGACTTGGAGATCACCATCTCCATAGACCAAGATGTAATTTTGTGTCTGTCTTAGATATTTGAATATGTTATTTACTGGATTCCAGTGTTGTTCTCCATAGCAGGATTGGTAACGACTTATCACTCCCACTGCATGGCAGATATCTGGCCTAGTACACATCATGGCATACATTAAACTTCCTACAACTGATGCATAAGGGCATCCAACCATGGCTTTCTTTTCCTCAACAGTTTGAGGAGCCATTCCTTTCGACCGGTGGATACCATGTCTTATGGCTAGGAATCCTTTCTTGGAACTATCCATACGGAATCATTTGAGAATCTTCTTAATATATCCATGTTGTGACAATCCCAAAATCCTCTTTCTCGGTTTCTGAACAACTTCAGGCCTATGATGTAAGAGGCTTGTCCAAGATCTTTCATCTCAAAGGTATGGGATAGCCAAATCTTCACACTGGTCATCATCTCTGTATCATTCCCAATGATAAGGATGTCATCTACGTAAAGCATGATGAACACAATGGCGCTCCCACTAAGCTTCAAGGTTTATCAGGATTCTGCATAAAATCATAACTCTTTATGGTTTCGTCAAATCTGATGTTCCAGCTACGAGAAGCTTGCTTGAGCCCATAGATGGATTTCTTCAGCTTGCATACTTTGCCATCCTCATTTATGAAGCCCTGGGGTTTCTCCCTATAGATATCCTCCTCGAGGTATCCATCGAGGAAAGCGGTCTTCACGTCCATCTGCCAGATGTCGTAGTCAAGATATGCAGCTATAGCTAGCAGTGTCCTGATGGATTTAAGCATATCCACGAGAGAGAATGTCTCATCGTAGTCGATGCCTTCTCTCTATGTGTAACCCTTGTCTACGAACCGTGCCTTGAAAGTATCTACTTTCCCATCAGGTCCCCTTTTTCTCTTGAAGATCCATTTACACCCAATGGGTTTTACCCCTTTAGGTGGATCTTCTAGGGTTCATACACCATCCTTATGCATGGAGTCAATTTCTGACTTCATTGCTAGCATACATCTATCCATGTCATGATCCGCGAGTGCTTCATGAAATGAAGTAGGATCATTGTTAGTTTCACTTGACACATGGAATCCATACCTTTCAGGTGGTGCAACCACCCTCGAACTCCTTCGAAGAGGTATGGGTGTTTCATATTTATTTATTTCTTCAGTTTCTGGTCTAGGAAGCTCGGAATCCTCAAGGGATTCTTTGATTTCCTCTACTTCACTTTTGTCTTGACCTTTAAGGAAATCATTCTCCAGAAATTTCACATCTCTAGCGACAAAAACCTTTTGGGTCTCAGGGTCATAGAGCTGGTATCCAATACCATCTTTAACATACCCAATGAAGTAACACTCACGAGTGCGAGATTCTAGCTTACTTGTGTCCACGTTCTTCGCATGAACCAAGCAACCCCAAACCCTCAAGTGATTAAGTCTAGGTTTGGTTCCATACCAGAGCTCATGAGGAGTCTTAGGTACATATTTGCTAGGAATATTATTCATGATATATATTGTAGTCTCTACTGCATATCCCCAGAAACTAAGTGGTAAATGTGCTTTGCTCATCATTGAACGGCCAATATCCATGATGGTCGTGTTGCATCTTTCAGCAACACCATTAAGTTGGGGAGTTCCAGGAGTAGTGAGATTGGAAATAATTCCATTCTCTTTAACGTATTCCTTGAATTCATCTGAGAGGTACTCGACACCTCGATTAGATCGAATCCATTTAATCTTCTTATCGGTTTGGTTCTCAACCAAAGCCTTGAATTCTTTGAACTTTTCAAAGGTTTCAGATTTATGATTTAATAAGAAGACAAACCCGTATCACGAATGGTCATCAATAAACGTCAAATAATATCGATATCCATTTCAAGTCGCGGTACTGAAGGGACCACATACATTGGTATGTATAAGGTCAATAATACCTTCGCATCTTGTAACCTTGTTACGGAAAGGCATCCTAGTCATTTTATCTTGAATGCATTTCTTGCAGGCAGGCAAAGATTGAACCTGTAGAAAATCCAAAGGTCCATCCTTTATCAATCTATTGATCCTATCAAGAGATAAATGACCAAGCCTTTGATGCCAAATCATATTTGAATGATTTTTATTCTCCCTGGATCTTTTATGGTTTTTATTAGGGGTTGAGACATTCATGGCATGCTCATTAATGCACAATTAATAGAGTCCACAAGAAGTTAAAATACAATCTGCAATATATTTATCATAATGATTTATGACTAATTTATTACAGAAAAGGAATGAATATCTACTTCTAAGTAGCTTAGATACAGATATCAAATTCCTCCTGACTTCAGGTACATAAAGACACTCTTTAAGTAATAGGACTCTACCGCTAGATAATGATAGTCGACAAGTCCCGACGGCGACTGCTACAACACTTGCATCAGATCCCATCTGGATAACAATCTCATCTTCTTTATGATTTCTAGTTTCCTGAAACAAATGCAACAAATTGCATACATGAACAGAAGCACCAGAATCAACAACCCAACTTCCTTCTCGTCCAACGAGAAAACTGGTTTCAATGATAAAAGTAGATTTCATACCTATTGGGGCTTTACCTTTGTCGACCGACTTCAGGTAATCCAGGCAATTACGCCTCCAGTGCCCCGACTTCTTGCAGTGGTGACATACATCAGTTTTCTTCGATGCCATTAGAGTAGATGCATTGGAAGATGAGCCAACACCTTGTCCCTTCTTCTTTCTCTCATGGGTCAGGCCCTTCCGAGAACCTTGCTTCCGACCGCGCTTCCCTCTGACCTGTGCAACCATTGCACTGCTAGCAGGACCATCTTTCTTCATTACATCTTCTGTAGACTTTAATGCAACAAGAAGTCCAGCGTTTGTCAATTCCAGTTTGTTCAAGCGGAATGAAACCACAAAGTTATTGAAAGACTTGTGTAAAGACAGCAGAATGAAATCAGATTGCATGTCTGCATCCATGGTTGCCCCAAGAGTTTCCAACTCCGACAAGTACCTAAACATTTGAGTACATGTTCACGGACCGATGTTCCTACCTGCATACTACAGCGAATGAGTTCTTCACAACATTTTATCGATGGGTGCGGTTAATGTCACCAAACATATCTTTTAGATTCTGCATTATTTCCTGGCATGTGCTCATATCCACATGTTGCTTCTGAAGAACATTGGAGAGAGAACCCAAGATATAGCATCTAGCCAAGACATGATCTTCATCATACTTGTCATTGTATGCTTTTTCTTCTTTTGATTTAGGGTTTTCATGCTTATCTTCTGAGAGCACATAACTTATGCGCTCAGCCGAGAGAATAAGCTCCAAATTACGGATCTAATCCGAGTAATTTGGTCTGATCAACTGGTTGACCTCCAGAAGCCTACTTAGTTGATTCATGGACTTCATTTTCTGAAATTAAGAATGCACTATATTAGAACATATAATCATACATTCAATTTTAAGATATTTGATTAAGGCATTTTAAATCAAATTAATCTTGATCTGTCAACTATGAAAGTTTATTCTCTTAATCACTTTCAAAGTAAGAGATATACTTACTGCTATATCTCAAGCAAGAACTGGGATCTCCTCTTTATCTTTGTCATATCCCAATAATACGAGAACCTATGACTCCAATAAAGAGAAGCGGGAACACATTCCGCCTTGCAAGTCCAACTTGCATTTCCCAATTCGATCTTTAATACCCAGGCCCACCACCCCTAAGGTGATGCTGACCCGTCATTAATTGAACCAACCGTCAACTGGAATAAAACTCGCTATGCGCAATACAATATCACCCCAATAATATGAGGACCTGATATTGGGGTCACTATGCATACGTCCTAACTCTTTTGAGAAGTGACGAGCCCGATCCAAATGGATCATATGCAGGAGCTGTCACTTTGGACAAGCGTCTCCTACATATAATATCTGGCGACGAAACCCTTCACCTCGACGGGAGACCATGGATGTCACTTGTGTGATCCTCCATCTCATATTCAAATTTTAATTAATTATTATGAATAATATTCGTATAATTAATTCTTCCAAGGGAATTAACAACTCTATTCATAATAGAGTGTTTTAATTGGACATAACTAATTCAATCATATTAAATTAATTATCAATCCACATCAATCAACAAACTTGATTGTTTTACTTGAATATATATGGTATTATCTCAAAGTACGTATTAATTTGAATTTTAATAATTAGAAAATACATCTTGGTTTCTTCGGCACTGTCATGTCCCTACCCGCTGTTATGGCTAGTACAGACGAGAGTGGGACAGACCACATACGTTGCAACCCGCTACCCCAATGCTCTCCGACTAGACAACATATCCACCTCAGAAAAGGATAATGCCAAATAGATCAATATGTACTTGAGATGATCATCGGTTCTTCAACCGAAATTATATCATATAGTAATAATCAAAACATTTTTTATTATAAGGAAATTTACTAGACAAATTTCCAATCCTATTTAAGCAAGGAGTTTGATGATTGTGTTTCCAATTATGATCTAGATCAAATCTAATCAATTTACTGGTTGAGGCCAAGTCCATTAAGGAAATAATCATCTTCCAATATTTCTAAAATATTTTTCATAATTATTTTATGAAATTAATAATTAATTTCACTAATTGACAATCATTTGGTTCTTGATTAGGACTGTAATTTCAGCAGTGACCCCTACTTACTAAAATTAACATATCTCAATAAATTTAAATCCAAATAAATTTTCAAAGATTACTAATTTTATTTAGGACACGTAAACTGAGATCCTATGGTTTCCTTATTTAATGAGGAACAAAATACATGTAATTAATTAGTGTTTAAACAATTTAAACAGTGCCGAATTTATTCACTAAACAGAAGTGCGAAAATCAAATGCGACAAAATCTTTCGCGACCTCTACGAACCCAAGTCGTCCTAGGCTTGCGGATCGTATCCAAAATCTTTGAACTAAGGCTCTGATACAACTTGAAGGATATGGAATAATCCTCAAGCACGTCACGGAAGCATGAGAGTCATATCGAATACGATGAAGAACGACTAATCATACTAGTTGTTCGGTGCAGCTGAATTTAAATTTTTTCATGCCATGAAACCACATGATCCAAGAACGATTCTCAGATCATTTCATCTATAACCACAAAAAGTAGATGGAATACCTCTCGAAGCGTGGTTGATCGAGTCACTAGGAAAAGAGACCTCCTGTCTCAAGACCGATCGTCGGAGAAGAAGCTTGCGAGCGCGGGGACGAGTCGCGTGATCCTCTCAATCCAACAAGTTTATCCAAGCACGGTGTACTCTTGACCTCATCGTACGAGATCGATCGTCTTCTTTGCGAGAGTAGCACTCCAAGAAGAAGGAGAACCAAAGAACGTCGAAGCAGTGGCATGGTGGCGTAGGCGACGACGGCTATCTCCCATCAGGGTTTGGTGGACGGCCACCAAGGAGAGGGAGAGAGGGCTGGCATGTGGAAGGAAGAAAGAGAGAGAGAGAGAGAGAGATGCTTCAAAAGCTTAACCCTAGAGAGCATGGTATGCCTCTCTATTTATAGGGTCTTGGGATCCATGGATCTCAATCCATAGGACTCATAAAATCAATGGATGAGATTGATTTATGATCAATCCAATGGTCAATATTGTTGTTGGTAAAAACCAACAACTTATGATTTAAATTAGATCAAATATATTTGACAAGTCAAATATATATCAATCCAAAAATTAAACCAATCAAATAAGGAGACAATTACCATGGAGATCTCATCTCTCGATGGAATATAGTGGACGACCACCAATTCCATCTAGGACTTGGTAGCCGTCCACTTATTTCCAAGTGGGGGCGATCTCATGAAATCTCATGAGATTGCATGTCTCCATGAAATTCTCCATTATTTATTCCAACAACTTTTGTTGTGATTTATTCTTCAAAAATAATTCATAATTAATTTTGAGAATATTGCAATCTTGCTATTGGAAAATTATGAATCATATTCACAACCCAAAACAAAATATAATTTACATTTTCAATTAATTAAACAATGTGTATCCAATACACATTAATAATTAATCAACAAATATAAATTATAATTAGCTCTCTCTAATACATTATAAATCACATTTATAATATATTATGAATAATTGGATATTACTATCCACATTATTCTTATCCATAATAATTAAATCACATTTAATTATATTGGTTAATTTCCACATACATCAAGATAATTAAATCACATTTAATTATCAATTTCTTAATACTCAGATCTTATAGAATTATTCTTGAACCCTTTCAAGAATAATGCTATTTCTCCTCAGATACTTGAAGATAAGGACAGGGCGTCCACGTATAGTGACTTGGATATTGAGATCACATCTCAAATCCAGATCCCATGGACCTTCCATAGATGCTTGATTAATTCAAGTCCGTAAACCTAATCTTCTCATTGCATCTGAATCTGATTCAGATCAATGTCCAATACATGGACTAAGATTAGGTTACTTCTCTACAGAGAGGAGTCACTAAAATCCAGACCTGTTTCATCACTCCCTCGGAATGGAAGTGTCATGGTTATACAATCGTTTATGATCACATCACCCTCAGGTATTCCCAATACATGTACATCCTGCATTCTGGAAGACCTATTATCATCATGAAGATATAGTTCACTTTTACACTATCATCTTCATGGTTTGATCACTAAGTTTCTCAATCTTGGTCCTTGGGATTTGGTACAGATCATATGCTTTCACAAAGCATATATCTTACCTTCACATTCATGTCATGCTTCCAAAGCATGATGACCATGCATGGAATTTGATCAGTCCTAATACCTCATGAGTGAGCTCATGTCTCCCGGTTCACATGTGAACCTGTACGATCCCTTTGAGAGATCGTATTACTCATATGTCCTTACATGCACACCAGCTCGCCGGTGTATAGACCTTGGTTCGGTCATCAACCTATTGGTCTGCCAAATTTACAACTCAAACATATAGCAATACATCTGTCTCTGGTCAGAGGATGTTTGCCTATGTTGTGACAGTATTCAACATAGGTCTTGGGTTATCTCGATCTCCTTAAGTCAAATCATTGACTCAACTAATCTGATACCTCCGAATCACTATTCCCATGCAGAGGACCTGCATCAAGAGGTCGATCAGATATCAATCTAATGAGAAAGGATTGTCATCTCCTACTTAGGATGGAGATCATCACTTGAAAATCATTTGATAATGCTTGATGAGTCCTCTATCTAACTCCTTAGATATTCATCCAAGCATCAGCCTCTACGAATAATCAATGAATCAACAGTTGTATGATTATCAAGTTGGCCATGGTACATAACCCTTATTGTACAGAGGGACCTTATAGTGTATTCATTCAATCAAATTCAGAAAGGGAGTGAAACATAATCAATAACTTTTATTGATAGATTATTTATCACAATAACATTTATTGTAGGAATGGTTCTCCTCAGGCTCACATTGCTAACACCTTGTACATCCTAACCCTCAGTTTTCCCCTTGTGTACAGACTTCTATACTTAAGATTACTTGATCCTACGTATAAGGGGATCACCGACCTCTATTCATTTTATTCTTTTATTCGTCATTCTAGTATAACATTCTTTTCACTTCCCAATACTCTGCACGAGTTATGTCTTCCTTTCATCGCTCTTTGATCACTCTGAGGACATCGTTCGAGCTAAGTATAGGGAGTGTCGTATATATTGTATATATACTTTAGAGCTCGTACTTTGTGTGAGTGTGTGAATAATATGGCTAGAAATTCACAAAACTGAAAATCACAAAAAAATTAAAATTTCTATACATATTTGTTTGTAAATAACTTTTGTTAAAATTATTTTTGTACAGATGTTTGTAAAAATATTTTTATTGTAAAGTCATTGTAAATATTTTTGTATCAAAATTATGTATACAGTACAAAATTTTTGGAAAATGTTTGGAAAATAAAAGTTTACAAAAATGTGTTTGTAAGTGTTTGTAAATATTTTGCAAAACATTCCCTTCTTCCTTGTATTAAAAAATTTTCATAAAAATCTTCATATTTTGAATTGCACAAAAAGAGTTTTTGTACATATTTGCTTATATATTCTTCTAAATCATAGTTGACATTAGACTAGTCTGGAATTGAATTGAAAAATGGAGCTTGGTTAAGACCTTAATCCACTTAAGTTCAGAGGGACCGTATAAGATTTGGGGTTAAGACTTTTCAGATCCATTAGTGACTTAATTCTTTGAGTCCACTAGTCTATGTTCACAAGTCATATTTATGAGCCTAAGTAGAACACTAAACAACACACACATGACTCTCAGAGACAATGGCTTTACTTGGACACGCAACTTACACGTAGCTCAACACGGATGTGGTGGTAAGGATGCAAAATTCTTTGGCTTGGGGTAGAATACGAGGGTAGTACTTCTAGGCGGAACCTCTCATCTTCCTCTAGGAGGGATGTGCATCTCAACCTTGTCTAGTAGCATTGAGGTCTAATGACAGGAGTCTGTGGGTTGCAATAATGCTTCAAAAAAGGGATAGTCTACTGGCTCAAGAGGAAAAACTTCTTATGTACATGATGCACCATGTAAATACGTTGTATATATGCACATCAAAAAAATGTGTAAAAATATGAAAAACTCCAAACAAGGGGACAAACCTGATTGAAAATAAAATTTATGCTAGAGTGTATATAGTGAATAAGCAAATCATATGTATTCCACCTTCTCATCTCATGGAAGCTTGCAGCTGGAGACTTAGCTACACTGGCTTTGCTCCAAGGGATACATGGCTACACTGGTCATGGTCCATTCTTTTCTTCCCCTCTTCTTGAACTGGTTGAATGAATAACGTCTTACTACCCTTGTTAATTTAATCAAATTAATGGTCAAATTAATCGTCGTGTCGTTCGTTGCAGTCGGATAATAAGAGCTAATCAAAAACCACTTTCATTTTAAAGCAAATTAATTTCGAGCGTCAATTTTTTTTACTTGGGTAAGCCCAAGGTTGAACTCAGGGAGGCAGCTGTCTCCTTAGGTAGATTTTAAGCAAGTTCCAAGGTTTGATTTTCAGGGGATAATTTTTTTGGTCTTTTTTCAATGATATTATGCAAGAAGGAAAAGACACATGAACAATCGGACCAGTTTACGAGTTAATTCAGAAATATGATCAAATTAATTCCAAAAATTATGAAACTTGGCCAGATGAAGAAATGCAATGAAATTAAGCTACTCTAATTTTTTTGGATTTTTCCGACACTAAATGAATTTACTGTGAATTAAAAATGAATGCAAGGTATTTTTGACTAAACTAATTTTAATAAAGACCAAATCATAGTTTTTTTAGATATGAAAATTATCCTAGATAGATCTAAGTGTCCAGAATCCAAGAAAATTAATAAACCTAAATTTCTATGTAAAATGAACCTATTAAACATTAATTAAGGAAATCACTAAATGATTTATTCAGGCCTCGGAGTGCGTGCAAATGAGATGATTTTTTTAAACAATGTGGAATTAATTATTCTAGGTCTAATGTGAAATTTTGGTGATGTTTGGAGTCGCAGAGAAATCACTACAAATTAAAAGGCATAAATGGGCAAAATATGACAAAATTCCACCAATTAATTAATAATAAAATCCATTGATCTTACAAGAATGTGCCAATGTCACATATGAAAGAGGACAAATTAAGCTACACAATGCAATTTTCAAACTTGAAAAAGGATTTAAAATGAATGCCTAATTATGCGTGCAAAGACAAGGACCTTAATGCAATTATCGGAAATAGAATTGATAAAAAATAAAATGTGCTGATAGGGACGTATATGCAATTACCTATAATGTTGAGGGGGTGGATGCAAATTTCCCACAGAACACGTGCTCCTCACGTGGGGGCTCCTGGCAAGGACTGGAATGCAAATATGAAAACCTCCAGGGGTCTCGCTGCAAATTACCCAGGCCGTACATGCAGATCACGTCGGGGTCACAGGATCGGTGGACTTTAGAGGCTCGGATCGAGGCTCGGGGGACTATGGAGGCTCATACTTGGCTCGGAGTAGCCTCGGGGGATCCGTTTCTGGTGGTCGGGGAAGAGGCTCGGATCGGGCGACGTGGCTCGATGTTGACTGTGGATCAAGTGGAGATCCAACGGTTACTGATGGTTGTAGATGTGGCGCGCCTGGATCCGTTAGATCTAATGAAGATCAACGGCAAAAGTTGGCTCCAGAGATGAAGGCGTAGACGATCAACGACCGTTGGATCTAGATTGATCCAACGGCATCTGGAGCGCGGGGGAAGCGGGGACGTGGCGTGCTCTGGAGCGTGGGATCCGCCTGATCCTACGGCTGCGGCTGATGGCGACATGGATGTCTCTGAACCGTCTTATCAAGGAGATCGGATGGTTGCTGCTCTTCTTCCTCAAGGAGGTCCGACGCCTCTTGCGGCGGAGAGGGTTGTGCTCGGCGAAGGAGGCCTGGCTCCGCCTCTTCCTAGGTGTCGCTGAAGCTTGTCGGAGGCTTCCCAAGTAGCTAGGAAGACTAGTGGAGGTGTCGAGGATCCTCCAGAGATCTTAGGAACGGCTGGATGGCTCTGTAGAGAAGTGGTGGAGAAGCTCGAGGGAAGCTCCGATGAAGTTCCGGTCAGTCAAAGTAGAAGTACCAAAAGGGGGTTAGTGGAATAGCCGAGGCGTGCAACGTGTACGTGGAGTGGTCGTGAATGAGGTGCGAGGCCTGAGGGGCAAAGTGGGGGTCTGGTGATCGAGCTCCGCCAAGGTGGCGGAGCTGGCGTCGACGTGAGGTGGGGTGCTTCGTCGGAGTGAATGAAGTATGGCACGAAGATCAGAGCTCCCTTGCGGAGCTCGGAGGATGGTTGGCGGAGCGTGAAGAGGATTGTGTACGGTGAATAAAATGGAAGAAAAAGCAAGAAAAATAAGAAGAAGATCGGAAGGATTTGGAGGAGTCTACCTGGGGAATGGAGCGCGATTAAGTGCTCCTGGTCGTCGCTCGAAGGACGGTAGGCGGTCCTGAGCTCGTGCAGCTCGCGGAGCAGGCTGCGACACGGCGGTGGAGGGATGTGGATCTCGCCGGAGGTGAATATCTGTCTTCGCTCGTCATCACATCAAATTGATGTCACCAAATTGAATGTGGGAGCTCGAGGATTCTCTCCGTGATGGCAGATGGGGGTGAAGGTGGCCGGAGGCGTTGGATTTATAGGTTGGAGGTGACGGCATAGGTGGCAAAGAGGTGGGTTTGGTGGGCATCGTGGAGCGAAGTGGAGGGTGTTCATGGAGATCGAGGGGGTTGGAGAGGATGACGGAAGAGTGGTGGATGTCGTCGTGGTCAAGGGAGGCGAAGACGGTGGTCGACGTGGCGCCAAAAATAGAAAGGGGGTAGCCCTCGCGTGCGGTGGACGACGTGGGGCGCGGGGTGTGCGGAAGGTGGAAGACGATGCCATGGTTGTTAGATCGGGTGATCTAACGGCCTGGAGAAGGGCGGAATGATGCGGCTGAGAATGAATCAGTAGGGCGAGATCAAGGGCACAGGGCGTGCCACGTGGTGGGCACAGGTCGAGGCGCTAGCGTGCGGAGGAGATAAAGCCCTGGGGTTTGATCGAAGGTTCAAGAGGCGTTGCAAGATGGATGGCCAGGATTGGGGCTTCTAGCGATGATCGGAGGACGCTCAGTGCACCACGTGTAGTGCTAAGGGCAAGGCACGAAGGAACGATCCAGATGAGATCCAGGGGAAGATCGGGCGGCTGGAAAGTGTGGCGATGATGAATGGCCCAGATCAATAGAGGGGGAAGCGATCAGACGGAGGGGAAGGCTGGGCGCATGGCGCGTAAAGGAGCGGGCCACGTGGCTCAATCAGAGAGCGTCACGTGGCGTGCTCTGAGTAGCTGAGAAAGAAAGTGAAGTTTGAGAGAGAAGAAAGCCGAATTCGGAAAAACGCAAAACATGAAAGTTGTAGATCTTGATGTGGTCTACAAGTTTCATGTTGACCAAAAACGGATATGAGGTAAATATTAAAAAAAAAATACAAGAGTACAAATATACATACATACAGTATACACAGGGGCCCAAAATCCCAAGTTTTGCATACGAGCTCCAAATTGAGTGAAATTAGTTTCATTTTAAAGGTCTCTGGATGTGTATTAATCTGAAGGTGAGTAGACCTAATTCGGAGTATGTATGAGAGGGATATTGGCATTCGAAGGTCCAGGCTCTCCAACTGGGTTCGGGGCTTTATTGGGCAATTTACAAGATAGGGATTTTGGCCTTCTTCCTTATATTATTTGCTAGTAATGTATACGGTGCAAGGAAGGTGTTATTTGATTTTTAGAGGGGATAAAATTACAAATAATTAGGTGAATTATTGGTGGATATTTTACAAGTGATTTTACAAATGAATTGGCTTCTTATTTAATGCAAATATGGATGCTAAAACGCATGTATTGTAGATTTATGCATGAATGATATTTATGCAACATAAAGGGAAATATGCTGCTAAATACTCGGGAACAAGGCTCTATTTTCATCTGTAAGAGTGATGAATCATAGATTCATCAACCCCCTATACTTAAACCTTGCTCGTCCCCGAACAACTAAAATGAAATGCAAGAGTGAAATGATTTTGGTTTCCATACAAAGGTCATGAACAAAAGTTGAAAATGGAGCTTGAATCAACCTTTGGATTAATTGTGTGGCGGAACCTCATTGGGACCTGAACTTAAGACCTAACAGACTTCAAGTTCCACTAGTCTTCTATTCAAGACTCCTCAATAGTCAGGTCAGAACAAATACTCAGACGCAAATTTCTGATGACTATGATTCTTACTTGTAATGTGTAAGTGAAATGTAACCTTTCACATCAGACAGACTCAAAAACGGCCTCCTCTAACATGGTAACTCAAATAAACCGGTCCAGTAACTCTTTCCTCGAGGAGCGGTGTATTCCCTTCTAAGTTCAAGTGCGTCCAGCTCAAGAGGAGGGGGTAAAGAGAAGAATGGACCATAGCCAGTGTAGCTACCTATCCCGGGATGCTTGACCAGTGTAGCCAAGTCATCCGGCTGCATTTCTTTGCTAATATACATACTCCGACAGGTATTTTACTTTCACTTGGACCTGTCTGATTTTTTTGGAGTTTTTGCATTTTTTTAACTATATACAAGGTGCAGCATGTGCATCATGATTTTTTCCTCTTGAGCCAGTAGACTATCCCTCTTTTGAAGCATTATTGCAACCCACAGCATCCCGTCCTTAGATGTCAACACCACTGGACTAAGTTGAGATGCACTACCCTCCCTATAAGAGGACGGATGTTTCCACCCGTGTGCTACTCTAAGATAAAGGATTCTACCTCCTCACCACCTCATCAATGAAGAGCTACGTGCATTGTGCTTGTCCAAGTTAGGTCACCGTCTATATGAATCATGCATGTGCACGATATATTCTACTTAGACTAACAAGATGACATGTGAACATAGACTTGCAGACTCAAAGAATTAAGTCACTTGACCTGAGAAATCTTAACTCAAGTTCCTATAAGGTTCCTCTGAAACTAGGTGGATTAAGGTCAAATCAAGTTCTTCCTCAACAACAACTCATAACTTGGTGCAGAACCCACTAGATTTTCACCTAGCATATGCAAGATATGTAGATGAGATGTAGATGACATGCTATGTAGATGAATAAAATGCAAGACTCTTTTTTCTTTCTTTTCTTTTCAGATGCAGAGATTATATGCAAGAGTAAATAAGAAGCCTCTGATTTTTTTCAAAAAAATTTTCAGAAATTGGTATACCTCCTTTGTTACAATATTTAACAAGAGTTTTAAGAGTATTATACAGATTATATAAGTGTATTTTACAAAATAATTTCTCAAATTTCTCCCCGGCAATGGTGCCATTTTGAACAATGTCTCACTACCCTTATTAATTTAATCAAATTAATGGTCAAATTAATCGTCGTGTCATTCGTTGCAGTCGGATAATAAGAGCTAATCAAAAACCGCTTTCAATTTAAAGCAAATTAATTTCGAGCGGCAATTTATTTTACATGGGCAAGCCCAAGGTCGAACTCAGGGAGGCAGTTGTCTCCTTAGGTAGATTTTAAGCAAGTTCCACGGTTTGATTTTCAGGTGATAATTTTTTTTGTTCTTTTTCAATGATTTTATGCAAGAAGGAAAAGATACATACACAATCGGACCAGTTTACGAGTTAATTCAGAAATATGGTCAAATTAATTCCAAAAATTATGAGTCTTGGCCAAATGATGAAATGCAATGAAATTAATCTACTCTAATTTTTTTGGATTTTTCTGATGTTAAATGAATTTACTGTGAATTAAAAACGAATGCAAGGTAATTTTAACTAAATTAATTTTAATAAATACCAAATCATAATGTTCTCAGATATAAAAATTATCCTAGATAGATCTAAGTGTGAAGAATCTAAGAAAATTAATAATCTAAATTTCTATGTGAAATGAACCTATTAAAAATTAATTAAGGAAATCACTAAATGATTTATTCAGGCCTCGAGGTGCGTGCAAATGAGATGATTTTTTTGCATAATGTGAACTTAATTATTCTAGGTCTAATGTGAATTTTTGGTAATTTATGGAGTCACAGAGAAATTACTACAAATGAAAAGGCATAAATGGGCAAAATATGACAAAATTCCACCAATTAATTAATAATAAAATCCACTAATCTTACAAAAATATGCCAAGTGTTACATATGAAAGAGGACAAATTAAGCCACACAATGCAATTTTCAAACTTGAAAAATGATTTAAAATGAATGCCTAATTATGCATGCAAATACAGGAGCCTAAATGCAATTACAGGAAATAAAATTGATAAAAATAAAATGTGTTGATAGGGATATATATGCAATTACCTATAATGTTGAGGGGGTGGATGCAAATTTCCCACGGAACACATGCTCCTCACGTGGGGGCTCCGAGCAGGGATTGGAATGCAAATATGAAAACCTCCAAGGCACCCGCTGCAAATTACCCAGGCCGCACGTGCAGATCACGTGGGGGTCCTAGGCTCGATGGACTTCAGAGGCTCGGATCAAGGCTCAGGGGACTATGGAGGCTCGGACTTGGCTCGGAGTAGCTTCTGGGGATCCGAGCCTAGTGGTTAGGGAAGAGGCTCGGATCGGGTGATGTGGCTCGATGTTGACCATGGATCAAGTGGAGATCCAACACTTATTGACGGCTAGAGACGTGGCGCGCCTGGATCTGTTAGATCTAATGAAGATCAATGGCGGAAGTTGGCTCCTAAGACGAAGGCGTGGATGATCAACGACCATTGGATCTAGATTGATCCAACGGCATCTGGAATGCGGGGGAAGCGGGGACGTGGCGTGCTCTGGAGCGTGGGATCCTCCTGATCCCACGGTTGTGGTTGATGGCGACGTTGATGACTCTGAACCGTCCGATCAAGGAGATCGGATAGTTGCTACTCTTCTTCCTCAAGGAGGTCCACCGCCTCCTACGGCGGAGAGGGTTGTGCTCCAGTGAAGGAGGTCTGGCTCCACCTCTTCCTCTGGGCATCGGTGAAGCTCATTGGAGGCTCCCAATTAGCTGAGAAGACTCGTAGAGGTGTCGGGGATCCTCCGACGATCTCAAGAACAGTTGGACGGCTCTATAGAGCAGTGGCGGAGAAGCTCGAGGGAAGCTCCGATGACGTTTCGGCCAGTCGAAGTAGAAGTACCTGCATGGGGTTAGTGGAATAGCAGAGGCGTGCAACATGTACGTGGAGTGGTCGTGAATGAGGTGCGAGGCCTGAGGGGGGAAGTGGAGGTCCGGTGATCGAGCTCCGCCAAGGTGGTGGAGCTGGCGTCGACGTGAGGTGGGGTGCTTCCTCTGAGTGAATGAAGTATGGCACGAAGATCAGAGCTCCCTCGCGGAGCTCGGAGGATGGTTGGCGGAGCGTGAAGAGGATTGTGTACGGCGAATAAAATGGAAGAAAAAGCAAGAAAAATAAGAAGAAGATCGGAAGGAATGTGGAGGAGTCTACCTGGGGAATGAAGCGTGATGAAGTGCTCCTGGTCGTCGCACGAAGGATGGTAGGCGGTTGATGAATCTGTGATTCATCACTTCAAAAGTCAAAAATAGAGCCTTGTTCTCGAGAAAATAGATGCATGTTTCCCTTTATATTGCATAAATAACATTCTTGCATACATTCATAATTCATACATATTAGCAGTCCATTTGCGTTTAAATAAGAAGCCAAAAATCACTTGTAAAATAACCATTCACTAAAATAATTTCTTCTCTATAATTTGTACTCCTTAGTTAATCATATAGGGAAGAATGCCAAAAATCCCCTTTGTAAAATAGCCAATAAAGCCTGAGAACCCCTGTACACTAAAATGCACATAAAGCCCTCCTACAAACTCCGAATTAGGTCTACTTACTCTTAGAATACTACACATTAAAAGACCTTTAAAATGAGACTAATTTCATTGAATTTGGAGCTTGCATGGGAAAGTTGGGTTTTTGGGGCCACTTTGTATACTACATAGGTGTATAATTGTATCTTTGTATTTATGTATCATATTTGACCTCATCTCCGTCTTTGGTCAACATGAAACTTGTAGATCTCATCGAGATCTACAACTTTCATGTTTTGAGTATTTCCAAATTCGGCTCCCTCTTCTCTCTACACATTCATTTACTTCCTGCCACTCACAGCAGGCCACGTGGCGCACTCTGGTTGCGCCACGCGGCCCGCTCCCCCTTGCCTCATCCGCCTCATCTTCCAGCCGTTGGATCTCCTCCTGAGATCCAACGACTCCAGGCGTTCCACGCACGCCCCTTTGCCTGGGCCGTCAGATCATCTCGTGCCCTCTC
The DNA here is from genome assembly GCA_037367405.1 of Ottelia alismoides. Lineage (NCBI taxonomy): Eukaryota > Viridiplantae > Streptophyta > Magnoliopsida > Alismatales > Hydrocharitaceae > Ottelia > Ottelia alismoides. Next base: position 361,090 of record JAZKJV010011100.1, read on the forward strand.
CATCGCCGTTCATTAGCGCCTTAAGCAGAGCTTGCCACATGTCAAATCCTCAACCCTCTGATCGACCTCTGCCTTTCCATCTCAGTCGCGTTTTCCGCCTGTTCTTCTCAGCCGCTCGATCATTTCCATCTGCTCATCCTAGCCGCTCGCTAGCACTTCGCCTGCAGCTCGCCACGTGGTTCAACCGCAGCCCATCATCACCGCGCCCCGATCTAATCCTACCCGGCCATTTCCTCTTCGATCTCCACCGTTGGATCACACGATCCAACGGTGGAGACTTCGTCTCCTACCTCCGGGTACCCCCTCTCTCCCACGTTCCCAGCCTTGCGGGAGGGGCGCCCCCTTCCTATTCTTGGCAGCACCTCGACCACCGCAGACGAGCACCGCCACCTCCACGATGTCGCCCACTCGTCCCTCATCCTCGCCGTCTGCCTCACTCCCCACTACGACCACCAGAGAAGCCCCACTACTTCCATGAACCTCGCCTCGTCGCCAACACTGCTGCCACCTTCAACCTTTAAATACTCCACCACCGGCAGCCTTCAGCCGCATCCGCCACCCCCGAGAGCTTCCCTGAGCTTAGATCTACCAATTGGTGACAGCAATTCGATGAGTCTTCGAGCGAAGAAGGGCTTCTTCTCCGGCGAGATCCACGGCGCCTCCGCCGTGTCGCAGCCGCTCCTCCGAGTAGCTGCACGAGCTCGGGACATCACCGGTCCCTCGAGCGACGACCTGGACCCCAAGAGATAGGTCCAATCCCCAGGTGAATCCCTCTATCCATCTCCGATCTTCGAATCTTTTCTTCTTCGTTTTTCTCCGATTTTATTCGCCGCCTACGGTCACTTCCACGCCCTCCATCCATTCCGCCGAGCTTCGCGTCGAAGCTCCCATCTTCGCGATACCTTTCAAGATCTCTGACGACGCACCTTGCAACACCCCGTTCACCAGCTCCGCCATTTGGCCGGAGCTCCATCTCCAGACGCCCTCCGTCACCCTTAGGCCTCTCCGATCACCGTAACCTCTTCACGAGCGCACGCACGAGCTTCGGCTCCTTCTCTAACACCTGCAGGTACTCCTCTTCTCATTGAACGGAACTTCGCCGGAGCCAACTCGGAGCTTCATCGCCATCGCCAACCATCCACCCTCCGCCGCTCCTGAGACGACCAGAATCTTCGTCGCCGTATTACGAGTCTTCTGGGATATCTCCGACAAGTCGGAGAGCCTCAGCTACATGAGGAAGGACGGGCGGAGCTGCAGCACCTTCGCCGGAGCCCCGCCTTCTCCTCCGCAGGTGGCGGAGGACCGTCGAAGCAGACGAACAGCTCCCGTTCGATCACGTCGATCGAACGGCCCTCACATCGCCACGCGTCCCCTCACCGCAGCAGCTCCCAACCGTCGATTGCTCCTTTGATCCAGCGGCCCTCAGCGAGCCACGTCGCCGTCTTCATCGAGCCCAGAGGCCGTTGGATCATCATCGATCCAAAGGCCCGAGGTCACGCCACGAGTCAGCACCGACACCCCTCGGATCCATCTTGATCCAAGGGCCTTCAGTACGCCACGTAGCCTCGGCCCGAGCCTCCTCTCTGAGCCTAGGTTCGGGTCGCACGAACCTCACTCCAGACCTCCAAAGCGCCCGAGCCTAGCTCCGAGCCTCCGCAGCCATCCGAGCCTAGGTCGCCCACGTGAGGAGCACGTGCGGCCTGGGTAATTTACACAGAGGCCCCTGGAGCTTTCCATATTTGCAAAGAGGTCACTGTGAAGCTGAGCCCACGTGAGGAGCACGTGCCCTGTGGAGAATTTGCATTCAAGTCCACAACATTATAGGTAATTGCATTTTAGTCCCTGTCTGCATATTTGCTTATTGTATTTTTTTTGGTTAATACTGTTTAGCAGTCCCGATTTTAAGGTTAGGTTATCACTTATTAAGTTCACCACAAAGCACGCCTATCGGACAGTCCCAATTTCCTGTTTAATTTAAATGAGAAAATCAGAGGGGGAAATCGAGAAAAGCCGATGCACGAAAATCGATGATGCTTATGCTGAGTGAAGAATACTTACAGTGATCCCTTCGCTTTTTATGCAGGATGCAATACAGAATTGAAAGCTTTTTACTCTACATGCAAATGCAAGCGATGAAAGCAGCTCCTAGACAGGCAGTTCTATTAGCGTGGAGAATAGTTTAATTTGACTAAGTACTGCGGTTTAGGAGCGTCTTTTAAGTGTATTGTGTGGTCCTAATAATTACGAGCACAAGCAATTCCTAGATTGGCTCGGGGAGCCGCTAGTGCAGTCTAAATTACAATCACCCACACAGCACACGGGACACAGTTCCACTATACTTATACACGCGAGATCCCAAACGGGAACCGCTGGAAATAATGCGAAAAATAAAATAAAATACAAAGCCTCTCTTCCACTCAATAAAAATTAAAATGCTAAGTCTTCGAAGCGTCGTCGACTCCTCGCGGTCCTCGCACAAAAAAAAATTGAGGTCAGAGAGTGACACAAAAATAAAATAATGCAAGAAATAAATGAGAGAAAATAATTACAAGAAAACCGGGGGTCAGACTACCCGGGGAAGGAAAATCAAATACTCGAAAATTTGCTAAAATTCAACCTAAGCCGTGCCTCCCCGGCAACGGCGCCATTTTGATAAGCATCCCGCACCCTATGTTAATTCGGTCAAATTAATGTCCAAATTAATGTTAATAGTTCGTTGCAGTCGGATACGAGAGGCTAGTCAAAAACCACTTATCAATTAATGTTAAGTTAATTTTAAGCGGCAGATTTTTTTACTTGGTGAAGTCCAAGGTCGATCTCAGGGAGGCATCTGTCTCCTTAGGTGAATTTTAGCAAGCGTCCAAGTGTTGATTTTCGAGGAATTATTTTTTTTTTTGGTCTTTTTAATTTCTATGCAGACTAGTACAAAGATACAGGCCAATTTAACGTTTAATTTAATTAATATATCAAATGAAGTCCAAAAATTCTCAAAATTGGCCAGATGATTAATGATGATGAAAATGACCTACACTATTTTTTTTTGGATTTTTCAGACACTAAATGGATTTATTGGAAATTAAATATGCAGACAGGGTGATTTTCAATTTTTAATTTTTAATAAATAACAAACCATAAATTCTTCAAGAAATAAAATTATCCTTAATAGCACTAATAATAAGGGATCCAGGAAAATTGAAAGATCTGAGTTTCAATGTGAAATGAATTTTTTAAAATTAAATTAAGAAAATCTCTTAACAATTTATTAAGGCCTCGATATGCGTGCAAATGACTTGAGATTTTTATGGTATGTTAAGAATATTGTCCTTAAGCTACTATGAATTTTTGATGATTTTTGGAAGCACAGAGAATTAATTACAAATTAAAAGGTGTCACTGGGCAAAATATGTCAAAAATTCACCAATTAATTCATTAATAATTCAACTGAAATTATAAAAATATGACACGTGGACCAATAGACAGAGGACAAAATTCCCAACAACATGCAATTTTTAGATTTGCAAAATGATGTAGAATGCAACCTAGAGATGCGTGCAAACACAGGGGTGTAAATGCAATACAGAAAAATAAAAATACAATAAGCAAATATGCAGACAGGGACTAAAATGCAATTACCAATAATGTTGTGGACTTGAATGCAAATTCACCACAGGGCACGTGCTCCTCACGTGGGCTCAGCTTCACAGGGACCTCTTTGCAAATATGGAAAGCTCCAGGGGCCTCTGTGTAAATTACCCAGGCCGCACGTGCTCCTCACGTGGGCGACCTAGGCTCGGATGGCTGCGGAGGCTCGGAGCTAGGCTCGGGCGCTTTGGAGGTCTGGAGTGAGGTTCGTGCGACCCGAACCTAGGCTCGGAGAGGAGGCTCGGGCCGAGGCTACGTGGCGTACTGAAGGCCCTTGGATCAAGATGGATCCAAGGGGTGTCGGTGCTGACGCGTGGCGTGACCTCGGGCCTTTGGATCGATGATGATCCAACGGCCTCTGGGCTCGATGAAGATGGCGACGTGGCTCGCTGAGGGCCGCTGGATCAAAGGAGCAATCGACGGTTGGGGGCTGCTGCGGTGAGGGGACGCGTGGCGATGTGAGGGCCGTTCGATCGACGTGATCGAACGGGAGCTGTTCGTCTGCTCCGACGGTCCTCTGCCACCTGCGGAGGAGAAGGCGGGGCTCCGGCGAAGGTGCTGCAGCTCCGCCCGTCCTTCCTCATGTAGCTGAGGCTCTCCGACTTGTCGAAGATATCCCAGAAGACTCGTAATACGGCGACGAAGATCCTGGTCGTCTCAGGAGCGGCGGAGGGTGGATGGTTGGCGATGGCGATGAAGCTCCGAGTTGGCTCCGGCGAAGTTCCGTTCAATGAGAAGAGGAGTACCTGCAGGTGTTAGAGAAGGAGCCGAAGCTCGTATGTGCGCTCGTGAAGAGGTTACGGTGATCGGAGAGGCCTAAGGGTGACGGAGGGCGTCTGGAGATGGAGCTCCGGCCAAATGGCGGAGCTGGTGAACGGGGTATTGCAAGGTGCGTCGTCGGAGATCTTGAAAGGTATCGCGAAGATGGGAGCTTCGACGCGAAGCTCGGCGGAATGGATGGAGGGTGTGGAAGTGACCGTAGGCGGCGAATAAAATCGGAGAAAAACGAAGAAGAAAAGATTCGAAGATCGGAGATGGATAGAGGGATTCACCTGGGGATTGGACCTCTCTCTTGGGGTCCAAGTCGTCGCTCGAGGGACCGGTGATGTCCCGAGCTCGTGCAGCTACTCGGAGGAGCGGCTACGACACGGCGGAGGCGCCGTGGATCTCGCCGGAGAAGAAGCCCTTCTTCGCTCGAAGACTCGTCGAATTGCTGTCACCAATTGGTAGATCTGAGCTCAGGGAAGCTCTCGGGGGTGGCGGATGCGGCTGAAGGCTGCCGGTGGTGGAGTATTTAAAGGTTGAAGGTGGCAGCAGTGTTAGCGACGAGGCGACGTTCGTGGAAGTAGTGGGGCTTCTCTGGTGGTCGTAGTGGGGAGTGAGGTAGACGGCGAGGATGAGGGACGAGTGGGCGACATCGTGGAGGTGGCGGTGCTCGTATGCGGTGGTCGAGGTGCTGCCAAGAATAGGAAGGGGGCGCCCCTCCCGCAAGGCAGGGAACGTGGGAGAGAGGGGGTACCCGGAGGTAGGAGACGAAGTCTCCACCGTTGGATCGTGTGATCCAATGGTGGAGATCGAAGAGGAAATGGCCGGGTAGGATTAGATCGGGGCGCGGTGATGATGGGCTGCGGTTGAACCACGTGGTGAGCTGCGGGCGAAGCGCTAGCGAGCGGCTAGGATGAGCAGATGGAAATGATCGAGCGGCTGAGAAGAACAGGCGGAAAACGCGGCTGAGATGGAAAGGCAGAGGTCGATCAGAGGGTTGAAGATTTGACACGTGGCAAGCTCTGCTTAAGGCGCTAATGAACGACGATGGAGAGGGCACGAGATGATCTGACGGCCCAGGCAAAGGGGCGTGCGTGGAACGCCTGGAGTCGTTGGATCTCAGGAGGAGATCCAACGGCTGGAAGATGAGGCGGATGAGGCAAGGGGGAGCGGGCCGCGTGGCGCAACCAGAGGGCGCCACGTGGCCTGCTGTGAGTGGCTGGAAGTAAATGAATGTGTAGAGAGAAGAGGGGGTCGAATTTGGAAATACTCAAAACATGAAAGTTGTAGATCTCGATGAGATCTAAAAGTTTCATGTTGACCAAAGATGTAGATGAGGTCAAATATGATACATAAATACAAAGATACAATTATACACCTATGTAGTATACAAAGTGGCCCCAAAAACCCAACTTTCCCATGCAATCTCCAAATTCAATGAAATTAGTCTCATTTTAAAGGTCTTTTAATGTGTAGTATTCTAAGAGTAAGTAGACCTAATTCGGAGTTTGTAGGAGGGCTTTATGTGCATTTTAGTGTACAGGGGTTCTCAAGCTTTATTGGCTATTTTAAAAAGGGGATTTTTGGCATTCTTCCCTATATGATTAACTAAGGAGTACTACTTATAGAGAAGAAATTATTTTAGTGAATGGTTATTTTACAAGTGATTTTTGGCTTCTTATTTAAATGCAAATGGACTGCTAATATGTATGAATTATGAATGTATGCAAGAATACTATTTATGCAATATAAAGGGAAACATGCATCTATTTTCTCGGGAACAAGGCTCTATTTTTGACTTTTGAAGTGATGAATCACAGATTCATCAACCCCCTATACTTAAACTTTGCTCGTCCTCGAGCAACTAAATGAAATGCAAGAGTGAAATGATTTTGGGTTCCATACCAAGGTCATGAACAAAAGTTAAAAATGGAGCCTGACTCGACCTTTGGATTATTTGTGTGGCGGAACCTTATTTAGACCTGAACTTAAGACCTAACAGACTTCAAGTTCCACAAGTCTTCTATTCAAGACGCCTCAACAGTCAGGTCAGAACAAATCCTCAAACGCAAATTTCTGATGACTATGATTCTTACTTGTACTGTGTAAGTGATTTGTAACTCTCCACATCAGAAATGGCTCGGAACCAGCCTCCTCTAACGAGGTAACTCAATAACCGGGTCCAATAACTCTTTCCTCGAGGAGCGGGGTATTCCCTTCTAAGTTCAAGTGCGACCAACTCAAGAGGAGGGGGTAGAGAAGAGAATGGACGGTAGCCAGTGTAGCTACCTATCCCGGGATGCCTGACCAGTGTAGCCAAGTCATCCAGCTGCATTTCTTTACTAGTATACAGTCTCCGACAGGTATTTTATTTTTTTTTAAACCTGTCTGATTTTTTGGAGTTTTTGCATTTTTTTTGAGAAAGTGCAGCATGTACATCAGGAGTTTTTCCTCTTGTGTCAGTAGACTATCCCTCTTTTGAAGCATTATTGCAACCCACAGCATCCTGTCCTTAGATGTCAACACCACCAGACTAGGTTGAGACGCACTATCCTCCCTAGAGGAGGACGGATGTTTCCACCCGTGTGCTACTCCAAGCTAAAGGATTCTACTTCCTCACTACCTCATCAATGAAGAGCTTCGTGCATAGTACTTGTCCAAGTTAGGTCATTATCTAAAAGAATCCTGCGTATGCACAAGATATTCTACTTAGACTAATCAAGATGACATGTGAACATAGACTTGCGGACTCAAAGAATTAAGTCACTTAACCTGAGAAGTCTTAACTCCAGTTCCTATAAGGTTCCTCTGAAATTAGGTGGATTAAGTTCAAATCAGGTCCATCCTCAATATCTACTCATAACTTGGTCCAGAACCCACTAGCTTTTCACTTTGCATATGCAAAGTTATGCAGATGAGATGAGATATCATGCTATGAAAATGCAACTCTTTTTCTTTTTCTTGGATGCAGAGATGATATGCAAGAGTAAATAAGAAGCCTCTTTTCATATATATATATGTATATATTGACTTTTACCCACCCGTAATTGTTGTAAAAAAATATGCAAAAATACGTGAAAGTACGAGCTATGGGTAAAGTATATATGTAATATATACACGCCCCCCTATACTTAGCGTGTGCTATGTCCTCAAAGCACGAAGAGCGAGGAAAAAGACATAGCTCGTGCTAAGCGTAGGAGAGCTAAAGGAACAAAAAGTATAGAAGTTGTCTCGCCCCCCTATACTTAGGCTCTGGCAGCCTAAGTGTAGAAGAAGATCAAAAATGGGGCAGACAAGGGAAGGATGAGTATACAATGCGGGCATCGGTCCCCCCTATACTTAGGCTCAGGTCAGCCTAAGTATTGGTAGGAAATGAGTATGAGGACCAATGTGATCTGGAGAATGTACAGTGAACCGACTCAGGTGACCCCTCCCCCCTATACTTAGGATCTGGTTATCCTAAGTATAGTCCAAGATAATGGTTCGATGATATGGGGATTGGTTACTAGAGTCGCGGGGGAAAATGATAGGATGTACAGGAAGAATGATATATACAGATGAGTCGGTCTGAATCTTTCGAGATGCTGCGGATGGCTGGAGTTCACTGCTGCAAAGTCTCATACACGGCTCGAGGTGTATCTGATGTATCTGTCTCGCGCATGAATACAATCTCCTCAACATGGACTAACTGCTCATTGGATTCGACGAAGTGCTTCAACAGTTGTCCATTCACTAGGAATGTCGGTGCATCATCTGCGAGATCTGAAATCTCGACACATACACTATCATGCACCTTACGGACGACAAATGGTCCCATCCACTTAGACTTCAACTTGCCTTGGAAAATCTTCAGCCTAGCATTGAACAACCATACCTTCTGTCCAGGAACAAAGCTCTTTCGTCAGATATATACTATCATGCCAACGCTTCACCTTGTCCTTGTACACCAAACTATTGTCATATGCACGGTTTCCGACTTCCACAAGCTCATTCAGATCCATATCTCTCTTCTTCTGTCCCAAGTGTGTGTTCCAGTTGACCTTCTTTATTGCCCATTCCGATTTGTGCACTAACTCTGGCAAATGGCACGGCTTTCCGAATACCATTCGGATTGGGGAGGTGCCTAACGGTGTCTTGTAAGCTGTCCTATACGCCCAGAGGACTTGATCTAAGATCTGAGACCAGTCCTTCCTGTCCGGGCAGACAAGCTTTTGCAATATGGTCTTCACCTCCCTATTTGACACCTCATCCATACCATTGGTTTGTGGGTGGTAAGGACTCGCGACACGGTGTTCGATGCCGTAGTCCTTCAGGAGTTTCTTCACCTCCCGATTCACAAAGTGGCTACCCCCGTCTGATATCATCATTTTGGGGATCCCAAACCTAGAGATTATGTGCTCTCTGATGAATTTACAGACAGTCCTGCTGTCTGCGGCTCGGGTCGGGATGCCTCCACCCATCTAGACAAATAATCTACCGCAAGAAGGATATATTCGAACCCGTGGCTGACAGGGAATGGGCCCATGAAATCGATGCCCCAGGAGTCAAAGACATCACAAAATGATGACCGGCTGCATTGGCATCTCATCCTTGGAACCAACGGTTCCTCCCATTCTCTGGCAAACTGGGCACGACTTCGCGAAGGCGGTGGCATCGCGAAACAGAGTCGGCCAGTAGAAGCCACACTGAAGTACCTTCCATGCGGTCCTCTTCCCGGAGTGGTGTCCTCCTGCCTCTAAGCTATGGCATAAAGAAAGGACACTCTGGTATTCCTCCTGAGGAATACAACGTCTCCAGACACAATCCGGTCCTTCAAAGAAAAGGATCGGATCCTCCCAATGGTAGTGTCTTGCGTCCGACTTTAATCGGTCGATTTGGCTCTTGGGCCAATCTTCGGGAACTTTCTTGGAGACAAGATAATTCACGATATTGGCGTACCATGGGAGTGAGTTGATAACAAAAATCGACTCGTCAGGGAAGGAGTCTCGAATCGGTGAAACCTCGGAAGTATTAAGATCTTCGAGACGAGAAAGATGATCGGCCACTACGTTCTTCTTACCAGGTTTATCACGGATGTCCAAATAAAACTCCTGGATAAGTAAAATCCAACAAAGAAGACGCGCCTTCGCGTCCTTCTTTTCCATCAAATACCGTAGTGCTGTGTGGTCTGTGAACACAGTTACCTTGGATCCAATTAGGTGAGATCTGAATTTGTCCAAGGCAAACACTACCGCAAGCATTTCCTTTTCTGTAACTGTATAGTTACGCTGAGCAGAATCAAGCACTTTGCTTGCGTAGTGAATTACAAACGGGACGCCATCTCTTCTTTGTCCCAATACAGCCCCATCAGCATAATCAGAGGTGTCCGTCATGATCTCAAAAGGTAGAGACCAATCTGGGGCTTGTAGGATGGGTGCGTCCATGATCATTCCTTGTAAAAGCTTAAAGGCCTCAAGACATTTGTGATCTACAATAAACTCCATGTCCTTGCCTAAAAGCTCAGTTAGCGGTCGGGCAATCCTAGAAAAATCCTTAATAAATCTCCGATAGAATCCAACATGCCCGAGGAAAGACCGCAACTGTCTTACGTTGGTTGGTGGCTGGAGTCGTCTGATCACGTCCACCTTGGCAGGGTCAACCTCCATCCCTCTCTTGGAGATGACATGCCCCAATACTATGCCCTCCGTCACCATGAAGTGACTTTTCTCCCAGGAGAGCACCAGATTAACCTCACAACATCTCTTGAGGACTCGGTCCAGATTCCTAAGACAGGAATCGAAAGAATCGTCGTGGACCGAGAAGTCATCCATGAAGACTTCCAGGAATTCGCCGACCATTTCGGCGAATACAGCAATCATGCACCTTTGAAAAGTACCTGGAGCATTGCATAGCTGTTGAACACAGATTTGGAAAGGTCGTGTTGACTCACAAGGCGAATCAACAGTCGCTGATTTGACCTCCAACGAAATCCGAGATTCAAACAACAATTAACCCACAACAGATAAGTCAAGCAATGAAAGTAAATGTGCGGAGTTAAAATTTATTATAACTCTACAACAAGATGTGTATAGGTGCAAGTATGTGTAGAGGTCGAACACAGGGAGCAGACAGGTAGAACGGGGCACTAAGGCTCAAAATGTATGTGTATGTGATCAAGTGTCTACTAAGCTATTTTTTTGTGGGTTTTTAATTTTATATTTTTTATTTAATTTTTAATTTTATATTTTTGTATTTTGATTTTAATTTACTGATTTTTATATTTTCTTTTTATATTTTATATTTTTTTATTTTCTTTTTCAATATTGGAATATATGAACTATGTAATAAAAGGGAGAAAGATATATTTATAAAAATAGATAAAAAATACTCAAAAATAAGCAAATAAAGTCTTTTTGGTCTTTTTATACTTTTTTACTGTTTTTATGATTTTTGGGTAATTTTTAGAATGTTTTTGGTATTTTTAATTAGCAAAATAAAGAAAACAGTGAATAGAATACAAGGCTGAAACTTAAAATGGAGAAATAAAATAGAAAGCAGTAGCAAAAATACTCCACTTCAATTTTCAAGGAAAGATAATGAAATAGGGAAAATTTAGGCACAAAGTTTGTATTTTTAGGGATTTTGTAGAATTTTTAATATTTTTATAGAGGTTTTTATAGTTTTGGGATTTTTTGGAGTTTTCTTTTGTATTTTTTAATGATTTTTGGACTGAAGTTAAAACAAACTGAAAGACACAAAATATATTTTTTTGGGATTTTTCTGGAGAGTTTGTATATTTTTTAGTGATTTTCTAATGCAAACAGTGCTGAAAATGACTATTTTTTATTTTTAATAAATATGAAAATGCAATAATTATGAAAAATAAAAATCTGGCGTTAATCTACAATGCAACAGGAAGTTTAATGCAATTTTTGTGGATTTTTTAGTGATTTATAGATGCATGCAAAAATTAGAGATGACAGCAAGAAACTACATGCAAGCCAGGGGTATATGTGTAATTAAGGCAAAGTTCGAGGGCTGGCAAGCAAATTTCCCAAAAGTTTAAAACTTGAATACCAGATTACAGCACTAGATGGAAATAGACAGAGCTGCGATGTTACTTGTGCAAAAATCCTAGGGTATGCGTGACTTGCACGCGCACCTGGAAAGGGTATACAAGCAATTATCGAAAAGTCCAGGGCCAAGATGCAATCTCGCCACAAAATAACACTCTTGAAATTAAATATGCAGTACTAAATAGAAATACGTGAACCCGCAAGGCCTTCCCCGCAAAATCCCCAGGGGGCGCGTGCTTGAGCACGTGCGCCTGGGGAGGACTGCTCTGTGATTCAAAAGAGTTCAAGGGGCCTTACAATAATTGTTACAAAAATATAACTTAGCAATCGAGAGTTTATATGCTAGACGTTAAATACCAAAAACGTGTGGGAAGAGATGGCAAAATACCCACACACGGGGGCGCATCCAACGGCGTGGCAAAATGGCGGGACACGTGTCGACGCCCCCTTGTCCGATACCGGTTCGGCCACAGACGATCCAGATTAGATCCCCCCTTGGAGATCTGACAGTTGGAGCAGATGTTGATCTAACGGCGCCTGTGCTGCGCGAAGAAAAGGCCGTGATCGACGGCTCGCGATGATCGACGAGGAACATGGGATGAACAGGCCCACGTCGGGTTTTGATTTGGCGATTCTTCCCTCTCCGCAGGCCTTCTTTGCTTCAATCAACACAGAACGACTTCTGGGAGGCTCCTTGAGAGGTCGGTGGCTTCAAAATGGCTGGGGAACAGCCGTAGCGCCGCCGCGGCGTGGACGACCAAGAGCAGCTCCGAGAAGCTCCAGCTTCCACAAAAATCGACCCCAGGAGGGGGTCTTAGCCTCCAGGTCCTGCAAGTAAACGCAAATAGTAAAATGAAGATCCTGGGGATTCAGGTGGGTGGTGATGGATGAAAGGATGCGTCGGGTTGAGAGTTCGCCGGAGCGGGGCTCCGGCGAACTGAGATGAGCGAAGTGCGGCGAGAATACAGGTGAACTGACAAGAAAATATCAAGAAAAACTAGAGCAGCAACTTAGATTAATAGGGAATGGAGCAAAAACACCTCGAACGGCGGTGCACCGCGAGATATGCACCTCACGGCCAAGATGGCCGGAGATAGGTGGAACGGCCGCCTCGGCCCTCGCCTAAACCTCCTTCGTCGGCTGGAGGAGGTCTGTCACACCTCCAGTCCTGAACGCGACGCCAAGGGGGTCCAAACTAGGGTCAAAGGGGTTCAAACGGCAATGGAGGGAAAGAGGGGGTTTTTGAAAGAACGGCTCTGGAGCGAACTTCGAGGGTCGATCACGGGCGAAGGGAGAAGATCTTGGAGAATCCAAGTGGTCGGCGCGAATCCTGGATGTACAGGGTACAACTTTCATGAAGGAAGCGTCTTCAAACGGTGAGAGACGCGCCCTCGAAAAATGGGCGAAAGAGGGGCATGGGCGCTCTGTCGCAGCTACAGGAGTAGGGCCAGGGAGTTGACCCGACGTCAACTCTTCTGGCCCCCTGGTTGGTCCACGTGGACCAACCAGGAAAAACCCCTGAAAAAAAAGATTAAAAAATGATTTAAAAATAATAAATGACTTTATTTATTTTAGGTTATAAAATAAAAAATGCTTATTATTTTATATAGTATTTTATTCCGATTTTTAATTATTTTTATGAAATATATTTTTACAAGTTTGCACTTATACCCCTATAGGTATCTATATCTATATATTGTAGTCTTTTATTTTTAATTTGTGTATCTAATTTTATTATTTTTATTTAGTATTTTATAAAATCATAGAATACTTTTAGATACACAAATATATTTTTATTTTATTTTTCTGATATATTTTGTGTATTTAATAAAATATAAGTATAGGTTATATAGGTATGTATGTAAGTATATTACCTATGTTTTGAGTATACAAGTATTTTTATTTGAGTTGTATTTATGTTTTTATTCCAATTTTAATGTATATAATTATTATAAGTTATATTTACAACATTATAACAATATAAAATTATAAAAATAATAAATAATTAATAAATTGAATATTTTAATATGTACAAGGTACAATGGGAGTCCAAAACTCAACTTTCAAACCGTAGCTCCACCAAATGCGAAACCACCGCCATTAAATAGCTTATTTTCTTCTATATACAATTAAAGGTGAGTACGCTGTATTTGGAGTTTTTATTTGTGAGATACGGGTCTGGGAAGTTGGGATTCTGGATTTTTATTCAGACCATAACTTTTTATCTGTGTATTATTTTTCTGTGAAATCAATTTTCTATTTTTCTTTATTTAATTATCTACAACTTTCATGTACAAAGTTTCTTTATTTGATGAGTAAAAAGTGGAACCAAAAATAGGTCCCAAAATGAATAAAGAATGAATAAAATAAATGGAATTTGTCTTGTATTTTGGCCCTTATCTCCCCCTACTTTATTCCTGGTCGACCTAGTCATCGAGATGCCTAGGTCTCGGGGTTTAGGGTCATAAAATATTTACAATATTTTATTCTTTTTCTTTTCTTTTCTTTATTCTATAATTTTGGCTTTAAAAAACGCATTTTATACAATATTTACACACATATATATGAATGTTAAAATGCATGAATTACGCATATTTACACACGTTTACTAGGGTTTTTAAGGCCAAAATGATAGAATAAAGATGATGAAATGTAGATTCATCATCCCCCTATACTTGCCTTGCTAGTCCCTAGCAAACACTTATGCAATAAGTGCAGAAAAAGAAAAATAAAGAAAAGAAAAAGAAGAAAGATGGACTAAATTTAATTGTCAAACTTGTCTTCACAAAATCAAAGTTTGGAGCTTAAGTAGGACCTTTGGAATTTTTAGTGCGGGCGGAACCTTAGTGAGAACCGAGTTTGGAATACAACAGTCCTCGAGAATCCCAAAACTCTGTCCAAGTCTCCTCAATAGCCAGGTCAGAAATATCTCAACTCATACGCAAACCCTTACGACTATGAATCTGACTTGTACAGTGTAAGTGATGGTGGCTCTCCCCAACTAGAATGACAAAGCGACTGACTTCTCCTGTACGACAACCCAATGATTCCCCAATCCAGCAACTCCATCCTCGAGGAGCGGGGTATCCCCTTCTAAGTTCAAGTGCAACCAACTCAAGAGGAGGGGGTGAAGAGAAGAATGGACGGTAGCCAGTGTAGCTACCTATCCTGGGATGCAAGACCAGTGTAGTCAAGTCATCCTGCTGCAGGCTCACATATTTGACTTTGGAACTCAAGCTTGCTTATTGACTTTGTACATACTTGCAGGCTTTTATTTTTGTACATGCCTGAACTTTTTTTCTTTTTTTTTCCTTTTTTTTTTGAAATACTATTCACAGCAGCATTTACATAAGGAGTTTTTCCTCTTGAACCAGTAGACTATCCCTCTTTTGAAGCTTTATCGCAACCCACAGCCTCCTGTCTTTAGACTTCCTAATCACTGGACGGGTTGGGGTGCACTTCCCTCCCTAGAGGAGGACAAGTGTTTCCACTTGTGTGCGTCTCATACCGGCAAATCCAATCCCCTTACCACTCCAACTGAGTTGAGCCATGTGAAAGGTGCAGGTGTCCAAGTTAGGTCATTATCAACAAGAGTCGTGCGTGTGCTCCGAAATACTCTACTTAGGCAATCAAGAATCCATTGAACCAAGTCTCGTGATCCTCAAAGAATTAAGTCAACTAGACCTGAAGTACCTCAAATCCAGTTCCTATAAGGTTCCTGTTATTAGGTAGATTTAAGGTTCAATCAAGCTCCAATCTCCGGATTTTACTTAGACTTGTTCAACTATCAAACTCAATCCGAAAAATGCGAATGCTATGCAATGCTATGCAGAAAATATTTTTGTGATGCAATTTTCAAGGATTTTGAACTTTTTATGGATTTTTGAAAATATGATGCATGCATTTTTTGTATTTTTCAAAAAGATTTTTCAAATGTTTTTGGATTTTAGTTTTGCAAATGT
This sequence comes from Ottelia alismoides, assembly GCA_037367405.1. Classification (NCBI taxonomy): domain Eukaryota; kingdom Viridiplantae; phylum Streptophyta; class Magnoliopsida; order Alismatales; family Hydrocharitaceae; genus Ottelia; species Ottelia alismoides. The sequence goes on from JAZKJV010011100.1 coordinate 376,514, forward strand.
TTTGGGAATTTTTGAAAACAAAAAGATTTTGGCTAAAAGCTAGGTTAAAAATATGTACACGGGAGTGCTTCTTCATATATACAAGAAGTGGATTTTAGAATTTACAAGGGTAAGTGATCAATTTTATACATATGTATAAAGATGGATTTTGGTGTGATGTATGTATTCCTCAAACTTACTTGACACAAGCTTTTCACACAATTTTTGAAAACAATAGTCCAAAATAATTTTTACAATCATTTTTGCAAACATGTACACACATTTGAAAATCATTTTGCAAAGGTTTTTTCAAACAGTATATATAGATTTTTCACAATATTTCTGCAACCATTTTTCAAACCATTTGCAAATCATTTTTCAAACATTTTATTTTACACAAAGAAAATAGATTTTACAAACCACACAATTTCACACAGGTTGAAAACATGTAACAAAATATTTTCAAAATAGTTTTCAATAGATGTTCACAAAGTTTTTCAAACTATTTTTCAAACATTTTGCAAAAAACATTTTCACCTGATTTATTAATCAGTATATACAAAAAGAATCTGAGGAATAACCTCATCTTTTTATTAAGAATTTTTAATGAATTATTAGCCATATTTATTAGGAAAATACGAAAGTACGAGTTATGGCTAAAGTATATACGTAGTATATACGACCCCCCTATACTTAGCTTGAGCTATGTCCTCATAGATCGGAGAGAAAGGAGAAGACATAACTCGTACTAAGTATAGACAAGTAAAAATAATAAATAAATAATGAAGAAATCAATGAATGAGAAGTCGACCATCCCCCCTATACTTAGGATCAAATAATCCTAAGTATAGCAGACTGTACACAACGCAGGGAGGGTCAAGGGTGGGAATGAACAGATCGTACTCAGATTGTCTCCCCCTATACTTAGGGTAAGATATCCCTAAGTATAGACAAGAAGAGGAGACAATGGAGAGGATCAAAGAGAATAGAGAACTCGGGGTGCACACCCCCCTATACTTAGGACAAAGTACGTCCTAAGTATAGAAGACTGTCTTCAAGGGGCGGCACCTTTTCGGTAGATGAAGAAGATAGAAGAGAAAAAGAAGAAAAGAAGAAAAGAAGAAAATAAATCGGAAGATGGCAGAAGATAGAGATTGTGAGGATGTATGCATCGCTCCCCCTATACTTAGGGTGAAAGAAGCCCTAAGTATAGGCAACGACAGGAGTGATGACACGAAACGATGAAAGAACACTCGGCTCGTCCACCCCCCTATACTTAGGACAAAGAAAGGAATGTAAGCAAGAGACTAAGTGGGCTATTTATTTACACGTATAACATACATGCTCAAACTCAAAGAGACTACAAATCTCGAAGATTATTAAATCAAAGAGAAATCAATGAAATAGAAAGGAATCTTTTTAACACACTACTCTTGTTTTTTTGTCGGATTTTTATTTCTTAGATTTTTTATTTTATGTTTTTTAAAATTTAAAGATTTTTTTTTATTTTGAATTTTTTAATGATTTTTAATTTTGAAAATATTTTTATTTTTAAGTTTTAAAACAAAGAAAAAAATAATTGGAATAAAGAAACAAATCTTTTTGTATTTTTCAAATAAGGTAAAAATATGCAGAAAAATCATAGAAAATTATTTTTGAGTTTTAATATTTTTATACTATTTGTGATTTTTCAATAATTTTCAGATTTTTTTAGAATTTTTAAAATTAATTAAACATGAAATCAATCAAACATATAATGATTAGTTGCTTTTGGATTTTTAAAATGAAAAATGAAATCAAAAATGGAAGAAATGTGCATTAATAGAAAGATATTTTTAAAGAATCCAAAAATGTATTTTACTCAATTGTTTGAATTTTCAATGATTTTCTTTGAATTTTTTAGTGTTTTTAGAAATTTGCTATCTTTTTGGTTTTTACGTGGACATGGAAGATGAAATTAGGAAAGAAACTAAAACAAATCAAAATAAGCAAACAAAACTTTTTATGGAATTTTTGGAAAGATTTTGAATTTTTATTAATTTTTAAATGCAAATAGGAAATTTTTAATGTTTTAAATTTACTAAAAATAAAAAATCTTAGTAAAATGCTAATAAAAAATTAGGTATTAAAGAACAGTTATGCAAGTGCTTAATACATTTTTATAGAATTTTTAGTGATGATTTACTAATTAATTAAAGCAGTTAATCAACAGATGAAAGGACTGACTCACAGAGACCTTATTTTAAAGAAAATTATTTTTAGGACTAAAATAATAATAAAAAAAGAAAATGATCGATGAAAAGTGTAAATTTCCCACCAAACACATGCCAACGCATGTGAGTCACGTCGACACAGACTTTTATGTCATTATTTTCTATTTCAAGGGCAAACACTAACAAAGAATGTGTGGATTTTTATTGCAAAATGAACATATACTCACGTGCAAAGCACGAATGCGGTTTATATAGGATTAAAATGTAAATAGAAGAGATATTAAGGAATTTTTTGCAAATATTCAAGGCAACAGAGTTTGGCATGTGCCTCTAAAGGACTTATTTATAAAATCGAAAAACAATAGAGCTAAAGGAGAAATTCGTCACCGAGTCACGTGATGTTCTCTTATGGCTTGGATGGTCATATCTGATCTGGAGATGCAATCTGATGGACAAGCTTGTATTGTACGTGGGCGGATGAGACAAGGTCTGGATGCTCTTGATCGACAGTTCAAGATTGGGGCTCCTTGGACGGTATTGATTGAATCTGGTTGTAGTATTCTTTATCGGACGGTAGGTGGAGCTGCTCGAAGAACTCAAAAGAAGGAGTGATGATCTGAGCTTTGATCAGCCAGATCACGGTCGATCGCCACTCAAATCGACGCCTTAAGGGTGTGACTCGTTCCAACAACGCTCCTCTATCGATCTGATTTCTCCAAGGTGCTCAGCTATGGTTGGTGGGCGATCTAGAGGTCAAGATGTCTGCAACTCAAAGTGGACCTTCATGTCCTACTCCTTATCCTTAAATGCATTCTAACTACCTTCATGATAAATAATGCTCAAAGGCCAACTCTCCGACCATCATTATTAAAAAAAGGAAGAAAATGGTGACGAATGAGGATCTCCGATGAGTGTAGAAGGGAAGGAGATCGGATCTAGACCTCGACTAGATCTTGAGAGGTTAGATGTGAAAGAAAGATGGAGAATGTGATTGTGAGTGTGAAGGTTGGTTCAGGTATGAAGATAGATGATCAGAGTAGCTCCGATAGTGCAGATCGAAGGTCGAGGGTGAATGTCTGATCTATGCTAGAAATAGGAAATAAAAAGAGAAATTAAAGAGTATAATCAAAGCAAACTACATAGAAGATCTATGATGGAGAGGATGGGGTTATCTACCTTGACTTGATGCGGCGGTCGAAGAGACTCAACGTCGCAGCAGAGTTCCGGCGATGTGGATTGGATCATGTTTCCCGTGCAATCTAGCATACATCTAGTTGGGGAAAGTCTTGATGTCACCTTGCCTTCCTCCCGTGATCAACCTCGAGCACAAGAAACAGATCAACCATGAAAGTTGAAGACATGGAGCTATTGATAGGTAAGAGGTCCGGCTTCAAAAGGCACACAAACTAGGGACTGAAAATGGTATTAATGATCTAGCGATGGAGGTGGTCATTAGGGATAAAAGACTGGAGAAGAAGTCAGGTGTGATTGATGACTGGAACGTGCGGGAAAAAATGGGAAAGGAAGGTCGGCACACGAAAGAAACAGGGAGGGTCGTTGATTGGGAAGTTGACTCGGGTAAATAGACCCGAGTTCAACCAATCAGAGTGCGCCCCGCTAGAGGACAAAAGCAAGAAAAGACAAAAATGGCAAAAAATGAAATAATTTAAAAATAAATTGAAAATAAATTCAAATGAAGAAATTTTGAAAATAAGGAATGTTAGTAATTTAATTAACTTATTTATAGTGATTTTTAATTATTTAAGCAAGTTATATGCAAACCTAAAATTAAATAAAACCTTTTATTTGTAGGTATGCATACCTATATATGCAACACTTGGAATTTCAATGCATTATTTTTACAAATATACATATGATTTCATAATTTATTATTTTAGAACATTTTACAAGGATTTTAAAAGTATTTTTGTTAGGTTTTTAGGAATTAATTCATTAGGTCTATTTACAATATACGTAGTGATATATGTACAATATTTTCAATATTTTATTTTTTGTTCTTTTTGATTTTGTGATTTTTATTTGGATTTTATAAGTCAAAGATAATATATACAAATAGTTAAAAATACAATTCATACAAAAATAGAAGAAAAACAAATATACATGCATAATATACATATGTATAATTTACAATAGCACCCCCAAAAGCCACATTTCACATCTTAACTCAGATTTTTGTGAAACCACTTCCATTTTAAGAATTATTTAATTCTGAGTATAATAAAAGTGACTTTTCTTCATTTTGAGTTTCATGGAAAAGATATTGATCTGACAACTTGAGTTTTATGCTTTTTAGAAGTGTTTTATTACAAACTGTACAATGATTCCTCTTGCAGTTATTTTTAATATTTACAAAGTATTTTTATATACAAGTTTGAAGAAGAAAATATTTTTATTTGGAGTGAATTTGGTGATGCATAAAATAGTTTACGTAATATGTAATGTATGAAAATGATGAATATACACAAGTGATGATTGGTTTTCTTGATTTTCAGGTTATTAGGAATTATCTCCCCCTACTTTATTCCTTGTTGATCAGGTCAAGTCTTGACCTTCTCTCGTGGTTAGAGTCAGCTTGTATTTATTTCATATATACCGTCTTTTATTTTCGTTATTTTCATTTATTTCTTCAGTTATTTATTTTGGGTTAAAATTGTGATGAATATATACACAAGAATTAGGGTTACTAAAAGGAGAGATTTATTGATATTACAAGTGTTTTACAAGGGATTTTAAGCTAAAATAAATGAATAAAGATGATGAAATGCATATTCATCACCTGTACGGGTGATGCGGCAGGCATTTTACAAGGGGACCCTTACAATTGTTGTATTTCTATTTAGCCCATTAAATGACAGATCTAGTGTAATACTTTTTGGTTATTTTGCAAAGGGGTCTCGCACTTTTTGGTAATTGCAATTATACCTTTGCTAGTGTCATTTGTTAAATATATTTGGGCATTTTACATATTAGGCCCTAGACTTTCTAGGGTTCGAAAAACATGAAATAATTTAATTGCATTTAGGTCACTACTAGTTCAGATATTTTTTACTTCTTTTATTTACATTATAAAAAATATCAAATTGCATATGAAAAATATAGGATAACTATTGAAATGCCTTAGACTATACTAAATCACATATAATTTTCTTGGGTCATTTTAAATTATTTTCCTATTTTTAAAAATAAAAAACATTAAATTTTATTCCTATTTGCAGTAAAAAATACACTAAATTATAAAAGCATTTTGAAAAATTCCAAAAAAATGTATATTGTTTATTAGTGTACTGTATAACTACATACCAAAAATCCCAAAAAATAACAAAAGAAAATATCTAAAAATTAAAAAGACAAAATCCTTATAAAAATTATTAAAAATTTTGAAAAAAAATTCAAAGTTATTTATTTATGTTTCCAAATTTTCTTTGTCATATCTATTATATAATAAACATAGTTTAGGAATATTTTAGGACTTTTCTCTATATTTAAATTCTAAAATAATTCATCCTATTAATATGTCATTGTTTTGACATTTTTATTCAATTAAAAATACAAAACAATTAGTAAAAATTTAAAATTCCAAAAATAGAGAAATATATAGAAAAGACAAAAAATTTATTTTTAGATTTTTGAGTATTTATCGTTACATTTATAAATATAAAATCCCTATTCTATATATAGCTATAATTTTGTATTATAAATATGCTTATTATTATAATTAGAAATCTCAAAAATTTAATACCCTTAAAAAAAATAAAAAGGATTGTACCTGAGGGTATTTTTCAGATTTTATCTTTATTTTATTTATTCATTATCTATATTATCTTCATCGATTATACAAACTCTTATTATAATTTATTAAAAAGGAAAAAGGAAATTAAAAATCAAAAAAATAAAAAAAGTAAAATTTATAAAATAAAAAATAGAAAAAAATAAAACAAAAATCCAAATATATATATAATTAAAAACCCACACAAAAATACAATAAAAAGAGACTAAGAGGACATTTTTTGAATTAATTTTCCCAATCTATCTTGTGTGCTCCCTGTGTTTGACCTCTACAATACTTGCACCTATACACATCTTTTATAGATTTATAATAAATTTTAACACCACATTTTTGCTTCACATTTCTTGATTTATTTTGTGGGTTAATTGTTGTCTGATACGCCTTTTGTTAGCGATCACCACGATGATGATATCCTGGCATTGTGAGGATATATTAGACCCTCATCAAAAGCGTTTCAACACCTATATAGCTTTGTCCCGCTAGTCGTTGTTGCTTTTTGTGTCCTGTCCTTACGGATTAGCAGTTAAGTCCATACCTATTGATGAATCTTCGTTTCATCATATTTATTGTATCATTTTGGACTTAAAAACACTAGTAGATGCGTGAAAATAGGCTTAATTTAGGAAATTTATCATTCATGTATATTTGTGTAAATAGTGTATAAAATACTGTTTTTAAAAGCCAAAATTATAGAATAAAGAAAATAAAATTGAAAAATAAAATATTACAAATATTTTATGACTCAAAACCCCGAGACCTAGGCATCTCGATACCTAGGTCGACAAGGAATAAAGTAGGGAGAGATAAGGGCCAAAAACCAATAAAAATTCCCTTTTATTTAGTTCGTTCTTTATTCATTTTGGGACCTATTTTTAGTTCCACGTTTTATACTTAAAATAAAGAAACTTTGTACATGAAATTAGTAGATAATTAAATATAGAAAAATACAAAATTAATTTCACCAAAAAATAATGTACAGATAAAAAGTTATGATCTGAATAAGTTTCCAAAATACCAAATTCCCAGACTTATATCTCTCAAATAAAAACTCGAAATTATCAAAATCACCTTTAATTTATATAATTTTCAATAATCTAATTAATGAAGATGGTTTCATATTTTTTCGAGTTGCGGTGTGAAAGTTGAGTTTTGGACCCCTATTGTATACTTGTACTTTTTAAAATATTCATTTTATTTATTATTCATCATTTTTATAATTTTATATTTTTATAATTTTGTAAATATTATTTATAAATCTGAACCCTTTACTTAGTCGGTTAAGGCTTTAGACTTCTCAAGTCAGAAGAGGTTATATGTGCACATTAAAACAGGAATAAAATACTTAATAAAATATAAAAATAAAAACAATTGTATGAAATACATTGGTATAATACCTATAAGTATACCAATAAAGAATACACTTCTATTTATTTAATTGTATAAAATACTTCAAAAAAATAAAATAAAAATATATTTAAGTACATAAAAATAAGTTATAAATATATAAAATAAAAAAATAAAAAAATAAAATTAAATATACCAAATAAAAATACAACATTAAATATATAGATGAATATACCTATATAGCCCTTAAAAAGGGAACTTGTAATTTTATACCTTTAAAATTAAATAAAAGACATAATAAAATAATTCAGAAAATAATAAGCATTTTTAACTTTATAATATAAATTTAACAAAATCATTTATTATTTTTAATCGATTTTTCAATTATTTTCCCCAATGATATTTCTGGTTGGTCTATGTGCATCAAGCAGATTCAACCATTGGTTGACCTCGGTCAACTCTCTGACCGAAATCTGCCATGTCGTTAGACCTTGTTTTTGTTTGGTTTTGCGGATTTTTCAAGGTCAAATCTTTCACCATCTCGTGTTGGACTCTTCACGACTTTTCTTCCCCTTGAATCGATGATTCACGCCACTATCTTACATCGATCTTTGGATCATCGACTCGTCTGCTTCACCTCATTCTTCGAGCCATTTCCGTCAACCTATTAAAATACCCCCAACCTTTCCTTTCATCTTTGAACCTTCCTTGCCCTAGCCTTGGCCCCTCTGGCTGCTCAAGATCGAGGCCGGTGACAGGGGCCACTCCAGCCACTCTGAGCGCGTCTAGGCGAAGGCGGAAGTGCTTCCAAATCTCCATCTCCGGCCAACAGCCGTGAGGTTTCATCTCATGCATTCTTATCCTTTGAGGTATGTTTTCTTCTTATTTTCTTCACTTTTTCTTAGTGTAGGTTAGTCTTAGGAACGATTTCCACCTTCCATTTCACCTATTCCCCCACCAAACACCATTTTAATCACCTCACCGGAGCGAGCTCGTGCGAGCTTCCATTCTACCTCCATACGCTTTCATCATGCCACCACGGGGTCGAGGCACTTTGCCCTCGACCCCATAACCATTTTTGTTGTAGGTCCATGGATGTGAAAGCCGTTGGTGCTCATTTTGAGGCGTCACCGTGATACCTGGAGCCCCCCATATCCTCTGACCTTGTGCGCGACTTACGGCCACCGCCAGAGATTGTTGGAGCTGCCGGCGTATAAAGGACCACGCCAGGAGTCGCCTCAGCCACGTTTGAGCTTCGATCGCCGTCGGAGGAGAGAGTGGGAGGTCGGGGAAGTTCATCTTCGATGGCCAGCTCCCCTATTCTTTGTGATCACCTTCCAGCCGTCAGATTCGGCCTGTTCTTCCTGGGGCCTCCGCTGTCGTTCGAACGCGCACACCGCCAGCCATCGGATCCCCGAGGGTCATCTAATACGGGCCGTCGATCACGAAGGGTTATCCCGCGTTACAAGCGCATCATGTGTCCAAGTGGCGGTCTTCAGTCGTCCGATCCGCCCGGGTGGGTATTTTGCAGTTTTCGCACCATGATTTTTGTATTTAAAGATTCGAACAAAACTTTCATTTGCTGTTTTAAATTTTTGTAATATTTACGACCCCCCCCCCCGTACTTTCCTAATTTGCAAATGGGTCCCCGGCCACGTCACCTCACGTGACTTGCGCATGTGGGATGGGGGTATTTTGCATGGGGGCCCTCGCTATTTCTGCTATTTCGATTAGGTCCAGAAACTTTCAAATGCAGTTATAAAATTTTGGTATTTTTGCACATTAGCCCATGTGGTTTCGTTAATTGTTATTTAGTCCCTACTAGGTCGCGTGCCCCGTGCATGTGACTTTGACAATTTTGTAGGGATAACCTTGGGTTTTTGGCTATTTTAATTGGTCCATGAATAATTTTTGTACATTATAAGTCTCTAGAATAATTGCATCGTGTCCCTCGTGTTTCCTGATATTTACAAATTAGCCCCTACTAGTAATGTAATTTCTTTTTGTTTCTTTTATTTATTTCATGCATCTCTAAAATCCTAAAGAATCTAAAAAATTAGAATAAGTTCTTGTTGCATTGCTCTTTAATGCCATATTTTTATTTCACATTTTTGTCGCATTTTAATATTTATAAAAAATCAAAACAAGCATTTTAATCCCTGTCTGCATTTGAAAATCCATAAAAAAATATAAAAACTCTTTGAATCCAAAAAAATATATTTTGTGTGTTTTTATGACTTTAACTTTTCGGCCAAAAATCACTAAAAAATATGAAACAAAATAAAAAAATTATAAAAACACCTAAAACCTTCATAAAAATTTATAAAATCTATAAACAAATCCTAAAAATATAATTTCTATTTTAAAATTTTCTTTATTCTATTATCTTAATTTTAAAATTAGTTTGAACATTTTTGTTACTGTTTACTATTTTTCATCTCCATTTTAATTTCAAATCTTTATTCTATTCCCTGTTTAGAGTATTAGTGACTTTAAAAATACCAAAAAACAGAAAAAATGTAGAAAAATCACAAAAAACATTAGAAAAATGTAAAAAGCACAAAAACATTTTATTTCCTGAATTTTGCTCATTTTTACCTAATTTTGTAAATACATTATCTCTCTCTCCCTTATTGTAGATATATCTTGATATTATAATCCAAAATAAAATGAAATTTAAAATATAAATATAAAAAAAGAAAATACAAAATCAGAAAATTAAAAATAAAAATATAAAATTAAAAATAAAATAAAAAATATCAAATTAAAAACCCGCAAAAAATAGCACATATAGACAAATAGATCACATTCACTTTTGTGCATTGAATTGCCCCGATCTACCTGCTTGCTTCATGTGTTCGACACTCTACACTACTTGCATTATACACAACTTTTGTAGAGTTATAATAAATTTTAACTCTGCACCGCTTTTCATTGTTTGATCTCTATTGTGGATTAATTATTGTTTGATTGTGGATTTCGTGAGCGGTCGCCGCAGCGGCATTGTGATCCCGCCTTGTGTGGATTACTCTAGACCCACACAAAATTTGCGTTCAACAAATGGCGATGTTGCCGGGGAGTAACAACGCTTAGATTGGGATTATTTGTGCTTGTGATTATTTGACTATTTTTACGGCTTTATTTATTTGCTTTTTTATTTGATATAAATGCTTGACCTATCTAATCACCCTCTCTTGTTGACTTTGCGCGAGGAATCGCGGATCGGGGGAGGCGCTTCATCCTAGGTGCTTGTGCAACCACGTGAAGGCAGTGAGAGTTTCTGACCTAGCACCAAAGAAGGCGGGGAGGACTTGAGAAGACATTCACCTTTTTAGCATATTTTGTATATTTATTTATTTTTGTATTTTGTAGTGAGTGAGAGACCCTTATTTATTGTAATAATATAGGTACTCAAACTCCGGACACTCGGGCCCAATTTCCAAGTGTTTGTACACTTGGGGGCTCACCGTGATTTTCTCGTGTTTTTATCGCCTTTTTTCCTTTCTTTTTTGGTTTTGTTTTCTTTCTTTTGTGTGATTGAGCCTTTAGCTTTAGGATCTGCTTGACGATAGTATTAGGTCCAAACACATTATTCACCATTGCATGTACCTATAATCTCGTTTGGACTTAGTCAAATTTTGAAAACTGTGCTTCACGCTAATGGCAGCTTCTCACCCTAGGGCGATTTTATAGGTTGAATTTGCATATAGTTTAGGTTTTAATTCTGCTAAGCATCCTTGCATGTATAGTGCTTGAGGCAAGGTGAGCATTTCTCTTTAGCATTCATCATCGTTTGCCGCTTGCATTGCTATTCCGACTCTCCATCTAATTTTGCCAACCTAGGTGCTTAAAGGAATTGACTCCTCGATAGGCTCGTGCATTTTCTATTAAAAATCCAAAAAAAAGTGATAACAAATAAATTTGGGACTGCTAATATTACTTGACCCTAAAATCAACTAAAAAGAAAATTATTGTCTTGGGATGAGTAATCCCCTTATTTTCTTCGCTTTTACTTGCTTGCGCACACACTAAGGATTAGTTCACAAATCCTATCAATCCCCTAAGTGATTGCGCAACTTTTTGACCTCTCACCTAACTCTAAAAAAGACAAGATAAAAAGACCGCATTTGCGATCTTCACCGAGTTGAGTACGTGAATTGAGGGTTTGTATTGTGTGAGTTTGTATGTGTTTGCTTGTATGCATACTAGATCGCCTCCATGCATTTGCGCCTTCTTCTTCACTCTCTTGATTTGACCTTCGTGCTCTCTCGATCGTTTCCTTTTGTTTTCAAGATGGACCCTTGGAGCATATTTTATCCGAACTTTGTGGATTCCTCGTTCACTCCAGTCGGCCCACCTCCCTTTTATCAAGAGGACCGTCCTCCTATTGTTTCTGATTTGTGTACGTACCCACCTCAGCCACAGTATCAACCCTCAGACTTCTACCACACCCACCTCCACCTATGTATTTTCCACCTTCACATCCACCTGAGAGTGATCTGTTGGAGTCACCTCTCATTATTTCCACACTTGATACCGTGTCCAGTTCATGGAGCAGATGAATTCAAGGATTGGCGACCTCACTCGCCTTAATAAGAACCATATTGATGCTTCACGATTCGATGATTTGGACTTGATTGAGGATTATCATGACAGCTTGCAATCGCCAAAAATATAAAAACTGAGACAAAATTAAAAACACAAAAATATTTCGGAAGATGCTTGGTTGATTCAGACTGTAAGGAGAGGGAGCACTTGCCAGATCCCTTAACCACACATTCATTCACACATTGTCCCACCTTTGACCCTGAGGATGTCGCTGTACAGACTGCTCTTGGCATTCCTTTGGTATATGATGATTCCGACCTTCTCCCTTGTATGGAGAAGGTACAAAATTCAAAAAAAAATGTTAACGGAACCCGAAGTGGTGGCCACCATTCATGAGATCATCCGCGCCCCACTTCAGCAGGCCATGACCGATTTATCTGCTCCTCTTCCCAAGAAGAGAAAGTGGAGGAGCAGATCTGAGCGTCATATCTTGACCATGGCCACTACCCACAACATCACACATCGTCCCATTCCTCAGAAGGAGAACACATCCACAACTTTCATTAGTTGTACCATCTCTGACTTCACATGTGATTACACTCTCCTCGACGGTAGTGCTTCTACTAGCTAAAGGATATGGAGAAATCCTCAAGCGCATCGCGGAAGCGTGATCGTCGTATCGGATACGACGGAGAACGACTAGTCGTACTAGTTGTTCGGTGCAGCGGAATTTAAAATTTTTTTATGCGATGAAACCGTATGATCCAAGAACGATTCTCGCATCATTTCATCTATAACCACAACAAGTATAATGCAATACCTCTTGAAGCGTGGTTGATCGAGTCTCTAAGAAAAGAGACCTCCTGTCTCAAGTCCGATCGTCGGAGTAACGGCTTGCGAGCGTGGGTATGAGTCGCGGTGTCCTTGCAATCCAACAAGTTGATCCAAGCACGGTTGCTCCTGATCTCATCGCACGAGATCGAACGTCTCCTTCATGAGTGAAGCACTCCAAGTAGATGGAGAACCGCAGAGCGTCGAAACGGCAGCGCGGTGGCGTAGGCGTCGACGGGTCTCTCCTCTAGGGTATGGTGGACCGCCACCAAGAAGAGGGAGAGAGAGGGCTGGCGTGTGAGGAGAAAAAGAGAGAGAGTTGTGTGCTACAATAGCATGTAAGTAGAGAGCAAGGTATGCCTCTCTATTTATAGGTTTTGGGATCCATGGATCTCAATCCATGGGATATATAAAATCAATGGATGAGATTGATTTATGTCAATCCAATGGTCAAGATTGTTGTTGGTAAAAGCCAACAACTTGTGATTTAATTTTGATTAAATATATTTGATAAATCAAATAAATAATATGACCAAATTAAATCAATTAAATAAGGAGTGAAATACAAAGGAGATCTTCCATCCCCATAAAGGAGAGTGGACAGGCACCAATCCGACAAGGGAATTGGGTACCTCCACCTCCTTTCCTAATGGGGAGGGCAATCTCATGGATTCCCATGAGATTGCACATCTCCTTGATTTTCTCTCTACTTATTTCCAACAACTATTTGTTGGGATTTTATTCACCAAAAATAATTCTCAATTAATTTTGGGAATATTGCAATCTTGACATTGGAAAATTGTGAATCACATTCACAACCCAAAACAAAAAGTAATATACATTTTCAATTAGTTAGACAATGTGTATCCAATACACATTAATAATTAATCTACAAAATTAAATTATAATTAGCTCTCTCTAATACATTATAAATAACATTTATAATATATTACGAATAATTGGATATTACTATCCACATTATTCTTATCCATAATAATTAAATCGTATTTAATTATATCGGATAATTCCTCATACATCATGATAATTAAATCACATTTAATTATCAACTTCTCATTGCTTAGATATTATGAAATTGTTCTTAAACCATTTAAGAACAATGCTTTTCTCCTCAGATACTTGGAGATAAGGACAGGGCGATTGTATTGTTCCACGTATAGTGACTTGGATATTGAGATCACATCTCAAATCCAGATCCCATGGACCTCTCATAGAAGCTTGATTAAATTAAGACTGTAAACCTAATCTTCTCATTGCATCCGAATCTTATTCAGATCAATGTCCAGTACATGGACTAAGATTAGGTCACTTCTCTAATGAGAGGAGTCACTAAAATCCAGACATGTGTCATCACTCCCTCGGAATGGAAGCGTCATGGTTATACAATCGTTTATGGTCAAATCACCCTCAGATATTCCTAATATCTGTACATCCTGCATACTGGAAGACTCATAATAATCATGAAGATATAGATCACTTTTGCACTATCATCTTCATGGTCTGATCACTAAGTTTTTCATTCTTGGTCCTTGGGATATGGTACAGATCATATGCTTTCACAAATCATATATCTTACCTTCAAATTCATATCATGCTTCTAAAGCATGATGACCATGCATGGAATTTGGTCAATCCCAATACCTCATGAGTGATCTCATGTCTCCCGGTTCACAAGTGAACCTGTATGATCCCTTTGAGAGATCATATTACTTATATGCCCTTATATGTACACCGGCTCGCCGGTATATAGACCTTGGTTAGGTCATCAACCTATTGGTCTGCCAAATGTATATACTTAGACATATAGCAAAACATCTGTCTCTGGTCAGAGGATGTTTGCCTGTGATGTGACAGTATTCATCATAGGTCTTTTATCTCTATCTCGTTGAGTCAACCCATTGACTCAACAAATCTGATACCTCCGAATCAATATTCCCATGCAGAGGACCTGCATCAAGAGGTCAATCAGATATCAGTCTAATGAGATAGGATTGCCATCTCCTGCTCAGGCTGTAGATCACTACTTGTCAGTCATTGATGATGCTTGATGAGTCCTCTATATAACTCCTTAGATATTCATCCAAGCATCAGCCTCTATGATTCAATCAATGAATCAAGAGTTGTATGATTATCAAGTTGGCCATGGTACATAACCCTTATTGTACAGAGGGACCTTATAGTGCATTCATTCATTCAATATCAGAAAGGGAGTGAAACAAAATCAATAACTTTTATTGATAAATCATCTATTACAATAACATTTATTGTAGGAATGGTTCGCCTCGGGCTCACATTGCTAACAATCTCCCACTAGCCCTCAGAACCATTCAGGAATAATCCTTAAACCCATACTCATTACATGCTGGTCGAAAACCTTCTGTGTCAGAGGTTTTGTAAGAGGATCAGCAACGTTGTCGGCAGAGGCCACCTTGGTGATGATGATGTCACCACGCTTTTGAATCTCCCGAATGATGTGGTATTTCCTTTCTATGTGCTTGCTCTTATGATGCCATCTGGGTTCCTTTGCCTGGGAAATGGCTCCCATGTTATCACAGAGTAGCGGGATGGGAGTATCAGAGGAAACTACGCCAAGCTCCCGCATGAACTTGCGCAACCACACCGCCTCCTTTGCAGCATCCGATGCGGCAATGTATTCGGATTCTGTTGTTGAATCTACTGTAGTGTCCTGCTTCTTGCTTCTCCAGCTCACAGCACCACCATTCAACAAGAACACAAACCCTGATGTCGACTTTCGATCATCAATATCCGATTGGAAGTCAGAATCTGTATATCTCAAAACTAGGAGATCACCATCTCCATAGACCAAGATGTGATCTTGCTTCCGTCTTAGATATTTAAATATGTTCTTTACTACATTCCAGTGTTGTTCTCCATAGCAGGATTGGTAACAACTTACCACTCCCACTGCATGGCAGATATCTGGCCTAGTACACATCATGGCATACATTATGCTTCGTACAGCTGATGCATAAGGGCATCCAGCCATGGCTTTCTTTTCCTCAACAGTTTGAGGAGCCATTCCTTTAGACAGGTGAATACCATGTCTTAAGGGTAGGAATCCTTTCTTGGAACTATCCATACGGAATCTTTCAAGAATCTTCTTAATGTATCCATGATGTGACAATCCCAATATCCTCTTTTCTCGGTTTCTGAACAACTTCAGACCCAAGATGTAAGAGGCTTCTCCAAGATCTTTCATCTCAAAGGTATGGGACAGCCAAATCTTTACACTAGTCATCATTCTTGTATCATTTCCAATGATAAGGATGTCATCTACATAAAGCACGATGAACGAAATGGCGCTCCCACTAAGCTTCTTGTATACACAAGGTTCATCAGGATTTTGCACAAAATCATAACTCTTTATGGTTTCGTCAAATCTGATGTTCCAGCTACGAGAAGCTTGCTTGAGCCCATAGATGGATTTCTTCAGCTTGCATACTTTGCCATCCTCAGTCATGAATCCCTGGGGCTGCTCCATTTAGATATCCTCCTCGAGGTATCCATTGAGGAAAGCCGTCTTGACGTCCATCTGCCAGATGTCGTAGTCAAGATATGCAGCTATAGCTAGCAATGTCCTGATGGATTTAAGCATAGCCACAGGAGAGAATGTCTCATCGTAGTCGATGCCTTCTCTCTGTGTGTAGCCCTTGGCTATGAGTTGTGCCTTGAAAGTCTCTACTTTCCCATCAGATTCCCTCTTTCTCTTGAAGATCCATTTGCACCCAATGGGTTTTACCCCTTTAGGTGGATCCTCCAGGGTCCATACACCATTCTTATGCATGGAGTCAATTTCTGACTTCATTGCTAGCATCCATCTATCCATGTCATGATATGCATGTGCTTCATCAAATGAAGTAGGATCATTGTGAGTTTCACTTGACACATGGAATCCATACCTTTCAGGTGGTGCAACCACCCTTGAACTCCTTCGAAGAGGTATGGGTGTTTCATCTTTATTTATCTCTTCAGTTTCTGGTCTAGGAAGCTCAGAATCCTCAGGGGACTCTATGAGTTCCTCTACTTCACTTTTGTCTTGACCTTTAAGGAAATCATCCTCCAGAAATTTCACATCTCTAGAGACAAAAATCTTTTGGGTCTCAGGGTCATAGAGTTGGTATCCAATACCGTCTCTAACATACCCAATGAAGTAGCACTCACGAGTGCTAGATTCCAGCTTGCTTGCGTCCATTTTCTTTGCATGAACCAAGCTTCCCCAAACCGTTAAGTGATTAACACTAGGTTTGGTTCCATACCAGAGCTCATGAGGAGTCTTAGGTATAGATTTGCCGGGAATCTTATTCAGGATATATATTGCAGTCTCTACTACATATCCCCAGAAACTAAGTGGCAAATGTGCTTTACTCATCATTGAATGGACCATATCCATGATGGTCTTGTTGCATCTTTCAGCAACACCATTAAGTTGGGGAGTTCCAGGAGTAGTGGGATTGGAGACAATTCCATTCTCTTTAAGGTATTCCTTGAATTCATCTGAGAGGTACTCGCCACCTCGATCAGATCGAATACGTTTAATCTTCCTATCGGTTTTGTTCTCAACCAAAGCCTTGAATTCTTTGAACTTTTCAAAGGTTTCAGATTTATGACATAACAGGAAGACAAACCCGTATCGCGAATGGTCATCAATAAACGTTAAATAATATCGATATCCATTTTGAGTCGCGGTACAGAAGGGACCACATACATCAGTATGTATTAGGTCAATAATACCTTCGCATCTAGTAACCTTGTTACGGAAAGGCATCCTAGTCATTTTACCTCGAATACAATGTTCACAGGTAGGTAAAGACTAAACCTGTAGAAAATCCAAAGGTCCATCCTTTATTAATCTATTGATCCTATCAACAGATAAATGACCAAGCCTTTGATGCCAAATCATGTTTGAATGATTTATATTACTCCTGGATCTTTTAGGGTTTTTATTAGTGGATGTAACATTCATGACATGCTCATTAATGCACAATTCATAGAGTCCATCAGAAGTCAAAATACCATCTGCAATATATATATTATAATTATTTATGACTAACTTATTACAGAACAAGAACGAGTATCCACTTCTAACTAGCTTAGATACAGATATCAAATTCCTCCTGACTTCAGGTACATAAAGACACTCTTTAAGTACTAGGACTCTACCACTAGATAATGATAGCTGACAAGTCCCGACGGCGACTGCTGCAACACTTGCATCAGATCCCATCTGGATGACTATCTCCCCTTCTTCAAGTTTTCTAGTTTCCTGAAACAAATGCAACAAATTGCATACATGAACAGAAGCACCAGAATCAACAACCCAACTTCATTCTCGTCCAATGAGAAAACTGGTTTCAATGATAAAAGTAGATTTCACACCTGCTGGGGCTTTACCTTTGTCGACCGACTTCAGGTAATCCGGGCAATTCCGCCTCCAGTGCCCCGGCTTTTTGCAGTGATGACAGACGTCAGTTTTCTTTGATGTCATTAGAGTAGATGCATTGGAAGACGAGCCAACACTTTGTCCCTACTTCTTTCTCTTCTGGGCCGGGCCCTTCCGAGAACCATGCTTCCGACCACGCTTCCCTCTAACTTGTGCAACCATTGCACTGCCAGTGGGACCATCTTTCTTCATTACGTCTTCTGCAGACTTTAATGCAGCAAGAAGCCCAGCATTTGTCAGTTCCAGCTTATTCATGTGGAATGACACCACAAAGTTATTGAAAGATTTGGGCAACGATAGCAGAATGAAATCAGATTGCATATCTGCATCCATTGTTGCCCCCAGAGTCTCCAGATCCGACAAGTACCCAAACATTTTGAGTACATGCTCATGGACCAAAGTCCCTTCCTGCATCTTGCAATGAACGAGTTCTTTCATAACATTGTACCGCTGGGTGCGGTTAATGTCACCAAACATATCCTTTAGATTGTGCATGATTTCTTGGCAAGTACTCATCTCCACATGTTGTTTCTGAAGAACATTGGAGAGAGAACCCAAGATGTAGCATCTAGCCAAGACATGATCTTCATCATACTTGTCATTTAATGCTTTTTCTTCCCTTGATTTAGGGTTTTCATGCTTGTCTTCAGAGAGCACATAACTAATGCGCTCTGCCGAGAGTACAAGCTCCAAAATACGGATCCAATCTGAGTAATTCGGTCCGGTCAATTGGTTGACCTCCAGAAGCCTGCTCAGTGGGTTCATGGACTTCATTTTCTGAAATTGAGAATGCACTATATTAGAATATAATATATTCAATTTAGTTTTATTTGATCAAGGCATTTTAAATCAAATTAGTATTGCTATGTCAACTATGAAAGTTTATTCCCTTATTCACTTTCAAAGTAGGAGATACACTTACCGATATATCTCAAGCAAGAACTGGGATCTCCTCTTTTTCTTTGTCATATCCCAATAATATGAGAACATATGACTCCAATAAAGAGAAGCGGGAACACATTCTGCCTTGCAAGTCCAACTTGCATTTCCCAATTCAGTCTTTAATACCCGGGCCCACGACCCCTAAGGTGATGTTGACCCGTCATTAATTGAACCAACTATCAACAGGAATACAACTCGTTATGCGCAATCCAATATCGCCCCTATAATATGAGGATCCGATATTGGGGTCACTACGCATACATCCTTACTCTTTCGAGAAGCGATGAGCCCGATCCAAATAGATCATATGCAGGAGCTGTCACTTCAGACAGGCGTCTCCCACATATAATATCTGGCGATGAAACCCTTCGCCTTGACGAGAGACCATGGATGTCACTTATGTGATCCTCCATATCTTATTCAAATTTAGTTAATTACTATGAATCACATTCATATAATCAATTCTTCTAAGGGAATTATCAACTCTAATCATATTAGAGTATTCTAATTGGACATAATCAATTTAATCATATTAAATTAATTATCAATCCAATTCAATCAATCAAACTTGATTGTTATGCTTGAATATATATGGTAATATTCTCAAAGTACGTATTGATTCGTATTTTAATAATTAGAAAAATACAAATTAATCCCTTAGACATTATCCCGGCCCTAACCGCTATCATGGCAAGTGCAGGCGAGAGTGAGACGGACCACATACGTTGCAACCCGCTACCCCAGTGATCTCTGACTAGTCACCATATCCGCCTCCGGAAAGGATAATGCCAAATTGATTAATTTGTACTTGAGATGATCATCGGTTCTTCAACCGAAATTATACCATATAGTAATCAAAACAATTTTTGATTATAAGGAAATTTGCTAGACAAATTCTCAATCCTATTCAAGCAAGGAGTTTGATGATTGTGTTACCAATTATTATTTAGATCAAATTTAATCAATTAATTGGTTGAGGCCAAGTCAATTAAGGAAATAATCATCTTCCAATATTTCTCAAATATTTTCCATAATTATTTCTTGAAATTAACAATTAATTTCATTAATTGACTATCATATGGTTCTTGATTAGGACTGTAATTTCAGCAGTGACCCCTACTTACTAAAATTAGCATATCTCAATCATATTAAATTCAAATTAGACAAAATCAATTTTCATGGATTGCTAATTTGATTTAGGACAGAACCCAAATGATGTTTTATGTATTTCGAGGCAAGTCTATACAGTAATTAACATTTTAATCACGTTCAGATTTACAGTTCCCACAACAGTGCATACATGTTCATTAAAACAACCATATCTGGAGCATTCGAAATCCGATTTACGCAAACTCATATCCTATGGTTTCCTTATTTAATGGGGAACAAAATACAAGTATTAAATTCGTATTTAAACAATTTAAACAGTGCCTAATTTATTTACTAAACAGATCTGCGAAATCAAATGCGATAAAAACTTTCACGACCTTAATGAACCCAAGTCGTCCTCGGTTAGCGAATCATATTTGAAACCGTCAACCTAAGACTCTGATACCACTTGAAGGACATGGAGAAATCCTAAAGCGCATCATGTAAGCGTGATCGTCGTATCGGATACGATGGAGAACGACTAGTCGTACTAGTTGTTTGGTGCAGCGGAATTTAAAATTTTTTTATGCGATGAAACCACATGATCCAAGAACGATTCTCGGATCGTTTCATCTATAACCACAACAAGTATAATGCAATACCTATTGAAGCGTGGTTGATCGAGTCTCTAAGAAAAGAGACCTCCTGTCTCAAGTCTGATCGTCGGAGTAACGGCTTGCGAGCGCGGGGATGAGGTGCGGTGTCCTCGCAATCCAACAAGTTGATCCAAGCACGGTTGCTCCTGATCTCGTCGCACGAGATCAAACGTCTCCTTCGTGAGTGAAGCACTCCATGTAGACGGAGAACCGCAGAGCGTCGAAGCGGCAACGTGGTGGTGTAGGCGTCGACGGGTCTCTCCTCTAGGGTATGGTGGACGGCCACCAAGAAGAGGGAGAGAGGGCTGGCATGTGAGGAGAAAAAGAGAGAGAGAGATGTGTGCTACAATAGCATGTAAGTAGAGATCAAGGTATACCTCTCTATTTATAGGGTTTTGGGATCCATGGATCTCAATCCATGGGACATATAAAATCAATGGATGAGATTGATTTATGTCAATCCAATGGTCAAGATTGTTGTTGTAAAAGCCAACAACTTGTGATTTTATTTTGATTAAATATATTTGATAAATCATATAAATATTAATACCAAATTAAATCAATAAAATAAGGTGTGAAATACAAAGGAGATCTTCCATCCCCATAAAGGAGAGTGGATGGCCACCAATCCCACAAGGGAATTGGGTGCCGCCACCTCCTTTCCTGATGGGGAGGGTAATCTCATGGATTCCCATGAGATTGCACATCTCCTTGATTTTCTCTCTACTTATTTCCATCAACTATTTGTTGGGATTTTATTCTCCAAAAATATTTCTCAATTAATTTTAGGAATATTGCAATCTTGATATTGGAAAATTGTGAATCACATTCATAACCCAAAACAAAAAGTAATTTACATTTTCAATTAATTAGACAATGTGTATCAAACACAGATTAATAATTAATCTACAAATATAAATTATAATTAGCTCTCTCTAATACATTATAAATCACATTGATAATAGATTATGAATAATTGGATATTACTATCCACATTATTCTTAACCATAATAATTAAATCATATTTAATTATATTGGATAATTCCTCATATATCATGATAAATAAATAACATTTAACTATCAACTTCTTATTGCTTAGATCTTATGGAATTCTTCTTAAACCATTTAAGAACAATGCTATTTCTCTTCAGATACTTGGAGATAAGGACAGGACGATTGTATTGTTCCACGTATAGTAACTTGGATATTGAGATCACATCTCAAATCCAGATCCCATGGACCTCTCATAGATGCTTTATTAAATTAAGACAGTAAACCTAATCTTCTCATTGCATCCGAATCTTATTCAGATCAATGTCCAGTACATGGACTAAGATTAGGTCACTTCTCTAATGAGAGCAGTCACTAAAATCCAGACCTGTGTTATCACTCCCTCGGAATGGAAGCGTCATGGTTATACAATCGTTTATGATCAAATCACCCTCAGGTATTCCTAATACCTGTAAATCCTGCATACTAGAAGATTCATAATCATCATGAAGATATAGATCACTTTTGCACTGTCATCTTCATGGTCTGATCACTAAGTTCCCCATTCTTGGTCCTTGGGATATGGTACAGATCATATGCTTTCACAAAGCATATATCTTACCTTCAAATTCATATCATGCTTCTAAAGCATGATGACCATGCATGGATATTGGTCAATCCCAATACCTCATGAGTGAGCTCATGTCTCCTGGTTCACAAGTGAACCTGTATGATCCCTTTGAGAGATCATATTACTCATATGCCCTTATATGCACACCAGCTCGCCGGTATATAGACCTTGGTTAGGTCATCAACATATTGGTCCGCCAAATGTACATACTCAGACAAATAGCAATACATCTGTCTCTGGTCAGAGGATGTTTTCCTGTGATATGACAGTATTCATCATAGGTCTTTTATCTCGATCTCGTTGAGTCAACCCATTGACTTAACTAATCTGATACCTCCGAATCAATATTCCCATGCAGAGGACCTGTAGCAAGAGGTCAATCAGATACCAGTCTAATGAGATATGATTGCCATCTCCTACTCAGGCTGGAGATCACTACATGTCAATCACTAATGATGCTTGATGAGTCCTCTATCTAACTCCTTAGATATTCATCCAAGCATTAGCCTCTTTGATTTAATCAATGAATCAACAGCTGTATGATTATCAAGTTGGCCATGGTACATAACCCTTATTGTACAAAGGGACCTTATAGTGCATTCATTCATTCAATATCAGAAAGGGAGTGAAACAAAATCAATAACTTTTATTGATAAATCATTTATTACAATAACATTTATTTTAGGAATGGTTCGCCTCGGGCTCACATTGCTAACATTAGCATCATATCCTTCTCGCTGGTATAGTCTCTTCACTTAGGGCCTCTCAAGAAAACCAGGATGATCGTTCAGTTTGCTGATGGATCAATAAAGAGGCCGAAGGGTATCCTTGAAAATACTGTCATTTCGAATCAGGGCACGAGGCACAATGTAGACTTTGTCATATTGCCCATGGAGACCTCCACAGGGGAGCACTCTCGAATCATCCTGGGACGACCATTCCTCGCATCTGCGAGGGTCGTTATTGATTACATATCAGGAGAGACTTCCGTCCTATTGACGAGAGCGAAGTGATGATCACCGCACCCACAGTTGACCAGAGACCTGCACCTGATGCACCTTCATGTAACTTGCCTAACCCTGAGGACCATGACCTTGACGAGACCATTAGAGACATTTGTTGTATGTTGGAATCCACTTAGACCCAAGAATTCATCTCCAAGGAGGAATACTTGGAAAGCATGGACCTCGAAGTTGTTCCTTCTGGGACTTGGCGTTGTGTTGATGACATCCGCGGGATTTACACGATCGATACCATTGAGCGGAGGGCAGATTTATAGACTAGACAGGATAGACATGACTTGACTAATTTCACTGACAAGTCCGCGCCTGTTCATTTAGATTCAGATGAGACGAAGGCCGAATTTGATTTTGTTGCTTTTATTTGAGAATTCGGGCCTTTTGATGAGAAAGATGATCCGGTTGAGATTGTAGAGGACGAACATAGTTTGACTACTTCCACTGATGAGTTTGTTCCCTTTGGTTTTTACCTGGATGACACCTTGCAGGACGACTCTGACTACACTTCTTTCGAACGATGATGATTTTGTCCCATTTCATTTTGATATCAGCAAGACTCCCAAGGCCAGACCTAGCAACACTAGTTCCACCAACCCGTCTGTGCCTTCACACCCTAGGACCATTGAGAATCTCCACCCTGTCGATCTTGATCAGATTCCATCCACTGTGGACCCTGATGTTGACCTGCACCATACCATATCTATTCCTCAGCGGTCCCACAAGAAGGTTCGCTTTCAACCTTCTTGATCTCTGTACATCCATCCTGTTGTATATTCACTCGTCATTTCTGTCCATCTCCCGTATTGCTCGTCCACCCATTCTCGTGTTTTCCTTACTTAGGACGTACTTTGTCCTAAGTATAGGGGGTGGACGAGCCGAGTGTTAAATCTTTGTTCCGTTTCATCACGTCTGTTATCGCCTATACTTAGGGATTCTTTTACCCTAAGTATAGGGGGAGTGATGTGTACATCCAATGATCTCTTCTTCCATCTTCTGATCTCTTTTCTTCTTTTCTTATTTTCCTTTTCTATTTTCATTATCTACCGAAAAAGATGTCGCCCCTTTTTGTCAATCTTCTATACTTAGGACGTACTTTGTCCTAAGTATAGGGGGTGTGCACCCCGATTGCTTCTATTTTTTTATCATCTCCACTGTCTCCTCTTCTTGTCTATACTTAGGGATATCTTACGCTAAGTATAGGGGGAGACAGTTTGAGTACCATCTGTTCATTCCCACCCTTGACCCTCCCTGCTTTGTGTATAGTCTGTTATGCTTAGGATTATTTGATCCTAAGTATAGGGGGGACAGTCAACTTCTCATTCGTTCATTTCTCTGTTCGTTTATTCTTTAGAATTTTCCTATACTCAGTACGAGTTATGTCTTCTCTTTTTCTCTCTAATCTATGAGGACATAGCTCAAGCTAAGTATAGGGGGTTCGTATATACTATGTATATACTTTAACCATAACTCGTACTTTCGTATTTTTCTTAATAGATATGGCTAAAATACTATAAAATTAATTAAAATCACTTAATAAAAAGATGTTATTATTCCTCAAAATCTTTTTATATCTACTGATTAATAAATCAGGTGAAAATGTTTTTTTTTGTAAAATGTTTGAAAAATAGTTTGAAAAATCTTTTGAAAACTATTTTAAAAATGTTTTCTTCAATATTTTCAACCTTTGTAAAAACATTTTATTTTAAGAATCTATTTTCTTTGTGTGAAATAAAAGGTTTGAAAAACTATTTGAAAATGGTTTGAAAAATAGTTGCAAAAATATTTTGAAAAATCTATATATACTGTTTGAAGAACTTTGCAAAATGATTTTCAAATGTGTGTACATGCTTGTAAAAAAATGTTTGTAAAAATTATTTTGAACTATAGTTTTTTAAAATTATTTGTAAAATGATTTTCAAATAAGTTTGAGGAATATATACATCACACCTAAAATTCCTTATTATATATACCTATAAAATTGACCATTTACCCTTGTAAATTCTTAAAATCTACTTCTTGTAAATATAAGATGCATACCTATGTAAATATTTTGTACCTAGTTTTAGCCAAAATATTTTCTTTTCAAAAATCCCAAAAAAAACATTTGCAAATTTAAAATACCAAAAACATTTGAAAAATCTTTTTGAAAATACAAAAAAATTTCATATAAATCATCTATTTTCAAAAATCCATAAAAAGTTCAAACTCTTTGAAAATTGCATCACAAAAAAGTATTTTCTGCATTTGCATAGCATCTGCATGGCATTAACATTTTTCGGATTGAGTTTGATAGTTGAACAAGTCTAAGTAAAATCCGAAGATTGGAGCTTGATTGGACCTTAAAATCTACCTAATAACAGGAACCTTATAGGAGCTGGAATTGAGGTACGTCATGTCTTGTTGACTTAACTCTTTGAGGATCACGAGACTTAGTTCAAGGGATTCTTGACTGCCTAAGTAGAGTATTTCGGAGCACATGCACGACTTTTGTTGATAATGACCTAACTTGGACACCTGCACCTTTCACATGGCTCAACTCAGTTGGAGTGGTGAGGGGATTGGATTTTTCGGTATGAGATGCACACAAGTGGAAACACTTGTCCTCCTCTAGGGAGGGAAGTGCACCCCAACCTGTCCAGTGATGAGGAATTCTAAAGACAGGAGAGTGTGGGTTGCAATAAAGCTTCAAAAGAGGGATAGTCTACTGCCTCAAGAGGAAAAACTCCTTATGTATATGCTGATGTGAATAGTATTAAAAAACTCCAAAAAAATGGACAGGCCTGTATTAAAATAAAATGCCTGTCGGAGTGCATATATTTGTATAGTCAATAAGCAAAGCTTGAGCTTCAAAGTCAAATCATGTGAGCCTGCGGTTGGATGACTTGACTACACTGGTCTTGCATCCTAGGATAGGTAGCTACACTGGCTACCGTCCATTCTTCTCTTCACCCCCTCCTCTTGAGCCGGTTGTCACTTGAACTTAGAAGGGAATACCCCGCTCCTCGAGGAAGGAGTTATTGTATTGGGGAATCATTGGGTTGTCGTACTGGAGAAGTTAGTCTCTTTGTCATTTCAGTTGGGGAGAGCGACTATCACTTACACTATATGAGTATGATTCATAGTCGTAAGGGTTTGTGTATGAGTTGAAATATTTATGTCCTGGCTATTGAGGAGACTTGAACAGAGTTTTGGGATTCTCGAAGACTGTTGGATTTCAAATCCGACTCCCATTAAGGTTCCGCTCGCACTCAAATTCCAAAGGTCTGACTTAAGATCCAAACTTTGATTTTGTGAAGACAAGTTTGATCATTAAATTTAATTCATCTTTCTCCTTTTTCTTTTCTTTGTTTTTCTTTTCTGCACTTATTGCATAAGTAAGCTAGGGACCAGTAAAGACAAGTAAAGGGGGATAATGAATCTCCGTTTCATCACTTTATTCTATCATTTTGGCCTTAAAAACCTAGCAAATGCATGTAAATAGGTTTAATTTAGGCATTTTATCATCCATGTATATTTGCGTAAATAATATATAAAATATTATTTTTAAAGCTAAAATTATAAAATAAAGAAAAGAAAAGAAAAAGAATAAAATATTGCAAATATTTATGACCCGAAACCCTAAGACCTAGGCATCTCGATGACTAGGTCGATAAGGAATAAAGTAGGGGGAGATAAGGGCCAAAAACCAATAAAAATTCCCTTTTATTTAATTCATTCTTTATTCATTTTGGGACCTATTTTTAGTTCCACTTTTTGTACTTTAAATAAAGAAACTTTGTACATGAAAGTTGTAGACAATTAAATATAGAAAAATACAAAATTGATTTCACCCAAAAATAATGTACAGATAAAAAGTTATGACCTGAATAATTTCTAAAATCCCAACTTCCCAGACTTACATCTCTCAAATAAAAAACTGAAATGTATCAAAATCACTTTAATTGTATATAATTTTCAATAAGCTATTTAATGAAGGTGGTTTCATATTTTTCCGAGTTACGGTGTGAAAGTTGAGTTTTGGACCGCTATTGTATACTTCAAATGATTAAAATATTCATTTTATTTACTATTCATTATTTTTATTTTTTTTTTGCATTTATAATTTTGTAAATATTATTTACAATATATGTGTACATTAAAACAGGAATAAAATACTTAATAAAACATAAAAATGAAACACTTGTATGAAATACATAAGTATACCTATAAAGAATACACTTCTATTTATTTAATTGTATAAAATACTTCAAAAAAATAAAAGAAAAATGTATTTAAGTATATAAAAATAAGTTATAAATATATAAAATCATAAAACAAAAAAAATTAAATATATGAATAAAAATAAAATATTAAAATATATTGATGAATATACCTATATAGCCTTTAAAAAGGGAACTTGTGATTTTATACCTCTAAAAAATAAATAAAAATCATAATAAAATAACTCAGAAAAAAATAAACATTTTTTATTTATAATATAAATTTAGTAAAATCATTTATTATTTTTAATAGATTTTTCAATTATTTTTCCCAATGAGATTCAACCGTTGGTTGACCTCGGTCAACTCTCTGATCGAGTTTAGCCATGTCATCAGACCTTGTTTTTGTCTGTTTTTGCATATTTTTCAAAGTAAAATCTTTCACCATCTTGTGTTGGACTCTTCAAGACTTTTCTTCCCCTTGAATCGATGATTCACGCCACTATCTTACATCGATCTTTGGATCATCGACTAGTCTGCTTCACCTCGTTCTTCGAGTCATTTCCGTCAACATATTCAAATACCCCCCGACCTTCCCTTTGATCTTTGAACCTTCCTTGCCCTAGCATTGGCCCCTATGGCTGCTCAAGATTGAGGCCGGTGACAGGGGCCACTCCAGCCCTCCGAGCGCGTCCAGGCGAAGGTAGAAGTGCTTCCAAATCTCCATCTCCGGCCAATGGCCATGAGGTTTCATCTCTGGTGTTCTTAGCCTTTGAGGTATGTTTTCTTCTTGTTTTCTTCGCTTTTTCTTAACGTAGGTTAGTCTTAGGATCGATTTCCACCTTCCATTTCGCCTATTCCCCCACCAAACACCATTTTGATCACCTCGCCGGAGCGAGCTCCGGCGAGCTTCCATTCCACCTCCATACGCTTTTATCACGCAACCACGGGGTCGAGGCACTTTTCCCTCGACCCCATAACCATTTTTGTTGCAGGTCCACGGATGTGAAAGTCGATGGTGCTCATTTTGAGGCGTTGTCGTGATACCTGGAGCCCCCCATCTCCTCCGCCCTCGCACCCAACTTCTGGCCACCGCCGGAGATTTTTCGAGCCGTCGATGTATAAAGAACCACGCCAAGAGTTGTCTCAGCCACGTTTGAGCTTCAATCGCCGTCGGAGGAGAGAGTGGGAGGTCGGGGAAGTTCATCTTCACCGGCCTGCTCCCCTGTTCTTCGTGATCACCTTCCAGCAGTCAGATTCGGCATGTTCTTCCAAGGGCCTCCGCTTTCGTTCGATCGCGCTCGCCGCCAGCCATTGGATCCTCGAGGATCATCTAATCCGGGTCGTCGATCGCGAAGGGGTATCGTGTGTTACGGGTACCCCACGTGTCCAAGTGATGGTCTTCAGCCGTCTGATCCGCCCGAGTGTGGATATTTTGCAGTTTTTGCCCCGTGATTTTTTTATTTAAATATTCGAACTCAAACTTTCATTTGTTATTTTAAATTTTTTTAGTATTTGCGAAAACCACCCTGCATTTTCCTGATTTGCAAATTGGTACCCGACCACGTCACCTCACGTGACTTGCGCACGTGGGGTGGGGGTATTTTGCAAGGGTGATGAATCTACATTTCATCATCTTTATTTTATAATTTTGGCCTTAACAACCCTAGTAAATGCGTATAAATAGCGTTAATTCATGCATTTTAGCATTCATGCATATGTATGTAAAAAGTGTACAAAATACAGTTTTTAAAGCCAAAATTATAGAATAAAGAAAAGTAAAGAAAAAGAATAAAATGTTGTAAATATTTTATGACCTGAAACCTCGAGACCTAGGCATCTCGTTGAATAGGTCGACAAGTACTAAAGTAGGAGGAGATAAGGGCCAGAATACAATAAAAACACCTTTTATTTAAGCCATTCTTTATTCATTTTGGGACCTATTTTTGGTTTCACTTTTTATACTTCAAATCAAGAAACTTTGTATATGAAAGTTTTAGTAATTAAACATAGAAAAATACAAAATTGATTTCATTCAAAAATAATGTATAGATAAAAAGTTATGATCTGAATAAGATTCCAAAATCCTAACTTCCCAGACCTGTATCTCTCAAATAAAAGATTGAAATGCATCAAACTCACCTTTAATTGTATATATCTTTAAATAAGCTATTTAGTGGAAGTGGTTTCGCATTTGGTGGAGCTACGGTTTGAAAGTTGAGTTTTGGACCCTATTGTATACTTGTACAGATTAAAATATTCATTTTATTATTTATTCATTATTTTTATAATTTTATATTTTTTATAATTTTATATTTTTATAATTTTTTAAATATTATTTATAATATATATGTATATTAAAATCAGAATAAAAATCTTAATAAAATACAAAATAAAATACTTGTATATAACATACTTCGGTATAATACCTGTATATATACCTATATAAGTATTACTTGTATTTTAATAAGTGTACAAAGCACTTCAGAAAAATAAAATAAAAATATATTTAAGTGTATAAAAATATTTGAAAAATTTATAAAATGATAAACAAAAATAAATTAATTAAATTCACAAAATAAAAATAAAATGTTAAATATATAGATTTATATACCTATATAAGCCTAAAATGGTAACTTTTATTTTTACACCTCATAAAAATAATCAAAAATCATATTAAAATACCTTATAAAATAATAAATATTTTTATTTAATAACCATAAATAAATAAAATCGTTTGATATTTTAAGTTGACTTTCTAATCTTTCTCCCTGGACTTTTTCCTGATTGGTTCACATGGACCAACTAGGAGGCAGCAAGAGTTGACCTCTGGTCAACTCTCTGCCCAACGTCTAGGTTGTGTCAGATGTGGTTTTGTCCCCGTCTTCGCGATTTTTTCTAGGCGAGATCTTTCACCATCTCGTCTTGAGGTCTTCATGACTTTTCTTCCTCGACTTGTGGTGATTCACGCCCAAGGTTCTCCTTGGGCTGTGGATCGCTGCATCACGCTGCCCGCTTCGATCTTTGAGCCTGGCCGCAGATTCTTTCAAAAACCCACTATGACCCTCCATTGACCTTTGATCACTCTTCCTCCACTCTAACCTCCTCCTAGATCGTCGAACCTCTTCCTGGTGACAGCAGGAGGCGTTCCCACGCATCGGAGAGGTCGGAGGGGCGTCGAATCGAGCGTATCCCCTTGCCGAAGTCGTCGCCGGAGTACCTTCCCCCATGCGCTTCGGTGAGGCTTCTCTTCCTTGCTTGACAGTTTATTTAGCTCTTAGCGTAGAGAGAAAACTACCCCACGTTTCACCTTCCACTATCCGACGTCTAATCATCACGAATCCTTCGGATCCGACGTTGGCCGGCCTCGAGTTCGTCGGCCGACGAAGAATCAACTCCACATCACCTCCACACGGCGTTTCGCCCTCCACAGAGTCGGGGCATTTTCCCCACGACTCTTTCACGCTCTTTTTGCAGGTCAGGAGCTTCATACGCACTTGAGGACAATTTTGGAGACTCGCCGGAGGGAGCCGGGAACCGTGTGCTCTGACGCCCTCTTGGGAGCTCTCTGGCCTTCGCCAGAGTCTTTTGCGGCCTTCAGCATTCATAGGACCCCTGCAGGAGCACATCTACACCATCGGAGGAGTCTCTAGTGCCCTGGAACTCGAGTTTTGGCCGATCCAAACTCGCCAAACTCGAGTTCTTCGCGTGTTATTGCATATCGTCCCAGCACCATTGGATCTCCCCCGATCTTCTACGTGAGCAGCTACCGTTGGATCAGCCCCCGCATGAGTCGTCAGATCATCCCGGGCAGTCTAATCGTAACTGTCCTCGCCGAAGGGGTATAATGCGTCCAGCGCGTGCCACGTGTTTAAGTGGACGCATCTGAACCGTCCGCTCCCGTGCAGAGCTTGGGTATTTTGCATTTTAATCCAAGCCCTTTTTGTATTTATTTTATAGTTCTAGAAATTTCATCTGCAGTTCAAAAACTTTTATAATATTTAGGAACTAGCCCCCTGAACTTCCTTTAATTGCATTTAGGTCCTCAGCCACGTCACCTCACGTGTGTATGCGCGTGAGGCGCGTGCATTTTGCTGGGGACCCCCTGTGAGTTTGGCTATTTCATTTTAGTACCGGAATATTTTATTACGATGTAATATTTTTGAACAAATTGCAGTTGGACCCTTAAGGTTTTTGTTAATTTCACTTGGGTCCCTGCCGGTCACGTGTTCAGGGCACGTGGGTGTGGCATTTTTACAGGGAAGGACCTTGTACTTTGTTTATTTACCATTAGTCCTAGAACATTTTTTATACGTTGTAAATTTTGTGTAAAAATTGCACGTGTGGCCTTCAACTTTCTGCTATTTACAAATATGTCCCTACCAGTAATACATTTTTTAGTTGTTGCCTTTATTTATTTCATGCATTTCTAAATTGCTGAAAAATCCACATAAATTAACTTAAGCTCTTGTTGTATTTTAGTAACACGCTATATTTGTATTTTACACTTTTATTGCATTTTATAATTTATAAAAATTCAAAAACACGCCTTTTATGCATTGTTTGCATTATAAAATCCATAAAAAATATAAAAACTTCTTAAAAAATTCCCAAAAAAATATATTTTGTTCCTTTTTGTGTTATTAACTTTCAATCCAAAAATCATTAAAAAAATATAAAACATAACTCCTAAAAATTAGAAAATTCTAAAAACCTTTTATAAAAATCTTAAAAATTCCTAAAAAATCATAAAATACAATTTTGGTCTCTGAATTTTCTCTGATTTATTATCTTTCAATTAAAATTAGTTTGAAGATATTTGAACTCTGATAGCATTTTTCATCCTCAATTTAGTTTCAGCGAGCAACGTGTTCACTGTTTTCTAGTATTGTTTCCTTAAAAAAATACCAAAAAATTAGAAAAAGTCTAGATAAATCACAAAAACACTAGAAAAATATAAAAATAACAAAAACATTTTTTCCTGTATTTCGAGTGTTTTTTCCCATTTTATCTCCCTCTTATCTCTGTTGTATTATATATTCTATATAGATTTATATCTTATTTCAAAAAGAAAATATAAAAATATAAAATATAAAAAGAAAATAGAAAATTAAAAAAATTAAAAATAAAAATACAAAAATATAAAATTAAAAATAACTAAAAAAAATTAAAACCCACAAAAAGTCCAAATTGGCTAAGTATTTCACATGACATAGGGCTTGACTTTTTGTCTGCTTGCTTTACTCCTTTGCTTCTTGTGTTCGACCCCTACTTGCTTAGCACTATACATTCTTAGTAGGGTATAATAAGTTTTGATCCTTGCTCTTGATTGCTTAATTAACTGTGTGGGTTGATTGTTGATAAACGTGAAGGCTTGAGTAGTCGCCTCAGCGATAGTGAGTCTGATCTGTCAGACCATTATTTAGCGGCTCCCGTTTTCCTGTTTTTTCAAATGGCACTGTTGCCGGGGAGCATCGGCTTGTAGAGTAGACTTATGTCTTTTACTAGCTTAGCCATTTTTGCTTATCTTATTTTATTTTATTGTATCAATAAATTTGGAACTGTCTGGCATCCTTTTCTTGTTTCCTTGCGAGGGACCACTGACCGAGGAGGATCGCCTAGGGGATCCTGAGCAGCCTTGAGAGGCGGAGCCAGCCATTCTATCCTAGCCGGCAGGAGAGAGCAGGAGGACTTGAGAGAGAGAGAGAGAGAGAGATAGTTAGGTTTTTATTCTTTTTGGTGAGAGAGAGACTTTTGATTAAATTGTAATAATACAGGTACCTTGGACTCTTGGACATTCGGACCCAATTTCCAAGTGTTTGTTCACTTGGGGGCTCACCACCGTTTTGTCGCGTTTTCATCGCCTTTTTTTCTTTTATTTTCCCAGTTTTGGTTTTCTTTCTTTTGTGGAATGAGCCCTTAGTCTTTAGGATTGCTTGATCGTGTAGTCTAAGGCCAAACACCTAATAATCATTGCATGCACCTATAGTCTTCTCGTTTGGACTTAGAATTAATTAATTGCGAAAGTACTCAGTCTTGAAGCTGCGTGCCACTAGAGGCCGAATACAGCATTGGCAGGATCCGTTGTGGCAGACACCGATCGACATCAGAGACCGGACATAGGCTTCGTTCTGAGTACTTAGCATTTGGTTCTTCAAGTGTAGCAATTGCCTGCTTAGGAAAATTTTCGTGTGCATATCGTCATATAGATTAGGTTTATAAATTCTTGTTTTGCATACCGCATGGAGAGAGCTGGGAGGCACTGTAAGTCTTCTATCTTTGCATTCATCATCTAGGCACAAAGGTGAGATTTCCTTTCCACAT
The DNA here is from genome assembly GCA_037367405.1 of Ottelia alismoides. Taxonomy (NCBI): domain Eukaryota; kingdom Viridiplantae; phylum Streptophyta; class Magnoliopsida; order Alismatales; family Hydrocharitaceae; genus Ottelia; species Ottelia alismoides. The sequence goes on from JAZKJV010011100.1 coordinate 410,566, forward strand.
ATCGGCATACAGGTTGCATAGGAAGGTTTCCTTTCCAGTCAGGTGAGCGTCGTCATAAGGAATAGAGCCCAAAACCCGGTCTGTGGCTGCCTTGTGTATCGCCTAGATTTCTGAAGTATTGGCGCTTCTATCGTACATAGATGAGTAAGGCTTGGTCGGCATTGATGACTTTCTATTGTGTAGAGAGTTGACCTTGTCCGAAGTATCGAGCATAGGCCACGCCTTCACGGGGGTGTCTGTCTCATCGTCTTGCATCCGAGTAGGTTCTCGCATGCTCACGGGTGATTCCGTTGCGAGTGAGATCCGAAGTATTGGTTTCGCCTATCAGCTTCCTCCCTCTATTTCTTTGGGTGAGTAAGGATCCAGGAAGGGTTACAAGGACCTCAAATAGTGAAGACTACAGGTTACACAGGAGGAGGACAAGTATGGGATACTTTTCCGGCAGTACTCTCTCTCCTATAGGCGTAGCGCTCTAAGGACTCGTGATAAGATAATTGCCTGAAAATCAAATCTAAAACTCACAAAGATAATTGCCGAACCTTCACGGCTTCACCGATCGAGTTGGTGAATCCATTGCTTTGGGTTTGATTGATTAGTCGAGTTAAGGTCAAGATCAAAAACACCACTCCTTTGCACCACTTTAGTTCTCCTTCCATTTGATCCTTGCTCAGTGTGAGCCTTCTACTGTTTTACACTCCATTTGTTTCTCGTTGGCCCCCGTATCTTTCATCCACATCGATCTTTCCCTTGACCTTCGAGATGGCGATGAATGGATAGTTTAGTCGAGACTCTGTCAACACCCACATCAGTTCCATTCGCTCACCTTCTCTAATAACTCAGGGTGATTCCCGAGAAACCGGTTCAGACTCCGTGAATCAATCTCCAGACTCCCTTTCTTCTTCAATATTCCGGGATCACTCTTGTCTCGAACTCTGTACGTTTTGGATGGCCATTGATTTCATTCCTTACACATCGCCATCCTTAACAAAATTCTGTGTTGACCTTAACACAGAATACTTCTCTACATCTAGTGTTGCAATTCAGACTAATCAGGGTATTCTTCCATGTGCAAACCTAGAGCCTGATTCCGAGCCAGCAAATCAAGCAGAATTTGAAATGGCCGATGGAAGAGGAAAGGGACCACAGCCCCAAATTGAAGTTGAAGCCAAGTAGGGGGAAGGGCAGTATACCACGCAGAATGATGTCAACAGTCAATTGTTGGCTTCCATTCAAGCCATCTAGCAGCAGTTAACTAACCAATCCCTGGCCCAGATCGCCTTCCAAGAAATGTTGAATGATCTGAGGAGGAGGGCCGGCACAAGAGATGGCCGACAGGAGGGTGAGCCAGATCAGGAGTTCAATCCGGAAGGTTATGGAGATGAATTTTCAGTACGAGGACCCGACTTTGATAGAGTGGACATGGACCCACTGCAGCCAAAGCCTATGCTAAAGGAGACAAACAATCCAGGAGTGGGCCGCATCACTGAGTGGATTCAGATTCCACGCATCCACGCCCACTTCGAGCTTAAGCTGCAGTTTCTGTCTCGGCTTCCCACATTTCATGGGAACATAACTGAGGAGCCCTATACTCATCTCAAGAAGTTCGGTAGGTGCTACTGCTCACTACCCTGGAATTCCTTTGGGGGTAGTCAAGATGACCGCCTTTCCCTTCAGCCTGCAAGATAAGGTCCTATATTGGGTCGACTACATAGGGAATGTAGTCACGACCTGGGAGGAGCTAAAGTCCGCATTTCTCCATAAGTTCAATCCTCTCAGGCGATTGAATAAGATGCGTGCCCGTATCTCCAGTTTTTGCCAGCAGCCCCATGAGACTATCCATGAAGCGTGGGAGAGATTCAAGGATCTTCAAGAGAAGTGTCCCCACCACGAAATCCCAAAGACCAGCCTTGTGCAACACTTCTTTGGTGGGCTTACACTTGAGAGCCAAAAGCTTGTAGATGCCGCTTGCGGCGGTTCCCATTTCAATAAGGATGAGGACGTGGTATGGAACATCTTCGAGGAAATGGCTGAAGGAGAAGCCGCTCAATCCTCGTCCCGAGCATACATGAAGGTACTAACTACCATCAGCAAGCCAGTGAACATGGCTTCTCACATCGAAGACATGGATGAAAGCTCCAACTTGAGTACCATTGGGAGCCATCTGTTTAAGGTGGACATCATTGAGAAGAGGTCGCAGGACCTCGAGAAATTATCCGTCATTGAGAAAAGGACCCAGGGCTTGAAAAAGCTTGATTTAATTTCCCAGTAGCTAGAGCAGTTCATTCGTGCCTTGAACATCAACATGTGCAACGCTGTGTCTACTCCTGCCGAGCCGATTGCTGAGAAGAAGGAGCATGTATTGCATCAAACCCCTCAGCCGACTCCACCGCAGCCCCAGCCTGTTCAGCACGTGTATTACGTGCAGGTTCTGGAGCAGCCCCTGCAGCCTCAGACACAGATAGTTGTATATCAACCAGAGTCCCAGCCAGCCTACTACGAGCAGCTCTCTCCACCCCCACCACTGATAAAGGAGATCAATGGTGTATGGAACAATGAAGCACATCTGATCCGTCCTCAGGGGCATTCTCAGGGTCAGAACATGGGCAACATGCCCTATCACCAGCAGCAGCAGGGTGGGAGACCATTCCAGCCTTCATATCAATACCAGCCCCCGTCTCACGGTAACACCTGGAGGCAGAATTATCAGCATGGTCCTCAGCAGTCCGGATACCGCGGACAAGGATATCATCAGCAACTGGCTGCCCAATTTCATCAACAGAACTCATAGTATTCCTCCAACCCTCCTCCTCACCAATTTTCTCAAGGTTACCAGTCACAGTCTCAGCCTTCATACCAGCACTCTAGGCCCCACCAGGGGGATTCTTCTGAGATTGTACCGGTGAACCCAGCCCTGGCCCGCCTTGAATAACTGATGAAGAACATGGCTGAGATGAACCAGAAGATCGACAACTTGACGGCTGCAAAAACAGCCATCCCTGCCCAAGTCGAGGCAAATCCGAACAACTTCCGATGCAAGGAGCAGGTAGCCGGCAGTGTCCAACCCGATTCAGGTGAATTAAATTATTTTTTATCTAATGTTGTTACCCTCAGGAGCGGTAGGACACTCCAGCCATTGGCAACGGTGAAGGGAAAGCATCTTGCATCTGACGGTGAACTGTCAGCCAGGCCAACGCCAGGGCCACGAAGCATTTTGGGAGCAGCACCATCAACCAGAAAATCACAAAAAATGAAGAAAACAACAAAACACCAAAAGATAGCAGCATCCCCGGTGGAGATAAGCCAACATTGGAGACGTCTGCACCTGCTACAGAGCCAGCCACGGATAGAAGGAATTTTGCACCTGCAACGAGTCCAACGCTAGCACCTGAAGCCGAGCCTGACGTTTTTGGTCCACATCTTGTAGATGATTCTATTCCTTTTTTCCTTCTACCTGTAACCAACAATGTGGACAATACTTTGAATGACATTGGTGAAGATTTTGTAAATATTCCTTTCCCAGTAGCAATAAAAACACAAAAAAATGAAAAAATTTGAAAATGCTTTGTCTGATCCTGCTATCATAGAAATTATTCAGAATTTAGTATTGAACATGCCATTGATGAAAGCTCTTGAGTACATGCCAGCTGTAAAGAATGGATTGAAAGATGCATGTACAACCAAAGGCAGGGCTCATCCTCATAATTCCAAGAACAAAGGTGGCAAGTCCGAAAAGCATATCCTCACAAGGCCCACAGTTAATGCCATTAGCAACCTCTCGGATAAAAAGCCAGATATGGGAGCACCTCTTGTGCGTTGTCAGATGTTTAATCAAGAATTTGAATGAACACATCTCGACAGCGGGTCTTATGTCAACTTGATGCCAGCTTCACTTCTTACTGAATTCAGGCTAAGACCTCTCAAGCCTACAAAGATGATTCTGAAGTTTGCAGACAAATCAGTTAAGCGGCCTAGGGGCCTGTTGGAGGACGGGATAGTCACAATTCAGGGAAAGCAGTTCCCGACCGATTTTGAGGTGTTAGATATGGACGTCCCCGCTCCATTGCTCCTTACCCCAATCATACTCGGAAGACCATTCCTGCGGACGCCGAACATAGTGGTGAATTATGGGACTGGAGAAATTACTTTTGGCATTGGCAATGAAACCATCAAAGTAGAGACCCTGCCCGAGGGAGCACCAGCAGAGAAAACATCTACATCATGCGCAAGGGTGATTGAGTATTCTGATGACTGTGACTTTCTGGCAGAAATTCAAGATACAACCTTATTCTTGGATGACAATGAGATCCGAGACTCCTCTGCCCCGAGGAGGGATTGGAGATCGCAGCCGAATTTCCCCTTATCGATCAGGGTGGGGGTGATGTGCCTTCAAAAACAAGAGCAAACTGTTGAAGAGTCTTGTGATGAAGAGGAAATTATCGAGATATTCTGTCAAGATTTGAGAGAAGAGGCAGAACATATTATGGTGGACACCGAACAGAGGAGAGAACCTCCACCAGAACTAATTGTTGAAGTCACCGTTGAAGCGGCTCCGACCCCATCAGAGTTGAAACCATTGCCCTCCAACATGAAATATGCCTTTCTTGTGAGAGAACCGAACATGTACCCGATCATTATCAATGCGCACTTTACCGAAGACCAAGAATCTTGTCTGATGGAGGTTCTTGAACGCAACCGCAAGGCGATAAACTGGCAAACTTCGGATCTCCATGGGATCAATCCATCACTATGCTCGCATCGCGTTTTTCTAGAAGAAGATTGCAAGCCCTCTCGAAAACTTCAGAGAAGACTAAATCCTAATCTGCGGGAGGTTGTTATGAAAGAGATCCAGAAATGGTGTGATGCGGGATTCATTTATCCCATCTCCGACAGCAAATGGGTGAGCCCTCTGCATGTTGTGCCAAAGAAATCAGGGATCACGATCGTGAAGAATGATAAAGGAGAGGAGATCACAACCAGAGTACCCACTTCTTGGCGAGTACGCGTGGACTACGGAAGACTTAACCTCGCCATCAAGAAGGACCACTTTCCTTTACCCTTCATCGACCAGATATTGGAGATATTGGCCGCGAAGGAATACTTCTGCTTCTTGGATGGATACTCTGGGTATAACCAAGTTGCTATAGCTCCTGAAGACCAAGAGAAGACTATGTTCACCTGTCATTTTGGTACATATGCCTTCAGACGGATGTGGTTCGGGATTTGCAACGCCCCTTCCACATTTCAGAGGTGTATGCTTGCAGTTTTTGCCGATATGGAGGGAAACTTTCTTGAGGTCTTTATGGACGATTTTTTGGTCTACGGGGATTCATTCGATTAGTGTCTGGATTATTTAGACCGAGTCTTATGGAGGTGCTGCGAAGTGAATCTCGTGCTCTCGTGGGAAAAGAGCAACTTCATGGTGACCGAAGGAATCGTGCTGGGTCACGTTGTTTCTAAACGTGGCATGGAGGTTGACCCAGCTAAGGTGGAGGTAATTTCCAAACTTGAGCCACCTACAACAATTAAACAAGTAAGGTCATTCTTGAGCCATGTCAGTTTTTACCGACGATTCATCAAAGATTTCAGCAAACTGGCCAGACTGTTGACTGAATTGCTCAGCAAGGAGAATGAATTCATTGTAGATGATCGTGTGCTCCTTGCATTTAATCAGCTGAAAGAACTCATCACGCAGTCCCCTGTCTTGCAGCCACCAATTTGGACTCAGCCTTTTGAGATAATGACTGACGCGTCAGATTATGCCATTGGTGTTGTACTTGGACAGAGGAAAGATAATGTACCATTTGCGATTCACTACTCTAGCCGGAGATTCGATGAAGCTCAACGAAGCTACACTGTCACCGAAAAGGAGCTGCTAGCGGTAGTTTTTGCCGTGGAAAAGTTCAGATACTACCTCCTTGGATATAAAGTGATCATTTACACTGATCATTCGGCCATTTGGTACTTACAACAGAAGAAGGATGCCAAACCACGTCTTGTTCGGTGGATCCTTCTCCTCCAAGATTTTGACTTGGAAATTAAAGATAAACCTGGGTTAAAGAATGTGGTGGCCGATCATTTATCGAGGCTTCCTGAACCGGAATCTCCTGAGCTGAGCCTGCAACCAATCACAGAAACCTTTCCCGATGAGGCAATTCTTTCAGTCACCTCGCTTCCTTGGTATGCAGACATCGTGAATTATCTGGTGACCAAGAAAATCCCACAGGATTGGCCGAAGTTGAAAATAGACAGATTCTTGTCTAAAATCCATTTTTACCAGTGGGAGGATCCGTATTTATTTCGTGAGGGGGCAGATTGTATCTGGAGAAGGTGCATTTCTCAGGAGGAAGTACCAAGTGTCCTCGCCTTATGTCATGACCAAGATTCTGGAGGACATCATTCAGGAAAATGAACGGCAGCAAAAGTTCTTCAGAGTGGCCTCTGGTGGCCTTCACCATTCAAAGATGCAGATGATTATGTCAAATGTTGCATTGGCTGTCAGAAGATGGGCGGGACCATAGGAATGAGAGACACGATGCTTCTGAAATTCGTTCAGATATCAGACGTCTTCGACGCATGGGGCATTGACTTTATGGGCTCATTTCCCAACAGCCAGGGCTATGAATATATTCTGCTTGTTGTCGACTATGTCAATCGATGGGTGGAGGCTATCCCTGCCTAAACCGCCGACAGTAGGACTGTCTGTCAATTCTTAAGAGATCACATCATAGCATGGTTCGGGATTCCCAAGATTCTCATATCTGAAGGGGGTAGTCATTTCATAAATAGAGAGGTGAAGAAGCTGACTCAGGAATTCTGCATTGAACATCGTGTTGCTTCACCTTACCACCCGCAGTCTAATGGCTTAGCTGAATGTTCAAACAGGGAGATCAAGACAATTCTACAGAAGCTTGTGCGTCTGGATCGCAAGAACTGGTCTCAGCTGCTTGATTCTATTCTTTGGGCTTACAGAACAGCGTACAAGCCACCCTTGGGAATGTCTCCCTACTGCCTGGTGTATGGCAAGCCATGTCATCCGCCAGTTGAATTAACTCACAAATCTTTATGGTCCATCAACATCTGTAATTTGGATTCCGAGCAAGCAGGGAAAAATAGAAAATTGGATCTGAACAGATTATTGGAATTCAGAGATTATGCATATGACAACAACCTGATGTACAAGGAGAAGGCCAAAACGTGGCATGACAAGCATATCTGCCGTAAGTCCTTCGAGCCAGGTCAGAAGATGTGGTTGTTTGATGCGAAATTAAAAATCTTTCCAGGCAAATTGAAGAGCAAATGGACTGGACCGTTTATGGTTAAGCATGTGTGTGACAATGGAAGTGTATTGATATCTAATTTGTCAGCTGACGCACAACCATTTGTAGTCAATGAACAGCTTTTGAAGCCTTACCTTGAACATGATACATTCATATGTCACTGACTCTATTCAGGTAATCTACAGGGATGAGCCGAATATTTCCAAAACGTCAGAGGAAGGCAAAGTAGAGCAAGATATTTCTGAATGACTTTTCATCTTTTCTTCTTTTCATTCTCTTCTATTTTATTCTACCGACATGATGTCATCCCTTTCATCACTGCTACACTTAGGATGTAATTATCCTAAGTGTAGGGGGGATGCGTATCCCGAGTTATTCATATCCACATTCATTTCTTTTCTTCTTTTCTTATTTTCTTCTTTTCCTTGTCTATCCTCTTTATCTATCAAAGGTGCCGCCCCTTTTTGGCAGTCTTCTATACTTAGGACGTACTTTGTCCTAAGTATAGGGGGTGTGCACCCTGAGTTTTTGTATTCTTTGATCCTCTCATTGTCTCCTCGTCTTGTCTATACTTAGGGATATCTTACCCTAAGTATAGGTGGAGACAATCTGAGTACGATCTGTTCATTCCCACCCTTGACCCTCCCTGCTTGTGTACAGTCCGCTATACTTAGGATTATTTGATCCTAAGTATAGGGGGGACGGTCAACTTCTGGTCAACTTCTCATTCTTTTGTTCATTCCTTCTTTCATTTCTCCATTCTTTAGATTTTCCTATACTCAGTACGAGTTATGTCTTCACTTTTCTCTCTGATCTACAAGGACATAGCTCAAGCTATGTATAGAGGGGTCGTATATACTGCGTATATACTTTAGCCATAACTCGTACATTCGTATTTTCCGAATAATTATGGCTAATAATTCTTAAAAATTCATTAAAAAAATACTTAATAAAAAGATTTGATTATTCCTCAAATTCTTTTTGTATTTACTGATTAATAAATCAGGTGAAAATGGTTTTTGCAAAATGTTTGAAAAATAGTTTGAAAATCTTTGTGAAAAATCTTTTGAAAACTATTTGAAAAATTTTTTGTTACATGTTTTCAACCTTTGTAAAAATGTGTTGTCTGCAAAATTTTATTTTCTTTGTGTGAAATAAAAATGTTTGAAAAATGATTTGCAAATGGTTTGAAAAATGGTTGCAAAAATATTTGAAAAATCTTTCTATACTGTTTGAAATACCTTTGCAAAATGATTTTCAAATGTGTGTACATGTTTGTAAAATTATTTGTAAATATTATTTTGGACGATAGTTTTCAAAATTATTTAAAAAACCTTTTCAAATAAGTTTGAGGAATACATACATCACACCTAAAATTCTTTATTATATATACCTATAAAATTGATCACTTACCCCTGTAAATTCTTAAAACCCACTTCTTGTAAATATAAGAAGCATCCCTGTTTACATATTCTAACCTAGTTTTTAGCAAAAAAATTGTTTTCAAAAATCCCAAAAACATTTGCAAAATTAAAAATATCAAAAACATTTGAAAAATCTTATTGAAAAATACAAAAAATGCATATGCATCATCTTTTCAAAAATCCATAAAAAGTTCAAAATCTTTGAAAATTACATCACAAAAATATTTTCTGCATTCTGCATATCATTTGCATAGCATGAGCATTTTTCGGATTGAGTATGATAGTTGAACAAGTCTAAATAAAATCAGTAGATTGGAGCTTGATTGGACCTTAAAATCTACCAAATAACAAGAACCTTATAGGAACTGGGTTTGAGGTACTTCAGGTCTAGTTGACTTAATTCTTTGAGGATCACGAGACTTAGTTCAATGGATTCTTGACTGCGTAAGTAGAGTATTTCGGAATACACGCACGACTCTTGTTGATAACGACCTAACTTGAACACCTGCACATTTCACATGGCTCAACTCAGTTGGAGTGGCGAGGGGATTGGATTTGCCAGTATGAGACACACACAAGTGGAAACACTTGTCCTCCTCTAGGGAGGGAAGTGCACCCCAACCCGTCCAGTGATGAGGAATTCTAAAGACAGGAGAGTGTGGGTTGCAATAAAGCTTCAAAAGAGGGATTGTCTATTGTCTCAAGAGGAAAAACTCCCTATGTAAATGTTGCTGTAAATAGTATTTCAAAAAAAGAAGAAGCCAAGCATGTACAAAAATAAAATGCCTGCCAAAGCATGTATGTATGTTGTATAGAAAATAAGCAAGCTTGAGTTCCAAAGTCAAATATGTGAGCCTGCAGCTGGATGACTTAACTACACTGATCTTGCATCCTAGGATAGGTAGCTGCACTGGCTACCATCCATTCTTCTCTTCACCCCCTCCTCTTGAGCTGGTTGCCACTTGAACTTAGAAGGGAATACCCCACTCCTCGAGGAAGGAGTCATTGGATTGGGGAATCACTGGGTTGTCATACTGGAGAAGTCAGTCTCTTTGTCATTCTAGTTGGGGAGAGCCACTATCACTTACATTGTACGAGTCAGATTCATAGTCGTAAGGGTTTGCGTATGAGTTGAAATATTTCTAACCTGTCTATTAAGACGACTTGAGCAGAGTTTTGGGATTCTCGAAGGATATTGGATTTCAAATATGATTCCCATTAAGGTTCCGCCCGCACTAAAATTCTAAAGGTCTGACTTAAGCTCCAAGCTTTGATTTTGTGAAGACAAGTTTGATAATTAAATTTAATCCACTATTTCTTCTTTTTCTTTTCTTTGTTTTTCTTTTCTGCACTTATTGCACAAGAGTGTGCTAGGAACTAGCAAAGGAAAGTACAGGGGGATGATGAATCTATGTTTCATCATCTTTATTCTATCATTTTGGCCTTAAAAACCCTAGTAAATGCGTGTAAATAGTGTTAATTCATGCATTTTAGCATTCATGCATATGTGTGTAAAAAGTGTACAAAATACAGTTTTTAAAGCCAAAATTATAGAATAAAGAAAAGAAAAGAAAAATAATAAAATATTGTAAATATTTTATTACCCGAAACCTCGAGACCTAGGCATCTCGATGAATAGGTCGATTAGGAATAAAGTAGGGGGAGATAAGGGCCAGAATACAATAAAAATACATTTTACTTAAGCCATTATTTATCCATTTTGGAACCTATTTTTGGTTCCACTTTTTATACTTCAAATCAAGAAACTTTGTACATGAAAGTTTTAGTAATTAAACATAGAAAAATACAAAATTGATTTCACTCAAAAATAATGTACAGATAAAAAGTTATGATCTGAATAAGATTCCAGAATCCTAACTTCCCAGACCTGTATCTCTCAAATAAAAGCTCGAAATGCGTCAAACTCACCTTTAATTGTATATATCTTTAAATAAGCTATTTAATGGCGGTGGTTTCGCTTCTAGCGGAGCTACAGTTTGGAAGTTTAGTTTTGGACCCCTATTGTATACTTGTACAGATTAAAATATTCATTTTATTATTTATTCATTATTTTTATAATTTAATATTTTTAAAATTTTGTAAATATTATATATAATATATATGTATATTAAAATCAGAATAAAATCTTAAGAAAATACAAAATAAAATACTTGTATATAACATACTTAGGTATAATACATGTATATATACCTATATAAGTATTACTTGTATTTTATTAAGTGTACAAAACACTTCAGAAAATAAAATAAAAATATATTTAGGTGTATAAAAATATTTCATAAATTTATAAAATGATAAACAAAAATAAATAAATTAAATTCACAAATAAAAATAAAATGTTAAAATATATAGATGTATATACCTATATAAGCCTAAAATGGTAACTTTTATTTTTACATCTCATAAAAATAATTAAAAATCATATTAAAATACCTTATAAAATATAAATATTTTTTATTTAATAACCAAAAATAAATAAAATCATTTGATATTTTAAATTGAATTTCCAATCTTGTTCCCCAGACTTTTTCCTGGTTGGTCCACGTGGACCAACCAGGAGGCGGCAAGAGTTGACCTCTGGTCAACTCTCTGCCCAACGTCTGGGCTGTGTCAAATGTGGTTTTGTCCCCATCTTCGTGATTTTTTCTAGGCGAGATCTTTCACCATCTCAACTTGAGGTCTTCATGACCTTTTTTCCTCGACTTGTGGTGATTCACGCCCAAGGTTCTCCTTGGGTTGTGGATCGCTACATCACGCTGACCGCTTTGATCTTTGAGCCCGGTCGCACATTCTTTCAAAAACCCAGTCCGACCCTCCATTGACCTTTAATCATTCTTCATCCACTCTAACCTCCTCCTAGATCGTCGAACCTCTTCCTGGTGACAGCAGGAGGCGTTCCCACTCATCGTAGAGGTCAGAGAGGCATCGAATCGAGGGTATCCCCTTGCCAGAGTCGTCGCCGGAGTACCTTCCCTCGTGCGCTTTGGTGAGACTTCTCTTCCTTGCTTGACCGTTTATTTAGCTCTTAGCATAGCGAGAAAACTACCCCGCGTTTCACCTTCCACTATCTGACGTCTAATCATCACGAATCCTTCGGATTCGACGTTGGCCGGCCTCAAGTTCGCCGGCCGACGAAGAATCAACTCCACATCGCCTCCACACGCCGTTTCACCCTTCACGGAGTTGGGGCATTTTTGCCCCTGACTCTTTCACACTCTTTTTGCAGGTAAGGAGCTTCGTACACGCTTGGGGACAATTTTGGAGACTCGCCGGAGGGAGTCGAGAACCGTGTGCTCCGTTGCCCTCCTGGGAGCTCTCCGGCCTTCGCCGGAGTCTTTTGCGGCCTTCAGCATTCATAGGACCCCTGCAGAAGCGCATCTACATCGTTGGAGGAGTCTCCAGTGCCCTGGAACTCGAGTTTTGGCCGATCCAAACTCGCCAAACTCAAGTTCTTCGCGTGTTCTTGCATATCGTCCCAGCACCATTGGATCTCCCCCGATCTTCTACGCAAGCAGCTGCTGTTGGATCAGCCCCTACGTCAGCCGTCAGATCTTCTCGGGCAGTCTAATCACAGCCGTCCTAGCCGAAGGGGTACCGTGCGTCCAACGCGCGCCTCGTGGTTTAAGAGGACGCATCTCAGTCGTCTGCTCCCGCGCAGAGCTTGGGTATTTTGCATTTTAACCCAAGCCCTTTTGGTATTTATTTTATAGTTCTAGAACTTTCATCTGCAGTTCAAAACCTTTTGTAATATTTAGGAACTAGCCCCCCCGAACTTCCTTTAATTGCATTTAGGTCCTCTGCCATGTCACCTCACGTACCTGTACGCGTGAGGTGCGGGCATTTTACAGGGGACCTTCTATGAGTTTGGCTATTTCATTTTAGTACCGGAACATTTTATTACAGTGTAATATTTTTGAACAAATTGTAGTTGGACCCTTAAAGTTTTTGTTAAAATCACTTAGGTCCCTGCCAGTCACGTGTTCAGTGCACGTGGGTGTGGCATTTTTGCAGGGAAGGACCTTGTACTTTGGGTATTTACCTTTAGTCCTGGAACATTTTGTTATGTTGTAAATTTTGTGTGAAAATTGCACGTGGGCCCTTCAACTTTCTGCTATTTACAAATATGTCCCTGCTAGTAATGCATTTTCCATTTGCTGCCTTTATTTATTTCATGCATTTTTAAATTGCTGAAAAATCCACAAAAATTAACTTAAGCTCCTATTGCATTGTAGTATCAAGCTATATTTTTATTTTGCATTTTTATTGTATTTTAATATTTATAAAAATTCAAAAACATGCCTTTTATTCACTGTTTGCATTATAAAATCCATAAAAAAAATATAAAAACTTATTGAAAAATTCCCAAAAAAATATATTTTGTGATTGTTTGTGTTATTAACTTTCAGACCACAAATCATTAAAAAATATAAAACATAACACCTAAAAATTATAAAATGCTAAAAACATTTATAAAAATCTTAAAAATTCCTAAAAAATCATAAACATAAATTTTGGTCTCTGAATTTTCTCTGACTTATTATCTTTCAATTAAAATTAGTTTGAGGATTTTTGAACTCAGATAGTATTTTTCATCCTCAATTTAGTTTCTGCCAGCGACTTTTTCACTGTTTTCTAGTATTGTTGCCTTTAAAAAATACCAAAAAAATAGAAAAATCTAGATACATCCTAAAAACACTAGTAAAATATAAAAATAACAAAAAAATTTTATTTCCTGTATTTTGAGTGTTTTTTCCCATTTTTATCTCCCTCTTATCTCTCTTGTATTATATATTCTATATAGCTTTATATCTTATTTCAAAAAGAAAATATAAAAATATAAAATATAAAAAGAAAATAGAAAATTTAAAAAAATAAAAATAAAAATACAAAAATATAAAATTAAAAATAACTAAAAAAATTAAAACCCACAAAAAGCCCAAATTAGCTAAGTATTTCACAAGACAGAGGGATTGACTTTTTGTCCGCCTGCTTTACTCCTTTGCTTCCTGTGTCCGACCCCTACTTGCTTGCCACTATACATTCTTAGTAGGGTATAATAAATTTTGATCCTTGCTCTGGATTGCTTAATTAACCGTGTGGGTTGATTGTTGATAAACGTGAAGGCTTGAGTAGTCTCCGCAGATATAGTGAGTCTGATCTGTCAGACCATTATTTAGCGACTCCCGTCTTCCCGTTTTTTCAACGGGGGCCTTCGATATTTCTCTTATATCAATTAGGTCCAGAACTTTCAAATGCAGTTATAAAATTTTGGTATTTTTGCACATTAGCCCCCTGGTTTCGTTAATTGCTATTTAGTCCCTACCAAGTAACGTGCCCCGTGCACATGACTTTGGCAATTTTGAAAGGATAACCTTGGGTTTTTGTCTATTTCCAATTGTTCGTGAATATGTTTTGTACGTTATAACGCTCTGGAACAATTGCACTGTGGCCCTCGTGTTTCCTGATATTTACTAGCCCCCGCTAGTAGTGTAATTTCTTTTTGTTTCTTTTATTTATTTTATGCATCTCTAAAATCCTAAAGAATCCCAAAAAAATAGCATAAGTTCATGTTGCATTGCTCTTTAATTCTAAATTTTTATTTCTCATTTTTTTCGCATTTTAATATTTATAAAAAAACATGCATTTCTGCATTAGAAAATCCATAAAAATTATAAAAACTCCTTGAAACATTTTAAAAAAATACATTTTTTTTATTTTTATATCTTTAACTTTTAGGCCAAAAATCACTAAAAAATATAAAAGAAAAATAAAAAAATATAAAAACATTAAAAACCTTCATAACAATTTATAAAATCTATAACAAAAATCCTAAAAATATAATTTTTTTTCTAAATTTTCTTTATTCTATTATCTTTATTTAAAATTAATTTGGAGAATTTTTGTTATTGTTTATTATTTTCCATCTCAATTTTAATTTCGGATCTTTATTTTATTCCCTGTTTAGAGTATTAGTGACTTTAAAATACCAAAAAATAGCAAAAATATAGAGAAATCACACAAACGTTAGAAAAATATAAAAAGTATGAAAATATTTTATTTCCTGAATTTTTCTCATTTTACCTATTTTTATAAAATAGATTATCTCTCTCTCCCTTATTGTAGATATATCTTTATTTTATAATTCAAAAGAAAAGGAAATTAAATAAAATATAAAATATAAAAAAGAAAATACAAAATCAGAAAATTAAAAATCAAAATATTAAAATATAAAATTAAAAATAAAATAAAAAATATAAAATTAAAAACCCTAAAAAAATAACACATATAGACAAATTGATCACATTCACTTTTGTACATTGAATTGCCCCGATCTACCTGCTTGCTTCTTGTGTTCGACACTCTACGCTACTTGCACTATACACATCTTTTGTAGAGTTATAATAAATTTTAACTCTGCATCGCTTTTCATTGTTTGATCTCTGTTGTGGGTTAATTGTTGTTTGAATGTGGATTTCGTGAGCGGTCGCCGCAACGACATTGTGATCCCACCTTGTGTGCCTTACTCTAGACCTCGCAAAATTCACATTCAACACTTGTCATCCCATTTAACCTTTCAAGGCTCTTTTGGGTCCTGTGGGTTATTCATCGGTTGTGCTCATTATAGTTGGGGCCTCTTGGGATGTTTTTTTGTTGTTGTTTCTTATTTACTTTGTTATTTGTTGTCTGGTCGGGCGCCTACTTCAAACTTTATTTTGAGGAATGAAATCTCGATTGTTCATCAAAAAATAAAGGGTTTTTATCAGTTGTGCCCCTCTGAGATATTGCAATTTCAGATATGACCCTCCCTTTTTTGAAATATCAGTTGTGCCCTTACCTTCTTGCAAAATTCACAGTTCTGCCCTTTTGTAATATCTGTTATGCCCTTACTTTACCTTAACAGAATGGCGGAACTGTGAATTTTTCAAGAAGATAGGGGCATAATTGATATTCCAAAAAAGGAAGGCGTATAATTGAAATTGAAATATCTCAGAGGGGCACAACTGATAAAAACCCAAAAATAAAAGTAGTGGATTGACAAAAGGATAAAGGGATGGTAGAGGAGAGTTGTGACTCATGATCTTGTTCGTATCCAAATCTTTTCAAGCAGATATATATTGGTATTCCCATTCGTATTCGCTAAATATTCGAGCGGGTGAATAATCATTATCAAAGTATTTCGTGCATACAACAAACAGAAGTTTGGATACATCCAGATCCATTATCATACTTAATCATCAAGCACCCATAATCAGAATGGGATAATCAGAATGGGGACTATAACAAAGACTTGTACATGAAAACCAACTCCAAAGTTGGCATCACAACTATTATTCCTCACGGAAGCAATCCATCACACGTGCGATATATATAATAGAAAGATTGAACAAATTAAACATACTATAACAGACGAGCAAACTTATACACCTACCACCAATTAACGACGATCACGCTCGAACCACACACCTAAACAAGAGAAAACACGAAGGCCAGTTCTACTCTATATCAGAAGATGGATCCTCCTCCTCCTCGTCCGCAGCCACCGCGATGCCCTCGGTGTGGCCGTGACCGAAGGCATTGACATGATCCTTGAGCTACCTCTTGTGCTTGAAGTCGGAGCCGCATGTGCAGTACCACAGCCTCCCACAGTTCTTCTCATGCGTCCTCCAGTCGCCCCTCACTGCGAAGGCCTTGCCGCACTTGCGGCACATGAAGGGCTTGATGCCATGCCGCCGCTTGTAGTGCGTTTGCAGCGTGCGGAAGTCCTTGAGGGGCCTGGCCCTCGGGTGGTCTATGTGGTTGCGGCAGCCCGGCGAGCAGCAGTAGCATGGCAGCCGCAGCATCGCCGTCGGCTGTATGCCTCTCAGGGACTCCGGCCCCTTCCTGTACTGTGATCCATGTCCCCACATGTGCATCTGTATATGTTGGGAGTTAGTTGTGAATACGTAAATATGTATACAAACATACATGTATGCATACGTACTACACATATTATTGATATAATAAGAAAATAGTCTAGTATTGACTTATAATAATTAGATACATACTATTGATATCCCCATTCATTAACGAATGACTGTGATCATTTTTCCTTAAAAAAACAAGTAAAAACATACTATTATGAATTTTAACATGACAATTCCGCATAGATAATGATCATACACAACGATAAATTAGTCTATAGCTGCTTTAGGACATGACTTTAAATATATGAAAATAAATATTATTATTGAAAAATAGTCAATGGTTTTTGGAATTGGCAACTCATATGATATTTGTTGTTTAGGGTTAAGATATCACGGTTATTACTTTATTTTTTAAATATTTTTTACCGGTACTCATTAATTTAGCAATGGTTCTTTAAAGTCTATGAATTACCATTCCTCGTATGATTTCGTTGATGGAATTTTTTTTCCAACGAACATAGCATTTGTTGCACTTTTAAATACCAGAAATTTGCAATAAACTATATTCATCATAATAGTAAAAAGAAATAAATAATATGGGTAAAGTAATAATTTACATTTCTTACAGGAATTGTTGTAACTTATTATAGAATGAAACTACACATTATTTCATCTAAACGAGACATGTGTTAATAAAATCAGGTTCCTGTATGTGTCTGTCCGTGTTGCGTATTTGGATCCTCTGTATTGGTCCTATGCATTGGGTTGTAAACAATGTTAGGATTCGGATATAATTGCTGGGATCGTGAATTCTAAACAAAATGGTCCACCTAATCGTAATAATAAAGAAGTTGTATGTCATACAGATTCTCTTGTATTTGAGCTATATATAAAGAGGTGGAGGCATTATCTCTATACAATAATACAAGACAAAATAGAGGGAGATTCTTAGAGAATTTTCCTTTCCCCAAGTTGTAAGAGGTGATAAACCATTATTGTTATATCATGCATTTTCGTTGTCTTCACCCATTAGATGGTATCCTAATGAGATTAGATGTTTTTTTTGAAGCCAGAAAAGGGGGAGACGCTCGTAGGCGTTCACCCCATATATATTAAAAGGTTAAAGTGAAGCAAAAAAAACGATAATGAGATTAGATGTTAATGAGAGGATACAACATAATAAATGTGCATTCTTTAGAAGCCATGAATATCCAACATATATGATGATGAGATGTTGAGATTAGGAGCATCTTAAGTCTGGTTGAGGAGATCAAAGAGTCTAGATAGGGGTTTTCCATACTTAGAAGGGGTTGGGCAGTTCATATCAAGGGGATTCTGCTACAATTTTTTGGATCTTGTGATTTAGTCCAAATTTGACCATTTTCAGGAAATAAAGTTGGATAATTTCTAGTAGAGGAAGATTACACTATGCCATGCAAATTTGATGGTGATGCTCAAATATAAGCGTGCATCATTCTCCATGGAACCCTTCCACTTCATCTTATAACAACAATGGGCAAAGAATATACCCATGTGAAATGGAATTGTGGAAGTCCTCCGAACAATTTGAAAGAAGCTAGAGAATCTGAAGAGGAATAGTGGAAAGAGATGAGCAATTTTTTGTCAATAATATCATACAATTGTTCATTCCAGAAAATACTCTTCACAAAGTGGTTATCATAATATATTATCTTGTAGAGGTTTAGAAGAAGCTTGAGAGACGATACATATCCAAATGTTCAAGAATTAGGATATTGCATAGAAGAAGCTCCATGGTCTACTATTTGACAAAAACATATAGTTAAGAGTAGGAGAAGAAAAGGAAAGGAGATTATCTTTTCATGGAAGAGGATAAGACATTAATCTTTTTAACTTCTCTTTTATATTCTTATAATCGTATTATGTTGGTGATGCTTTATTGAGAAGAGACCATCACATTAGATGATTTGATTGCTTCATTACTTGAGAGTGAGTCTCTATTAAAGTTGACAAATAAGGGAACAAATGAAGAAGCTTATCATATGCGGCTAACAAAGAGCATATGTACTAGATCAATGGAAGTGTTATTCAAAGGGTGATCCAAGTCATGTGGTCCTATCAGATGCTTACATTGGGGAAAAGGAGTGTCATATTATTATTGATTGTATAATAGGTGAGGAAGAGAGAAGGAAGAAGAAGGTATGTGACTGATTCACACCAAGAGGTTTCTACCGATGCTTGCGAGGGAGAAATGATAGCATGCTCAGGAAAAACAAAGATAGATCAAGGGTGGCTTCTAGACTCAGCATGCTCATGTCACATATGTTCAACTAGGGAACAATTCAAGACATAGAGCATGCAATGATGTTAAAGCGCTCAAGATGGCAGATGAAGAGGTTCATCATGTCAAAGGAGTTGTATCACTAAAATTTTACATGTTTGAGAAACAGTATGAACTCTAAGAGGTGTTAGACACATTCCTACAACAAAAATTAATCTAAATTTATCGGAAACGACCGAGTTAAGAAGACATCAAGTTACCATTAAGGGTAGTTCTAAAGCAAGTAAGTGAGCATGCATAGTGTTGCGAGGAACGATGATGCCAAGCTCGAGCAAAAGGTCATGACATGTGATGGAGCTTCCATATTTTTCGAGGATGACTAGTACAACAAGAGAGAAATGACATATGTACTACTAGAACATGCAATAAGAGAAAACAAGTATAGTTTGCTAGCTCATAGGATGATGGCAAACTCTTTAGTCATGGGAAATGTGTGGTGTTGACTCAAAAAGTACAATTTTGATTTTGCTAGTGTGACCAAGAATAGGCATGTCATGGGTACCTAGAGACTGGCGCAATACCTAGAGGTAGCGATTAGTTCTTGTGTGAGGAACTTGAAATTAATGTTGATGGACCGGTGCAGATTCAAAGATGACTTGGAGATCGTGATGGAATTCAACTCAGTTTTAGGATCACAAGTTGAATGTTAAGATTTAGAATTAAAAGAAATGGACTCATAATCCTAATAATAATAAACAAGTTGTATTCCATGTAGAATCCTTATAACGGGAATAAGAATTAGGGTTGTACTTCGGTCTATATATAAAGATGCATGTTACCTCTATATGCCACAATAGAAGATCCAAAGTGTGTGCTGAGAGAGAGAGAGAGAGAGAGAGAGAGGGGGGGGGGGGGGGCAAAGAGAGCTGTAGTTGTTCTTTTTGGTGATTTTTTTCTCCGGTTGATGACTAGAGATAATCAATCATTGTTATATTATGTAGGTCTTGTTCGCATGCCTATGTAATGGCTAATTACACAAGGGTTTGCAGCTGAAAACAACCGTGTTGATCTAATCATGTATGAAAACTTGGGCATAAGTTTTCGCGGACGAATCTTCATGTTTAGAGGGTAACCCTGGACGTGTGGCTTTCTGAATATCATGTAGGACTTTTACCTTCTTCATTACAATCTTACTCAAGATGGGGCAAGGACTTAAGTCTAATTTCCTTGTTTGTAAGATGCATGGTTGAAATGCAGGGCCATGATATCAAGGATGATCCTTTACCTTAACATAATAGCCTGATAGTACTTTAGGAAAAGGGCGACGTGGATCGTAGTCGGTATATTACCGTCTCGTGATTGTTATCTGATATATAGCAGCTTCGACTGTTGCTTACAGCTTTTAATTAGACTAGGTGTTTTAAAAGATGATTAGTTTAGCTCAATTAATCTAAGACAGCAGATGAAAAGGTGAGTCAGAAGGAAAACCCCATTTCTAGAAGATATATAAGCAAAATGGGAAAGAGCTTTGAACTGACAGTACAAATCAATTTTCCAAATCTACTTAAACACGTAAATACGAGAAAATGATATTTCCATGGAAATTTCACATAACCGATCATTTTCATCTATGTGCATTTTGAAGAACCATGTGATATATATTACCTCTAAAAAGCTCACCTTCATCCTTCTAGATTTTACATTTGAATCACGCAACATAGAACAATAAAAAAATCGAAACAAGCAAATTTTATGGATATGCATTTTTTTCTTGCATTTTTTTCTTCTAACTTTAATTGCAGTCATTAAAAATTCGAAGGAGTGCTTGCTCCCGTGATATAATTTCCCGTTTAGTTCAACTTTCTTGGTTTGCAGAAACCGAGAAAAAAATAAACTGTAGAAAAGTAAACAAAAAACACATTAACCTTTTCATTTATAAGAAAATTGAAAGTTCTTTTAATAATAAAAAACTGTTTGCTGAAATTTGGCACAATATTCTACAGGAACTAGATAGATAAGATAAACTTCAAGGCTAAAAGATCGATTTTTTTTCAAGCAATCAGGTAAAAAACGGAATATTTGGTGCTGCATATTAAATTCCAAGATCTTAGATCCGTTTTCTGGCAGTGGACTCAAACGGCTCAGTCTTTTACGATAATACATGCATAATAACTTCCTCTTACTAAATTATGAAAAAACGTATAAGTTGATCCAGAACCAGGGAAATCAGCAACTCACATTGACCACTCCGACATTAAAAGAACAGACGGGGAAAGAAATCTTGCAGGGATCTCTACATATCACTGTTTTGTTGGGAGCAGTGATCAATTAATTAGGAACCCAACTCCATGTTCGTCTGATCCCCTTCACTGTGCTAAGAATGGAAGGCAAAAAAGAATAAAAGCTAGAAAGCAACAGATCTGTTAATACCACTTGAGATCCTAACCCCATTTCCCGAAAGAATATGCATCACAACCTGACACCTATGTGTGGTTGCATCAAAATTTCAAAAAAGCAAAAGAGGCTGTTAGGTCACAGTACCACCACTGCTTCTCCTGCACACACCCACATATATTAAGTGCCAACGTCCAAAATCCCATTAAACACCTCCCATGCAAGCTAGGGTTTATATGCATATATCTTTACCTGCATGTTGTTATATCTGTTGAAGGTCTTGTAGCAGACATGGCACGAGAACTGGGTTGGGCCGATCAGGATCTGGGAGGGGGTGGGGATCCAGTACTGGCCCTTGTTGAGCCTCCCCATGGGGACATCACACACTGCTGGTTGGTAGTCAGTACTGCCCTCTGCCTCTGGGGTGGGGGAGGAAACCATAGCAAGGAGAAGGTCGTCGGCGGTGACAGTCGGTAGGCCGATGTTGAGGGCCACGGTGACTGCATCGGGTTCGGGAGGAGGGGGTGAGGCAGGAGGAGGGTTATGTTGGGAAGGGGCTGAGGCTGAGGAGGGGGAGGGCCTCTTTGAGGGGAGGGGAGGGGGGTGGAGAGGGGAGGGGTTGGTAGTTGAAGTACCTTCTCAGGAGAGCTGTGTAGGGGTCTTCCATATTGCTATGGGAGGAAGAGGAGTGTGGGGAGAGGGTACTGAAGAAGACCCAGCAGAGTGTTGGACTTAGAGAGAGAGAGAGAGAGAGAGAGTCTACAGGAGTAGGGTTCAACTGTGGCTGAGGTATGAGAGAGGGAGAGAGAGAGAGAGGAGAATGTCTCTTTTTTAGGGCTCGTTTGGAAAGAGGGTTACCCCTAGGATAACCCGGTTTATCCACTTTTTTCTGGGTCATTTCTGGGTTGGATTTTCATCACATATCAATGTGACATTAAATCACATTCCTTATTCCAACCCTCTACCAACCCTCATAACCATCCAAACACCTACTATTCAACCCACCCCAACCCAACCCACCTCAACCCTCTTTCCAAACGAGCCCTTGGTGTCATTCTTGTTTATTTTTTCGGTCATTTATTTTGGTTTCACCGAGTGAGAGAGGATCGTGCCCCTACAACAGACTCTGCACTAAATGCTACAGCCGTTCGATCTTGATCGAGCAGTTCGTACGATTTCGTATGGTAAGGGCCCACACAATATGAGAAATCATGTGAACCGTTCGATCAAGATCGCGCGGCTCCAGCCACTACTGCATAGTCTGCTGCAGTAACAGCTACAACAAACATTCCACTAAGTCATCGAGTTCCTGTTGTTAACTAGGACGGAGCAAATCCGATTATTATACTAGGTGTTGTAACAAAGGAGAACTGTCTGATGAGGAGATGGGGATGAGAGCAAATCACAACCCACGACCCATGAGTGCCCTTAGAAGCTCATCGGGCAGTTCATATAGGTTACAGCATCTGTGGTAACAGCAGATGATCTGCTCCCATTTAGGGCAATGCAGATGGTATGTTTGTAGTAAAAATATGTGATTTTTAGTTATTAGTTACGGATAGATCTGGCCAATCGGTTGAGGGCCAGTCTGTCAAGCCCGTTCATGGGCTGGGTTTGAGTTAGGAGTTCTGAGGTATGAGCCAGCCCACAAAAAAATAAAAGATATAGTAGAAGACATTAATTAATATTATATGCTTCAAAATTTTCATATATAATACTAGTTTTACATTAAATTTGATAGTTTACATGACTTGTAATATGTAAAATACTTATAATAGTTATATAAAATGTAAATGATGGTAATAAAGTCATTTATACTTATTAAACATATTAAAAAATCAATAAAAAAATTAAAGTGAGCCAATGAGCCGACCGGCGACGGGTTTCGATAGATGTTTTAAAACCTTACCCATTCGACCAGACCCGTGGGCTAATCGGGCCTGCATTTTCTCCGTGCACAGTTACAGAACGTGAGCCCCGTGCTTGGTTTGCAACGTCTGCTTGATGGGAGAGAGCTTCCATCATGTAAAATACATACTTGATTTTTTTAATTTTTTCTCAAAAAATTTATGAACCCGTGCTCGGAGCAAGATCTTGAATTCGTGGTGGCGTTATCGAGGAAGACTGCTTTTGAAGACTGCTTTTGATATATATGAATTGTATCACACAAAAAATAGGCATTCATTGAATAATTTGAAAAATGTAGTGTATCTTTTAAATAAGGAAAACGAATAATAATTTTTGTAAAAGTGCAAGATATATTTCGCAATTCTTAAAGAATAACATTGTAAATAATGAATCATATAACACAACAGCAAAACCTTGTCCCACACGAGGGAGGGTCACCTAGCTAGATGTATTCTTTGCTTCCATTTGAATTTATTTTGGGTTATTCTCAGGATTAGATCCGAATAATTAAGATTCCTTCTAATTATTTCCTTCCAACCCTTCTTAGACCTTCCCCACCGTTTCTTAATAGGCTCAACATCCCAAATCTTGCTTCTTCTAACTAGTGCATCAACGGATATCCTTTGCAAATGGCTAAACCACATTAATTGGCTCTCTCTCATCTTATCCTCTATTAGAGCTACTCCAAACTTTATTATGATCACATCGTTTCGAATCTGATCTTTCTGTGTATAACCACACATCCATCGTAGCATTTTCATTTCTGCTATTGTCATTCTCTGCACATATTTATGGTGCACACATCTATGGTGCTTGTGCTGACAACAATTAATAAAAAATTTTAATAGCAAGATGCAAGAGGTAGTTTCATTTGTTATTGTCATTGTTTACACATACCAATGATTCACACATTCATTGCTAGTATTGACAAACAGTATAGTAATATAGTAAAGAACGTTGCATTCCTTGCGAATTTTGAGAAGTAAAATATTTTTTACACTGCATATTATATTATTTGTTGTTATTATACGCAAAATCGAATCATATAACAATGGCTTCTAATTATTAGTTGCTATATACATGCAACATGTCAATTTAATTTTTTTGATTATAGAAGAGAAGTTACGTTTACCGCAACCCAAGGAAATTCTAGCAAGATTTGACGAATTTAGCAACGAAATTAAAGCACACTTCATACGGAATCGTAGTAATTAATGATTGGAACGAGAAATTGGAGACTGTAGCATAACGAAAAATTAAAAGAGTGGGCATTCTGGATGTCAAAATTTTCAACCTTGGCATTTTATACAAAATGCTTTGAGAATTAGTGTTGGGGCCAAACTTATTTTCTCTGATCCTTACAGAAAATCCGCATGCCCTTTTGCTTGATTCTCTACCAACATCTTATTCTCACCTCCATAAAACTTCGCAACAACAAAATTAGCATACGATTGCTTTAGTTTCAACGGATTTTTATTACCAAACATTGAATTTTTATAAATTATCTTCTCGACCTTGTAAACATTGTTATTATCCCTTCGACCTTGTAAACTTGCTAACTCTTACTCCACAAACTCCATTGTTAACTACCATTAATTTGTCCATCAAAAGTGGACGGAATTTGTTTTTTTATCACTGCCCCCTTTCTATATCTAATTTACAAGTTACACCCTTCACCATCATCCTCCTTCCCTTAGACCATTGGATTTGTTCATCGGCTATGAATGAGGAAAACGATGCATCTAGAGCTTTTGATGGTGAAGGTTTGAGTCTATCAAGAATTGTCCAATGATGCTCTACTCATGTGGAATCCATGTAATGGATGGTTGCGGATGAACCCATGATTTGGTTGGGGTGGCCGATAACTGGGGTTTCCCGAAGTCATGTCATTCCACAAAGCGGAAGGACAGTCGCTGGTGTGACCTCAGACAAAAATCACGGTTAATCAACAATTAACCCACAACAAGAATAAAGCAATTAAAATAAAAAAATGTGGAGTTAAAATTTATTATAACTATACAACAATGTGTATATCGTGTAAGTATATGTAGAGATTGAATACTGGGAGCAAATGGGAGGAGGCAAAAATACAATGCTAAAAAATGGCCTTTTATCTCTTGTCCATTTTATTGTTTTTGTGAGTTTTTAATTATATATTTTTTTCATTTTTTGTTTTATATTTTTATAGTTTGATTTTTAATTTTCTGATTTTGTATTTTCTTTTTATATTTTATATTTATTTTTTCTCTTTTTCTTTTAATATATATTATAGCCTATACAAGACTTTATATACAAAATATATAGTGATATATTTATAAACACTAATAAATATAAATAAAATTCAGAAAATATATTTATTTTTGGATTTTAATATTTTCCTAATTTTTTGATATTTTTCTAAATTTTTTTACCATTTTTATGTATTTTAAAGTCAAAAATATCCCAAATAAAGGAATGATTACATACCCGAAATTGATTTGGATTTTTAAAAATAGTAAATAAACTCCAATATTATCCAAATCAATTTTACTATATAAATATTTATATAAATACAATTATCAAATAAAAAAGGACTTTTTGGATTTTTTAAGTTTTTTTTCAGATTTTTATCAAAGATTTTTGGGTTTTTTGATTTTTTGGGTTTTTGTTTTTCATTTTTAGTGATTTTTCGTCTGTAATTGAAATAGAATAAAATATAATATATATAATGTTTTTGATTTTTTAAATACATTTTGATATTTTTTTGTTTTTTTATAATATAAACATGAATAAAGAGGATCCTTTTCATTTTTAATAAATAATTAAAATATCCAAAATGTAAAAAAAAATACGTGGCATGAAAGCATAAAGCATGAGGTATTTTTTCCTATTTTTAAGAGCTCAATAGGTACTTTTAATAAATAGATAGAATGCCCCAAAATATATGTCCAAGCAGGGGCATTTTTGCAAAAAAAATAAATACAGGGGCACAGGTGCAATTTACCTAATGTGGTAAAACATTCATTTAATTTTTAAAGACTAATTTGCAATATATAAAAATGCCAAGGGTATGCATGCAAAATTTCCTCAATCACATGGGACTGCACGTGACTCTGGTAAGGATCAATATGCAAATAAAATAAAGTATAGGGGCCTTCCAACAAATTTTACAAAAATATAGAACATTCATAAAATTTTATTAGACTTTAATTGAATACAAAAACTCAGAAGGGTGTCCCTGCAATTTACCCAGCTCACGTGGGCGACATGTGAGCTGAGCTGGATAGGACTAAAATGTAATTACAAGAAATACAAGGTCCTATTTACAAAATTGTCCAATTATTTCTAAAGGCTAATTTTTATTTACATGACTAAATATTAATTACAAAAAGGTGGGGGTGAGAATATGCAATTTACCCCAAAAGAGCGTGCGATCCAACGGCTGGGCTTCATCCACTTGACACACGTCGCTCTATAGTGGCCTGATGACGCTTCACCGATGATCGGTCTGGATCAAATCTTTAATCTTCATCAAAAACCGAAACCTGGCGAGGATGGACGACCATGATCAAATCTGGGGTGCCTCCCCAGATCGGACGGCTGTTGCTTCGCTTGAAGAACGGGGAAGAAAGTCCCAGTCTCCGAGATTCAATCGTCGATTTCTCCGTCCTCCGGCGGTCTTCTTCGATGATGAGATGCTCTACACGTCCGAGGAGGTGGTCCACAGCTAGTGGTGGTCGTAAGGAGGTATGGGAGCCCGTGTAGAGACCTAGCAAGCTCGGGGAAAAGGAGGGCTCCAGGAACTTGCAGTGAATCGTGAACTCACATCTAGCCCATGCAATAACGTTAACACAAGACAAGGAAGGGTATGGGGCCTTATTTGGGGGAGAGGAATGGAAGGTGGAGTCGAGCGGAGATCTCTAGCGAAGATGGCAGAGTTGTAGATCTGATTTCCAGATCCACAAGGGATCTGTGAGAGCGAGAGTGCCTAGGATGTAGAGAAGCGAAGGGGATGGTGAGGTGGAAATGGGGTAGAAACTGGTGGTCTAGACGGTGCAACACGGTCGGAGCTCTAGAGCTCCGGGGAGGCTAACATGACCTAATCGAACTAATAAACTAGCTAAAATGCATAATAAATGGCATAGAGACGATCCTAAGAACTACAACTACCTAGAAAATAGGAAACAACGCAACTCAAACCTGGGTTTTGGCTAGGGAGTAGGACTGCCAGCGACGGTGGCCGTAGGTGCATCTCCTCCTCCTCCAGCTGATCCAAGACCTCCAGGGACTCCTTCTGTCACAAGGATACGCACTTTGGCCGAAGGCAGGAACTCAAGGATTTAGGGATGACAAAAAATGCAAGGAGAAGAAGATGGATTTATTTAGACATTGATACCGACCCTTATTGACCGGCCAAAAGCAATGAAATCTATCATATTTACAAGGGATCTATAGAGGTGGCATGTATGTACAATGATCTGGGGACATTTTCATGAAGGGATCGGGGACATTTGAGCGAGAAGTCGAACGGAAAAAATTCATGGAAATTCTGGGGAAAAGACTCTCTGACACGAGCAGGCGTTGAGGAGACAGTTGACCAGGGTCAACCGTTAAAGCTTTGTCATTGGTCATTGTACGCGCACTATAGGACAAAACAACCGTTTTATTAAAAAATAAATAATTAAAAATAGTATTTGATTTTATTAATTTTTGTAAATTAAATAAAAAATGTTTTTTAATATAGTATTTTAGTATGATTTTTATTTATTTTTTATGTATCTTATTAGTAGGTAATTTTTTATAGTCTATTTATAGGTATATTTGCCTATATTTTGTATAATTTTGTTTTTATTTTTGTATATTTTATTTATTATTTTATTATTTTATTATATATATTTATAACTTATTTTTATGAGTATAAATATATCTTGTTATATTTTATGATGTAAATTTTACACTTAAAAAAATAGATATGTATGTTTGTAGGTATACTTTATAGGTACTTTACCTATGTATTATATACATCTTTTTATTTTAATATATTTTATTGTATTTTTATTTCGGTTTTGTTTTTAATTAGAATATGAATAATATTTACAATATTATAAAAATATGAAAGCATAAAGAAATAAAAGAATAGGTTTCCCTTTTATTTATATACAGGTACAACATAGGTATTTTGTCTATGTTTTGGAATAGACCTATTTCATTTATTCTTCTTTTTGGTTTTATTTTAATTCAAATATGCATATATGTTGTAGATGATATTTACAAAATTTAAAAAATATGAATTTGTGAAATGATGAGAAATGAATAATTTGAATGTTTTAATTAGGTCCACTGTACAATGAGGGTCAAAAACCTAACTTTCACACAGTAACTCCAAAAAATATAAAACCACCACCATTAAATAGCTTGTGAAAAGTTATATACAATTAGAGTGATTTTGATATGTTTTGAGTTTTTATTTGAAAGATATGGGTTTGGGAAGTTATATTTTTGGCTTTTTATTTTGTATATAAAATGAACACTGTGTACTTATTTTTGTGCAAACTCAATTTTGTATTTTTATTTACATTATTATCTACAACTTTTATGTACAAAGTTTCTTTATTTTATGAACAAAATAAAAAAATAATTACGTGTCAAAACGAATAAATAAATGAATAAATAGATTTTTAATGTATTCTTGGCCTTATCTCCCCTACTTTATTCCTTGTCGACCAACTCAATTCTTGACTTCATCTCGGGTTTAGGGTCATAAAATATCTTTGATATTTTATTCCTTTTTATTTTCTTCTATTTATTCTACAATTTTTGCATTGAAAATCTTTTTTGTATACAAATAATACAATAAATAAGGAATGCTATTGTGCACAAATTAATGATATTTACATGCATTAGCTAAGCTTTCTATGGCCAAAATGATAGAATAAAGTTAATGAAATCCAAATTCATCACCCCCTATACTTGCCTTTGCTAGTCCCTAGCAAACACTTATGCAATAAGTTAAAAAGAATAAAGAAGAAAAGAAAATGAAAGAATAAATAGAATTGATTTCAATAATCAAACTTTTCACCATAAAATCAAAGTTTGGAGCTTAGGTTAGACCTTGATGTGAAAAGGTGTGTGGAACCTGGATGGGAACCAAATTTAAAAAACAACAACCTTTGAGAGTCACAGAACTCGGTTCAAACCACCTCAATAGTAAGGTCAGAACTAGCCTACATCATACGCAAACCCTTATGACTATGAAGCTGACTTGTATAATGTATGTGATAGTGGCTCTCCCTAACTGAAATGATAAAGGAACTGACTTCTCCAGAATGACAACCCAATGATTCCCCAATCCTCAGTCTGTCTTCAAGGAGTGGGGTATTCCCTTCTAAGTTCAAGTGGCATACAACTCAAGAGGAGGAGATGAAGAAAAGAATTGACGGTAGCCAGTGTAGCTAGCTATCCTGGGATGCATGACTACTGTAGTCAAATCATCCAGTTGCAGGCTCAAATGGTATAACTTTGATGCTCAAGCTTGCTCATTTTCTATACAACATATATACATACTCCGACGGGCATTTTATTTTTTATTTGTAGGCATTTCCACTTTTTTGGAGTTTCTTTTTCAACATACTAATTTACAACAACATTTACATAAGGAGTTTCTCCTCTTGAGCTAGAAGACTATCCCTCTTTTGAAGCATTTATTGCAACTCACAATCTCCTGTCTTTAGAATTCATGGTAACTGGACCAGGTTGGGGTGCACTTCCCTCCCTAGATGAGGACGAATGTTTCCACTCATGTGCTTCTCAAATCGAAAATCCCTTCCCTCTCCACTCCAACTGAGTTGAGCCAAGTGAAAGGTGCAAGTGTCCAAGTTAGGTCACGGCCAACAAGAGTCATGTGTGTATCTCGAATAGTTAAAGTTAGTCAGTTGAAGTGACTTAAACCCAGTCCTAAGTCTCAAAGAATTAAGTCCTAATGGACCTGATGTACCTTAAGCCTAGTTCCCATAAGGTTCCAGTGCAGTTAGGTGCAGTAAGGTCCAACCAAACTCCAATTTTGACTTTATTGAACTAGTTCAATCATCAAGCTCAATTCAAAAGAATGATATGCAAATGCTATGCACCATGCAGAAAGAATGATGTAATTTTTCAAAAAGAATTTGAAAATGAAATGAATTTTCTCACAAAGAATTTTGCAAATAAGAATTTGGCACAAGAAGTATAAAATATGTACAACTATTTACACGGTATGCTTTTATTTTTAAGAGTTAAGAAATTAAAAGAATTTATAGATTTTCACAAAGTTATTTTTACAATATTTATGTACAGTTGGTAAAGAATTTTATTTATATATACATACATTTGTTTCCTATTTAATGATGCATTTATTCCTCAAATTTATTTTAAAACAATTTTGAAAACTATAGTACACAATATTTTCTGCAAACATTTACAAACATTTGAAAGCCATTTTGCAAAGATTTTTCACAAAATATATACATTTTCACAATATTTTTACAACCATTTTCAAAATCATTTGCAAATAGGTTATCAAAGCTTTTATTTCACCTAAAGAAAAAGAATTTTTACAAATCAAAATATTTTTACAAAGGTTAAAAAACATTTCACCAAAATGGTTTCCAAATGGGTCACACCATTTTTCAAATCATTTTGCAAGAATATTTTTAACCTGATTTGTTACTCAGTAAATACAAAAAGAATTTTGAGGAATGAAAAGTATTATTTATGAATGTATATATAGTATTTTTAGCCTTATTTATTATTAATACGAAAGTACGGGTTATGGCTAAAGTATATACAGAGTATATACGACCCCCCTATACTTAGCATGAGCTATGTCCTCATAGATCGAAAAGAGAAAGAGAAGACATAACTCGTACTGAGTATAGAAAAGCCTATACTACAACGACTGATTAAGAAATGAAAGAATGGAGAGATAAATAAATAAGAAGGTGCCTTACCCCTTATACTTAGGATCAAATAATCCTAAGTATAGCAGACTGTACACAAAGCAGGGAGGGTCAAGGGTGGAAATAAATGGATCACAGCTCGGTTAGTCTCCCCCTATACTTAGGGTGAGATATCCCTAAGTATAGTAGAGCAAATCAACAAGAGAGGAGACATGGAGGGGATCAAAGAATGAAAGAATCTAGGATGCACACCCCCTATACTTAGGACAAAATACAGCCTAAGTATAGAAAACTGACAAAAAGGGGCGACACCTTCTCTGTAGAAAATGAAAAATTAAAATGAAAAGAAGAAAAGATAGAGATATATGGCAAGATCATGGAGAATATACACATCACTCCCCCTATACTTAGGGTGAAAGATCCCTAAATATAAGCAACTACATGAGTGATGAAATAGAACCGATAAAGAACAATACGGTGTGTAACCCTATACTTAGGACAAGGTACGTCCTAAGTATATACACAAGGATATTATGAAAGATCTGAGGTACAAATGACGTCCAGGAGAAAGAATGAATGTAAGACAAAACACATATATACAACATGGTATACTGGTGAAGTGCAAGACGGTATCTGATAAGTGAATACCGTACTCTCATCATCGTCTCCCTGTGAGAATGAAGACGCAATAACAAAGTGAAAAGACACCCAGATATACAATCAAATGGGTGTCAGATACTGGGGAAAACATATCTAAAAGTAAACCATGGACTGGTAGCATGAAGTAGATCATCAGCTCATAAGGAAGGAATGAGTGAGCGGAGCCGATACTATAAGACCTAGAGGAAGAAGGAACAATATAGACTCCTCCAAGTCAATCATGGTCTCAAAAGGGTGTAAAAGGTGAAGAACACGATACTTTCCTAATGTAGCAGTGTGATATCTGGTGGTCGTAAAGTCAGAACGTCATAGTAACACATTGAACGTCACAAGATATGGCTCAACCCTACGAGGGTCCTCACAGTGAGCAGACTCAGATGAGTCAAAGATCTCAGAATAATCATAAGACTCGACTTCATGATCCAATAGAAAGGAGACACCAAAAGTGAAGCCGAGTACCTAGAAAATGATGTACCCTCCCACAGATAACCCTCGGGGAGTGGTACACACTAGATAATGAATAATCAAATAGAGCTCACCCTTGCGAGGGTCGTCAAGGTGAGCGGACTCCAAAGGAGTCAGATCCATCAGACGGAACATCAGAAGCAGTCTCGGTAGGTGATAGGTCGGCTACCAGTAGCAGAGACTGACGGATCAAGAAAATGTGACAGTGTCCCAAAGACAACCCTCGGGGAGCGTACTGCCAAATATTCAAAGAGAAATTAGAGAGAAATGTCTCCTCCTTGCGAGGAGCATCACAGAGAGAAGACTCAAAGGAGTCCAATCAGATAGGTCCCCAGGATCCGACAGATCGAATACCACAAGAAGGCAGTGGGACCAGGAATATATTAGACGACTCGGTTCCATTCTCCGACAGCTCGGAGACACAATCAACAGGTGGAATCGAGCGTAAAGAACATGTTGCATTTTCCCATAGATAGTCCTCAGGGACAATGCTAACTAAGCAATGAATAGTCAGATCAGATCTCAGCCTTGCGAGGGTCATCAAGGAGAGAGGTCTTGAAGGAGCTGGATCCATCAGACAGATCCTCAGAGGAGATCTCGGTAGGCGACAGATTGGCTACCATCAGAAGAGACCGACAGATCAAGAAATTGTCATAGTCTCTTGCATATAAACCTCGTAGAGCACTATGAACTAATAGTGGATAATCAGGAAAGTGAAACTCATCCTAGTGAGGACCGTCAAGGAGATGGGACTCAAAGGAGTCCAGACATGTCGGTCTCGTGCTCCGACAGATTGGACGCATAATCAGGGGGAAGATTGACACTCATATCAGATGACTCCGCTTCAGGTTCTATCAAGATGGACACCCAAGCAGTAAATGAAACCGAAGTCCTACAATGTGTTGCATCCTCTCGCAGATAGTCCTCGGGGAGGAAATGCAAGCTAAGTAAGGAATAATCAGAAAGGTGAAACTCATCCTTGCGAGGACCGTCAAGGAGAGAGGTCAGTAAAATTCGCCTCGTGTACCGAAAGATCCGATACACAATCATACATGGAGACCAAGCAGACAAATTAGATGACTCAGTTCTGTGCTCCAACAGATAGGCAACACCAACAGTGAGGAAACCGAGCTTAGAGAATGTGTTGCATCCTCCCACAGATAGTCCTCGAGGAGGGATGCAAACTTGGTCAATCAAATCATGGGAATGCGAGAATCATATCTCAGGTCCTCAAAATCAAGCAATCAATCCTCAGGAGGGCATAAGATCATTTGAGGGATAAAAATCAATCAGGTCAATCAAGATACATCCCTCATGTCAATCAAGTCAGCTGAGCTGACACAAAACATAAGCAGAAATCCTCTAAAGTGCCATAGGTGGATGAAAGATTCAGGAGATCGAGGAGGGATCAATCAAGGAGATGAGTGAGATCATGTCGTTCCGGTCACCATCACTAAGAGGTCCAAATCCAAATAGTCAATCAAGCTCTGAAATCAAGACGGGTGTAACCACAAGATATATATTTAGTCATAGCTCATGAACTCCTCATCAAATCATCGTAATAC
Organism: Ottelia alismoides; assembly: GCA_037367405.1. Taxonomy (NCBI): domain Eukaryota; kingdom Viridiplantae; phylum Streptophyta; class Magnoliopsida; order Alismatales; family Hydrocharitaceae; genus Ottelia; species Ottelia alismoides. The sequence goes on from JAZKJV010011100.1 coordinate 444,357, forward strand.
ATCACATCCACAATCCAGTGTGCATGATAAAAAATCCTCAATAACGATTCACACCTAGTAATTGTGCGTCATCAAAGTCCTCAATAAGCTCCAAGCACATATGGAAAGTCATATACACCAAAGTTAGCTCATCAATCTTAGCATCCTCAAAAGTGTGCCTGACTTACTCGAATCATCAATAGAAGTCATAAAACTTTGATGCGGGCTATATTCGTAAGCACAACAATCTCGGGTAAGAGAAGAGATGACACGGGGGATACGAGGAGGGTGGGTGAGATGAAAGCGGAACAATGACAAAATCATGTGTTCCACATAAGGCGGGAACACATCCAAAATTGTGATTCAAGGAGAGGGTCTCCTCGAACTGGACTAGATATGGGTGATACAGGTACAAAGAAAAACAACAAGATCCGACAAAGACGATGGAGCTCAAGACTCAATATCACAACTCCATTGCAGATGGGGAAATATATGGATAAGAAAGGTAGAAGGACTAAATGATGAAAATACTCACACACACGGGAATGAAGACTCTAAGAATGAATGAAATGCAGATGGACTTAAAGTCACAATCAATACAAAGCAAACCCCTAGTTCACCTACTCAACACAGTGAAGACCGAGATGTGACATTTTTATCTTGTCGATTTTGGAGTTAGGTGATCATCAAAAAGCTATACACATCGAAGACAAGCTTGGGATTTGGGCCCTAATCTTTAGTGTGTACGCGAGAATAAAATGCACATACAAGGAGGGGGTTGCTCTCCCCAAGACAAGGAATCCATTACGTTTTATTTTGGAGGTCCACTAGAGTTAACATTCCCGATTTTATTTATGTTGTCACTTTTTTTTGGTTATTTTTCAATGCACGTGTCTAACAGGATTTCCAATTTCATTTAGCATCCCAAGTGAGGAAAATCAGAGGGAGAAGATCAGAACAGCTGTGCAAGTCGGAAATCGATGATGCATGCCAACTCAGAGGACTTACAGTGCTTCCCAGCTCTCTCTATGCGGGATGCAAGACAGAATTGGAAACCTATAATACATGATATACAATCCAATGAAATCATCCTAGATACACAAATTGCTATTATCGTGAATAACCACATGCTAAATATCTAGAGATGAGATCCAAAAGTCCGGTCTCTGAAGTGCATCCATGTCTGTCACAGTGGATCCTGCAAGCGCTGTATATCACTTCTCTCGACGCTCGATATCAAATCCAAATAAGTAGCAATTCAAAATTTGACTAAGTCCAGAAGCGAAGCTATAGGTACATGCAATTATATTAGGGGATTTGGACCTTAATCTATCAAGCAAGCAATTCATAGGCTAAGGCTCATTCACACAAAATAAATAAAATAAAATCGTAAAACAAATAAAAATAAAGCGAGAAAAATGCAAGAATACCAGCTGATGAATCCACATTTCATCATCTTTATTCTATCATTTTGGCACTGAAAACCCTAGCAAATGCCTGTAAATACCCTTAAATAGAGCATCTTAGCATTCATGCATGTGCATCTACATAGTGTATAAAATACTGTAATTAAGGCCAAAATTATAGAATAAATAAAAGAAAAGAAAAAGAATAAAATATTGTAAATATTTTATGACCCAAAACCCCCGAGACCTAGGCATCTTGATGAATAGGTCGACAAGGAATAAAGTAGGGGGAGATAAGGTCAGAAATACAGATAAAATACCTATACATTCTATTCATTCTTTATTCATTTTGGGACCCATTTTTGGTTCCACTTTTTATTCATCAAATAAAGAAACTTTGTACATGAAAGTTGTAGATAATTTAATGAAGAAAAATACAAAATTGATTTTACAGAAAAATAATGTACAGATAGAAAGTTATGGTCTGAATAAAAATCCAGAATCCCAACTTCCCAGACCCGTATCTCACAAACGACAACTCCAAATGCAGCATACTCACCTTTAATTGTATATAGAATAAAATAATCTAATTAATGGTGGTGGTTTCGCATTTGGCGGAGCTACGGTTTGAAAGTTGAGTTTTGGACCCCTACTGTACACCTGTACTGAATAAAATATTCAATTTATTCTTTATTCATTATTTGTTCATTTTTATATTTTTATATTTTTGTAAATATTACTTATAATAATTGTGAATATTAAAATCAGAAGAAAGATGTAAATAAAACTCAAAAAAAAATACATACATATTTGATACATAGGTATTACACCTGTACTTATACTTATATTAAATATACTTCTATTTTATTAAATACACAAAACATATCAGAAAAATACAATAAAAACATATTTGTGTATATAAAAGTATGTTGTAATTTTAGAAAATAATAAATAAAAATAATAGAATTAAAATACACAAAAGAAAAATAAAGTAATAAAGTATATAGGTATTATACCTATAAAGGGGTAAAAAGTGAACTTATAAAAATAAGCCTCATAAAAATAAATAAAATTCATAATAAAATACTTCGTAAATTAATAAACAATTTTTATTTTTTAACCAAATTGAAATTCATCCACTTACTATTTTATTTCGATTTTTGAAATAATTTCTTGAAGATTTTTCCTGGTTGGTCCACGTGGACCAACCAGGTTGGTCTGACAGTTGACCTCGGTCAACTGTCTGACCTCCTCTTCCAGACTTGTCAGATAGGTTTTTGTCTCCTCTTCTCGCCATTTTCTAGGTCCAACCTTGCACCAAATCGTGTCGACGTCTTCTGCATTTTTGTGCCTCGATCTATGGTGAATCACGCCCAGGTGATTCCTTGGGCCGAGGGCCATCGATCGAGGCGCTGGACCCTCGTCTTCCACGCCATTCGTCAACCCTACAAAAGAGGACCCCCGACTTCAATTCGAATTTTAATCCTTCTTCCTCCATTTTTACCCTCAAACCCCTAGCCCTTCGTGTTCCTGGTGACAGCAGGCGTCGAATCGAGCCTGGGTTTGAAGCGTTTGGCGTTGAATCGAAGAGATTCGACCCTCGCCGGAGCTCCGTCGTGCCTCATCGCCCGTCGTCTCTGGTGAGTCCCCTCCCCTTTTCTCTTCATTTTCTTGTAGCTGTAGCGTAGGTTAGCTTAGGTCTATAGCAGTTTTGAGTTTCGTTTATCCAATCGCCGAGAATCCTCGATCGAAGCCACGGTGGATCTGAGCTCCGCCCGACGTTTCCGGGCACTCCAGTGATCCATCGCCGTCCAAAACACCTCCATCCTTCTCCCCTTCGCTCCGTCACTCCGCTCCACCCATCATCTCCCCTCGATCTCGCTCAGATCGAGCCGACCGAGCTCTCTTCTCCGCCGCTCGCCGGAGCTCTTCGCCCGCACCATTAATCGCCTCATCTGAACCATCAAGCACCACCATTTTGTTCGTCTGGATTTTGCGCACTCACCCTGCAGGTCTGAGCCCCAGAGAAGGCTCCATCGACCTTCATCGAGCCCAGACGTCTCCGCCCAGGTCGCCTCTGCCGTCCGAGCACCTCGCGCCGTCCCTGCCTCGCCTGAGACCACCTGCTGACGCGGAAGGACCCGGGATCATTTTGCCTCTGATCCTAGGGCCGGAGCGGCCGACTATCGCCGCTCGAAGTTCGCCGGGGAGGTGTTCTTCGTGAACCCCTCCCTGCCGTTGGATCGACCACCTCCGCCAGAAACGATGCCAGCCGTCCGATCGCCTGCACCTCCCCGCCGTTGGATCGAGCCTCAAAGGTCTAATCTCAGCCATCTGCGACGAAGGGGTATCCACCGTCGGATGCTCGCCACGTGTCCAAGTGGGACGCCATCGGCCGCAAGATCGAGCCCCGTGGGTATTTTGCATTTTTAACCCACGACTGTTTGTTTTTAACTTTTAGTCTAAAACTTTCATTTGTAGTTTAAAAAGTTTTGTAACATTTGCACGTAGACCCTCACTGTTGATCTATTTGCACTTTAGTCCACGCCACGTCACCTCACGTGACTGGGGCACGTGACCTTTTGGGTACTTTGCATGTTAAGCCCAGAACTTTCGATTAATTGCAATTTCATCCCTGTGCGTAGTTAATTAAATATCTTTTTGGATAAATTGCATGTATGCCTCGCCGGCTTTTAATAATTACGATTATGCCCCTACGAATGGTATTTCACGTAAGATGTGCGTGCCTCTGTGCTGAAACTTGCACCTGAGCCCCTGGATGTTTCTATAATTGCATTTATACCCCTGCCAGGCTTAGGATTTTTGTGTGCTTAGCTTGTTTATTTCACGCCTAATTTAATTGCGAAAAATTCTCAAAAAATAGGTTTAAGCTCCTGAGTGCTTCTATTTTCACGCTATATTTTTAGTTTTTAATTTTATTATATTTTTATATTTATTAAAAATCAAAAACATGTTGTTTTAGCACTGTCTAGCTTAGAAAACACCAAAAAAATATTAAAATACCTCCAAAAATTCCAAAAAATTCCCTAATACCTATTTTATCATATTTTAGTGTTAGTCCAAAAATCATTAAAAATCTCACAAGAAAAACACTAAAAATTTAAAAAGACTCTAAAACTTCAAAAAAATATACAAAATCAAAGAAAACTCCAAAAAATACAAACTCAGTTCCTGTTTGTTCATGTTGAGGGTTTTATTATTCGAAGTGTAAAAATAATAAAATATGCCCCAAAAAGCATTATTTGGGTAATTAATTAGTGTTTTGCGCCTAATCTTCTGTGTGTTTTCTGTATAGTTTCTCTTCCCTATCTCCCCCTACTTTATTCCTTGTCGATAAAGTCGTCATGATGTCTGGGTCTTGGGGTCTCGGGTCACACCGTATCTTTGACACTTCATTTTTCTTTTATTTTGGAATTAAATGAAATAATTATGCAGTATTCTGTCATTATTTTATACAATATACATAGTGTATATTTTTACAAATTATTGATATATACATGTATTTAGCTGGGGATATAAGGCCAAAATGAAAGAATAAAGGTGATGAAATGGAGATTCATCACCCCCCTATACTTTCCTTTGCTAGTCCTTAGGAAACACTTATGTCTATAAGTGCTGAAAGGAAATAAAGAAAAGAAAAAGAAAGAACTTGGAATCATTCTCGACTTTTTAACTTGTCTTCATAAAGTCAAAATTTGGAGCTCAGAGAAGTCCTTCGGATAATTTGTGTGTTTGGAACTGCATTATGGTTAGGAAGTGTGACACAACATCCCTTAGGTTCCATAATCCTATCATCCAGTCCAATTTACAATCAGGTCAGAACCATCCTCTTAGTTGCATACTCTCGCTACCTTGAGGTGATTAAACCATGTGTTTGAATTTATTAGCTATTCCCAGACCAACAATTGAACCAAAAAGGAGTCTGCTCTTCTAGTAACTCATCCTCATAGAGAATGATATTTCCTTCTAAGGTTAGGTGTTGTCGCTCTTTACAATCGAACAGGGGAGGAAACTAGAAGAAGTGGAAACGAAGTGGAATGGACTAGTGTAGTCTCCATTCCCCTGTGAAGCTCAGTCAGTGTAATCGAGTCTTCACCAAGAAGCATGCTTTTTCTAAATCTCAAATTTTTGGTGTAGGTTTTTTTGGATATTTTCTTTGACTTTAGGACAACTTCTGCATTCTTATTTGTTCCCCGACAGATATAGCATCTTTTTGTTCCACCATTTTTTGGATCTTGGAAAAAGTTATGTCAGCAGACCATTCCTCGTCTGAAGCATTATCTCAATCAATCTCCATCCTCTAGATATCATTGTTACCAAAATAAGTGGGTTAGAGTATCAATTTCAGCAATCCCAAATAATGGTTCCTAAGCCACCCTTGATGAAGCGGCCTCGCATCATCCCGACATAGACTCCAAGATTTTTCAACAATCAATCAGGGTTGAGATAAGAGTTAAGTGTAAGATATCTTATCAATCCTCTGTCTCAAGTGTCTTAAGGATGATATGAAGGATTCTATTTAGATACATTGAATTGACTCATAAACATAGCCTCATGGAACCAAAAGAATCAAGTCAAGGCGACCTGAAGTATCTCCAATTCCAGACCTCATTAGGTTCCTCCGAAATTAAGCGTATTAAGGTCTATTCCAAGCTACAATCTTCAGACTGTATTTTGACTTGTTTAATTGTCTTGCTTATTCCAAAAAGTGTGAATTACATGTACAATGCAAGAAAATATTTGTGTGAAGCAATTTTCTGTTTTTGTACTTTTATCGGATTTTTGAAAAAGTTTTGCAAATTTTTATGCAATTTTTGAAAACTTTTTGCAAATTTTTATAGATTTTTGGTTTTGCAAATTTTTATGGATTTTTGGAAAAAAATGTTTAGAAAATAAATTTGTGTAGATATTTACACGGGAGTGCGTCTTGTCATTTACAAGAGTTGGGTGAAAAGATTTACACTAAGTATTTACAAGGACCAGGTTAGTTGTTATTTATAGGTCTAAAAAATTTGTATTTGTTTAATTTATGTATATGGTTCTCAAAATAATTTGGAAATATTTTGACAAACATTTTGAAAACTTTATTTTTTTAATTTGATAATTATTTTTTACAAAAAAATATAAAATTTGAAAATCATTTTGCTAAGATTTTTCAAATAGTATGTCTAGATTTTTCAAAATATTTGTTCAACCATTTTCCATACCATTTGCAAATAAATTTTCAAATTATTTTATTCAAACAAATGAAAGAAGTTTTTACAAACAAAACTTTTTTACAAAAGTTTGAAAACATTTTACGAAATAGTTTCCAAATAGTTTTACAAAAGAATTTTCCAACCATTTTAGAAAATTATTAACAGTTTATTAACTGTAATTACAAATAATTTTAATATATGTTTTAATTGTTTATTAATTAGATATATTACTGAAAATACGAAAGTACGAGTTATAACTAAATTATGTTCAATGTATCTACGATCCCATATACTTAGCTTGAGCTATGTCCTCATAGATAGGAGAGAAAAGGAAGACATAATTTGTAATAAGTATAGCAAAATCTGTACAACAATGACTGAATTAGTAGTCGATCGTCCCCCCTATACTTACGATCAATTAATCCTAAGTATAACAGACTATATTCACATGCAGATAGGGTCGAGGATGGGAAAGAATAAACGAAATAAGGGCTCAGCCTATCTTCCCCTGTACTTAGGGTAAAATATCCCTAAGTATAGATAAAATCACGAGTTGATGAGACATGCGAGGGATCAAAGAATAAACAACTGAATACACTCACCCCCTTATACTTAGGATGAAACATATCCTAAGTATAGAAATGATAAATGTTATGAGTGTGACTTTTCGGTGGAATGGAAGAATGAAAAATGAAAAGAAGAAAACGATTAACTAATCAAAAATGTTTTTGTCGGCCTTGTCAAATTGCGTTGATGCTACCTCTTGAAGCACTTCATGGTAGACCATCTGAATTGAATCAACCACATATTGGAACGTATCATATTCGAGATATGGATTTAGTAGCTATCTGTTGATCAAGAATGGTTGTGCATCGTCTAACAAACCAAGTATCACAATACTTCCATTGTCACGCACATGCTTCATTATAAAAGGCCCCGTCCATTTGCTCTTCAACTTCCTTGGGAATAATTTCAACTGTGCATCGAACAATCAATCTTTCTGACCAGGTTCAGAAGTACATCAGTGGGTGTGCTTGTCATGCCACTTCTTGACCTTCTCCTTATACCTCAAGTTGTTGTCATATACGTAGTCACGTAATTCAAGAAATCGATTTTCATCTAACTTTCTATTCTTGTCAACCTTCTTGGAATCCAAATTATAGACATTTATTGACCATAAACAATTTTGAATCAATTCCACGGGAAGATGGCATGGCTTGCGTATACCAGGTTGTAGGGAGACATTCCTAAAGGTGACTTGTACACAGTCTGATAGGACCAAAGAACCGAGTCGATCATTTAAGACCAATTATTTCTATCGGGACGTACGAGCTTCTGCAAAATTGTCTTGAACTTCTTTTTTGAACATTCTGCGAGGCCATTAGACTGTGGGTGCTATGGAGAAGAGAGTCAATGTTCAATACACTATTCTTGAGTCAACTTCTTCACTTCTTTGTTTATGAAATGGCTATCCCCATATGATACAGAATTTTGGTGATCCTGAGCCTTGTAATGGAATTGGTGATTATAGGGAACATATTTTGTGCACCTGCGAGGAAGGTGTATTTCATATTTGCTTAAAGTGGCTTGAGCTCATGTGGTGTTTGAATCATTTCTATAGGAACTTCAGCTAATGTGCAGGGTGATGGTCTTGGATCTTTCAACTATAAAGTATCCACCATATGCAGTTCTAGCTCAAAACTCACTGCTGCAAAAAACTCTTCAATGATAAAATCTTGTTCACAAAAACTTTCAATAATATCTTCTTGCTCTGCTAAGAAAAGGTGGCCAATCAGGCAATTCAGGAAAAATCTCACCTCAAGGACATCTGGGAACTCCACTATGTTGTGCTATCCACCCGTTCCTTTGTGGAGAAGAACTTGTGTGTCTTGATATCATCCAAGGAAAAATTTACATCTCTGATTTCTATAAGAAAGTCAGAGTCTTTTGTTCTTCACTCTGTAGGAACATTCTCATAAGATGTATATTCCGACAAGTTCGGCACTTGGATCATCTTGATTCGGACCTTGTCACTGCTAGAATGTAAAGTTATCTTCCCGATGCCATAATCCATCACTGCTTCGGCTGCTCGAAGGAAACATCATCCAAGGATTATTGGATATGGATGAGGCAGACACCATCGTGAAGGCGTGGCCTATACTCAATACTTCGGTTAAGGTCGATGATCTACATAATAAAGAACAATATCAAAGGCACTGGAAGGGTTGGGGTGCACTTCCCTCCCTAGACGAGGACAAATGTTTCCATTTGTATGTATCTCATACCGGCAAATCCAATCCCTTCACCACTCCAACTGAGTTGAGCCAAGTGAAAGGTGCTGGTGTCCAAGTTAGGTCATTATCAACAATAGTCGTGCATGTGCTCCGAAATACTCTACTTAGGCAGTCAAGAATCCATTGAACCAAGTCTCATGATCCTCAAAGGATTAAGTCTACTAGACATGAAGTACCTCAATTCAAGCTCCTATAAGGTTCATGTTATTAGGTAGATTTAAGGTCCAACCAAGCTCCAATCTTCAGATTTTACTTAGACTTGTTCAAATATCAAACTCAATCGAAAAATGCTAATGCTATGTAAATGCTATGCAGATTGCAGCAAATATTTTTGTGATGTAATTTTCAAAGATTTTGAACTTTTTTATTGAATTTTGAAAAAATATGATGCATATGCATTTTTTGTATTTTTCAAAAAATGTTTTGCAAATGTTTTTGGCATTTTAGTTTTGCAAATGTTTTTATGATTTTTGAAAATAAAAGATTTTGGCTAAAAACTAGGTACAAATATTTACACAGGGATGCATCTTGTATTTACAAGAAGTAGGTTTTTAAGAATTTGCAAGGGGTAAGTTGTCAATTTTATATGTATATATATACAATTTAATAAAGAATTTTAATGCGATGTATATATTCCTCGAACTTATTTAAAAATCATTTTTCAAGCAATTTGAAAACTATAATCCAAAATAATTTTTATAAATAATTTTTACAAACATGTATACACATTCGAAACTCATTTTGCAAAGGTTTTTCAAAGGGTATATATAGATTTTCAAAATATTTTTGCATTCATTTTTCAAACATTTTCAAATAAATTTTCAACATTTTTATTTCACACAAAGAAAATAATTTTACAAACAAAAATATTTTATAAAGGTTGAAAATATTGAACAAAAAGTTTTGGAAATAGCTTTAAAAAGATTTTTCAAAAATATTTTCAAACTATTTTTCAAACATTTTGCAAAAAATGTGTTTGCATGATTTATTAATCAGTACATACAAAAGAATTTGAGGAATAATCAACATCTTTTTATTACGTTCTTTTAATAAATTAAACAATATATTTAGCCATATTTATTAAAAATACAAAAGTACGAATTATGGCTAAAGTATATACAGAGTATATACCATCCCCTATACTTACCTCGAGTTATGTCCTCATAGATCAGAGAGAAAAAGATATGACATAACTCACACTGAGTATAGAAAATTCTAAAGAATTAATAAACAAAGAAATGAATCAATCAATGAGAAGTTGATCATCCCCCTATACTTATGATGAAATAATCCTAAGTATTGCAGACTGTATACAAGGGAGGGAGTGTCAAGGGCGAGAATGAATAGATCTTAGTCAGATTGTCTCCCCCTATACTTAGGGTAAGATATTCATAAGTATTGACAAGAAGAGGAGATAATGGAGAGGATCGAAAATGAAAGAACTCGGGGTGCACACCCCCTATACTTAGGACAAAGTACGTCCGAAGTATAGAAGACTGACAAAAAGGGGCGACATCTTTTCGGTGGAAAAAGAAAAATGAAAAGGAAAAGGAGAAAAGAGCAAAAGAGATTTGACGATGGAAGATGGAATATGAACAACTCGGGGTGTGCATCCCCACTACACTTAGGATAAAGTACATCCTAAGTGTAACAATGATAAAGGGGATGGCACATTTTCAGTAGAAGAAGAAAAGAAAGAAGGAAAAGAAAAAAAGAAGAAGATAAGAAAAGTAATTCAAATAATTTTGATTTGCAATGTCTTCGACTGTAGCTTCAGAAGTATTTAGTTCATCATCATATATCACTTGAGAGTCAACGATAGACACGAATGTGTCATGTTCAAGATAAGGCTTCAAAAGTTATCCATTGACCATAAACGGTTGTGCGTCAACTAATAATCCAGATATCATTATACTTTCATTATCACGCACATGCTTCGCTGTAAACAACCCCATCCACTTGCTCTTCAGATTTCCTGGAAAGATCTTTAATTTCGCATCGAACAACCACACCTTCTGACCCAGGTCGAAGGATTTGCGGTGGATGTGCTTGTTGCACCACTTCTTGACCTTCTCCTTGCACATCAGGCTGTCATCATATGCATAACCTCTGAATTCTAATAATCTGTTCTGGTCCACTTTTCGATTCTTCTCGGCATTCTCAGAATCCAAGTTACAGATGTTGATGGTATATAAAGATTTATGTATCAGTTAGATGGGTAGATGACATGACTTGCCATACAAGAGGCGGTAGGGAGACAATCCTAGGGGCGATTAGTACGCGGTTCTGTAAGCCCAAAGAACTAAATCAAGCAGCTGAGACTAGTTCTTGCAATCCGGACGCACAAGCTTCTGTAGAATTGTCTTTATCTTCTTGTTTGAACATTCCACTAAGCTGTTGGACTGTAGGTGGTATGGTGAATCAATATGATGTTTTATGCAGAATTCTTGAGTTAGCTTCTTCACCTTTCTATTTATGAAATGACTACCCCCATCGGATATTAGAATTTTGGGAATCCCGAACCGTACAATTATGTGATCTCTAAGGAATCGATAGACAGTCCGACTGTCTGCAGTTCGGGCGGTAATATCCTCCACCTAGCGACTCACATATTCGACAACAAGAAGAATATATTCGTAGCCCTGACTCTTCAGAAACAAACCCATAAAGTCGATGCCCCATGCATCGAAGACATCCGATATCTAAATGAACTTCAGAGGCATTGGGTCTCTCATTCTGATAGTGCCTCCCATCTTCTGGTAGTCAGTGCAACACTTGACGTAGTCTTCTGCATCCTTGAATAAGGTAGGCCACCAAAGGCCACTCTGAAGAACCATTGTTGCTTTTCGTCTGCCTGAATAGTGTCCTCCAGATTCTTGATCATGATAAAGTGCAAGGACACTCGGAACTTCCTCTTGAGGAATACACCTCCTCCATATGTAATCTGCCCCCTCACGAAATAGATATGGATCTTCCCGTTGGTGGAAATGGATTTTAGACAAAAAGTTGTCTACTATCAGCTCGGCCAATCTTGTGGGGTTCTCTTGAACATAAGATAATTCACAATATCAGCATACCAGAGGAGCGAGGTGAATGACAAAATTGCCACATCTGGGAAGGTTTCTATGATTGGTTGCACATTCAGCTCAGGAGATTCAGGCTTAGGAAGTCTAGATAAGTGGTCAGCCACCACATTCTTTACTCTATTGTTTATCTCGAATTTCAAGGTTAAATTTCTATAGGAGAAGGATCCACCGGATGAGACATGGTTTGGCGTCTTTCTTCTATTGTAAGTACCGGATGGCTGAATGATCAGTGTAAATGATAACATTGGATCCGAGGAGATGGGATCTAAAATTTTCCAAGGTAAAGAATACCGCTAGCAACCTTTTCACTGTGACTGTATAATTCCTTAGGGTGTCATCGAGTGTTCGACTAGCGTAGTGAATCACAAATGGTATATTGTCTTTCCTCTATCCCAGCACATCACTGATGGCATTTTCTGACACATTTGTCATTATCTCAAAAGGATATGTCCAAATAGGCGGCTGCAAGATAGGGGCATGAGTGATAAGTTCTTTCAACTGATTAAAGGCGAGGAGTACGTGGTCATCCACAATGAAATCATTCTCCTTGCCAAACAACTCGGTCAATGACCTGGCCAATTTATTGAAATCTTTGATAAACTGTCGGTAAAAATCGACATGGCCCAAGAATGACCAGACTTGTTTGATGGTTGTTGGTGGCTCTAGCTTGGAAATCACCTCCACCTTGGCTGGGTCAACTTCCATATCACATTTAGATACAACGTGACCCAACACAATTCTCTCAGCCACCATAAAGTTTCTGTTCTCCCACGAGAGCATCGTATTTACTTCACAGCACCTCCGTAATACTCAGTCTAAATAATTAAGGCATTGATCAAATGAGTCCTCGTAAACCGAGAAATCGTCCATAAAGACCTCAAGAAAATTGCCCACCATGTCAGTGAAAACTACCAGCATACAACTCTAAAATGTTGTTGGGGAATTGTAAAGCCCGAACGACATCTCGTCTGAAGGCATATGTACCAAAGAGACAAGTGAATGTGGTCTTCTCTTGATCTTCAGGAGCTATAGTAACTTTATTATACCCATAGTAGCCATCCAAGAAGCAGAAGTATTCCTTCCCGACCAGTCTCTTAAGAATCTAGTCGATGAAGGGTAACAGAAAGTGATCCTTCATGGTGGCAAGATTGAGTCTTCTATAATCCACGCATACTCACCAAGAAGTGGGTACTCTAGTTACGATATCCTCTCCTTTGCCGTTCTTCACGATAGTGATCAATGATTATTTGTCACTACATGCAGAGGGCTCATACATTTGTTGTCAGAGATTGGATATATGAACCCCACATCACATCATTTCTGAATTTCTTTCATGACAACCTCCAGTAGGTTCGGATTGAGCTGTCTATGAAATTCTCGAGAGGGTTTGCTATAATCTTAAAGGAAAATGTGATGCGAGCACGAGGACAGATTGATCCCATGGAGATCCGAAGTTTTCCAGCCTATTGCCTTGCGGTTACGTTTAAGAATCTTCATAAGACGAGATTCTTGGTCTTCGGTCAGATGAGCATTGATGATAATAAGGTACATATTAGGTTCACCCCCAAGGAAGGCATACTTCATATTAGAGGGCAGTTGTTTCAGCTCGAGAGGAGTGGAAGCCACTTCACCGATGATTTCGACTATCATAGCAGGTGGGGATTCTTTTAGTTGTTCAGTGTCCACTAGTCTTTATTCTAGCTCTTCATTCAAAAATTCACATAAATTTTTGATAATGTCTTCTTCATTGCAGAAATCTTCAATGATCTGCTCTTGGTCTTGAAGGCACATCATTTCAATCTGAACCTCATCAAGCAAAATAACAAGGATCTCATCATGGTCAACAAGGGGAAATTCGACTGCATTCTCCATTTCTCCCTCGGGGCAGAGGAATTCATGGATCTCATTGTCATCCAAAAAAAGGTTGGTGTCTTGAATTTCTGCCAAAAAGTCATAGTCCTCGGCATGATTGATCACCCTCGAACATGTTGCAGAAGATCTTTCTAAAGGTCTTGCATCGGACATAGTCTCTATATTCATTTTGCTGTCACTGGAGTCGAAGGTGATCTCTCCAGTGCCATAGTTCACTATTGCATTGGCCGTTCGTAGGAACGGTCGTCCGAGTATGATTGGGGTGAGGAGAAAAGGTGTGGAGACATTCATATCCAGTACGACAAAATCGACAGGGAACTACATTCCTTGAACCGTGACGATCAAGTCCTCCAACATTCCTCTAGGTCGCTTGATGGATTTGTCCGCGAATTGCAGAATCATCTTTGTAGGTTTGAGTGGTCCTAACCCAAATTCTATGAGTAATGGAGCATGCATTAGATTGACAGAAGACCCGCTATCGAAAAAAGTGTATTTGACCTCTTGATTGAACATTTGGCATCGAACAAGCAGTGCTCCCTTGTTTGAATTCTTATACGGGAGATTGCTGATGGTGTTGATTGTGGCCATTGTAAGAATATGCTTCTCAGACTTGCCACCTTTGCTTCTGGAGTTGTGAGGATGAGATTGATGAATATAAATTTTATCATCTTTATTCATTTATTTTAGCTTAAAATCCCTTATAAATATCTATCTATAATACTAACTCCATATTCTTACTAGCCGCATCTGTATGTAAATATTGTACATTTATTATTATTTTAAACTAAAATAAATAAGGAAAGAAAGAAAGAAAAAATAAAAAATAAAAAAATACGGTTTATATGTAATATATGCAGGCTGACCCGAATCCCAAGAGAAGGTCAAGACTTTACCTGATCGACCAAGAATAAAGTAGGGGGAGATAGGGTCCTTAATCAGAAAATCCAGAAAAAAAATTGTAATTACTTTCTTGTGTATATTTGTATACAACTTACACTATTTTATTTGTGCAAAAATTAACCTCAAATATAATATATTTCAAAACAAAAGTTATAAATAAAAATATTCCCTAAATAATAAAAATACTTGTAAAATAAAATCATGTACAAAATAAAAGTAGCCACACTCGGAAAAAGCCATAAAGCTATAATTTAAAGATCAATTCCAGCTCCATATGAACTCATATTGAATCAAACTTACTTCCATTGTATTCTAAATTAAATTATCTTTAAAATGGTTGTGGTTTCATAATTTTTGGAGTAACGGTTTGAAAGATAATTTTATGGGGTGGTATTTGTAATATGATTATTTATTTATTGTGCTTATTTTTTATTATTTATTATTTACAAATATTATATTTTTAATAATTGTAAATAGTGTTCACAAGTAATTCAAAAGAAAATAAAAAAATTATTAAAAAAATATTTTATATAAAATTATTTCCTAATTTATACATGTGTATAATGTACTATATGTATGTATTATATGTATATAACCTTTTTCCTTAAATAACCATCTTAAAAAAATTAAATAATTATCCTTTATTAATAAAAATAATGTAACGAAAATAATCTATTTAATTAATTGTATATAAAAATATACCATATGTGTATAATTCAATAATTAACTTAATTAACCACAATCAAATTAGCTCTTTAATTTTTGACAATTATTAATTATTATTATTATTATGAAAATCGTTTTTTAATTAATTAATTATTTTATTTTATTAATTCCACCATTAACATCCTTCCTTTTTTCACTTGATTCATAATTTGAAATTCAAATTTTGTATTCTTTTATTTATTTGGCTCCTCCCTCATTTCTCTTTGATCAATCTTTGGTGAGAGGAGCCTATTCTCCGAAGGCCGTCTTATCGCAGAAGAGTTCCTAGCCTCCGAGCCGTCCGGTGACGGTGAATTGGCCTTCGTCGAGGCCATCATGGTGTTCATCCTCTCCCAATTGGTGAGATCCACATCCATTTCCCTCTTTCATTTAGATTACTTTTAGGTGTAATTTGTTGTTTAAATTCGTTGTCAAATTTTTATGTTATATCGTACTGTTTAATCTTAGCTAATTACTCATCACGATTCTATCCATTTCCGACCTGAATTTTTCATCTCACATTTTCTGATCTCATCAGAATCATTTCTATCTCTCACGACCTCCCACCTTCGACCACGCACGGTGGCTGGAGATCCGGATCTATCCATTACCATTCACCGGATCCGCAACCTATTCACATATCTATTTTATTTTTCACATTTCGAGTAATCAGAATTGAGTCGTCATTCTCTCATCCTCATTTGTTTGCAGAATTAAAAAAATATATATAGTTTTTTTTCTAACATATGATTTATAGGATAAAATAAAAAATAACAAAATAATAAAAAAAATAGAACATATATATATTTGACATCATCTACGGGTCAAAATAAAAAATACAAATAAAAATGGCAACGTGGCTGGCGCTGCCCTTCCACCCCCAGGAGGCACCTGCCATTCCTCCACCACATCTGTGCGGCTAGGTCCGCCTCTCTACTGCATGTGCACCACCGCTCCTAGAGGATATCGTCACCTTCTTCCCGCTCCTCGATCACCACCGGCGCGCGCCTGCGCCATCACCCGACTGCCTTCATCGGTCGCCTCCTTTCCCAGCGTGTGAACCCACCCGCGACTCCCGTCACTATTAAGAGCCACACTATAGCACCGTCCACTGCCCGTCGCCTCCATCAGCAGCGTCATTCCCTAGCACATGTCGCACATGACATCGGCATCTACGTTCACCGCACAAGTCTCTTCCACTTGACGCCAGACCTAGAGCTGTCATTCTCCCGTTGTGCATGGAGAATAAGAAGAAGCTTGCGGCGGTGCCCCCTGTCCCCTTTGGCTTGGAGAGTAAGAACGAAGCCCTCAATTAAAAAGCCCTATTTTTTGGAAAATTACGTGGCCACACTCGGAGATTTCAGAATATGCTCAAAGATCCTCATCAGGGAGCCGCACAAGATTTGCACGTTTCATTTGGGTAAACTGTGACTTTTCCGTATTTTTTTTCCTATTAATTGTTTTGAAAAAAAATAAATAAGTGTGTTTCAGTCCTCTTCCATACTTTAAATTGCAGGTTTTTCTTGTTGGAATAAATGTTATTTGTTTTCTAAAATTCTAGAAAAATTGTGTAGGCTCCTGTTATGTGCATCTTCATTGTTTATGAATTTTATTTTATTTTTATTTTCTATTATTAAAAAATGAAAAACTCTGTATTTTCCCATGTTCGATATTTTAAAAAATCATAAACATTCAAATATTGCGTACAAATTTCAAAAACAAATAGATAATTTTTTGTGCATTTTAATTCCTGTCCAATTTTCACGCATTAATTATTTATACAACTCAAAAAAATGCAAAAAACTAGAAATATTAAAAAAATCATACAAAATTGTAGAAGAATAAAAAATGTGATTTAAGTTCCTGTTCTGGATAATTTCCTCTATTTTTAAGAAAAATAATTGCCACAATTTTTACTTCATTTTATATTTTTAGATTGTAAAAATAATCTTGTGTGCTCACTCTTTGCAATTTCCCATGTTTTTATTCATTTTGAAAATCCTAAAAAATCTAAAATTCTCTAAAAAATTATAAAAATAGTAAAAATTCATAAAAAAAACAAAAAAATATTTTCTTTAGAAATTTTTGAGCTTTTTTGTTATATTTGAAAAATCCAAAAAATCCATCTTCTTTTGTGGTTGAATTTGTTTTGAAAATCATATTTCTGAAAAGAAATTTGCAAAATTAAAAATCATTATAATTTGAAAATCGAAAAATAAAAAAATAAAAATAAGAAAATTAAAAAATAAAAAGATAAAAATTTCACAAAAATCAATGTAGTTAGCATTTGAGATTCCATTTTTCCTTTTAATTGATTTTTTTCGATTATTTGAATAACCCTCGAGAGTTGTTAGCATTTGAGATTCCCTTTTTCTTTTAATTGATTTTTTTTCGATTATTTGAATAACCCTCGGGAATTGTAGCTTCCCTGAGTTCGATCCTGTTAGCTATACAGGTAAAATGAATAGCAAAATTCTCTTGCTAAACATTATTGTTTTGTAATTATTTTCGAAACCTTTCCAGATGAGGCCATTTTTTCTGTGGACTCACTCCCATGGTATGTTGATATTGTTAACTATCTTGTCTCCACGAGTGTTCCACGAGATTGGCTGAAGTACAAGGTAGACAGATTTCTATCAGGGATTTATTATTACCAATAGGAGGATCTGTACCTATTTCATGAGGGTGCTGATTGTATCTGGAGAAGGTGCATTCCTCAGGAGGAACATACTGGTGTACATGAGCATTATCACAAACTAGAATCTGGTAGGCATCATTTAGTGAAACACACAGCAGCAAAGATTTTACAGAGTTGCCTATGGTGGCCCACATTGTTTATGGATGCTACATAGTATGTTTAAGGTTGTACTGACTGTCAGAAAATGGGAGGAACTGTTAGTTACAAAGATATCATGTCCCTAAGATACATACAGATTTATGATGTTTTTGATGCTTGGGGCGTAGACTTCATGGGCCCATTTCTTGTAAGTCAGGGATTTCAGTACATCCTGCTCACTGAGTATTATGTTAGTCAATGGGTAGAGGCTAACCCCACCTGAGCCGCAAATAGTCGTACAGTGCGTTCATTTCTCGAGGACCACATTATTGAACAGTTCGAGATTCTCAAAATACTGATTTCAGATGGGGGAAGCCATTTCATTAACAGAGAAGTAAAGAAGCTTGTGAAGGAGTACGCCATTCAGCACATTGTCGTGTCTCCTTACCACCCTCAGACTAAAATTGGCAGAAATTTCAAATAGGGAGTTCAACACGATAATGCAAAAACTTGTACGTCTAGATAGGAAGAACTAGTCCCCGGTGATTGATTCGGTTCTATGGGCTTATTGGACGGCATACAAGTTTCCATTGGGTATGTCACCCTACAGATTGGTGTATGGAAAAACTTGCCACCTGCTAGTGGAATTAATTCACAAATCTTTATGGGCACTCCATGTATGAAATCTTGATTATGAGAAGGTAGGAAAGAACCAGAAGTTGGATTTGAATAGATTACTGGAATTCCGAGACTTTTCATAAGATAACTCACTCATGTATAAGGACAAAGTCAAGTGTTTGCATGATAAACACATTCGAAGGAAAACTTTCTCTCCTGATCAGAAAGTTTGGTTATTTGATGCTAAGTTGAAGATGTTTCCAGGAAAACTAAAAAGCAAATAGTCAGGATTGTTCATTGTGAGAGTTGTTCATGACAATGGAAGTATTGTTATATCCGGGTTGTCATCTGACATACATCCATTTGTTGTGAACGGAAAGTTGCTGAAGCCATATCTAGATAATGATACATTCATGTCCGTCATTGATTCTTTATCTTTGGTATCAGACGATGATCTTTTGACCATCTTTTATGTTTGATACATGAGCTAGCGACCTCATGTATATCCTTTCATTTCAGTCTTTCTTCTCCCGTTTTATCATTCACCCCTTTTCCGTGTGTATATATGCTATACTTAGGATGTGCTTTATCCTAAGTATAGGGGGGTGAATGATTTGTGTTGTTCATATTCGTCTTGTTCATCACTCCTCTTGTTGCTTATACTTAGGGATACTCTACCCTAATTATAGGGGGAGTGATGTCGTTCATATCGTCTCTTTTTTGTTTTTATTCTTCTGTTCTCTAGATTGTCCCCCAACTTGTTGATATTCTATACTTAGGGCTATTCTACCCAAAGTATAGGGGACAAGTCGTGTCATTGAGTCCGTACATTCTCTTCATCGATTTTTCCCTTTTGTACAGTCTTCTATACTTACGATTATTTATCCTAAGTATAGGGGGGATCACCGACTTCTAGTCTTTTTATCTTTTTTTGAGGCATTGTAGCATAGGACTCTTTTCACTTTTCTATACTTAGCACGAGTTATGTCTTCCTTTGCCGCTCTTTGATCACTATGAGAACATAGTTCGAGATAAGTATACGGGTGTGTCGTATATATTGTATATATAACTTAGACATAACTCCGACTTTTAAATATGATTATTTTTGGGATATGTATATAAATTCGTAAAATCCACGTGTGTATATAGACTTCGATCACCTTTTATAAAAAACAACAACAACAACAAAAACCAAATAAATAAATAAATAAAATCCTTGTATATATTTTACTAACCATTTTTCCTTTAAAAAAACCTTTAAAACTACAAAACCAATCAAAATTAAAAAAACTCTTTTTACGTGTGCATCATTTTTTCCTTTTTTTTAAAAAAATCCATAAAAAAGTTCAAAATTAGATTTTTTTTAAAAAAATATTTTGCTTTCTTTTCTTTGCATTGTACATATTTCTTGCATTTGCATGTGCATTTTTCAGGATAGTATTGACAATTAAACTAAGTCTGGAATACAATTGAAGAATTGAGCTTAGTTGGACCTTAATCCACTTAATTTCAGAGGAACCTTGTAAGAAATAGAGTTAAGTCTTTTCAGGTCCTAGCGACTTAATTCTTTGAGTCCATAAGACTATGTTCATATGTCATCTTAATCAGTCTAAGTAGAATATTTAACAACACATCCATGATTCTTTTAGATCATGGATTATCTTGGACAAGCACTCTAAACGTAGCTCTTCATGGAGGAGCTAGGGAAGAGGCAGAATCTTTTTGCTTGGAGTAGCATACGAGGGTAGTACATCTAGGCAAAAACTCTCATCTTCCTCTAGGGAGGGTTGTGCATCTCAACCTGATCTAGTAGCTTTGAGGTCTAAAGACAAGATGTTGTGGGGTTGCCATAATGCTTCAAAAGAAGGATAGTCTACTAGCTCAAGTGGAAAAACTCTTTATGTACTTGCTACACATTGTATATATTTTCAAAAAAAAAAGAAAGAAAGAGAAAAAATCCAGAATCTCCAAAAGTTGCAGTGTATATACAAGGACAAATAATAATAATAATAATAAGAGCTTCGAAGTCAAATTTTTGTAAGCTTGCAGCTGGATGACTTGGCTACACTGGTCATGCATCTAAGGATAGATAGCTACACAGGTTACCGTCAATTCTTTTCTCCATCTTTTCTTCTTGAGTTGGTTGTACTTGAACATAGAAGGGAATATCCCCACTCCTCAAGGAAAGAGTTGCTAGACCAAGAGACTAGAGTTACCTTGTTGATATCGGTTGTTTCTTTGATACTTTTGAGACGGGGAGCTATATTTAACTTACACTGTATAAGTAAGCATTCATAGTCATAAGAATTTGTGTATGTAGACTTGTTCTGACCTGACTGTTGAGGAGAGCTGAATAGGAGTCTTGTGGAACATAGAGTTTGTTAGGTTTTAAATCCAATTCCCATTAAGGTTCTGCCACACTAATAATCCACAAGTCTAACAGAGCTCCATACTACAATTTTTTGAATAAGTTTAAGACTCAATATTGTCCTAATTTCTTTATTTTTCCTTTCTTTTTATTGTATTCACTTATTCTTTCAAATAAGTGTTTGCTAAGGGACTAGAAAAGGTAAAGCATAGGGGATGATGAATCTGCATTTCATCATCTTCGTTCATTTATTTTAGCTTAAAAGCACATGTATATAATACTAACCTCATATTCTTACTAACTTGCATATGTGTGTAAATATTGTATTTATTACTATTTTAACCAAAAATAAATAAAGAAAGAAAGAAAGGAAAAAAAGGTATAGATGTAATAGATACAGGCTTACCCGAACCTCGAGAGAAGGTCATAACTTGACCTGATCGACCAGGTATAAAGTAGGGAAGATAGGGTCCTTAATCAGAAAATCCAATATATATGACACTAAATAAAAATGTACTCATAGTGATCCTTAATATATACGTTTGTTTAATATATACGACACTAAAATAATTTCTTTCATGTGTATATTTGTATTAAACTTACACTAATTTATTTTTAAATAAATTGACCTCAAATACAATTATTTTAAAAACAAAAATGGTAAATAAAAATGTTCCCTAAATAATAAAAATACTTGTAAAATAAAATCATGTACAAAATAAAACTAACCACACTTAAAAAAAGCCGTAAAGTTTGTTTAATATATACGACACTAAAATAATTTCTTTCATGTGTATATTTGTATTAAACTTACACTAATTTATTTTTAAATAAATTGACCTCAAATACAATTATTTTAAAAACAAAAATGGTAAATAAAAATGTTCCCTAAATAATAAAAATACTTGTAAAATAAAATCATGTACAAAATAAAACTAACCACACTTAAAAAAAGCCGTAAAGTTTGAAAGAGAAATTTAGGCTCCATATGAACTCAAATTGAATCAAACTCACTTCATTGTATATTAAATTTAATTATCTTTAGAATGACCATGGTTTAATAAATTTTGGAGTTACTGTTTGAAAGACGGTTTTCTGGGGTGGTTTTCAAATTGATCATTTATTTATTGTATTTATTTTTTACTATTTTTTGGTACATATTATATTTTTAATAATTGTAAATATTGTTCACAAGTAATTGAAAAGTGAATAAAAACTTTACTTAAAAATCCTTTAATAAAAAATTATTTCCTTATTCGTACACGTGTATAATGTACTATATGCTTGTATTATATGTATATAACCTTTTTCCTTAAATAACCATCTCAAAAAATTAAATAATTAACCCTTATTAATTAAAAAAATAAATTAATGAAAATAATTCATTTAATTAATAAATTGTATATAAAAATATACCATATGTGTATAATATAATAATTGCATTAATAAACCACAATCAAGTTAGCTCTTTAATTTTTGACAGTTATTAACTATTATTGCTGTAATTATGAAAATAGTTTTTTATTTAATTTATTTAATTTATTTTATTAATTCCACCATTAACATCCTTATTTTTTTCTCTTAATTCAAATTTTAAAATTCAAATTTTTTATTCTTTTATTTATTTGTCTCCTCCTCCCTCATTTCTCTTTCATCAATCTTTGGTGAGAAAAGCCTATTTTTTGAGAGCCATCTTGTCACAAAAGGGTGCCTAGCCTCTGAGCCATCTGGTGACAGCAAGTCGATCTTCATCGAGGCCATCACAACGTTTATCTGCTCCCAATTGGTGAGATCCACATCCATTTCCTTCTTTCATTTAGATTAATTTTAGGTGTAATTCTTTGTTTAAATTTGTTGCCATTTTTTTATGTTAGATCGTAGTATTTAATATTAGTTAATTACTCATTATGATTCTATCCATTTTTGACCTGAATTTTTCATCTCACATTTTCCGATCTCATCACAATCATTTCCATCTCTCACCACCTCCCACCACTGACCACACACAGTGCCCAGAGATCCGAATCTATCCATCACCATTCACCAGATCTGCAACCCATTCACATATCTATTTTATTTTTCACATTTCGAATAAACGGATTTGTACAATTGTGCTCACGTCCTCATTTAATTATGTAGAATTTAAAAAAAATCAAAAAATATATTTTTTTCTAACATTTATTTTGCAGGATAAAAAATAACAATAATAATAAAAATAATATATATATATATAAAATTTTTGACATCTTTTGTAGGTCAAAACAAAAAAATAAAAAAGGCAACGCGGTTGGCGTCACCCTTCCACCCGCAGGCAGCGTCCGTCGCTTCTCCACCACATCTGTGCGGCCAGGTTTGCCTCTCCGTTGCCCGCGTACATGCCACCTCTCTTGGAGGAGATCGATGCCTCCTGCCCACTCCTCGATCAACACCAGTGCATGCCTGCGTCGTCACACATCTACCTTCATCGGTCGCCTCCTCGTCCAGATGGCGACCCCAGCCATGACTCTCATCGCTTATTAGAGACCCACCGCAACACCGTCCGCTGCCCGTCACCTCCATCAGTAGCGCCGTCCCCTAGCACCCACTGCACGTGACTTCGGCGTCTACGATCATCGCGTAAGCCTCTTCCGTTCAACGTCACTCTTGAACCGTCGATCGCCATTCGTGCTTGGAGGATATGAAGAAGCTTGCGGTAGTGCCCCCTGTCCCCTTTGGCTTGAAGAGAAAGAGTGAAGCCCTCAATTAAAAAGCCCTAATTTTTGCAAAATTATGTGGCCACCTGATGAATCTCGGATTCATCACTCTAAATCTCATTTATTAAGCTCCATTCCCTCAAAATCATCAACATTTCTGCATTTATTCTGCATAATTAGCATTCATGCATGTTTTCATAAGAATGGCATTTTATCCATCATTTTTGCACAAAATAAGAAGCCAAAAATCCAAGCCACAGTTGACCTGTAAATAGCCTAATTTCTTGGATTTTTAACTCCTTCATACTAACCTGAATGACACAAAACCACCTCCACTGTGTACATATCACTACCAAAAATAAATGAAAAATACAAAAAAATCACTAATCCTGATAAGTGGACCAAAAACCCAAACCATAGTTTCAGGATTCTCGGACTAAAAGCCCTATATCTTCCCCATCCAGTTTCCGATTTCATCCTACTCACTTTTGAACTAATGTACATTCAATTACCTTCAAAACAAGACCAAGTTCAAGTGAATCGGAGCTCGCATGTGAAAGTTGGGTTTTGGGTCTCTTTTGTACATTGTATATTTTAGAGGTTTTTGACCTATATATTATGTATATATATTTTCTTAATTAATAAAAATCAAAAAAAAAATAGATTTAGATGTCTTTATTCATCTTTGATTTTCCCATATTTTTTCCGGTTTTTTATCTTGTTTAAAAATTACAAAAAAATACAAAATCCAAAAATCTAGGTATTCTATGTACATGGGATACCCCAAAAATATCACTTCATGCATTTGATCGATTTTGGTTTTGACTTGAAAGTTGTAGAGCTCAACGAGAGGAGCACTTTTTGTGAAGAAACTTTTTTGATCTGAGGTCATTTACTATTTTTATCGATTTTACAAAGGTTTTATTCGCGGAATTTTCTAGTGCTGCGGTTTTTGGTCTTTTTATTATTTGTTTTTTTAAATAAAAATAAATAAATAAATAAATAAATAAAATATTAACAAACGCACGTGCGTCGCACATGCCTCCCAGGCACGTGCTCCGCACGTGCTCCGCCGTTGCCCCCGTGACCCTCCACGTGGCGCCACAGGGGTCGTTCGATCTCGCTTAATCGAAAGGCACATGGCCTTCGTCTTCTCCCAGATCCTTCCCAATTCCTCCGCCGCGGACCTCGCAATGGCCGCCGCCCTTCCTCCGTTATCTTCGCAACCGACCGCCGCCTTGACCTCGTCGCCTCTGCCAACCACCCCCCGCTCATCTCGCCAACCCCCCTACCGGCTGCCCTCACCCTCTCTCCTATATAAAGAGCTCCGCCGCACCCAACTCCCCTTATCCGCCGATCAATCGCAGAGAACCCACACCAGTAGTGACAACTGGATCCCCTCCTTCACCGGCGTGATCCGAGGTCTTCAACCCCTCGTCGTAGCCCACCTTCTCCAGGCGCTGCTCAGCTCCGGTCGACTGCCGTCAAGCCCTCCTCCAGGTACATCCTTTTTTCTCCACAAGATCTCCCTCTCTCTCTTCGCCGTGGCTCCACGCACACTCCTCCGCCTCCGAGCTTCTCTCCGCTCGGAGCTCCGTCTTCCCAACTACCACCGCACCTTCGACAACTTCGCCGTCATCGTCAACCTCCTTCCACCGCTTCACCAACGCCACCACCAACGACCAACCATCGCCAGGAGCGGCCCTTCTCCGCCTCGCCACCAGCCGTACAGGAGCCGCACCTTCACATCGTGCTTCAACATCTCAATTAGCTTCATCAGCAACCTGTTACGACTATCGTCTCCAACTCCGCACCGCCTCCGACAGCGCCACGCTTCATCGCCAGCACCCAAGCACCACCGGCTCCGTACTACGCCGCCGACGCCACCTGCTCCGATCACCGCCTCAGCACCTCCTCCTTCACCGCCGGCATTCAACTCCGACCATCTACGACCTCCAATGAAGACCGATCTCTGCCGTGCATCATCAGCTACACCGTCCGTAGGCCGTGTGTCGGCCAGAGGACGGTCTTTCGTAGTGCCGCTCGCAGAGGCTGGACCTCCCTCCGCCGCATCCGCAGTCCACCAGCAGCCGGGCTCGGAGCCCGATGCCCTAGAACGTGCGAGGCACGTGCGTGGGAAACGTCAGCCTACATCAGCATCCAGAGGGCACGTGTGCGGCACGTGCCCTTGGGTAAATTGCAAATCACCCCCCGGAGCATCACTTAATTACACTTCAGTCCATCTACCCAGGGGTCACATGCATAGCCCGTGACCTACTGGAAATGTTGCAGCAGCATCCCCACAAGCACTGGTAATTTCATATAGGTCCCCCCTAATGCACATTTCTTTATTTATTTTATTTATTTGTAGTCATACCTCTGTGTTCTACCTATGTTTTAAACCTCTTCTTTACATTATTTTATCAATCCAAAAATAGCATGATGTTTGTTATTCAATTTTCTACACTTTGATATATTGTAGATTTTTTATGATCATATGTTAATTAATAAATAATTGTTTTGTGGAAATTTAAATATTTTGCCCACTTTGTGCTTTGAAATTCATAGTTGATTAACCGTTGCTCTAAAAATTCTCGAAAAATTACATATTGTAGAATTAATTGTGCCTGACATTGTGCCCAAAAAGATTTGATTTGCATGCATATTTTGCCTTGTAAAAATCATTTTGCATAATTCAGTGTTTGATTTTTAATAGGTATTAAATCCCACATTTCGAGGTTTAGGATTTTTCTGAGATCAATCACCTAGTGATAGATCTTAGATAATTTTATTTCCTGGAAATAAGTAGGTTTAATATTTATTATAATTAAATATTGAAAATCACTGTTTGCATTTTAAAATCCATAAAAAGTTCATAGTGCATCCAAAAAGTCCAAAAAATTACATTGCATTTATT
This sequence comes from Ottelia alismoides, assembly GCA_037367405.1. NCBI lineage: Eukaryota > Viridiplantae > Streptophyta > Magnoliopsida > Alismatales > Hydrocharitaceae > Ottelia > Ottelia alismoides. The sequence goes on from JAZKJV010011100.1 coordinate 471,190, forward strand.
TCATCATATTTTACATTGTGGCCAAGTTTCGTACATTTCGGGCATCGTTTGATTGAAGTTTACATTTTAGTCCCTAAAATAGGCTGAAATTGCATCTCACATTTGCATTTAAAAATTCCAAAAAAGATCGCCTCGAAAACCGTGCACGAATCTTGATATACATTAATTTATGTTGTTCCTTTGCCTCCTTGTGATCGACCTTGGGACTTGCCCAAGTAAAATAAACATAAAACCACTGGATTAAAATTGGATAATTATTTGTGGTTATTTCTTGATTGATTCTGATCGCCGCCTACAACGAATGACAAATAAAAACATCTCCTTAACGCAGCGATTTTCGGACCCATCAGATGGCGTCATTGTCGGGGAGGCAAACGGCTTAGTTTTGTGTTTTGAAAATTTTTGTTCGGTTTTCCGCATTCGGGTAGTCTGACCCCCGAATTTGTCATTGTAAATCCCATTTTATTTCTTGCATTTATTTTCAGCATCTATTTCTTTTATTTTATTTTTGATTATTTTCTGAGTCACTCTCTTACATCTTCTCTCTTATTTTTCTTGCGAGGTACCCGGCGCACGTGGACTCCGACCCCCCCCGGGAGGGTAATATATAGTATGGACGAAATTATTTCTAGTAGATTATAGAAGACCTTAGGATGGCATAGCCTTATGAAATGGCGCCGCAATTAATTTAAGATCGAGTCGAGTCGTGAGAGAGCGTATAGTCTAGGTTTTTAATTCATGCAAATTCCCATTACTGCTCATTTATAGCGGTGTCCGTTTGGACTCTCGTGTGTGTAAAAAGACTTTGAACTCTTCTGTGGTGTGCCGTGGCCTGTTTCACTCTCCGGTGAGGGTGGGTCCCGACTTGAGTGGCGATTAGGATAGACGTGCACATACGGCTCTCAGAGCATTTTTATTTTTTGATTGTGCTCGTAGAATCTTAAGCCACACTTCACATTAATCGAGACACACATAGATCGTTCAACTTAGCCAAATTTAATTCAATTCTTCCCCGCTAATAGAACTTTCTGCTTAGGTACGGTTTTTTCAGCGGCTTGCATTCCATATAGAATAATTTTCAATTCTTGTATTGCATACCAAATGAAGATTGCGAGGATTCACTCTAAGTCTTCTAACTGAGCATTCATCATAGTTTTCAGCGTGCATCGGCTTTTCCCGAATTTCTCCCTCTTGTTTTATCACATAATTCTAAAGGAAATTGGGACTGGAGGGTAGACGTATATTTGTGGTCATCTAAATTCTTCAGTGATCACCTAACTAAAATTGGGACTGTTAAATATAGACGATCTTAAGAACTCATAAAATCAAGAATTCTTGCGGGAGAGCAACCCCGACATTGTTTGATTTTATCTGGCAGCGAGGAGAGAGACGCACACTAGGATAGAGCCAAGCCAGGATTTTCATACTGACTACTGATTCTACCAAAAGTGATTAGCTACTTCTCAGTGAGGATCGACGGGTAGCCAGTAAACGGTCCGGATTTCCTTAGCAGAGTGGGTGGTTTAGAGGACACTGCGCAAGGCTCCGTCCTCTAGTAAAGGGTAGTCGTTCTACAGTCCTTACTCCCATACTGCCTGAAAGTAGGTGCAACTAGTCGTAAGAATTTGGGACAGTCGGTCAGGAAATACATGCACCTAACAGCTCGTTTAAACGGCTTGCAAGACTTGAATTCTCACCAATTAAAACTGACAAGATAATTGGCCGAACTCTCACGGCCTTCACTGAGTAAGTTGGTGAAACAACCCTTATATTGTGTTTGGATTGTGCGTAGAAAATAGATAATCAACGAATACCGCACACTTGTGCCTAGATCATGACCCACAAACCTCTTGCTAATCCTTTTGAATCGAGAATGGAAAATTATGGTTCGGACTCCACGAACCCTTCTCTAACCACCACAAATTTTCCAAGGCCCTCTTACTCAGGATCACCTCGGGTTCATGGACACCCTTCCCATGAATCTTCCTCTTATGATTCTCTCAGCTTCCTGGAGGGAAGAAACCACACTGAGTTTCCAAATTCTTTCTACACTATTAACTCGAACCCCTTTTATTCTGAAGGTGAAGAAGAAATGCCTCCCAAGTTGCCTCCCAGAAAGGAACTAGAAGACGAACATAATGAAGATCCAATACAGATGATTTTTGCAAGACTGGCTGCATCTGAGCAGCAACAACAGTTACTGAGGGAGCAGCTAGAACAAATGAATGCTGGGGAAGAACTGCCAATGGAAGCCGCATACAACCTTGGATAGTACAGAGTGAGAAATTAATTGCAGCCACCTCAGCCAGAAATAAACTAAGAACTGAAGCCACATTTCATAAGTCAATTACCACAATTCCATGGTAATACGACTGAAGAGCCATATGAATTTTTGCGAGACTTCGAGCTGATATGTTCGAATCTGAGGCACCCACAAGTCAACCAGGACTACATTCATCTCACTGCTCTACCTTTCGTCTTGAAAGGGAAGGCTGATTACTGGGCGAAGAACTTAGGAGTGATTGTGACCACTTATTAGAGGTTTAGAAACCTATTTTTGAAGAAATTCTACCCTTTGAGTCGAACCAACCAAATGAGGACACGCATCACCAACTTCTCTCAGATGCCCAATGAACCACTCTGTGAGGCTTGGGATAGGTTTAAAGACCTACAGAAATGTCCCTGCCATGATTTGGATAATAACATTCTAGTTCAATCACTCTACTCTGGCCTCAACCATGAGACTCAAGGGTTGGTTAACACTGCCTGCGGAGGAAATTACACATCACGTGGAGCTGAGTCCGTCTGGAAGGTACTGGAACAAATGGTAGAGACAAGTCATTCACAAATTGCTAGTAGAGCATACACTGACTCCTTGAACACCTTTCAAGCCAAAGGAGGAAAGCAAACTGTCGCGGAGATAGCAGAAGATTTGATTCCAAACATGAACATCATGGCCGATAAATTGACCTTGGTGGATCAAATTCATAAGAGAATGAACGACATCGACAGCAGGATCTCCAAATTCCCAAAGCAGATGGAGGAGCTCACCGAGAAGGTGTCCAAGATGGGGATGCCTATTGCACCTACTGTCCCGATCTATCATGTGCATCATGTCCAGGAGCAGCCAGGAGCAGAGCAACAACAACTATGGGCTCATGACCAATCCTATGCCCAATTTTCTCAGCAGCCGCCCCCACCGACCGAGATATTCAAGGAAGCCCCGCCTCTGACATTTGAAGAAAATGGCACATGGTATACACAGGACACTACCCGATAGGGTAATATGGAGGATCGTCGGCCTTATCAGCGTCCACCCACTTTCTATAATGTCGCATTTCCTCTACAGCACACTCAAAACACTACATCTTTCCAGAAGCAGCAACAGCCCTACAATCGCCAGAACCAACCTCAGTAATACCGTCAGCAATCTCAAGCTCCTAGACAGTCAGCTCAATCGTCCAATCCTCCAGAAGAACCAATCGACATCCAGAGACAAATGCTTGAAGAGTTTCGCAACTTCCGAAATGAGCTGCACGATCTACGAGTTGATGTCAATCGCTTGTCCCATTGGAAGGATGAGCAGACAGCCCCAGCCACAGTCATTCCCGCCCAAGTCCAAGCTAACCCCAATATCTTGAACAAATCATCTCAACACAATAGCCATGTATACTATTCAGATTTTTCCACATCTGAACATGAGATCCTTTCGTTTGACAAAATCAATGCCATGTCACTTAGGAGAGGAAGGACCGTGGTTGTACTTGACCAGGCAAGAGAATCGGAACATGAAGACTCGGAAGATCAACCGGAGGATGTTTCCGAGGAGGAAGAAGCAGGACGCTTGAAAGATCCCAGCGGAAGATAAAGTGAAAGCATCTATGGAGTCTGCAGAGGACCTTGAACCTCTAGTTGCTACAAAAATACCTTTGTCACCTTTTCAGCAACCTGATTTTGATTATTATGATTGTAATAAGGACTCCAAGTCTAATAAAGATGCTCTTATTTATGATTCTGGCTCTCTATCTCCTATCTCAAAAACTTCCATTCCTTTTCGCCATGCTCTCAAGAAAGGAAAAGAAAAGAAAAACACTTAGGATAACCCAGTGATGGAAAGATTCTGCCAGCAAAACATCACAGTCAAAGTACCCTTTGATCAGTATGTGGCCAGTAATCCATCATTTCAGAAATACTTAAAGGCGAAATGCACTCCCACCAGGACTCGTACAAAGAGAACAAGTCAATTTGTGGAGACTAATATCTTGACAGTTGCCACCACCAAATGTGTTAAAAACCAACATCTACCAAGAAAGAAAAGGTATCTGGGCGCCCATTATGTGGAGAGTCGCATTGGCGGTATAGCGTTCACACGCACACTTCTCGACAATGGATCTTCCATAAATCTTCTACCCTTAGCCTTATTTTATAGATTAGAGTCAGGCCCTCTAAAGAAATCACCATCTTTACTCCAATTTGCTGATAAATCCACTAAAAGACCCAAGGGAGAAGTGAAGAATGTCATCATCATTATCGAGGGTACGGAATACAATGTGGACTTCACTGTCCTTGATATGGAGACCCCGAACCATTGGAAGGAATCGCAAATCATTCTCGGAAGACCATTCTTAAGAACCGCTATGGCTGTATTCGATTACGGTTCTGGCATGATGAAATTCCATTCTCCAGGCGGAGAAGTAGACATGGAAATGAAACAAACAAAGTGGCAAAAGTCAGACTCCGAATCCACCACTGAAGATGATGAAACATCAGAATGCAATCTCCTCAGAACCACTGGGCCGTGGGACCAACTGCCACAAATACAGATAGAAAGCACATCTTCAGAAGAAGAAATAATACACAATGCAGTTTGCGAGATATCTAGACCCCCAGATTATTACACTCTTGATGACACAGAAATCCTCTCGGATTTGTCAGTCCCATCACCTTTGGGACAATCAAGAAATATCGATGACGAGTCGGATGCGACTTTGGACGAATTACCATTCTACTTTAGTTATCCGACTCACCTTTCTTCGGAACTGATAGCCAGCATCTCACATAGTGATTCACTGCCGACCGATACTGAGCCAGATGCAAAGGTCATTCAGCCAGATTTAATTGATGATTCAGAATTGCCAGAGCTGAAACCACTACCTCCCACGCTGAAGTATGCATTTCTCAATGGACCCAAAGAAAAATTCCCTATGATCATTAGATCATCCTTAACCCTATATCAGGAGTCTAGACTACTCGAAGTCCTTGAGCGAAATCGAAAAGCCATAGGTTGGACTGTATCAAATCTTGTAGGAATAAACCCCGCTCTCTACTCGCACCAAATTAATATTGAGGATAATGCAAGGCCTTCCCGTGAATTTCGGAGAAGGTTTAACCCCAATCTTCGGGAAGTGGTGAAGAAAGAGATAGAGAAATGATGCAAAGCAGGATTTATATACCCCATTTCTGACTCCAAGTGGGTGCCCCCCCTTCATTTCATCCCAAAGAAGTCGGGAATCCAGATGGTCACCAACGAGGAGGGGGTAGAGATCAACCTGAGTACCCACGTCGTGGCGCGTCTGTATCGATTACCAGCGCCTGAATGCTGCGACCAAGAAAGATTACTTTCCACTTCCATTCATTGATCAAATCTTGGAGAGACTTGCAGGGAAAGCATTCTTCTGTTTTCTTGATGGGTACTCTGGCTACAATCAAGTAGCCATCGCTCCCAAGGAACAAGAAAAGACCACGTTCACATGTCCCTTCGGTACCTACGCATTCAAGCGCATGCCATTCGGGCTTTGCAATGCCCTAGGCACATTTCAGCGGTGCATGATTGCCGTATTTGCCGAAATGGTTGGTGATTTCCTAGAAGTCTTCATGGATGACTTCTCGGTTCATGGTGATTCATTTGATACATGTTTAGCGCACTTGGACCGAGTCCTCCAGAGATGTTGGGAGGTTAATTTGGTACTCTCGTGGGAGAAAAGTCACTTTATGGTGACTGAGGGTATCGTGTTGGGGCACGTCATCTCCAAAAAGGGAATGGAGGTTGACCCTGCCAAGGTGGATGTGATCAAGAAACTTGAGCCACCAACCAACGTCAAGTCAGTGAGTTCATTCTTAGGGCATGTTGGATTTTATCGAAGGTTTATCCCAGATTTTTTAAAGATCGCCCGCCCACTGACTAAGCTCTTAGGAAAAGACACCGAGTTTATTGTGAATCACAGATGTCTAAAGGCCTTCGAGCTCCTAAAAAAGAAAATATGTGAATCGTCGATATTATAAAATCCCGACTGGTCTCTTCCCTTCGAGATCATGACTGATGCATCGGATTTTACTGTCAGAGCGGTACTCAGACAAAGAAGAGATGGAATTCCTTATGCGATTCACTACGCGAGCAAAAATTTGGATCCTGCACAGAGAAATTATACATAGACTGAAAAGCAAATACTCGCAGTTGTTTGGGCCCTTGAAAAATTCTGATCATACATATTGGGCTCCAAGGTAACAATTTTCACAGATCACACGGCAAGTAGATATCTTATGGATAAGACCGATGCCAAGGCACGACTGTTAAGATGGATCTTGTTAATCCAGGAGTTTAATTTGGAGACTAAGGATAAACCTAGAATAAAGAATGTTGTTGCTGATCACCTTTCCCGAATCGAGCAAAACGATCATCCTGACATCGGACCAATTAAGGAGACTTTTCCAGACTAATCGGTTTGCGTCATTGATTCAACCCCATGGTATTCCGACATAGTGAACTATCTTGTCTCCAAGAAGGTTCCCTTTGGTTGGACCAAAAGAATGATTGATAGATTAAAGTCTGATTCGGGAAATACCATTGGGACGATCCTTTCCTTTTCTATGAAGGACCGTATTGTGTCTGGAGAAGATGTATTCCGCAGGGAGAATATCAGAGTGTCCTCACACATTGTCATTCTCTCAAGGCTGGAGGACACCATTCGGGAAAGAGAACAGCGCACTAGTTACTCCAATGTGGATTTTACTGGCGGACCTTATTTCAGGATGCTAATGAATTTGTACGGTCATGCCTGATTTGTCAAAGAATGGGAGGGACTGTGGGATATAGAGATGAAATGCCCATGCAACCAATGATTTTTTGTGATGTTTTCGATGCATGGGGGATTGATTTTATGGGTCCCTTTCCTAACAGCAATGGATTTGAGTACATCTTGTTCGTGGTTGACTATTTATCAAGATGGGTAGAGGCTATTCCAACCCGAACCACAGATAGCAAAGTCATCTGTAAGTTTATCAAAGATAATATCATTGCGAGGTTCGGGAACCAAAAGTTTTGATTTCTGATGGAGGGAGCCACTTTGTGAACAGAGAAATTAGATCTTTAGCTAAGGAGTACAAATATGAGCACAGAATAGCCAACCCATATCATCCACAATCTAATGGCATGGCAGAGGTTTCTAATAGAGAGGTGAAGAGTATTCTTCAGAATTTGGTTCGTCCAGATAGAAAGAATTAGTCGAAACTGTTAGACCAAGTTCTATGGGCCTATAGGACAACCTATAAGACTCCACTCGATACTTCACCTTTTAGGATGATCTATGGCAAGCCATGCCAACTACCTGTAGAATTTATTCACAAATCAGAATGGGCGATCAAAAAGTTGAATTGGAGTTGTCACCTTGGGAAACTATGTCGAGACTTAAATCTGAATGAACTAATAGAAATCTGAAATCGGGCATACGACAACAATGTGATTTATAAGGACAAGGTCAAGCTTATTCCGATAAAGAACTCTTCTATAGAGTGAATTAATATCGGAACTCGAGCAATCGAAAAGATTCTGGAGCATCCTCGGGGCGACACATTCGAGATAACGCCTTTGTCCCTGGGCAGAAAGTGTGGTTGTTTAATGCTCGGTTGAAGATTTTTCATGGGAAACTAAAATCAAAATGGACGAATCCCTACATTGTCATCGATGTGCATACCAATGGAAGCATGGATATTGCCGAACTCAAAGATAATGCACAACATTTCTCAATAAATGGACAAATGCTGAAGCCATATATTGAATCACCCAAAGAGCAGACAGTTCAAGTTAAGGTCATCTATTTCACATAGAGCAAGGACATTGAAGATTTATCTGATCATTCCCACCCTCCCTCCCGACCGCGTAGGCCTCCTTGTAATGCTTCTTCCTCTACTTAGGCCAAGGTCTAAGTATAGGGTGGACCGATGTCATCTGTACATACCATCCTTCTCTTTCTCCCGATCACTTCACTTCCACCCTTCTTCTATACCGAGGCTGACTAGAGCCTAAGTATAGGGGGAACCGACATCCATCTGAATATACTCTCCTCATTCACATATCACTATCGCTTCATTTTTCTTTTCATTTTTTTACTCTCCTACGCTTAGCCCGAGCTATGTCTTCTTTACACTTCTTGTGCTATGAGGACACAAAACTCGCTAAGTATAGGGGGATCTGTATATATACTTTGCATATATTTTACCTATATCTCGTACTTTCACGTAAGTCTATATGTATTTATGGGATGGGTACTAACTTGAAAAAAAAACCCAAAAATCCCTTGCATAAAAAAATTAAAAATAATATTGTGTCTGCATTTCACACACCTACACTTCATCCAGCATCGCATGCATTTGCATATGTGAAAAGTCATTGGGTTCTGAACTGAGTCATGAGCCGAAACCGAGAGTGGTCTAGACTTGTCCTTAATCCACATAATTTTCAGAGGAACTTCACTGAGAAATAGGATTTTAGAACCTTTAGGTCTTTGACTTAATTCTTTGAGTTCCACATGACAATGTACAACATTTGACTCTTAGTGTCTAACCTGGTCTCTTCATTCTGGGTACAACTCTGGAATAGGGAATTAATTTGTACTCTCGCACTTTGCACTTAGCTCAACTCAGACGGGATGTTGGAAGACTGTGTGAGTCTCTTTTCTGGTATCGTGGAAATCTAAAGACCGAAATACGGGTTGAAATAAAGCTTCAGAAAAGGGATGGACGGCTGGGAACAATTTTTTCTAAGACCCCAAAAAATGTATGAAACAAAAAGATTCTATATCCGTAGGGGCACAACAAGATCCAAGCACAACCACCAAAAATTCCAAATACAAAGAAGCAACTACCAAATAAAATCTGACCAAAAAGGTCCAAGCTTCAAGAAACCTACAGATCTTGGTGGAGACTCGGCTACACTGGCCATCTTCACAAGAAGAGGTGACTACACTGGCCACCCTCCGGTTCTTTTCCCCTTCTTCTAACTTCTCCCTCATTCGATTGTGAACACAGCAAGACAGACCTTAGAAGGAAATACCTGACTCCTCTTGGATGAGTTACTGGAGAGGAGAGGAGCATGGTAGTCTGGCATTCTTGATGGGAAGAGCTAAAACCGTTCACATACATGAGTAAGTTATTCAATGTTCATAGGGTATACTTTGGGAAGAGGATTGATCTAAGATGACTTCTGAGCCAAAAATGTGACAATGATGTGTAGAACTTGAGGGCTATTGATTTTAAAATTCTAAGTCTCATAGAAGTTCTGACACACTATTAATCCAAAGGTCGAGTTTAGTTTCACTTTCACCTTCAGCTCATGGTTTTGGTATGGAACCCAATCTCATTTCACCTCATGACATTTCTTTTTGATGCTCAAGGACGAGCATGGTTTAAGTATAGGGGGATGATGAATCTCGGATTCATCACTCTAAATCTCATTTATTGAGCTCCATTCCCTCAAAATCATCAGCATTTCTGCATCTATTCTGCATAATTAGTATTCATGCATGTTTTCATAAGAATGGCATTTTATCCATCATTTTTGCACAAAATAAGAAACCAAAAATCCAAGCCACAGTTGACCTGTAAATAGCCTTATTTCCCAGATTTTTAACTCCTTCATACTAACTCCGAATGACACGAAACCACCTCCACTGTGTACATATCACTAACAAAAATAAATGAAAAATATAAAAAATCTCACTAACCCTGATAAATGGACCAAAAACCCAAACCCTAGTTTCAGTATTCTCGGACTAAAAGCCCTATATCTTCCCCATTCAGTGTCTAATTTGATCCTACTCAGTTTTGAACTAATGTACATTCAATTACCTTCAAAACAAGACCAAGTTCAAGTGAATCGGAGCTCGTATATGAAAGTTGGGTTTTGGGCCTCTTTTGTACATTGTATATTTTAGCGGTTTTTGACCTATATTTTATGTATATATTTTTTCTTAATTAATAAAAATCCAAAATAATATATTTAGATGTCTTTATTTGCCTTTGATTTTTCCATATTTTTTTCGATTTTTTATCTTGTATAAAAATGACAAAAAAATACAAAACCCAAAAATCTAGGTATTCTTTGTACATGGGATACCCCAAAAATATCACTTCATGCATTTGATCGATTTTAGTTTTGATGTCTTCTTGAAAGTTGTAGATCTCAACGAGACGAGCAATTTTTGTGAAGAAACTTTTTTTATCTGAGGTCATTTACTATTTTTTATCGATTTTACAAAGGTTTTATTCGCGGAATTTTCTGGTGCTGACACGTGCCAGCCCCTGAGACCGCCACGTGTCAGCGGTTTTTGGGCTTTTTATTATTCGTTTTTAAAAAAAAAATAAAAATAAATAAATAAAATAAAATATTAACGGACGCACGTGCATCGCACGTGCCTCTGATAACGCTCCCGCTACCCTTGTTAATTCGAGCAAATTAATGTTCAAATTAATTGATATCATTCATTGCAGTCGAATAATGAGAGCAGATCAAAAACCACTTTCAATTATAATCGAATTAATTTCGAGTGGCAATTTTTTTACTTGGTTGGAAGTCCAAGGTCAAACTCAGGGAGGTAGTTGTCTCCTTAGGTTGATTCCAAGCAAATTTCCAAGGTTTGATTTTTAGAGGAGATATTTTTGGTCTTTTTCGTATATTTTGTGCATGACACATGCAAAATCAGGCAAGTTTACAAGTTAATTCAAAAATATAGTCAAATAATTCCAAAAATTATGAGACTTGGTCAGATGATGAAATATGATGAAATTAGACTAGACTTATTTTTTGTAATTTTTAGATGCACGGATAATAAAAAATGCAAACCTTAGTGAAAGTGACTAAACTAATTTTAATAATTAACAAACGATGATATTTTTCTGAAATAAAATTAATTCAAATAGGTCTATTTAAGAACTATCCAAATCAACTTGAATTTCATTAAAACACTTCACGGTTGATTAACTAAAAATCGATTAAGGTTTTTACTAAATGATTTATCTAAGACAAACTATACGTGCAAATGGTGTGATTTTCGGATATGTTATAGCAGAGACTTATATCGGACCAATGATGATTTTTTAGAAATTTTTCGATAAGAAGACAATGAGCAATCAATTAATCAATCAAAATGGACAAAATATTGCAATTTTTTTCCAAATTAAATTTCATAAATATTCTGCAAATCTGAAAAATACAATAAAATAATAAAATGTTAGAACATAAGTTATGCTACACAATGCAATTTTCGAAATTGAAAATAGACAACATAATGATGACTAAATAAACATGCAAATGCAGGGGTATGAATGCAATACAAAAAAATATGAGCTCAAATGAAGAACAGGGACTTACATGCAATTACTGGAAACTTGAAATTTTTTAAAAAACTTGCAAAGGGATGCAAGTGTCCCCTTTCCAATTTCCCTTTTCTTTATTTCACGATAGATCCTCTCTGTTTTGCTTGTTGGAACAGGGGAGCTTGGAGGAGGACCTTCACGGTCAGGGGAAGGCTGCGGCGAGCAGAGGTGGGTCGTTGACGGGCGGATGGAGGTGCTCGCGAGCTTAAGGAGGAGACACGCGAGGGGGCGGCACGCCTAGGGCACTACAGTGAAGCGCATGGGGGCGAGGGCGCGCACGCGCGCGTGGACGAGTCGCGGGTGGTGGCTGCACTGCTGCGCTTGGAGGACGGCGGCGCGAGGGGCGGAGGGCGGCCGCGCTTGGCCGCGCGTCGGCTGGAGCGGGGGACGGTGAAGCGCAGCGATGGCGGCCTGGAGGGAGAGGCGTAGGGGCACGGGTCGGTAGGAGGGAGGCGCTCCTGTGCGGGGTTGGCGCCGCGGAGCCAATTGCTGGACTAGAGCGACGGCTTGGGGCTGCAGTTCTGGAGTTGGTGGCGGTGGCGCGTGGGCCGTGCTGTGCAGGGGATACGGCGGGCGGACCTTGGAGTGATGGCGGGCGCGCGTGGATGTAGATGTTTGGCCGACACACGGCCAAGAGTCGTCGGGGCAGAGGTAGCAGCGCGGCGATGACGGTGGTGGCGTGGCCGAAGGTCTCCTTCCTCTTGGCCGATACACGGCCAGGGGTCGTCGGGGTCGTGGAGGAGTCGACGGCGAACGACGTCGCAGGGTGGTGCTAAAGTGGCAGAAGAAAGGAGACGGATAGAAGAAACAGTGGAGTTTCACCACCTCCTTCTTCTTCATGCATTTGTTTAGGGTGATTAAATTTTAGATTAATTAATTGATGAACGTTTGCCGAAAAATTCAAGAAAAATCACCGTTGTGTTCGCAACGTGTGATTTATCCATGGAAGTGGAATTGGTTTTGTGATTTGGATGATGGAAGATGGAGAATCGAGGAGAGAGAAATGAAATGAAGATGAAGAAGAAGAAGGAAGTTACCTGTAATGTAGACGGATAAGGTGCCTGGAGGAGGAGTGAAGTTGCTCCTGTCGTCGCTCAACGCGCGACAAGCGGAGCTCAAGCAGGCCTCGTGTGAAGCTTGCAGCGGCGAAGGTTGAAGCCTCGCCGGATCTCTCCTGGAGGGGGATCATTGTCGCTCGATGGGAACTCTTGGAGCTGTCACCTACAAGATCTCAGAGCTGGACCTATCTCCTATTGAGTGGCGGATGGGAATGAAGAAAGGAGGAGAGGGGAATATAAAGAGGAGGAGGAGGAGGTTGGAGAGGAGATGGAGAGAGTGGGAGAGATGGAAGATGGAGTGGAGGAGTTGGAGGTGTCGACGTTGCCTTCTCCGCAATCCAAGTGAGAGTGGGGTGGAATGGGTAGATGGGGAATGAGAAGGCACCACTTGGCATGCTCGGATGCGGCCATGTGGCTTTTATTTAATTAGTAGCCAAAAATCATGGAGTTGACACATGGCGGCTTCCGGAGCCACCACATGTCGCTCTTAGAGAAATCCGAAGTTAAATAGAAAGAAAAATTAAAAAGACATAATAAAAGGGCTTAAATCAAAAATTGATCAACATAAAAGTTGCTCGTCTCGATGAGATCTACAACTTTCGTGAAGGGTCAAAAATCAAAGAAAATCGTCTGTACAAAAATGTATTTTTGGGTGGTAGCTTATAGATATAAAATACCGTATTTTTCCTTTTGTAATTTTTTTTGTCATTTTTCAATACGAGAAAAATCAAAATAAAAAAATTATGAGAAGAATATTTACAACTTAATCTATTTTTTTGTATTTTTAATAATGAAGAAAATAAAAGGATAAAATATAGGGGCAAAACGGTCAATATGCAAATATACAAAAGGGACCCAAAACCCAAGTTTTGCATACGAGCTCTGATTTCAATGAAATTCATCTTGTTTCGAAGGTCTCTGAATGTATATTACTTTAAAAGTGAGTAGACCTAATTCAGAGGGGTTGTATGAGAGAGATATGCACATTTTAAGGTTCATGGTTTCAAACTGGGTTTGGGGGTTTATTGGGTAATTTCACAAGTTAGTATTTTTTTGATATTTTTCTTTTATTAATGTTAGTAATATATACACTATAGAGTTGGTTTTATTGAATTCGGAGTTAGTATAAAATATATACAAATAGGGTATTTTAGCTAATATACAGTGAATATTTACTAGTGAATTTGGCTTCTTATTTAATGCAAATGTGAATGCTAAAATGCAGATATTATGCTTGCATGCATGAATGCTAATTATGCAAGATAAGGGGAAATATGCTGCTATTTACTCAGGAACAAAGCTCTATTTTCAACTTTTAGAGTCATGAATCACAGATTCATCACCCCCATATACTTAAACCTTGCTCGTCCCCAAGCAACTAAAATGAATTGCAAGAGTGAAATGATTTCGGGTTCCATACCAAGGTCATGAACAAAAGCTGAAAATGAAGCTTGACTCGACCTTTGGATTAATTTTGTGGCAAAAACTTACTGGGATCTGAACTTAAGACCTAACAGACTTCAAGTTCCACTAGTCTTCTATTCACGACTCCTCAATAGTCAGGTCAGAACAAATCCTCAAGCGCAAATTTCTGATGACTATGATTTTTACTTGTACTGTGTAAGTGAAAAATAACCCTCCACATCAGAAATGGCTAAGAAGCACCCTCCTCTAACAAGGTAACTCAAATAACACGGTCGGGTAACTCTTTCCTCGAGGAGCGGGGTATTCCTTTCTAAGTTAAAGTGCGACCAGCTCAAGAGGAGGGGATAGAGAGAAGAATATACGGTAGCCAGTGTAGCTACCTATCCCGGGATGCCTGACCAGTGTAGCCAAGTCATCCAGCTGCATTTTCCTTGCTAATATACATACTCCGTTTGGTTTTTTTTCACTTGGACCTGTCTGATTTTTTTGGAGTTCTTGCATTTTTCTTTTCTTCTTTTTTTTGAACTATATAAAAGGTGCAACATGTACAACAGGAGTTTTTCCTCTTGAGCCAGTAGACTATCCCTCTTTTGAAGCATTATTGCAACCCACAACATCTTGTCCGTAGATGTCAACACCACCAGACTAGTTTGAGATGCACTACCCTCCCTAGAGGAGGACGGCTGTTTCCACCCATGTGCTACTCCAAGCTAAAGGATTCTACCTCCTCACCACCTCATCAATGAAGAGCTACGTGCATTGTGCTTGTCCAAGTTAGGTCATCGTCTATAAGAATCCTGCGTGTGCACGAGATATTCTACTTAGACTAATCAAGATGACCTGTGAACATAGACTTGCGGACTCAAAGAATTAAGTCACTTGACCTGAAAAATCTTAACTCCAGCTCCTATAAGGTTCCTCTGAAATTAGGTGGATTAAGGTCAAATCAAGTCCATCCTCAATATCTACTCATAACTCAGTTCAGAACCCACTAGTTTTTCACCTTGCATATGCAGACGAGATGTAGATGACATGCTATGTAGATGAATGAAAATGCAAGACTTTTTTTTTGAATGCAAGGATGATATGCAAGAGTAAATAAGAAGCCTATATTTTTTTTGTTTTTTTATTTTTTGTTTTTTTGTTTTTTTTCAAAACATTGGTATACCTCCTATGTTACAACAATTTACAAGAGTTTTATAAGTATTATACAAATAATACAAGTGTTATACAATATACAAGTATACAAGTATTTTAATTTTTTTTAAATGTTTACAAAAGTTTCACACGTATTATACAATAAGAATACAATTTTTTTTTCAATTTTTACCCACCCGTAATTGTAGCAAAATTTATACAAAAATACGTGAAAATACGCGAAAGTACGAGCTATGGGTAAAGTATATATGTAATATATACACGCCCCCCTATACTTAGCGTGTGCTATGTCCTCAGAGCATGAAAAACGAGGAAAAAGAGATTGCTCGGGCTAAGCGTAGGAGAGCTAAAAGTACAGAATGTATAGAAGTTGCTCCGCCCCCCTATACTTAGGCACTAACAGCCTAAGTATAGAAGAAGTTCAGAAATGGGGCGAACGAGGGCAAGAGGGGAAATGGATGAGTATATACATGGTGGGCATCGGTCCCTCCTATACTTAGGCTTTGGTCAGCCTAAGTATAGGACAAGAGTAAGTGTGAGAACCGATGAGATCTAGAGAATATACAACGAATGGTGAAGAGACTCGGGTCACTCACCCCCCTATACTTAGGATCTGATCATCCTAAGTATAGACATAAAATGAAATGATATGGAGCCGGGGTAAGTGATTCGAATCACTGGGTAGGGAGGGAAAATATATACAAGGAAAATTGAGAATATACATGGGTCAAGAAGGTTTGCGACGAACCTTCTTGCGGGATCGAGGAGGTGGGTAATATACAAGTGTGTTGTTGTCGGAATCGTCCTCAGATGAATAGTAGTGTGGTGAAGGGATCGTCCAACGCGGGCTGACACACGACTGCTTGCTTAGATAAGGCTTGAGAACAGCCGAACTGAGCTCACTCATGTAAATCACCTTATCCGGACCCGATGAGGAATTCTCTGAAACTTCCTTCTCTGGAATGTTGAAGTAAATTTTCTTAGTCGGTTTTCTAGAACCTGAATCATTGAGAGGGAGATGAGAGCGACGCACCTTTAGAGGTTCGGGAGAACACCTCGAGGAATCAATTCTCAACTTCCTCTCACTAGATAGCCGACCAGAAGAGGGGGCAACCTTGTTTTGATGTGAAGTCAATTTAGTCTTGGTTGTTTCCTTGGAAGGTCTGGGACGTGGTGTGGTGCTGACCATGGGTTCCTCATCAGACGAGTCATCATATAGATTGTAATATTCCTGAAGGGTCAGCACATGTCTCGGGAAGGAGCTAGTGGTCTCAGTTGGCTTGGCATTATTGAGCTCTTGTGTCGGATCATCAAAATGGTCAAGACAATCAGCAAAAATCATGTCCGGCTCAATGTCAGCTTCTGGTTGTGAGTCCTCCTTAGAAGCTGTCACGGTGGTGGTGCAAGCAGTTGATGAAGTGAACATGTGGGGAGTCTCAGAACCTATGGTCGTCCGATCAATCGGTCTCTCAGGTGTAGCAGAGAGGTGGGACTCATCTACCTCTCGATGGTCACGACTATCAACGGACGTGCAGGGTACCTTAGAGTAGAGTGTGTCAAAGAATGGGTGAGGTCGGAGTGCTTCTAATGCTGAAAAATCGATCTCCCGAGTCTCACAATCTATAGTCGCCTTAGCCAAGGCTAAGAACGGCTTCCTGAGAATAATCGGAGACTGAGTAAACTCTCCTCGATGCTCAATATAAATGATCGTGAAGTCCACCTGAAGTAGAGCACCTTGGAAAGTAACGATGACTAAAATGTTTCCTCTCGGCCGTTTGATAAATCGATCAGCCAGCTGAACGATCTCTCTCGACTTCATAAGTGTCCTGAGTTTGAGCTTGTCAAACACAGAGGTCAGAAGGATATTTATCGGTGAGTCATCATCGATTCTCACATGGGTAAAGATGGTGTCTTTGATTTCACATTCAACTCGGGGCAACCGCTTCACTCTGCAGCTCTTGGTCTTTCTCCCCATCACCAGGGAGGTGGCCATAGACACTATGTATCTTTCTGTCCTTATCCTCTTCTTTCCCGACCTCTTGGGCATCATTTTACTCTTTACAAATCTCTTGAGGTCGGGGAAGTGATCTATGGCCTTTATTAAAGGAAGTTTGAAAATCAATTCTTCATCGAGTGCTTCCCTTATAGTAGGATCCAAGTTTTTTAAATCATTTTCATTTTCAATTTTTATGTGAGTTTTTTGTTTTTCAAATTTTTTGGTATTTTTGGTGGATGCATGATCAGACTCTGGATTAGAGGGTAAGTGGTTAGTAGAAGAGGGAGGTAGAATGGACTCCAACTGTACAAAAGGTGTGGGTTCCCTAATGCTTGCTTGGTTTTCAACATCAGATCTACTTACTTCCTTTTCCACTATCATTCCTAAGCTGGAAGAAATTGAGTGCAATATGTCCATGACATCTCTCAACTCGTTACCAAATGATTCATTTTTCTTAATAAATCTAGAGATGTCATCCTCCACAAAATTCTCATTATAAATCATGGGAGAGTGCTGCTCAATTGGAGGATACTGTTGAGAAATTAGGGTCTCATATTCAACATACCTAGACTCTGGCATGTAATGCTGGGTCGAATATGGACCATATGAATGGCAGATATTAGTCGGAGCCTCATATGATGGAGTCAATGAACCGGGGACTGGTAAGTCTAGCTCATAAGTCCAATCTTGTGAATGTATAGGCTCTCCGAATGAAGGTTGGTTAATGGAAGCTTGATCACTAAGTTCAATCAAGTCAGGGAAATCATGATGTTCAGACCTCTCCATTCGGGTTGTTCGATCGACCAAGTTATGCCCTAAGGTCAAGTCGGGATGTGTATATGTAAATTGTTGTATGGTCCCTACTTGTGGTGAGAATGAAGTATGTGGGGGCATATAATTTTGCCAATCATCTGTCTCAGCAGTAGCTTACTCTTCATTTGATTATTTGATTCCTGCAAGCTCTCGAGAATACAGACAGTCAGACCAAGATGAAATTGGATCCGGAGTGTTAGAATATGGAGTAGGTGAGAAATGTGAAGAAATGGAGAAGTCAGTCGAAGTTCTGACTTTATAATCGGATTGAGGTGGAGCCAAACACGGGTAAGGGTCTCCCGTGGGAGGCAGAGGATATATGGAAGAATGAGAAGGCAAAGATGAATGGTATATGATTGAGGAGGATTGACCAGAGGTCGCAGGGTATGGGGACCAATATACCGACATCTTTGAAGAGGAAATGATGATTGTAAGAAGATGAAGGTAGAAAATGTGCAATTACACAGGATAACACACACAGACATACTCAAAGACAAACGCAAGAGCAAACCCCGAGTTCACACTCAACACGGTGAAGGACCCGAAATTGAGTCCGATTAATCTTGTTGATTTTAAGTGTGAGTTTATCAAACAAGATAGCAAAGGTTACGTGGCCTATAGGAGAGTCGGCTAAAAGCCGGATGCGTCTCCCCTATTTAACCTATCGCCTAAGATACTGCCGGTCCTTCCTTTCTTCGCTCCTATCCCAAGTTGATGGGTTCAAAGACCTGCCCCTATCTACCTGCAAGTAGGCGTAGGCTGACAAGGCCGAAACTTCACCCCAGGGGGTTACTGGAAACTTGTCACGAAGTACCGCAATTTCGCCCCTATCTACCTGAGACAGGCGGAGGCTACTTGGTACTAGTCAGTGAACCTTAAAAATTCAACTTGTGATATTTGCTAGGATTTGTTGGAACGTGATATGCAAGGCGGGGATTTGGGCTCTGCCTTAAGGTGTTCACACGCACTCAAGTACCCTCACTCAGCCTGAAAACAAGGTCGGGGATTAGTCTCCCGCAAATAGATTTTCCAATTTTATTGATTTTTATTGGTCAATGATGTTAGCAGTCCCGGTTTTAAGTTAAGTTTTCACTTGTTAGTCCAACCACATAGCACGCCTATCGTTCAGTCCCAATTTCCGTTTAATTTAGGTTTGAAAAACAGAGGGGGAAATCGAGAAAAGCCGATTCATAGAAAACGATGATGCGTATGCTGAGTAAAGAAGACTTACAGTGATCCCTTCGCTTTTTATGCAGGATGCAAAATAGAATTGAGAAATTTACACTACATGCATATGCAAGCGACAAAATCCTCTCCTAGACAAGCAGTTCTATTAGCGAGTGAAGCACATGTTGATTTGACTAGATCTACGGTCTAAGTGCATCTTTGAAGTGGTTGTGTGGTCCAAAAAATTACGAGCACAAGCAAACCCTACATTGGCTCAAGAAGCCGCTAGTGCAAGCCTAATTTACCATTCAAACCACACAGCACACGGGGACACGATTCCACTATCTTTACACATGCGGGAACCCAAACGGGAACCGCTAGAAATGATGCGAAAAAAATAAAGAAAAATAAAGGTACAAATTCTCTCAAATCACTCAAAAAATTAAAATGCCGAATCTTCGAAGTGTCTTCTACTCCTCACGTTCCTCGCACAGAAATACATTGAGGTCAGAGAATGATACAAAAAAAATGCAAAAATTAAACGACAGAAAATATTCACAGGAAAACCGGGGGTCAGACTACCGGGGAGAGAAAATTAAACACTCAGAAATAACTGCAAATTAACCTAAGTCGTGCCTCCCCGACAACGACGCCATTTTGATAACGCTCCCGCTACCCTTATTAATTCGAGCAAATTAATGTTCAAATTAATTGATATCGTTCGTTGTAGTCTGATAGTGAGAACATATCAAAAACCACTTTCAATTATAATCGAATTAATTTCGAGCAGCAATTTTTTTTACTTGGTTGGACGTCCAAGGTCGAACTAAGGGAGGCAGCTATCTCCTTAGGTTGATTCGAAGCAAATTTCCAAGGTTTGATTTTTAGAGGAGATATTTTTGGTCTTTTTCATATATTTTATGCAAGACACATGCAAAATCAGACAAGTTTACAAGTTAATTCAAAAATATAGTCAAATTAATTCCAAAAATTATGAAGCTTGGTCAGATGATGAAATATGATGAAATTAGACTAGACTTATTTTTTTTTAATTTTTAGATTCACAAATAATAAAAAATACATACCTTAGTGAAAAATGACTAAACCAATTTTAATAATTAACAAACAATGATATTTTTCTGAAATAAAAGTAATCCAAATAGGTCTAATTAAAAGCTATCCAAATCAACTTGAATTCCATTTAAACACTTCACGGTTGATTAATTAAAAATCGATTAAGGTTTTCACTAAATGATTTTTCTAAGACAAACTATATGTGCAAATGACGTGATTTTCGGATATGTTATAGCAGAGACTTATATCTACCAATGATGATTTTTCAGAGATTTTTCGATAAGCACACAATGAGCAATCAATTAATCAATCAAAATGGACAAAATATTGCAATTTTTTTCTAAATTAAATTCCATAAATATTCTGCAAATCAGATAAATACAAATAAATGATAAAATGGTAGAACATAAGTTATGCTACACAATGTAATTTTCGAAATTAAAAATAGACGACAGAATGATGACTAAATAAACGTGCAAATGCAGGGGTATGAATGCAATACAAAAAAAGAAATATGAGCTCAAATGAAGAACAGGGACTTACATGCAACTACTGGAAACTTGAATTTTTTTAAAAAACTTGCAAAGGGGTGCAAGTGTCCCCTTTGCAAATTCCCTTTTTTTTATTTCGCGATAGATCCTCTCTGTTTTGCTTGCTGGAACAGGGGAGCTTGGAGGAGGACCTTCACGGTCAGGGGAAGGCTGCGATGAGCAGAGGTGGGCCGTTGACAGGCGGACGGAGGTGCTCGCGAGCTTGAGGAGGAGACGCGCGAGGGGGCAGCACGCCTGGGGCGCTACGGTGAAGCGCGTGGGGGCGAGGGCGCGCACGTGCGCGTGGACGAGTCGCGGGTGGTGGCTGCACTGCTGCGCTTGGAGGACGGCGATGCGAGGGGCGGAGGGCGGTCGCGCTTGGCTGCGCGTCGGCTGGAGCGGGGGACGGTGAAGCGCGGCGATGGCGGCCTAGAGAGCGAGACGTAGGGGAACGGGTCGGCAGGAGGGAGGCGCGCCTGCGCGGGGTAGGCGTCGCGGAGCCACTTGCTGGACTGGAGCGGCGGCTTGGGGCCGTATTTCTGGAGTTGGTGGCGGAGGCGCGTGGGTCGTGTTGCGCGGGGGAGACGGTGGGCGGACCTTGGAGTGATGGCGGGCGCACGTGGAGGTAGATGTTTGGCCGACACACGGCCAAGGGTCGTCGGGGCAGAGGTAGCAGCGCGGCGACGGCAGTGGTGGCGTGGCCGAAGGTCTCCTTCCTCTTGTCCGATACACAGCCAGGGGTCGTTGGGGTTGTGGAGGAGTCGTCGGCGAACGACGTTGGAGGGCGGCGCTAAAGTGGGAGAAGAAAGAAGAGGGAGAGAAGAAACATGGGAGTTTCACCACCTCCCCTGTTCTTCATGCATTTGTTTAGGGT
Source organism: Ottelia alismoides (assembly GCA_037367405.1). Lineage (NCBI taxonomy): Eukaryota > Viridiplantae > Streptophyta > Magnoliopsida > Alismatales > Hydrocharitaceae > Ottelia > Ottelia alismoides. Next base: position 492,934 of record JAZKJV010011100.1, read on the forward strand.
AATTAAATTTTAGATTAATTGATTGATGAAAGTTTGCCGAAAAATTCAAGAAAAATCACCGTTGCGTTCGTAACGTGTGATTTATCTATGGAAGTGGAATTGGTTTTGTGATTTGGATGATGGAAGATGGAGAATCGAGGAGAGAGAAATGAAATGAAGATGAAGAAGAAGAAGGAAGTTACCTGTAATGTAGAAAGATAAGGTGTATGGGAGGAGGAGCGAAGTTGCTCCTGTCGTCGCTCAACGCACGGCAAGCGGAGCTCGAGCAGTCCTTGTGTGAAGCTTGCAACGACGAAGGTTGAAGCCTCGCCGGATCTCGCCTGGAGGGGGTTCGTTATCGCTCGATGGGAACTCTTGGAGCTGTCACCTATAAGATCTCAGAGCTGGATCTATCTCCTATTGAGTGGCAGATGGGGATGAAGAAAGGAGGAGAGGGGAATATAAAGAGGAGGAGGACGAGGTTGGAGAGGAGATGGAGAGAGTGGGAGAGATGGAAGCTGGAGTGGAGGAGTTGGAGGTGTCGACGTTGCCTTCTCCTCAAGCCAAGGGAGAGTGGGGTGGAATGGGTAGATGGGGAATGAGAAGGCACCACTTGAAGCGCTCGGATGCGGCCATGTAGCTTTTATTTAATTAGTAGCCAAAAACCATGGGGTTGACACGTGGCGGCTTCCGGAGCCACCACATTTCGCTCTCAGAGAAATCCAAAGTTAAATGGAAAGAAAAATCAAAGACATAATAAAAGGGCTTAAATCAAAAAGTGATCAACGAAAGTTGCTTGTCTCGACGAGATCTACAACTTTCATGAAGGGTCGAAAATCAAAGGAATCGTGTGTACAAAAATGTATTTTTGGGTGGTGCCTTATAGATATAAAATACCGTATTTTTCCTTTTGTAATTTTTTTGTGATTTTCAATATGAGAAAAATCAAAATAAAAATAGAGAAAATATGAGAAGAATATTTACAACTAAATCTATTTTTTTGGTTTTTTAATAACGAAGAAAATAAAAGGATAAAATACAGGGGCAAAACGGTCAATATGCACAATATACAAAAGGGACCCAAAACCCAAGTTTTGCATACGAGCTCCGATTTCAATGAAATTGGTCTTGTTTCGAAGGTCTCAGAATGTATATTACTTTAAAAGTGAGTAGACCTATTTTGGAGGTTGTATAAGAGAGATATGTACATTTTAAGGTTCATGATTTCAAACTGGATTTGGGGGTTTATTGGGTAATTTCACGAGTTAGTATTTTTTTGATATTTTTCTTTTATTTGTGTTAGTAATATATACACTATAGAGTTGGTTTTATTGGATTCGGAGTTAGTATAAAATATATACAAATAGGGTATTTTAGCTAATAAACATGGGAATATTTACAAGTGAATTTGGCTTCTTATTTAATGCAAATGTGAATGCTAAAATGCAGATATTATGCTTGCATGCACGAATGCTAATAATGCAAGATAAGGGGAAATATGATGCTATTTACTCGGGAACAAAGCTCTATTTTCAACTTTTAGAGACATGAATCACAGATTCATCAGCCTCCCAGGCACGTGCTCCGCACATGCTCCACCGTTGCCCCCATGACCCTCCACGTGGCGCCACAGGGGCCGTTCGATTTCGCTTGATCGAACGGCGCCTGGCCTTCGTCTTCTCCCAGCTCCTTCCCGTTTCCTCCGCCGCGGACCTCGCAACGGCCGCCGCCCCTCCTCCGTTATCCTCGCAACCGACCACCGCCTTGACCTCATCACCTCCGCCAACCACCCCCCACTCATCTCGCCAACCCCCCTACCGGCTTCCCTAACCCTCTCTCCTATATAAAGAGCTCCGCCGCATCCAACTCCCCATATCAGTCGCTCAATCGCAGAGAACCCACAGCGGTAGTGACAACCAGATCCCCTCCTTCGCCGGCGTGATCCGAGGGCTTCAACCCATCATCGCAGCCCACCTCCTCCAGGCGCTTCTCAGCTCCGGTCGATCACCGTCGATCCCTCCTCCAGGTACATCCTTCTTCCTCTACAAGATCTCCCTCTCTCTCTCTTCGCCGTAGCTCCACGCACACTCCTCCGCCTCCGAGCTTCTCTTCGCTCGGAGCTCCGTCTTCCCAACTACCACCGCGCCTTCAACAACTTCACCGTCATCGTCAACCTCCTGCCATATCTTCACCAACGCCACCACCAGCGACCAACCATCTCCAGGAGCGACCCTTCTCCGCCTCGCCACCAGCCGTACAGGAGCCGTGCCTTCACATCGAGCTTCAATGTCTCGATCAGCTTCATCAGCCACCTGTTACGACTATCATCTCTGACACCGCACCACCTCCGACAGCGTCACGCTTCATCGCCAGCACCAAGCACCACCGGCTCCGTACTACGCCGCCGACGCCACCTGCTTCGATCACCGCCTCAGCACCTCTGCCTTCACCGCAGGCATTCACCACCAACCGTCTATGACCTCCAACGAAGACCGGTCTCCGCCGTGCATCATTAGCTACACCGTCCCTAGGCCGTGTGTCGGCCAGAGGACGGCCTTCCGCAGCGTCGCTCGCAGAGGTTGGACCTCCCTCCGCCGCATCCGCAGTCCACCAGCAGCTGGGCTCGGAGCCCGAGGCCCCAGCACGTGCGAGGCACGTGGGTGGGGAACGTCAGCCTACATCAGCATCCAGAGGGCACGTGCTTGGCACGTGCCTCTGGGTAAATTGCAAATCACCGCCCGGAGCTTCACTTAATTACACTTCAGTCCATCTACCCAGGGGTCACATGCATAGCACGTGACCTACTGGAAATTTTACAGTAGCACCCCCACAAGCACTGGTAATTTCATATAGGTCCCCCCCACTGCACATTTCTTTATTTATTTTATTTATTTGCAGTCATACCCCTATGTTCTACCTTTGTTTTTAAACCTCTTCTTTACATTATTATATCAATCCAACAATAGCATGATGTTTGTTATTCAATTTTCTATACTTTGAGATATCGTGGATTTTTTATGATCATCGGTTAATTAATAAATAATTGTTTTGTGGAAATTTACATAATTTGTCCACTTTGTGCTCTGAAATTCATAGTTGATTAACCGTTGCTCTAAAAATTCTCGAAAAATCACATTTGTAGAATTAACTGTGCCTGACATTGTGCCCAAAAAAATTTGCATTTGCATGCATACTTTGCCCTGTAAAAATCATTTTGCATAATTCAGTGTTTAATTTTTAATAGGTATTAAATCCCACATGTTCGAGGTTTAGGATTTTTCTAAGCTCAATCACCTAGTGACAGATCTTAGATAATTTTATTCCCTGAAAATAAGTGGGTTTATTATTTATTATAATTAAACATTGAAAATCATTCTGTTTGCATTTAGAAATCCATAAAAAGTTCATAGTGCATCCAAAAAGTCCAAACGATTACATTGCATTTATTTCATCATATTTTACATTGTGGCTAAATTTCGTACTTTTCGGACGTCGTCTGATTGAAGTTTACATTTTAGTCCCTAAAATAGGCCGAAATTGCATCTTGCATTTACATTTAAAAATTTCAAAAAAAGACCGCATCGAAAACCGTGCACGAATCTTGATAGACATTAATTTGGTTGTTCCTTTACCTCCTTGTTATCAACCTTTGGGACTTGCCCAAGTAAAATAAACATAAAACCACTGGATTACAATTGGATTATTATTTGTGGTTATTTCTTGACTGATTCCGATCGCCGCCTACAACAAACGATAAATAAAAACAACTCCTTAACGCAGCAATTTTCGGACCCGTCACCACCCTCGAAGATTTCAGAATTTGCTCAAAGAACCTCATGGGGGAGTCGCACATGCTTTGCACGTTTCATTAGGGTAAATTGCGACTTTTTCCTTATGCATATTTCCTATTAATTGTTTATGCAAAAATAATAAATAATTATGTTTCGGTCCTTCATTTCCAGACTTTAAATGTAATTTTGGTCTGAAAATTCTACAAAAAATTGTGTAGACTCTTGTTGTGCGCACCTTCATTGTATATAAATTTCATTGCATTTTATTTTTATTTGTTATAAATAAAAAATCAAAAACTCTGCATTTTCCCTATTCAAAATTAAAAAAATCATAAAATTTCAAATATTGGGTAAAATATTTTAAAAATTAGATTAGTTTTTTTAACCTTTTTAATTCATGTCCAATTTTCATGCATTAATTATTTATAAAACTCAAAAAATAGTAAAATGCTAAAAATCTAAAAAAGCCAAATAAAATTGTAGAAAAATAAAAAAAATACGATTTAAGTTCCTCTTTGTAGATAATTTTTTGTAGTTTTTTAAGAAAAATAATTGTCGTAATTTTTTACTTATTTCATATTCTTAAATTGCGAAACAATCTTGTATGCTCAATGTTTGCATTTTCCCATGTTTTTTTAAATTTAGAAGTCCTATAAAATCTAAAATTCTCTAAAACAATACAAAAATAGTAAAACAAATTCATAAAAAAAACCCAACAATATTTTATTTAGAATTTTTTGAGTATTTTTGTTATATTAAAATACAAAAAATTTATTTCTTTTGTGCTTGAATTTGTTATGAAAATCATATTTCTGAAAAAAAATTGCAAAATTAAAAATCATTAAAATTTTGAAAATCCAAAAATAAAAAATAGAAATAAAAAAATTTAAAAAATAAAAAGATAAAATTTTCACAAAAACGAAGGTAGTTAGCATTTGAGATTCCCATTTTCATTTAATTTATTTTTTTCGATTATTTGAATAACCCTCAGGAATAGTAGCCTCCTTGAGTTCGATCCTGTTAACTCTACAGGTAAAATAAATAGCAAAATTCTCTTTCTACCCATTATTCTTTTGTAATTATTATGTAGCTTGATCTGTGAATAAAAACACAAATTTTTATTTTGAGCTGGGAGTTTTAGAGATTGCAACGATAATATTAAAATAATAATTACCCCTTGAATTTCTCACTCAGCAGAGGTCTACTTCTATTTATACATGCATCTTTCAGTCCTTTCTTCATAGCTAGCATGTACTCAAGAGCTTTCATCAGCGGCATGTTTAAGACCAAATTCTGGATAATTAAAATAATGGCAGGACCAGACAAATCTTTTTTCAAAATTTCCATTTTTTTATGCTTTTTTATTGCTTCTCGAAAAGGAATATTTATAGAATCTGAAATAGTGTCATTCAAAATTGTGTCCATATCATTGTCTATAGGTAGATGGCAAAAAGGTATTGAGTCCTCTACAATAGGTGGACCAAAAGTTGCAGGCTCAACTTTCGGTGCTAAATTTGGACCCGCAGGTGCAAAATTCTTCAAGACTGGATCTGGTTTGGTGCCACGTGCAGGCGTCTCCAATGCTGGTTGGTCTCCACCGAGGTTGTTGTTGTCTTTGTGTATTTTGTATTTTCTTCATTTTTTGATCTTTTTCTGCACATGGCTTTCCTCCAAAAATGCTACTTGACCCTCGTGCTGGTTGACTAACGTCTGCCCGTCAGATGCGATGCGCTTTCCCTTCGCGGCAACCGATGGCCGCATTGCTCTACTGCTCCTGAGTGTAACAACATTAGTTATAAACAATTCATTTCTACCTAAATCAGGTAGATCACTGCGAACTACCTATTCCTTACATCGGAAATTAATAGGATTAGCCTCGACATGGGCTGTTATAACGGTTTTGGCAGTCGTCAGGTCGTTTATCTTTTGGGTCATCACAGCCATATTCTTAATGAGCTGCTCCAGACAAGCGAGGGCCAGGTTCACCAGTGCAACCTCAGAAGAATCACCCACTTGGGGCTGCTGGTGTTGATAGTGTGGGTTAGGTTGCTGTTGGTAACCTTGTGAAAAGTGGTCAGGAGGAGGATGAGAAGAATATTGTGAATATTGTTGGGATGGATAAGAATTTTGATATTATGCAGATGGCTACTGTGGAGGAAAGCCCTAATGATGATAGTTGGACTGCTGCTGCTGATACCCATGCTGCATGTGTTCCCGTATTGTGGAGGCTATTGGTTCTGGGGTTGGAAGGGCTAGAAGTTTCTCCTTCCCTGTTGTTGTTGGTGATGGCCGGTTGGCCGAGTTCTGACCCTGGGGATGCCCCTGAAGACGGGTCAGCTACTGTTCATTTTCCCACACACCATTAATCTATTGAATTTGTGGAGGAGGTGGAGGTAACTGCTCCAGGTAGGTTGGATGCAGTATTTGTTGATAGACAACCATCTGGTTTGGGGACTGCGGGGGCTACTTCGGGACCTACACGTAGTACACCTGCTAGAATGGTTGAGGCTGTGAGAGTCCCAGATGAGGAGGTTTTATCTATGATGTTTCCTTCTGCTCATCAGGGTTCTCTAAAGTGGAAGACACAGAGTTGCAAGTGTTGCCATTCAGAGAATGGACTAGCTGCTCTAGTTGTTGAGAGATCAAAATCGAGCTTCTCCAAGCCTGGGTTCTCTTCTCAATAACAGATAGTTTTTCAAGGTCCTGCAACCTCTTCTCAATGATGTCGACCATAGATAAGTGGCTCCCAATGATGATAAGGTTGAGCTCTCATCCTTGTCTTCAGCATGGGTGGCTATATTGATAGGCTTTTGATGGTGGGGCATCTTTATGTACGGACGTGATGAGGACTGAGTGGTCTCTCCTTCGGCCATCTCCTCAAAAATATTTCACACAACATTCTCATACTTGTTGAAATGCGAGCCTCCACAAGAGGCATCGACAAGTCTCTAGCTTTCCAGTGTCAACCCACCGAAGAAATGTTGCACGAGACTAGTCTAGGGAATCTCGTGGTGGGGACACTTTTCCTACAGCTCCTTGAATCTCTCCCACACTTCGTGTACTGTCTCGTGGGGTTGCATACAAAAGAAGGAGATGCATGCATGCATCTGGTTTGGTCATCCGAGAGGGTAAAATTTATGCACAAAAGCTTACTTCAACTCCTCCCTGGTCGTCACTACTTTTCCCAGATGATCGACCCAGTATAGAGACTTGTTTTGAAGGCTGAAAGGAAAAGCAGTCATCTTGATCACCCCCAGTGGGATATTAGGGTATGTGCGGTGGCTCAGATGCGGCCAAATTTCTTGAGGTGGATGTAAGGTTCCTCAGTTGTATTCCTGTGAAAGGTAGGAAGCAAAGATAGAAATTGCAGTTTCAGCTCAAAATGGGCATGCATTGGTGGAATCTGGATCCACTCAGTGACACGTCCCGCCCCAGGTTATATGTTTCCTTTAGCGTCAGTTTTGGCAGCGTTGGTCCTGCTCAAATCGCTCGAAACGGTGTCCACCCATGGACAACTCATCTCCATCAGCTCTCTGATTTGGTTCATCCTCTGGTTCTGGTTCATCCTCCCTTCTTTCGTCTCTCTCATCGACTCTTCTCCTCAAGTCATTCAGCATGTCCTGAAATACGGTCTGGGCCAAGGCCAGATTGGTCAGCTATTATTGGATGGCTTGGATGGAAGCAAGTAGCTAATTGTTTACCTCATTTTGTGTAGTATATTGACCATCCCTCTAATCTGTCGGCTCGGCTGGTCGGGATGTAGACCCTTTCCTCTGGCTCGTGGTCGAATTGAGAATCTGCATGACGGAGTAAACCTTGATCATTCTCTTTCATAACACCAATTGTTGTGATAAGTTTAGGATTAAGGTCAATCCCCTATTGTTGCGAATGAAGCATAGGATATTGATTGAAATCGATTTCCATCCATAAGGTGTTAATTTTGGGACAAGAGTAGTCCCAGTTTATATGGAGAGGAAGAGCTAGTTCGGGTTGCGAGTCCATCCCGAATAGCGGATTTATTGGGGAAAGGCAAGTATTAAAGGAAGTGAGAATCAGGGAGTCCAAGGAGAAGTTCGCAAGATCCGAACTAACTTCTTGGAGATCGCACTGCCTTATTCAAGATGTTGGCGACACGGAATCGATGTGGGAATCGGCGGGATCCCGACAAAACCATCTGTGCGACGACATATTGAGAGGGTCAACGGAGATAGATGATGGATGAAGAGTACAGATATAAACAAGGAATAAAGGGAGTGCAAAATAGTAGAATGCATACAATGAGTGAGGGTCAATTAGGTAGGAGAGCAAAATTGTGCATGTGCACGATGATTTTGATCTTGACCTTAATAAGATTAATAAATCAAACCTCAAAACAATTGATTCTCCAACTCGACTTGTGAAACCGTGAAGGTTCGACAATTATCATTGTCGGTTTTAGATTTGATTTCAGTCAATTTATCTTTTAAGGAGTCCTTAAAGCGCTATACCTATAAGTAAGATAGTCCTGACGGAAAAGTATCATGTACTTGTCCTCCTCCTTTGTTACCTATAGTCTGGAACTTTTAAAGTCCTTGCAACCCTTCCTGGATCTCTACTCGGCCAAAGACAAAGAGGGAGGAAGCCGATAGGTGAAACCACTACTTCGGATCTCGCTCGCAACAAAATCATCCGTGAGCGTGCGAGAACCTACTCGGATGCATGGTCCACATGGACCATGTTAGGATAAAATAGGAACTAAAACCTTATTAATTAAATAATAATTTTAAATTATTACACTAATAAAAACTTAAAACATGAAAATAGTTTATTATTTTTACATTGTTTTACTGTAATTATTATTTTTACAACCTTATTTATTATAAGTTAATTTTTACATGTATATACATAGGTATATATAAGTATATATAGTTTATTTATTTTGTATTTTGTATTTTTAATACTTATAATCATATTTACATATTTTATATGTTTATAACATTATGGAATATATAATTAAATATTTTAATTTTATTATATTATTTACATACACTAATACTTGTGTGTATTCTAATGTATTATTTATTTTAGTGTCTTTTTACATGTTTTTATTTTTAATATACTTTAAATAATGTATACAATTATACAAAAATATAAGGAGAGTAAAATTACAAAGAATAAAATATATGAATATTGTATACATATACACAACATAATAGAACCCTATAAAGACAGCTTTTGCATCTTAGTTGTATTTTTAATGAAACCACCTTCATTAGATATATAATTTAATTTGGAATAAAATGGAGATGAGTTTGGCTCAATTTGTGTTCCTATGAAGAATATATTGATATGTGAAGTTTGGTTTGTAGTTTTTTCATCTGTTTGTCCTAGTTGCATTGTGCATTTTTTTATTTGCAAATAATTTGTAATTATATATATATTATATAAAATATTCATATTGAAAACTTTATTATTTGAAGTATGTAAGGCGAAGTATAAAATATAGCGAAAATTCCTCTTTAAAGAGTATAAAATTAGGAATTTTGAACTGTGTTTTTAGCCCCTATCTCCCCCTACTTTATTCCTTGTCGATCAAGTCTATATTGACTTCGTTTAGGGATTTACGATCATTCAGTATTTTTGGTACTTCGTTTGTTTTTCCTTTCTTTTCTTTATTTTATAATTTCGGATTTAAATACAAATAGTTACATCCTAATTACATATGAATAATGCATGCTAATTTGTACAAGTTATTTATATTTTATGGTGTTTTGATAAAGATTCAAATATCAAATGGAAGAATAAATGTAAATGGATGGCTATTTATCACCCCATATTCTTACCTTTGTTAGTCCCTAACAAACACTTATTAGAAGAATGAATGATGCAAAAAGAGAAAATAAAGAAAAGGAAAATAAATATGTTACCATGATTATGAATTTTAAACTTATTTTCACAAAATAAAAGTTTGGAGCTCAGTTAAGACCTTTGGATTATTATTGTGTTTGTAACCTTATTGGGAATAAGATCTAAAACAATACAACCCTCAAGTTCCACAATCCTCTATTCAGGTCGCCTCGATAGCCAGGTTAGAATAAGTCTATTAATATGCAAACCCTTATGACTATGAGTCTTACTTGTACAATGTATATGAATGTAGATCCTCTCATCAAAAGTGGCAAGTCACTGTCACCCATAGCAATATAACCCTAATTTCCCAATCTAGCTACTCTTTCCTCAAGGACCAGGGTATTTCCTTATTAGTTTAAGTGCAACCAGCTCAGAAGAGGGGGTAGTGAGAAGAACGGATTGTGATCAGTATAGTCACATGTTAAATGGGGTATGACTAGTGTACTGAAGTCTCCTGTTGTAGGTAATCTTAATGTCTTTGACTTTGAAGCATAATGCCTTGCTTATTTCATACATACCATGATGGAATTAAATTTTTCTTTGACTTTTTGCATTTCTATTCTTTTTGGAGTTTTTGATTCTTCATTTTTTAATATACTATATACAATAACATTTAAGAAGGAAGTTTTCATCTTGAGCCAAAAGATTATTCAACTTTTGAAGCATTATTGTAACCCATAACGTCATGTCTTTAGACATCCATGCCACTAGATCAAAACATAGTATGATTGTACTTAGGCTAGTCAAGATGACATGTGAACCTAGTATTGTGGACTCAAAGAGTTAGGTCTCATTGACCTAAAAAGTCTTAATTTCAGTTCTTATAAGGTTCCTGTGAGATTAAGTGGATTAAGGTCTAAACCTGTCTCCAATCTTTGTATTTTTCATTTAGAATTGTTCAATTGTGAAAATCATTCAGAAAAATTCATATACAATGCAAGAATATATAAATGTCGTGAAACAGTTTTTTGATATTGAATTTTTTGTGGAATTTTCAGAGAGTTTTGCATTTTTATGGAATTTTGAAAATCGTTTTTCAATTTTTATGTCTATTTAGAAATTTTGCAATTTTTATGGGATTTTTGAAATTGGTACGTGACTTAAGAGTATTTCCATATTACAAGGGAATTTTACACCTATTAACAGAGATTTTTATACAAGTTATATACATGTTTTTATACAAGTTTATAAAGAATTTGATAAAGATAATTACATGTTTCATTTGGAGTAATTTTGATATACAAGTTATTATACCAAATATTTTTGCAAGGATATTATCTACAAGGTTTTCAAAATAATTTGAAAATATTTTTGCAAACATTTGCCAAACATTTTGAAAACTTGTTTTGCAAATAATTATACAAAGAAATTTTCAAAAACATTTTTACAAATAGTTTCCAAAAACTTTATACAAGCATTTTACAAAAAATATTATTTTCCAAATGGTTTGAAAACATTTCACAAAGTTATTTCAAATGCTTTCAAATGTTTTTTCACAACACTGTACAACCCATTTTTGAAATCATTTGCAAAACATTTTCAAATAAAATTTTACAAACATTTTTCAATTTTTTTATACATATATACAAGAGGTTATTCTCTATAGTCGATTTATTCGTGTACCCTTACCTAGTGTAGTATATTAGCCATATTATAGAAAATAAAAAGTACAAGTTAAGGCTAGGGTATATATATAGCATATACGATCCCCATATACTTAGCTCGAACTTTATCCTCAAATTGGTAAAAGAGAAAAAAGAAAGACATAACTCATGCTAAATATAGAAAAGTAAATACTACAACAACTCAATAAATGAATAAGAAGTCGATCATCCCCCTATACTTAAGATCATTTAACCCTAAGTATAGTAGACTGTGCAAAAAATAGGGATGATCGAGGATTAGGATTTACACAAATTGATGACTTGTCTTGTCTCCCCATTACTAAGGGTAAAATATACCCAAGTATAAAATAGATTATCAATAAGTTAGAATACAAGCAAGATAAAAATGAAGAGCACTCAAATGAACTCATCTCCCCTATATGTAGAATCAAGTCATCCTAAATATACCATGGATGAGTGCGATGAATGAATAAACATAAGAATGAAAGAATTTAAAAAGAATAAAATGATAGAATTAATCAAAAATATTTTTGGATGAATCGTCTGAATCTTCTGATGATGTGGCTGGGAGATCTTCATCAAAAGTCACATTGATTGAAACAACGGATAGTAATGTATCATCCACTGAATACGGCTTCAGCAACTGTCATGTGACAACAAATGGTTGTGCGTCCGATGACAACTCAAATATCAATATGCTACAATTATCATGCACAGTTCTAATAATGAAAGGCCTTGTCCATTATTTAATTTGCACAAGAATATCTTCAAATTCGTATCGAATAGTCATACCTTATGTCCCGGCTTAAAAGAATTTCTTCTGATGTGCTTACTATGCCCGAGTTTAACTTTCTCCTTGTACATTAGGTTGTTATCGTAGGCGTACTCTCTAAATTCTAAGAGTCTGTTCAGATCAATTTTTCGATTCTAAATAAAGTTTGTGGGTCCACATTGCAGATATTCATTGCCTATAAAGATTTGTGAATTAATTCCACTGGTAGATGGCATGACTTTTAAAATACAAGATGATAGGCATGCATACACAATGGAGACATGTAGGTGGTATGATAAGCTCGCAGAACAGAATCAAGAAGTTGAGACCAATTCTTCCTATACACAATAATAAGCTTCTACAAGATTGTCTTGATCTCCCTATGGGATAACCCGGCCAAACAATTCGATTGTGGGTAGTAAGGAGATGCGACATGATGAGCAATTCCATACTCCTTCAGAAGTTTCTTGACTGCTTTGTTAATGAAATGGCTACCCCTTACCAATTTAAGATCTTTGAAATCATGAACTACAAAATAATATTATACTTAAGAAAGCAAGAAATGGTACGACTATCAGAGGATCAGACGAGAATAACCTCTACCCAATGACTCACATAATCAACAACAAGCAGGATGTATACAAACCATTGACTATTAGGAAATGGGTCCAGAAAGTCAGTGCGTCAAGAATCAAAAACATTTGATATATGAAAAAACATTAGAGGCTTCGAATCGTTAGAATGGAGGGTTCCTCTCATTTTCTCAGAAAAAAGATAGTTCAATCTCTTGTCCAATCTTGTAGAACTTTCTCAGAAACAAGATAGTTCACAATATCCACATATCAAGGGATAGAAGCAACAATGATAATTGATTTAACGGGGAAAGTTTCATTGATCGACACAAGGCGCAGTGGAATCTCTAACAATTCTTTTCTGGAAAGATTGGTTGCTACCATGTTCCTAGGAGATGGGATCTGAATTTCTCGAGGGATAAAATGACTGCCAGTAGCTTTTTCTATGTAACTGTATAGTTCTTATGTGCATCATCAAATTTTCTACTGGCATAATGAATGTCATAGGGAATTCTTTCACAATGTTGTCTGCCTTATTGGTGAATTCCGATACATTTGCCAATGTCTTGAATGGGAGAGACCAATTGGGTGGTTGTAGCATAGGAGACTGAGTGAAAAGCTCTTTTAGTTGAGTAAAGGCCTAGAGAACTTTTTGATCAACAATGAAATTATCTTCTTACCACACCAATTCTATGAGAGGTCAGGAAATCTTGTTGAAGTCCTTGATGAATATTTTGTAAAAACCAACATGCCCATATATGACCTTACATTCTTCATTGTACAAGGTGGATTGAGTTTCGCAAATTACATCTACCTTTGCTGGGTCATCCTCCATACCTCATTTTAAAACGGCATGGCCCAACACTATTCCTTCAGTTATCATGAAGTAACTCTTTTCCCTTGACAGAATAAGATTAACATCACAACATCTCTTAAGTACTCGGACTATGTGCGCAAGACAAGCATCAAAACTATCACCTTAGACTAAGAAGTCATTCATAAATGCCTCGAAAAAACTACCCAGCATGTCGCCAAAAACAACCAACATGAACCTCTGAAATGAAGAGGGTGTGTTACATAATCCAATAGGCATATGTATGAAACCATAGGTATCGAATGGATAGGTGGAATTGGTTTTCTCTTGATCCTCGGGAGAGATTAACACATTGTTGCACCTAGAGTACCCATCTAAGAAGCAAAAGAACTCTTTCCCTACCAACTTTTCAAGCACTTGATCAATAAAAGTTTGAGGAAAGTGATCCTTCTTTGTCGTTGAATTTAGACACATGTAATTAACACAGACATACCATGATGTTGGTACTCAAGTAGATATCTACTTACCTTGGTCATTAGTATCCAGTTTAATCTTGGATTTCTTCTGAACTACGTCAAATGGGCATAATCCATTTCGTGTCAAAGATGGGATAAATGAAGCCATCCTGACACCATTTCAGTATCTCTTCCATGAATACATCCCAAAGATTAGGGTTCAACCTTTGTTGAAATTCACGAGACGATTTACAATCATCCTCTAAGTATATATGTTGTGATCACAAGCCCATATTTATCCCTCGGAGATCTGAGACATTCCAACCAATAGCCTTGCAGTTTTTTTATATATTCTCTAGCAAGCGAGATTCTTGATCGATGGTCCACATACATGTTCGGCTCACGTGCAAGGATAGCATACTTTAAGTTTGATGGAAGTGGCTTTGATTATGGTATATTTTGAGTCATCTTTGTAGTGACTTCTAAAACTGAATTGGTTACTAGTGCATGATCTGGCAATAAAGAGGTGTTGTCCACCTATGTCACTCTTGGCTCAGACAATAATAGACCAAACATATTTGCAATCATTTCTTCTTATTCGGTTTGGCATGAATCTTCTTTAACTAAATTGGTAATTTCTTCATAATAAACCTCCCTATTGTCAAAGGAGCAAGTATTGGTTGTAATACCAGGTCCTCCTCGAGGAAGCAGATTTCATGTGTCTCCATATCATTCGATGAGATGCATGGTAATCTGATCTCCTAAAAAATGCCACGATCTTCTGCAGTCAGTTTTCTCTCTTTTATCAAATGTGCTCTCTATAGATTTTGTCTTGATGATCATGTCTACTGTGACCTTATCATTGTAGGCACGAAACATGATCGATACATACCCATAATCAAATACCGCTTCGATTGTTAGATGGAATTACCGACCAAGAATAATCGGGTCTCGACTAACGATGTAGGGGAATCCATGTCCAGGACAACAAAGTCCACTGATAAGTTCTTGTTCTGTATATTTACGATAACGTCTTATAATAAACATTTGGTTCCCTTAATGGATCGATCAGCAAACTGAGGGATCATGCATGTGGGTTTAAGTGGACCCAGCCTGAATTCTTGAATCAATGATGAGGGCATACGGTTAATCAATGAACCACTATCAAGCAAAGTTTACTCAAATATATGATCAAAAATCTCATATTTGATCAAAGGTGCTCTCCATGTCTTTCTTCTTTGTTGAAAGTTAGTGATTGCATTCACAGTAGCCACGATTAATTTGTGCTTCTCTGATCTATTGCATCACTTTTTAATGGGTTGACACTTTGATGTACATGCCTTGTTCAGTCTTTTTTTCATAGAAGGCATGTATTCCATAGCTTTCAGTAATGGCATTTCTGGAAAAAGTTCGAAGAATCTCAATAATTGCGGACCAAACAATGCATTCTCATTTTTTGGAATTTGTCATTACATCAGGAATAGGAATATTTACAAAATGGAAGTAATGTTCTTATTTACAACTAAATCATCATTTACAAATGACTGACTAGAACGTGTCCAATCATTCAAAATAGGAGAACAAGTAAAAAATAGGAACTTTGACTTCTTCGACTGCCATAGGATCGACTGTTGCTGCATCTTTCTCCTTGGCTAGATCGGCTCGATCTCTGGTGTAGTTTTGTTTTGGGATTTTTCATTTTCTTCATTTTTTTTGTAATTTTAGATGATCTAGTGTGGCTCCTCCTCCTCCTTCTTCACACGATCCTGTTGTTGGATCGATTGATGCAGAAGATGATGATTCGCTAGTTGAAACTTTATTTTTCCCCTTAGATGTAGCAGACGATTGTGAGGTCCTACCACTCCAGAGAGTCACCATGTTAGATAACATAACAGAATCATTTATACTTAACTTGTTGGGTTGGATGACATGTCACAAGCTACATGCTCTTTGATCTTGAAATTGTTGGGATTAGCTTCATACTACACTGGAATGATAGTTTTTGTGGTAATGAGGTCATCATGCTTCTGGATCATCTCAATTAGGCTCTTCACCAACTAATTCAAACAGTCTAAGGCTGGATTGACGGGCACAACCTCTGAGGACTCACTGTACTGGCCACACTGACTCGGGTAATGGTGAGGAGACCGTGACTGATTTTTCTATGAATAATGTTGCTGGCAATATGGAGGTGCGGGATACTAGTTGTAGTGATGAGTAGTTGACTGCTGATGAAATTAATATTGTCGGTATGCTGATTAACAGTAACTCTGTCTCCATGTGTTAGCATTTGATGGATAGTAGTGTTGTGAAGGTTGACATTGGACAAACTTTCCACCATGAGATTTGTGTTATGACCTTATGGCAGAGGACTGACCCTATTAATGTCCATCAGGGCAGGTCAGTTGTGCATCACTATTCAAATGTCATTCACCTCCTGAATTTGAGATGGAGGTGGGAAAAATGGATCGACATACTATGGATGGGGCTCAAGATGGTAAATAACCATCTGATATCAGACTGTTGAGGTAGTGCTTGATCTGGTGCGTACACGTAGTATACGTGCTATAGCGACGTTGGATGCCCTTGACTTTATAGTTGTGGTTGCTCCTTTGGATCGGCAAGAGTCTCGATTAGTGAGCTCACAAACAGACAGGTAATAATTGTGCTAACCAATAGCTCTATATTCTTTGTAATCTGTTCGATCTTGTCCATATTCTTTGTTTTATTTTCGATCACAGCTAATACTTCAAGGTCTTGTGATCGTTTCATTATGTTGTCCACTTTGGACTGGTGGCTATCAATAATGCTCAAGTTTGTCCTCTTCATGGGATGCCTCCATGTCAATGGTCTTGTGTTGGATTTACAGTTGCTTCTGATAAGCATGAGATGAAGATAAGGAAGACTCTCCCTCGGCCTTTTATTTGAATATCTACCATGTTACACCATCATCCTTATGTAAGTGAGACCACATGCGGTATCAATCAGCTTCTAACTTTCTCGATTCAGGCCCCCAAAGAAGTGGTGGACAAAGCTGCTTCTCATAATATCATGGTAGTGTTACTTCTCATGCAAATCCTTGAATCTCTCCCAGGCTTCATGAATGGACATGTGCGGTCCTCGGGAGAAATTTGAGATGCAGACATGCATCTGATTGAAATGACTAAGGGGATAGAATTTGTGTAGGAACGTTGAATCGAGTTCCTCTCAGGTCATCACTACCTTTTCTAATGATTAATCCAGTAAAGTGCCTTATCTTGAAGGCTAAAGGGAAAGGTAGTCATCTTGACTACATCTAATGAGATGTTAGGTTAGTGAGTAGTACCGCAGATACAACCAAACAACTATAGTTGGATGTAGGGTTCCTCGTTTGTGTTCCCGTGGAATGTGGGATGAAGAGATAAGAGATATGACTTCAGCTCAAAGTAACCATGGATCGGTGGAATTTCGATTCATTCTATCATTTGGCCAGCACCAGGACTGTAAATTTCTTTTAGTGTAGGATTAGGAGCCTCTCTTCTTTCCTCTTATTCCCCTCCATGGAGTCCATCTACTTATATTTCTCCTCCTCCTCCTCCTTAGTTCTCTCTATCTCTCCTCGATTCTAATATCATCTCATGGATGGTGGGCTAAGCTTCGGCATGTGCTGTCAGCTATGTATGAATCTCCTGTATGAAGGTGAGCATCAGAGTATTCACTTCATTCTGCTCAACTGGATGTTCTTTCACTTTGGGAGCCATCTCTAAATCAGACTTCAGGGAATGGAATCTTGATCGGTCTCTAGATCTGCATGATGAAATGAATCTTGAACAATCTAGAAATGTGCACAAGATGTAGAGAAGTGTTTGGAATTAGGGTCAACTCCGAACATTATTGGATTGGGCAATGTGTATGGAGACAGATCATTCTCCATCCACAAGTGAGGAATTTCAGGATAAGAGTGATGTCAGTTTATTTGAGATAAAGAAGATGTGTTGTCTTGAGAGTGGTTCGCAAAATTTGAACTGGTCTCTCTATACTCGCCCAGAATTATTGGAGATATTGGCATCGAGAAATCGATGTTGGTGTCCGTGGAGTCTGGACTAAGCCATCAAAGACCTGGCATCTTGGAGAACAAAAGGAGGGAAAATGAGGAATAGTGAGCACGGAGATACACATAAAATAAAATGAAGATAAAATGACATAAGGCTCAAAGTGATAAAGGTAAAAAGGAATGATACAAAGAAGTGAAAATAAAAGGCGCAAGTGCATGGGACTGAGATCTTTGACCAAACTAGATCCTAACAAACACCAAGGTAATTGGGTTCACCAGCTCAACACATGTGAAGCTATGAAAATTCAGCTTTTTATGTTGTCAATTTTATTAGCTTTTTTCAAGCATTCTTATCAATCTTAGTCCTTAGTTCTACCCATATAAGCAAGTGTGTCATGTACTTCTCACTACCTTCATAACGAGTATTCTGCACTTTTGAGGTCCTTGATATCATATTTGGGCCCCCTACTCATCCAAAGAAATAAAGAGAAGAAACTGATATAGCGAATCAAATACTCACCCCTTGCAGGGTACTCAGACGAGGACTTATGAGACATAAGTCTCCAAGCATACCTATCCCTACTCACCCATGCACTGATAGAAGCTATATTACTTCACAGACCTAGATGATAATCAACGCAGCCACAGACTGTGATTTGGGCTCTAATCCTTAAGGGTCGCAACTCACTCAGTCTGGAGGGCACCTAAAGACAATGTGGGCTTTATGAACCTAATACATTAAAGTCTATTACAGATTTGGTAAAAGTTTATTTAGTAGTCCCCTTGTATTAAGTTTTGGGTTTTCTCTTTTTTAAGTACTTTAAATAAATATCACGTATTAAATTTTCTGATTCTCAATTTATTTAAATCGAAGAAATTAGTGGGAGAAGTCAGAAAAGTGGGTGCGTGTCAAATCTTTGAATGCGTGTAGAGATAGAAATGTGTACCTTGCTCCAGCACTTTACATGTAAAATGATCTGCACATATAATTAAAACTAACTATATGCACATGCAATGATGAAATCACGCTTGGTACAAGAATTGCTATTAACATGAAGCACAATTTGATTTGACTAAGTCCAAGTATAATAGTCTATAGAAACATGCTGATATTAGAGCTTTCGACCTAGTTTACCGAGAAAGCAGGCCTAATATCTAAGTAATCAATCAACGAAGACATTAATAGAAAAAGGGATAAAACACAAATCATGGTAAATAAATGAAAATAGTGAGAAAAATAGGGAGAACAAAACTAAGAATGCAATAAAAACAATATGGGTCACCAAGTGAACAAACACTTGGTAAAATAGATTCGAATAGTTCAAGTGTCCAGAAAGTGTTTGTCATGTATTATTACAAATTATAAAATAGTCACTCTCTCATAAAATAAAAGCAAAAATATAATCTAAATTATTCTTTTCTACTCTCCTTGATTCCCTATCAACTTTGAAGCTCTCTCCTATTGGCTTGTGAAGAAGGAGTTGATCTCCACGTCACTCAGGTGTTGTCGGTCTCTTAAGAGATTTGCCCTCGTTCCACGAGCCTCGCAACAAAGTCAAACAAGAAATTTGATTATAATAGATAAACAGTTATTGAATAAAAACAAAATGCTGATAATAAGGTGAATAATATCTACAATCTACACTACATGTTGCTCCCTGATAATGACACCATTTGATGACTAGCAATTGATTTGTTATCGTTAATAAGGATAGGACAACAAACACGTTATTGACCAAATGCTAAATCAATCAACAATTAACCTTAAATATGATATGATAAATCAACTAAGTGTGAATGTGAGTTAAAATTTATTATAACTATATAATAGATGTGTATAGGTGTAAGTAATGTAGTGGTCGAACACAAGGAATAAACGAGTTTACATAATAACTATTGGTAATTATTACCGATTAATAATAAATGTTTTTTTAATTTCCTATTTTTATGTGGGGTTTTAATTATATTAAATTATTACATATTTATAATTGTTTTATAATTTTTATTTTTTAAATTTTTTATTTTCTTTTTAATATTGCAATTTTTAATTTATTTTAATTTTTTTAAAATAATATATATATAATAATATAGATATTAGAGATATTATATGTAATATATATTATATTTAATATAGCTATTTATAATTATCATTAAGTCAAAATATATATTTACAGTTTAGAAAATATAATGTTTTTGTGATTTTTATATCATGCTCTTTTTTTATTTTTTACAGAATTTTCTATTTTAATGAATTTTTAAAGTTAATAAATATATAAAACAATACAAATATTAAATATCCAAGATTTGTTTAGGTTGAATAATTATAAATAAGTCTGAATAAACCTAAAAGTATTTTTTTATATAATTTATGTAATAAAGAAAACTCAAAAACATAAAGATATATTTTGGATTTTTAGATTATTTTAGCTAATTTTTATAATCTTTTTAAGGTTTTGTGAATTTTAGGTTTTATAGTTAATATTTTTAGTGATTTTTGGATATGTGGTTGATTATAATATAAATTAGCTAATATAATTTTTTAAATTTTCGGAGAAGATTTTATATTTTTTTGGGTTTTTATATTTACACAGGAAGAAAATGCATGTTTTGTATTTTAATAAATAGGAAAATAAGTTAAACGCCAAAAAAAAATTAGGCATAGACAAGTATATTGTAAGGTACTTAATTTTCCTATAACTTTATTGAAATAAAAATAATTAATATGCACAAAATACAAGAAAAAAATGACATGGTTACGGGAAAATATTTGTGATTTAAATAAACATAAACATTATTTAATAACCAGCTCATTAATTATAAGAGCACATCTACAATTTTTACAGTGCCTCACATGTGTCTACACATGAGGTGGGAGGACTAAAACACAATTAAAATAAAGTTCAGGGTCCTCTTAGAAAAATATACTAGAAGTTTTACACATGATATTATATTTAGAAAACTAAATACTAATTACAAAAGCTAACATGGGTTGGATACAATTATCCCTTGCGGCTTGTGAGTCGCATGCATTTTGATTGACGGTTGGAAGGCTCCCATGTGGTGCCACTTATGTGGATCAACGGTCGAGGTAGGGCATCATTTCAATTTGATTCAAGGCCCCAGATTAGATCTAGGCCCGACCTTGTATCCAACGAATCTAGGATCCTCACAAAAAACAAGGAAGAACTTCTTTCCTGTCGACTTTTGATCGGCCCTTCCTCCTTCCTCTAGCATTCTTGGGCCAAGATGATGGCCTAGGAATGTGGTTCTTGTCCGAGTAAGCTTCCAAGAGCCTCCTCCGGTGTTCAAGCCTACACAAAAATGATAAGAGGTTTGAGAGCTATGCTCTCGACCTACGATGAATCTAAAAGCACAGGGATGAGGTGGGACGTCGAACTCCTGGGAGGAGCGGAGGATGGAGCTCGATTCATGATTTATGGCAGAATAAAGTTAATTTGGATGATGAGAGAGGATTTCATGGCGAAGGGGAAGATGATGGGGTGCTCTGGCGGGTCGGAGAAGGGTGAATCACTATAGACAGGCACTAGAGCCTAGTGCTTCGGCGAACTACGGTATTAAAATTTAAGCAAAAACTAGATGAACTTGAACTTAACTAAGATTGAAACTATGCGAGGGTAGGAAAATGAAAGATAAAAACTTAAAGTTAGGCATCGACATTATTATTAGGGAGCTGGGAAAAACCACATCAGAAGTAGTGTCCAGTGACGGCTGGATTGATTCTACTCTACCTTATCCTCATTGATAGGTTTGGTGAGCTCAAGATGTCACCAAGGGCTTGACCTCATGATGGTTCCTTTGGGGTTATACTGCAAGAAGAGGATCAAAATCAAAAAGGGAGAAGGGAAATTATTTATATGTAGTGTGCTTGGCCATCTCGTGAGGAAGTTGGCATGAAGGGCGTTGGAGATTGGTAAGGGCTAAGAGTAGGGTGTAGAAGACGGTTGAGGGAGAAACGGGAAGATGAGGAGCTTGAGGTGGAAGAGGTTATTGAGGAAGAGTGAAAAATGGAGAAGAAAGAGGTTCATGTGCTCTGACATGGTCAGGCATATTGTTGGGTGCAGTTGACCTAAGATCAACAAACCCTAGCTCCTGATTGGTCCATGAGAACCAAGTCAGGATGAAATAGGAATTAAAAACCTCATCAATTCAATCATAAAAAATAAATGACTTTATTAATTAAACTTAAATCATGAGAATGATTATTAGTTTTCAAACTTATTTCATATGATTTTTATTTATTTTTACAACTTATTTTTATAAGTTTATTTTTGCATGTATATACATAGGTATATATGCATCTATTTAGTGTATATAATTTTTATTTTGTATTGTTAATACCTATCGTCAGATTTACATATTTTATATATTTATAATATTATTAAATATATATTTTCATGTTTTTATTTTCTTTTTGTGTTTTTATCTACATATAAATATAATTGTGTATATATACATTATACGTATACATATACATTATTTATTTTAGTGTCCTTTTACATGTTTTTTATTTAATTTTATATTTTTCATATAATTTAAATAATATATACAATTATTTTAAAATATAAAACACCTAAAAATACAAGTAATAAAATATATGAATATTGTATACAAATACATAATACAATATTACCCTAGAAAGTTGGCTTTTGCATCTTAGCTCTGTTTTTAATGAGACCGCCTTTAGTAAATAGAAAATTTAATTTGGAATAAAATGGATGTGAGTTTGCTTCAATTTATTAATATGGAAGAAGATATTGATATGTGAAGTTTGGTTTGCAGCTTTTTCATTTGTTTGTCCTAGCTACAGTATGCATTATTTTTGGCAAATATTTTTGTAATTATCTATATATTATGATATTTAAGTTTCATGTTGAAAACATTACTATTTGGATTGTGTAAGGTGAAGAATAAAATACAGAAGATTAGTTATTTATAAATTATAGAATTAGGGTTTTGTTGGCCCTTATCTCCACCTATTTTATTCCTTGTCGGCCAAGTTAATTTTGACTTGGTATCGGGGTTTAGGCCATTGAGTATCTTTGATACATCATTTATTTTTCTGTTCTTTTCTTTATTATATAACTTTGGAATTAAATACAAATAATTACAGCCTGATACAGAATAATAATTGATGAATAACCATTCATCTACTTGTATTATTCCATTTTATCTTTAAATCCCTATCAAAACACCTGTAAACAGCAATAACTTGCACAATTAGCATACATTGTTCATATACAATTAATTCTAGATATTGTATATATATATATATCCAAAAGTAAAGAATAAAGAAAAGGAAAAGAAATGAAGTAAGATATTGAATGACCTTAAACCCCGAGACCGAGTCAATATTGACTTGATCGACAATGAATAAAGTAGAGGGAGATTAGGGTCAGTACTTTATATTGGAAACCCTAACGTTTGCCCTAAAAATACCCATTTGTACTCTATTTTGTATTTCATTTTATAAACCTCAAATAACAAAATTATCTACATTAAACTTGAACATAAAAATACATAGAAAGATACAAAAGCAAAATAATGCATTGTACAAACGGGACACACCGATGAAAAAAACAGCAAATAAAATTTCATAGACTATATATTCTCCATACAAACCCAAAATTCACCAAACTCGCCTCTATTGTATTTAAATATTAATTATTTATTTAATGAAGGTGGTTTCATTAAAAATGAGTTAAGATGCAAAAGTCATCTTTCTGGGATCCCATTGTACTATGTATCTGTGTATTCGTATAGTTTATTCTTTACATTTTTACTCTTAATATAGTATTTTTAAAATATCTGTAAATATTATTTACATCATATAAAAAGCATAACAATAAAGCCATTAAAAATACACTAAATAAATAATACAATAAACTATATAGGTATACTATTTCTATAATATATACATATATTTATTTAAGTATATAAATAAAAATAGAAAGATAAAACAAAAATATGTAAATGTGTATTCCATTATATTATAAATATCTAAAATATGTACATATGATAATAAAAACTAAAAATACATACCCAAAACATAGATAATTATACATATATTTTTAATTGTAAATAATATCACCTAATAAACATTGTTGTAAAAATAAATAAAAATACTCATAAAATAGTTTATAATACTATAAACAAATTTTATGTTTTGAGTTTTAATTAATAAAATCATTTACTTTTTTTAGTTGATCTAATAAGACATCTAATTCATATTTTCTCTAATTCGATACTTCGTGGGCCAATGTGAGTGCAAGGAAAGTTGACACCCTAGTCAACTATCCTTGCGCGGCTCTGACTCTGTTAGAGTTACAAGGTGCCACTTTTCGCCACTTTTTAATCCTTCCTCCATACTTCCCTTTTCCCTCGAGCTCCTCCCTTCATGTGCACCCCATGTCCCATTTCCACACCAACACCTTAGGCTACACCGACCCCTTTTTCTTCATATCTTATCCTCCTCACAAGTCACCTTCCTCGTTCTGTGTATATAATCACCTCCTTGCCATTTTTTTGAAGTTTAATCCCACTTCTTCACTCATAACTCCAAAGGATTCAACTAGAGTGTGTTCTTGGTGAGAACAAGCAATCACCAGTCCCACCGTTGAGGATAAGAAGGAGGAGGAGGAGAGTGAGATCGAAGCATCATTGGAGCTACCTTGATGTTTCTTGTACTCCCAGGTTTAGAGACCAAGTACGAGTTGTTTAATTGCATTTCTAGTGTAGATTTTATTCCAACATTTAATTTAGTTTTTTATTTCAGACATTTAGATAGTGGTTTACCCTTAATTAGTTCAATCATAGTTGGCCGGAGCTAGGATCTGGTTGCCATCATTCCATCGTGATTTGACCCGTGTTTCGACCACATGAATGCCTCCTCATTTCCCCTTGCTCTTCTTCATGTTTCGCACCACCCAAACCACCTCGATTCTCTTGGGATCGAGCGATCGAGGTCTCCTCATCCACCTTTGTCGGAGCCTCTCCACCCCACTCCATCTTCATCTTATTTCGCTCAACAAGAGGGCTAGAAGATTCGCCCTCGTTCCCCTTGATTCATGTCAGATATGAGCTTTGAAGACCCCTTTTTGGAGTGTATTTAACCTAGAAATAGAGCTACAAGAGTGTATCCTTTTCCTTGAGCTCTAGGCCCCGATTGATGGGGCCTGGACCCATTTATGCACCTAAAGAGTTCTGGAGGAGCATCAGCTACCTTTTGAGAACATCAACGACTGGAGAGATAGATGGAGGATGAAGAATTGACCATTTGAATCAGCTCCAGCAAGTGTTCTTCCACTTGTTCTTCCCAGCAGCCTCTGCACCGTTGGATTAGGAGCGTTGCCCAATTCGCACAGCAACCATCGGACCCTACCACGCTTCAACCATCTGATGGAATGCAAGAACTGATTTGAACCAACCATCATTGAAGGGGTATCAATCATTCTAGATGTGTCGCATGGTTAAGTGAAGCGTGCCTCGTCATTGGATAGTGTGCATGTTTTTGGTATATTACACTATGCCCCCCCACTATTTTGTATGCAGGTTTAGTACTGTAAATATTAAATAGTGTAATATTTTCTGTAAACATTGCACATATGACCATGAGATTTATTGTAATTGCATTTAAGTCCTATCTACGTCACGTTATGAGGTACCTCACGTGAGGCACTTTTTGTGAAATTTGCAAAGGTGCCCCTATTATTGGACTTGTTATTAAAAGCAGTTAAAGTTTTTATTTATTGTTAACCGGTCCCTTTGACTGCACTATTTTATTTTTATTATTTTTCAACATTTTAATATTATTATCGATTAAAGATTTGATGGAAAATTAATCTAATTACATGTTGTGGTGATTGAATACTTTTTATTTTTATTAGGCAATTTAATCGATTTTCCTGTTTATTACAGACAAAAAACATGCAATTTCACCCAATTTGAATATGAAATTCCATAAAAGTTACAAAAATAATTTCAAAATTTCCTTAAAACTATATTGATATATTATCTACCATTAATACAAAAATCAACCTAATAATAACAAAACAAAAAACTTATAAAAAATACCAAAAATTCTTATAAAATATAAAAAATATAAATTTCCATTCTAAATTTTTCTATAATTTATAATATATATTAAAAAAATTTAGGAAAAATTTAGACTTATTTATATTTATTAAACCAAAAACAATATTGGATAATTAATCTGTTCACCTTTTATATATTTTATTAATTTCAAAATACATAAAAATTAGTATATATTCAAAAAGAATTAGCAAAAATAGAGAAAATTATAAAAATAAAAAAATATGGTATTTCATGTATTTTGACAATATTTGTTTATATAAAAAATACAATACCATATATATACTATATTAGAAAAATGAGGCTGCTCCTTGGGAGGAGACAACGATCTTCTCCTGCCCCCATTTGCACCCATTTTTTTGAAAAATAAAAATATAAATTTTCATCACTATATCCCTTTAATATGACATTCAAATTTCATCAAAAACAGAAACTCATATACCATCCATCCAAAACAGGTAATTTCACGATCATAGAATTGTTGTGATCAACCTGTTCTGGATGGAGGTCATAAGAGTGTTTATTTCTAACGAAATTTGAATGGCATATTAGAGGGATATATTGATGAAAATATATTTTTATTTTCGAAAAAAATAAGGGTAAATTACAATTTGGGTCACCGTCTATGGGTCCGATCTCAGAATGGGTCTCGATCTTTAAATTGTAACGATTCGGGTCCCAAGACCATTTAGGAAATGGAAATTTTGGGGTTCATGACGAATATGCCCTTGTTGGGAAGGGAATGGAGGTTGGGTTCCAACTTTTAAACAAAGGCATACTCGTAATTAGCCTCAAAATGTTCCTTACATCAATAGCCTTGGGACCCAAATTGTTACAATTTAAAGATTGGGACCGATTCTGGGATCGAACCCATAGATGGGGATCCAAATTGTAATTTACCCAAAAATTAAAAAATGGTGGAAAATGTGGCAGGTGCAACCCATTGCTCCTCTTAGGGAACATCCCCATTTTTTCCATAATGTATACATTATATATTACTTATATTAAGTATAATATGATTATTATTATTATTAAATATGATTATATATTTATTAAAAAATAAAAGAAACTAAAATTTTAAAAAATATTAAATATATAAAATATAAAATATAAAAAATATAAAAAATATAAAAAATATAAAACAATTAAATACCCATTAAAATTAAATATAATTAAAAACCCATAAAAATTATATAAAGAGAAAAAGATAAAAAGAAAATAAACAAGGACTTGATATTAATTAGAAATAACTAATATTAGATCCCAATCTATATTGTTTACTCCCCTGTGTTTGATACTCTACCATACTTACACCTATATGCATTTATAGTAGAGTTATAATAAATTTTAGCTCACATTCGCATTGATTGAATTATTTCTCATATTGTAGGGTACATGTTGATTGATTGAGGATTTGGTCGACACAATGATTAGAGGTCTGCTTTGTGATATCTCTAGGTCAAATCTGTGTCATCAAATGGTGTCATTGCTGGGGAGCAACAGAGTATAGACTAATTGTTTACTTCACTTTGTAGATTATTTCTCTATCTTCTTCTATCCCTTTTTTAATATCAATGTAGCTTATTTGATATATCTCCTTATTTAGATTTGTTACGAGGGCATGTCGACTGAGGAGGACTTCTTAGGAGGACTTGAGCAACCTCACGAGACGGAGGCCTCCTAATCAGCGTAGTCGGTAGGAGAGAGCAACAAAGAAGAACAAGGAACCGTGTAGACTAGTTTAATGTATATTTTATTTTTATTTTGCATGAGTTATTAATTATTTGTAATAACATAGGACAAAAGCACTCAGATTTATTATGCCTATTTTACCAAGTGTTTGTTCACCTGGAAGCCGCATGGTTTTTTTTGTGTTTTTCTCGCATTCTATATTTTGTCTACCAATTTTTCTCAATGTTTCACTTTGTTTCC
The DNA here is from genome assembly GCA_037367405.1 of Ottelia alismoides. Taxonomy (NCBI): domain Eukaryota; kingdom Viridiplantae; phylum Streptophyta; class Magnoliopsida; order Alismatales; family Hydrocharitaceae; genus Ottelia; species Ottelia alismoides. Next base: position 520,905 of record JAZKJV010011100.1, read on the forward strand.
AGTTATTCGTGTTCTTTGACTTTTTTCATATTTACGTCTTTGCTGACTGAGCCCTTAGACATTAGTATTGCTTGCTCTAGCCTAAATATATTTGATATTCCTATAGATTATTACACTTGGATCTAGATCAATTAAATTTGTTCATCATGCTAATAGAAACTCCTACTGAAGCAAATCTCATCGATTACATTGCATATAGATTAGTTTTAATTTTATGCGCAGATCATTTTGCATGTAGAGTGATGGAGCAGGGTATGCCTTCTATCCCCTTCATGCATTCGTAGTTTTCACATGCATCGGCTTTTCCAACTTCTCATTGTTATTAAAAGTTACTCAAAAAAACAAAAACCAAAAAATTAAAACACGAGAATTGATAAATAAATTTTGACCATAATTAATATCTGTAATGCCCTTTATTATATTGGTTCATAAAGTCCGCATTGTTTTTACGTACATTCTAGACAAAGTGAGGTGTGTCCCTAGAAATTAGAGCTAAAATCCTAGCCTTGATACTACCTTATGGATTGACTTGATTCGTGAAGTATTGGTTCTTCTATTGGTGTGTGGGCAAGTAGGGTCGAGTTTGCTTGCTGGCTTGGCCCAAAAAATTGAGCGTAGGGGAACTGCAATAGTGGGTCCCTGTCTCATTGTACCACGACCGAGTACCCTGCAAGGGGAAAGTATCGATTTCGCCTATCAGCTTCCTCCTCTATTCTTTGGCTTAGTTGTGGATCCAGACCCAATCACAAGGATTCTTAAGAAATTAATTCTTAAAAAAGTGCATGTTACATGTTACAAAGGACGTGGGAAGTGCAATACACTTGTCTAGTACTACACACTCTCCTATAAAGTTAGCCGATAAGGACTTGCTATAAGATTGCATGAATAATAATATAATAAAAACTACCAAGATAATAGCTGAATTCTGACGACTTCACTTTTGTGGTGTTGGTGAATCCATTTGTTGAGGTGTCTTGTTTGGATATAGATTAAGGACAAATATCAAAGTCCTACGCACTTGCGCCTTTCCATTTTATTTTTTTGTATCTTCGTGACCATTATTCTTATTCCCTCCTCCATTTTACCGCTCAAGATGTCTGGTTTTGGATGGCTTAATCTGGACTTCGCAGACGATCACATTAATTTTACGACTCCGACATTTCCAATAATTAGATGTGATTCGAGAGAGATCAGTTCGGACTTTGCGAATCAATCTTGAAACTCCACGTCTTTTACATCTCAAATAAACTGAGATCGCTCTTGTCCTGACTTCCCTTCTTTCTGGATGGAGATCGACATGTCTCCATACACATGGTTTGATTCAATAATGTTCAAAATTGACCCTATCTCTGAACAACTCTCTACATCTGGTGCATAATTTAAGACTAATTGCCATTCCTTTCATCATGTAGATCTGTAGCTCGATCAGGATTTCTCGAACTCTAAGTCTGATTCAGAGATGGCTCCACCAAAAGAGAAGTCACATCATGTCGAGTAGAATGAAGTCAATGCTCATATGCTCGCTTTTACATAGATGATCCAGACACAGCAGACTGAACATGCCGAACCAGGCTGCCTTCCAAAAGAGGAGAAGCACAGGTAGATGGTCCTCGGGGAGGGGAAGAGTAAGAAAGAAGAGAGGCCCCCAAGCCTACAATAAAAGAAACTATAATCCAAGCAATGGCCAGATGACTGAGTGGATCGAAATTCCATCGATCCATGGACATTTTGAGCTGAAAATGCAACTCTTGTCTCTTTTCCCTCATTTCATGGGATTACAGATGAGGAACTATATATTTATCTCTAGTAGTTTGGTCGCATCTGTAGCACTACTCACTACCCTAACATCTCGTTTGGTGTGGTCAAGTGGATTTCAATTATCTTTATCCCTCAAGACAAGGCTCTATATTGGATCAATCATTTAGGGATGGTAGTGATGATCTGGGAGGAGCTCAAGTCACCATTCCTCCACATGTATTACCCTCTTGGTCATTAGACACATTTGTACACTCACATCTCGAATTTCTCCCAAGGACTACATGAGTCTTTCATGAAGCCTGGGAGAGATTCAAAGATTTATAAGAGAAGTGCCCCAATCATGACATCCTGAGGACCAATATTGTCCAACACTTCTTTTGGGGGGCTCAATCAAGGAAGCCAGAGGCTGATAGATTCCACAAGTGATGGCTCTCATTTCAATAAGGATGAGTACATTGTCTGGAAGTGTTTTGAAGAGATGCCTGAAGGAGAGGTTGTTGTGTCTTCATCCCATTATACCAGAAGGAGCCATAGATCCTCCACAAGCCCATCAACATGGTAGCATCTCAAGATGAGGACATGGATGAGAGCTCCAACCTAAGTATCATAGGGAGCCCCCTGTCCAAAGTGGACATTATTGAGAAATGATCACAAGATCTCATGAAGCTAGTTGTAATCGAATAAAGGATAAAGAACCTGGACTAATTGGACGACATCGCCAAGTATCTGGAACTCTTGGTGAGCAAGATCAACACCTACGAGTCTGTGAGTTCAACATACATGACTTCTATTTAGACGAAGATATTATAATCATAGTAGATTCCAAGACATCTGTCATCCACCCAACACGTGTATTAGGTGCAGGAACCTGACCAGGGGCCACCATCACCATAGCCACTACAGATGATCATGTACCATCCATAACTTCAAACTTTTATAGAGTCATCTTTCCCACCTCCTCCCCAAATTCAGGAGGTGAACGACGTATGGAGTAATTAATAAGAATTGACCCATCCAGATGGACATTAGTAGGATTAGTCTTCTACCATTTAGCCATACCACCCATCACACGGTAGGAAATTTGTCCACGGTCAGCCTCAGAATCACTAGTCTCCACCCAAGCACACACTTACTGATAATCATACTAGTAGTTGGAATACCATCGATAACAGTTGTATCTCCATTCCATGGCTGCTCATTATAGTCAATATCCTCCTGCATATTACTAACAACAGTATCCTCCTCAGTATCATTCATAGAATAATCAGTGGCAGCCTCCACAGTATCACTAACTGTTGCAACGTAGTCAGCATGCTGAATTATCTGAGGTTGCACCCGTAAAATCCGCCTTGGAATATTTGGCTCAACTGGTAAAGAGCCTTAGTGAGGTGAGCCAGAAGTTAGACGACCTCATCCTCATCAAAACTATCATACCAGCGTAAGTTGCGGTGAGCCCCAACAATTTAAAGAAGAAAGAGAAGATATTCAGCAATGTATCCTCCAAACCTGATGAGTTAGGTATCCATGATTCTAATATGTTATCTAATGTTGCAACTCTTAAGAGTGGTAGGACCTTGCAGCCATCTAATGCGGCAAAGGGGAAGACCAGAGCATCCACTGGTGAATCATCATCTTCTACATCAACCAATCCATCATTCAGGCGGGGTTATAAAAAGAAGAAGGAGGAGACGCACCAGATCATCAGGAAATCCAAAAAATAAAGAAAATGAAAAATGCTAAAAACAAAATAAGAGCCAAGGCAGAACCGATATAGCCAAGGAGAAAGCCACAATATTAGCCGATCCAGTGTCGATTGAAGATGTTGAAGCTCATGTATCTACCTTTTTTCTCCATTTTGAATTATTGTGTACCTTCTAGCTAGTCATATGTACATGATGATTTTGTTGTAAATAAGAAAGATGCTTTTCATTTTTTAAATATTCCTTTTCCAAATGTAATAAGAACTTTCAAAAAACCAGTAGAAATTCCTTTGTTAAAAGCCATGGAATACATGCCTTCTACGAAGAAAAAATTAAAAGAGGCATGTACACTAAAGTGTCTGTCTTGTAAAAATAGATGCAGCAGATCAGAGAATCATATCCTGACCATAGCCACAATAAATGGCATAAGTAACCTCCCAGCCAAGAAGAAAGATAAGGGAGCAACATTAATCAGATGTGAATTTTTTATCAAATCTTTGAGCGATCTCTACTTGATAGTGGTTCCTTCATAAACCTTATGACCTCAGAAAAAGCTATCTGAACAGATTGGAGCAATCGTGTTGTCTCATAAGGCTGACCACATTTGTTGAAATGACCAAACACGGTGCCCGAATAGACTCTCCTAAGAATTAACCCATAGTAGAAAATAATCAAATAATGCAAGCAAAGTCTGGAGTAAAAATTTATTATAGACCCTAACAATAAATGTGTATCTTGTGCAAGTATGTGTAGGGTGTCTGATGAAAGGGGTTTTCCATCGGTCTCGCATTCCACACAAACGGGAACGCGGTCGCTGAGGCGACCGACAGAAGACCTCATATCAATCAACAATTAACCCACAATAAATATATGCAATGAATATCCAAAAATGTGGAGTTAAAATTTATTATAACTCTACATGCAAATGTGTATAGGTGTAAGTACAGGTAGAGGTCGAACACTGGGAGGCGAATGGTTGTATGTAATGTATCATTCAATTATTCAATCATTGGTTCATGTCCTTTTATTGTTTTAGTGGGTTTTGGGTTTTGTAATTTTTTTATATTTTTGTTTTTATAATAATTTTTTTTATTTTGTTTTTATATTTTATATTTTTTTATATTTTCTTTTAATATTTTTAATTATATAATATAAATAGATAAATATATCTAAGACATATATATATATATAAAGAGATATATATATAAGAAGAGAGAGAGAAGTGCTATAGTCTATAGATATATATGTATACTTAAAAGATATATATAGATATAATTTTTTTGGCTTTTTAATATTTTTCTAATTTTTTTGTTATTTTTTTCTGAAATATTTCTAATTTTTATGTATTTTTACTTTCAAAAATGTCCACAATATAGGACTAAATAAATAGCCGAATAAAATTTGGGTTTAAAAATATAAAATAAACTCCAAAAATTCCCAAATTAATTTTAATATATTAATAATAATATATTGGTAATTATAAAAGAGAAAAATATATTTTTGGGGTTTTTTAAGGATTTTTCTATTTTTTGTTGGATTTTGGAGCTTTCTGATTTTTTTAATTTTCTTTTTCATATTTTTAGGGTTTTTCAATTTCTGGACTCAATATATATATAATTATACCATATATAATTTTTTTGGAATTTTTCAAAATCATTTTCTAATTTTTTGTATTTTTTTTCATTTAGACAGTACAAAAATGGCTTCTTTTTCATTTTTATTAATTAGGAAAAATGCAAAAAATCGAAATAAAGTATGGCGTGAACAAGCATGGCATGGAGCACCTATCCTAATTTTTGTGGATTTTTAGAAGCCATCTAGGTATTTTTAATAAATGTAGAAAAGACACAAAAATAAATAAGCCTAGTAGGGGCATTTTTGCAAATAAAATAAATAACAGGGGCACAGGTGCAAATATGCCAACATAAATAAACATTTATTTAAAGTTTCAGAATCAAATTACAATATTCAAAAACCGCCAGGGTATTCATGCAAAATTTCATGCGCCTCACGTGGGACTGCACGTGAGGTGCGGAGGACCTAAATGTAATTTCAAGGAATTCAGGGGTCCTACTGCAAAATATACAATTATTTTATAACGTGCGAAATAATTTACAAGATTAAAAATTAAATACAAAAATGGCAGGGGCTAGATGTGCAAATTACCCCAAAAAAAGGCGCTTCATCCGACGGCTGATCTTCGTTCACTTGACACGTGGCGCCTCCACGTGCGCCGATGACGGTTCGTCGATGAGCGGTTGAGATTAGATCACTCGCGTGATCTGACGGTCGCTGCTTCGCTACATCGGACGGCTCTCCTTCTATCTGGGCCTTCGTTCTTCATCCAACGGCGGGGAGCACGCGTGGAAGAACAGGGACGAACGCTCTCCTGTGCGAGCTTCCTCCGCTCGGATCTCGCTCTCCCGCCGGTCTTCGCCGCTCCTGAAGGTCCACAAAGCTTCCTGGCAGGGTCTTCTTCACGCTGGAGGTCTTGGATCGGTCGGAGGTACCCTGGAGCGCTGCCACGAGCTCGGTGAAGAAGTGGGGCTCCAGGTACCTCCGCCGGCTTGGGAATCGTCTCCTGGTGCTTCTCAACGCACCTAACCTACACAGAAAGATAGAGGGGCTCGAGGGCATCTCCCTCGACCCGGGGTTTGAAGCTGGCAGCACAGGGATGGAGGTGGGCGAAGAAGCTCCGGCGTAGGGTGGTGGAGGAGCTTCGATTCGCGGATTCAGAAGCGAATCCGGTTGGACAAGATGGCTAGGATATGGAGAAGGCGTAGGGGAATGAAATGGCAGTGAAATGGTGGTCGGAAAACAGTCGGAAGCACAGTGAAAAGCTCGCCGGAGCGGAGCTTCGGCGAACTTTGAAATCGCGATTCTAAGCTAAACTACAGATCTAAATGCAAATTAAAATGCGAGAATGAAATGCATAAATGAAAAATACCTAAAAAGGATAAAAACACAGCTCTTATACCTGGGGGCCGCCAGGGAGCAGGGTGGTCGAATCGAGGTGCTGGGAAGCGCCTCCTATCACGAGGGCTCCGCCAGGAGCTCATTCAAGCTCAAAGAAGGGGATGAAAATGGCCAAATTCGGCCAAGGAAGTGGGAGGAGTTATTTATATACATTCCAAGGGACCCCCATTGACCAGCGATTATTGAAGAATCGGGGCTATGTACAAGGGTTCCAAGTGATCAGCGGGGATCAGGGATGATCAGAGAATAAATCTCGTGAAGGGACTGTTGGTGATTGATCACTGAGCCACGCGGGAAAAAGGAAACAAAAGAGGGGAAAAGACAGTCCGCGTCAACTCAGGCGCCTGGAGGTCAAGTTGACCGGGGTCAACTCGCGGAGGGACCTGATTGGTCCACCTCAGCTGCTAAACGCCAAAACAGGGAACCTTATTAGAAAATGAGTTATTTAACATAGTAAATGATTTTATTAATTTTTGCTTATAAAATAAAAAATGTGTATTATTTCATGTAGTATTTATTTATGATTTTTATTGAATTTTTCGAGGCGTTTTATTATAGTTTTATTTTAATAAGGTGTATATGTATGTATTTACATGTATTTTTATGTATTTTAATTTAATTTATTTATTTTCTTTTATTATTTTATTGGCTTATTTTATAAACTTATAATTTATTTTTATGAGTATAAATATATTTTTATTTAATTTTTATTAGTTTATTTACATTTTTAAATAAATGTGTTTGTGTATATGTAAGTATACTCATAGGTATTTTACCTGTATATTATATATATTGTATTTATTTAATGGATTTTATTTGTTTTTATTATAGCTTTGTATTTTTAATATAATATAAAAAAATATAAAAGAACTAAATAATTAAAGAATGTTTTCCTCTTTTATTTATGTACATACTCCTCATAGGTATTTTGTCTAATTATTGTATAGACTTATTTCATTTTACAAATTCTTTTGGGTTTTATTTTAATCTTAATATATACATGTAGTATCTACATTATTTACAAAATTCTAAAAATATGAATTTATAAAAATAATGATTATTGAATAAAATGAATATTTTAATCAGGTATTATGTACAAGAAGGGCCAAAAACCTAACTTTTACAGATGGACTCCAAAAATTATGAAACCAATTTTATAAAATAGTTTATGAAATGCTATATACAATTAAAGGTGAGTTTGGGTGATTTGGAGTTTTTATTTGCAAGATATGGGTCTGTGAAGTTGAGATTTTGGCTTTTTATTCTGTGTCCAAAATGTACACTGAGTATTATTTTTGCACAAACTCAATTTTGTATTTTTATTTACATTATTATCTACAACTTCTATGAACAAAGTTTATTTATTTGATGAATAAATAATTATGTACAAAATAGGTGTCAAAAATTCATAAATAAATGAATTATTAAATGAAGTATTTATTGTATACTGGCCCTTATCTCCCCCTACTTTATTCCTTGTCGACCAATTCCATGCTGGCCTTGGTCTCGGGGTTAGGATCATAAAATATTTGCAATATTTTATTCCTTTTTCTTTTCTTCTCTTTATTCTATAATTTTGACATTAAAAACCTTATTTAATGTACAATAAATACAATAAACAATGAATGCTATTATATACAAATTAATGCTATTTACATGCATTTGCTGTGGTTTTTAAGGCCAAAATGATAGAACAAAGGTGATGAAATGGAGATTCATCACCCCCCTATACTTTCCTTTGCTAGTCCCTAGCAAACACTTATGCAATAAGTACAAAAGAACAAAGAATAAGAAGAAAAGAAAAAGCAAAAATAAAGAATGTAAAGAATAAATAGAATTGATCATGATTATTAAACTTATCTTTACAAAATCAAGGTTTGGAGCTGAAGTTAGACCTTGGTGTGAAAGTGTGTGTGGAACCTTATCGGAAACCAAATTTAAAACACAACAGCCTTCGATAGTCACAGAACTCGGTTCAAATCACCTCAATAGCCAGGTCAGAACTAGCCTACATCATACGCAAACCCTTATGACTATGAAGCTGACTTGTACAGTGTAAGTGATAGTGGCTCTCCCCAACTGAAATGACAAAGAGACTGACTTCTCCAGAATGACAACCCAATGATTCCCTAATCCAACAGCTCTTTCCTCGAGGAGCGGGGTATTCCCTTCTAAGTTCAAGTGGCATCCAACTCAAGAGGAGGGGATAGAGAAAAGAATGGATGGTAGCCAGTGTAGCTACCTATCCTGGGATGCAAGACCAGTGTAGTCAAGTCATCTAGCTGCAGGCTCACATGGTATAACTTTGATGCTCAAGCTTGCTTATTTTCTATACAACATATATACATACTCCGGCAGGCATTTTTATTTTTGTTTACAAGCCTGTCCACTTTTTTGGAGTTTCATTCATTTTTTTTCAACATACTATTTACAGCAGCATTTACATAAGGAGTTTTTCCTCTTGAGACAGAAGCCTATCCCTCTTTTGAAGCTTTATCGCAACCCACAATCTCCTGTCGTTAGACCTCATGGCTACTGGACCAGGTTGGGATGCACTTCCCTCCCTAGACGAGGACGAATGTTTCCACCCGTGTGCATCTCAGACTGGCAAATCCAACCCCTTCACCACTCCAACTGAGTTGAGCCAAGTGAAATATGCAAGTGTCCAAGTTAGGTCACGGTCGACAAGAGTCATACGTGTGTTTCGAAAAGTTCTAGTTAGTCCACTGAGGTGACTTGAACCCAGCCCTGATTTCTCAAAGAATTAAGTCTGAATAGACCTGAAGTACCTTAAACCCGGTTCCCATAAGGTTCCAGTGCAATTAGGTGCAGTAAGTCCAACCAAGCTCCAATCTTTGACTTTATTGGACTAGTTCAATCATCAAGCTCAATGAAAGAATATGAATGCTATGCAAATGCTATTTACGAATATGCAAAGAATAATGCAATTTTTCAAAGAATCAAAGAGATAAATTTTTATACAAAGAATTTTTTTGCAAATAAAATAATTTGGGCACTCAAAACATGTACAACTATTTACACGAGCATGCCTCTTTAAAGAATTTAGAATTTAGTTTTTATTTACAGGTATATATGTACACTTATTAAAGAATCTTGTTTATTATTATTTTTATTTAAAATAATAGTATTTTAGTTATTTATTATATGTGACTATTCCTCAAATTTATTTGACACAAAAAATTTTTTTTCAAACAATTTTTGAAAACTATAGTCCAAAATAATTTTTACAAACATTTTTACAAACATGTACACACATTTGAAAATCATTTTGCAAAGGTTTATAGATTTTCAAAATGTTTTTGCAACCCTTTTTCAAACCATTTGCAAATCATTTTTCAAACTGATTTTTATTTCACACAAAGAAAATAAATTTTACAAACCACACATTTTTACACAGGTTGAAAACATGTAACAAAACGTTTTCAAAACAGTTTTCAATAAATGTTCACAATACTTTTCAAGCTATTTTTCAAACATTTTGCAAAAAATATTTTCACCTGATTTATTAATCAGTATATACAGAAGAATTTGAGGAATAATCCCATCTTTTTATTAAGGGTTTTTTAACGAATGTAAAGAATTATTAGCCATATTATTAAGAGAATACGAAAGTACGAGTTATGGCTAAAGTATATACATAGTATATACGACCCCCCTATACTTATCTTGAGCTATGTCCTCATAGATCGAAAAGAAAAGAGAAGACATAACTCGTACTGAGTATAGACAAGTCTAAAGAATATATGAATAAGGGTGGGAATATACAGATGAACAAATCAGGGGTGCACCCCCCCATACTTAGGAGAAATTATGTCCTAAGTACAGAAAACTGGCACAAAGGGGCGACACCTTTTATTTAGATATAGGAGAGAGAAAAGGAAAAGAAGAAAAGAAGAAAAAATAGATATATACAGACAGATGAAAAGATCGTGAAGAATATACACGTCACTCCCCCTATACTTAGGGTGAGATATCCCTAAGTATAGGAAAGAAAATGAGTGACAAAAAATGTGCGAGGAAAGAACAACTCAGTGTGTGCCCCGCTATACTTAGGAAAAGGTACGTCCTAAGTGTAGATACAAAGATATGGCGATAGATCTAGGGCACACATAACATGCGGGAGAAAGAATGAACAAGGCACATATATATACAAATGGTGAAGAACCTAGTGAAGTACAGGACGGTATCTGGTAAGCGACTACCGTGCTCTCGTCGTCGTCTCCCTGTGAGAACGAGGAAGAAGTCAGAAGGTGAAAAGACACCCGGATATGCAGTCAGGTGGGTGTCGGCTACCAGGGATAATCATATCGGAAAGTTAGATATCGGGTCCAGTAGCATGTAGCAGTCAATCGGCTCATATGGTCAACATGAGGGAACAAAGCCGATACCGTAAGACCAGGAGGAAGAAAGAGTAGTACAGACTCCTCCGGTCAATCATGTCTCAAGCAGATATGGAAGATAGATAATAGGAGACACCATGGTACCCAATGATGGTGAGGTAGAAAGATCATAAGTACACATCGAATACCGCAAGCCATGGCTCAACCCTGCGAGGGTCCTCAAGGTGAGCAAAATCAGAGTATAATCAGAAGATTCGGCTCCGTGCTCCAACCGACAGTAGGCACAACCAGGGAGGAGACCGAGTACAAAGTCAGAAGACCCAGCTTCGTGATCCAACAAATGGTAGACACAAAAAATGAAGCCGAGTACCCAGAAAATGATGTACTCTCCCGCAGATAACCCTCGGGGAGTAGCACATGCTAGGCAATGAATAATCAGAACAGAAGCTCACCCTTCCGAGGGTCGTCAAGGAGAGCGGGCTCAAAGGAGCCTGATCCATCAGACGGATCATAGAAACGGTCTCGGTAGGCGATAAATCGGCTACCAACAGAAGAAACCGTAAAATCGAGAAAGTGTGGCAGCGTCCCGCAAATAACCCTCGGGGAGCGGGCTGCCAACTAGTCCTGGGAATAGCAGATACCAGAAGCTCCTCCTTGCGAGGACCATCAAGGCGGGCAGACTCAAAGGAGTCTAATCAGATAGGTCCCACGATCCGCAGATCGGATACACAACTCGAGATGGGACCAAAATCATATATATCAAACGACTCGGTTCCGTGCTCCAACAGACAGTAGGCACAACCAGGGAGGAGACCGAGCGTAAAGAGAGTGTCGCAGTCTCTCGCAGATAGTCCTCGGAGAGTGCTATGAACTAAGCAACGAATAGTCAGAACGTGTCCCTACCTTGCGAGGGTCGTCAAGGAGAGACGAGGGCTCAAAGGAGCCGGATCCATCAGACGGATCCACATAGTGGTCTCAGTAGTCGACAAGGCGGCTACCAACAGAAGAGACCAATCAGATCTGAAATATGTTATAGTCTCCCGTAGATAACCCTCGGGGAGCTATGAACTAGGCATGGAATAATCAGAAAAGTGGAGCTCTACCTTGCGAGGACCGTCAAGGAGAGCGGACTCAGATGAGTCAAGTACATTGGCCTCGTGTACTGACAGGTCAAGTACACAATCTCAGGGGGAGGCCAATCAAACATATCGTCTGACTCAGTTTCGGGTCCCAACATAATGGCGACCGAAGTAGTGAATGAAACCGCAGTCCTAGAAATTGTCGCATTCTCCCGCAGATAGTCCTCAGGGAGGAATGCGAGCTAGATCAATGTTGGTCATGGGAATGCTGGCAAGTCATCTCAGGTCCTCAAAAAGCAATAAATCCTTCAATCATTTGGAGGGCATAAGATCATGGGAGGGAGAAAATCATCAGGCCAATCACAAAACATCCCTCAGGTCAATCCAGTAAGCTGAGATGGCACGAAAAATAGTCAAGAATCCTCTAGGTGCCATGGTGGATTAAAGAGTCAGGAGATCATGGACGAGTCAATCAGGAAGATGAGAGATCATGTAGGATCCGCACACCTTTATCAAGAAATCCAAAGTAGAATAATCAGTCAATCCCCAACGATCAAGATGGGTGGAACCTCAAATATATAGATCAATCAATGCTCATGAAATCATCATCAACTCATCGCAGCACATCACATCCTTAATCTGGTGTGCGAGAACTAAAATTCCTCAATAATGCATCACACCTATGCTCTGTGCATCAGCAAAAATCCTCAAGAAATCCATATGCACGTATCAAAGATAAATCCACCAAGTCGATCTCAGCAACCTCAACATCATTGGCCCGACTTACACAAATAATCTGTATAAACATTCCTCGATGCGGGCCTCATCATTATGCACAGCATTCCAGGGTAAAGGGAGAGATGATACGAGGTACACGAGGAAGATGGATAAGAAGGGTACACAATGGGGTGGAGAAGCTGATTGAGCGGGCGTGCCAATACCGTGGGGGGTAGAAGGGTGATACAGAGGGAACGAGGAGGGCGGGTGAGAAAATCAGGACATAGGCAAAATTGGGTGTTCCACACAAGGCAGGAACACCGTCAAAATTGCGGTTCAAGGGGAGTGCTCTCCCTGAACCAGAGGATGATGATGGTACGGAGAATACGAGGAGAGTGATGAAGAAGAGGGAAACAAAGGACTTGGCGAAGATTGATTGAGCTCAAGCGCCAATATCACGACTCGATGCAGGATGAAGAGATATGTATAAGATGGGTAGAGAGACTCAAAGATGAAAAATGCATGACTCACACGGGCGGAACCGACTACTCTAGTGATGAATGAAAAACGCAACGAACTCCAAGTCACAATCAAGACACAATGCAAACCCCCAATTCACCTACTCAACACAGTGAAGACCGTCAGGTGACGGTCATTTATCTTTTCGATTTTAGAGTTAGGTGAGAATCACAAAAATTGTACAATCACATAGGAGGCTTGATAGGATTTGGGCTCTACTCCTTAGTATGTACGTGAGCATTTAAAACTCATCCAATGAGGGGGTTGCTCTCCCCAAGACAAGGAATCCATTACGTTTTATTTTTAAGTCCAATAGAGTTAGCAGTCCCGATTTTATTTAAGTTATCACTTTTTTTGGGTATTTTCAATGCACGTGCCTATCGAGGTTCCAATTTCCATTAAGCATCCTAGGTTGGCAAAAACAGAGGGAGAAGATCGGAAAAGCCATGCAAGTCAGAAATCGATGATGCATGCTAAGTAAGAAGACTTACAGTGCCTCCCAGCTCTCTCCATGCGGGATGCAAAACAGAATTTGAAACCTATGCTATATGCAAATGCAAACCGAAGAAATCGCCCTAGGTTCAGAAATTGCTATTATCGTGAAGCACCACAAGTCGCTCATTCATCTCTAGCCTCAAAAAGTCCGGTCTTGGCTCACCCCTCCTCTGTACTCAACACACTTGAGCTTAGGAGAAAGCGCTTTGCAGGGCTCGCTGTGGCACAAAGGCTAAGAGATTAATGAGCGGCTATTTAGAGTTTGATCTAGGTCCAAAGCGCACTATAGGTACATGCAAATATATGTTAGGGTGTTTGGACTTAACTCTACGGGCAAGCAACTCCTACAGCTAAGGGCTCATTCACACAAAATAATAAAACAGAAATAAAGAAAAGAAAAGAAAAAGAAAACGAGTCCAAGTCATCGAGGCCCCCAAGGGAACAATCCCTCGGGTAATGGACCTCGTGAGTCGAAGTGTACCTGTGAGATTCCTGTATTATTACAAAATTCTAAGGGTCACTCTCTCACATAAATCTACATAAAATAAAATGCATAGAAATGTAGATTGTTCTTTAAAAATTCTCCTTTGTCTGCCTTCGATGCTCTCTCCTGTTGGCTGGTGTAGAAGAGCCAACTCCGCCTCGCTTGGGTGCATTGGTCCTCCTAGGAGGTCCTCCTTCGCTTGGCGGTCCCTCGCATCAAAGACAAAGAAAGAAGGTGGGTCAGAACAGTCAATCAAATAATGTCAATAGAAATAAGAAGTCAAATAAACAAATATATAATGGACATGAGCAAAGAATTAAATAAAGAAATAATCAACCATACAAAATCCGTTGCCTCCCCGGCAACGGCGCCATTTGATGAAAGGGGTTTTCCATCGGTCTCGCATTCCACACAAACGGGAACGCGGTCGCTGAGGCGACCGACAGAAGACCTCATATCAATCAACAATTAACCCACAATAAATATATGCAATGAATATCCAAAAATGTGGAGTTAAAATTTATTATAACTCTACATGCAAATGTGTATAGGTGTAAGTACAGGTAGAGGTCGAACACTGGGAGGCGAATGGTTGTATGTAATGTATCATTCAATTATTCAATCATTGGTTCATGTCCTTTTATTGTTTTAGTGGGTTTTGGGTTTTGTGATTTTTTTATATTTTTGTTTTTATAATAATTATTTTTATTTTGTTTTTATATTTTATATTTTTTTATATTTTCTTTTAATATTTTTAATTATATAATATAAATAAATAATTATATATATATATAAGACATATATATATAAAGATATATATATATAAGAAGAGAGAGAGAAGTGTTATAGTCTATAGATATATATGTATACTTAAAAGATATATATAGATATAATTTTTTTGGCTTTTTAATATTTTTCTAATTTTTTTGTTATTTTTTTCTGAAATATTTCTAATTTTCATGTATTTTTACTTTCAAAAATGTCCACAATATAGGACTAAATAAATAGCCGAATAAAATTTGGGTTTAAAAAATATAAAATAAACTCCAAAAATTCCCAAATTAATTTTAATATATTAATAATAATATATTGGTAATTATAAAAGAGAAAAATATATTTTTGGGGTTTTTAAGGATTTTTCTATTTTTTTGTTGGATTTTGGAGCTTTCTGATTTTTTTAATTTTCTTTTTCATATTTTTAGGGTTTTTCAATTTCTGGACTCAATATATTTATAATTATACCATATATAATTTTTTTGGAATTTTTCAAAATCATTTTCTAATTTTTTGTATTTTTTTCATTTAGACAGTACACCAATGGCTTCTTTTTCATTTTTATTAATTAGGAAAATGCAAAAAATGCGAAATAAAGTATGGGCGTGAACAAGCATGGCATGGAGCACCTATCCTAATTTTTGTGGATTTTTAGAAGCCATCTAGTTTTTTTTAATAAATGTAGAAAAGACACAAAAATAAATAAGCCTGGCAGGGGTATTTTTGCAAATAAAATAAATAACAGGGACACAGGTGCAAATATGCCAACATAAATAAACATTTATTTAAAGTTTCAGAATCAAATTACAATATTCAAAAACCGCCAGGGGATTCATGCAAAATTTCACGCGCCTCACGTGGGACTGCACGTGAGGTGCGGAGGACCTAAATGTAATTTCAAGGAATTCAGGGGTCCTACTGCAAAATATACAATTATTTTATAACGTGCGAAATAATTTACAAGATTAAAAATTAAATACAAAAATGGCAGGGGCTAGATGTGCAAATTACCCCAAAAAAAGGCGCTTCATCCGACGGCTGATCTTCGTTCACTTGACACGTGGCGCCTCCACGTGCGCCGATGACGGTTCGTCGATGAGCGGTTGAGATTAGCTCACTCGCGTGATCTGACGGTCGCTGCTTCGCTACATCGGACGGCTCTCCTTCTATCTGGGCCTTCGTTCTTCATCCAACGGCGGGGAGCACGCGTGGAAGAACAGGGACGAACGCTCGCCTGTGCGAGCTTCCTCCGCTCGGATCTCGCTCTCCCGCCGGTCTTCGCCGCTCCTGAAGGTCCACAAAGCTTCCTGGCAGGGTCTTCTTCACGCTGGAGGTCTTGGATCGGTCGGAGGTACCCTGGAGCGCCGCCACGAGTTCGGTGAAGAAGTGGGGCTCCAGGTACCTCCGCCGGCTTGGGAATCGTCTCCTGGTGCTTCTCAACGCACCTAACCTGCACAGAAAGATAGAGGGGCTCGAGGGCATCTCCCTCGACCCGGGGTTTGAAGCTGGCAGCACAGGGATGGAGGTGGGCGAAGAAGCTCCGGCGTAGGGTGGTGGAGGAGCTTCGATTCGCGGATTCAGAAGCGAATCCGATTGGACAAGGTGGCTAGGATATGGAGAAGGCGTAGGGGAATGAAATGGCAGTGAAATGGTGGTCGGAAAACAGTCGGAAGCACAGTGAAAAGCTCGCCCGAGTGGAGCTCCGGCGAACTTTGAAATCGCGATTCTACGCTAAACTACAGATCTAAATGCGAATTAAAATGCGAGAATGAAATGCATAAATGAAAAACTACCTAAAAAGGATAAAAACGCAGCTCTTATACCTGGGGGCCGCCAGGGAACAGGGTGGTCGTCGGAGCACCACCGCGACAAAATTTCCCACCTCCTTGGGCTGAATCGAGGTGCTGGGAAGCGCCTCCTGTCACGAGGGCTCCGCCAGGAGCTCATTCAAGCTCAAAGAAGGGGATGAAAATGGCCAAATTCGGCCAAGGAAGTGGGAGGAGTTATTTATATGCATTCCAAGGGACCCCCATTGACCGGCGATTATTGAAGAATCGGGGCTATGTACAAGGGTTCCAAGTGATCGGCGGGGATCAGGGATGATCAGAGAATAAATCTCGTGAAGGGACTGTTGGTGATTGATCACTGAGCCACGCGGGAAAAAGGCAAGAAAAGAGGGGAAAAGACAGTCCGCGTCAACTCAGGCGCCCGGAGGTCAAGTTGACCGGGGTCAACTCGCGGAGGGACCTGATTGGTCCACCTCAGCTGCTAAACGCCAAAACAGGGAACCTTATTAGAAAATGAATTATTTAACATAGTAAATGATTTTATTAATTTTTGCTTATAAAATGAAAAATGTGTATTATTTCATATTTATTTATGATTTTTATTGAATTTTTCGAGGTGTTTTATTATAGTTTTATTTTAATAAGGTGTATATGTATGTATTTACATGTATTTTTATGTATTTTAATTTTAATTTATTTATTTTCTTTTATTATTTTATTGGCTTATTTTATAAACTTATAATTTATTTTTATGAGTATAAATATATTTTTATTTAATTTTTATTAGTTTATTTACATTTTTAAATAAATGTGTTTGTGTATATGTAAGTATACTCATAGGTATTTTACCTGTATATTATATATATTGTATTTATTTAATGGATTTTATTTGTTTTTATTATAGCTTTGTATTTTTAATATAATATAAAAAAATATAAAAGAACTAAATAATTAAAGAATGTTTTCCTCTTTTATTTATGTACATACTCCTCATAGGTATTTTGTCTAATTATTGTATAGACTTATTTCATTTTACAAATTCTTTTGGGTTTTATTTTAATCTTAATATATACATGTAGTATCTACATTATTTACCAAATTCTAAAAATATGAATTTATAAAAATAATAATTATTGAATAAAATGAATATTTTAATCAGGTATTATGTACAAGAAGGGCCAAAAACCTAACTTTTACAGATGGACTCCAAAAATTATGAAACCAATTTTATAAAATAGTTTATGAAATGCTATATACAATTAAAGGTGAGTTTGGGTGATTTGGAGTTTTTATTTGCAAGATATGGGTCTGTGAAGTTGAGATTTTGGCTTTTTATTCTGTGTCCAAAATGTACACTGAGTATTATTTTTGCACAAACTCAATTTTGTATTTTTATTTACATTATTATCTACAACTTCTATGAACAAAGTTTCTTTATTTGATGAATAAATAATTATGTACAAAATAGGTGTCAAAAATGCATAAATAAATGAATTAATAAATGAAGTATTTATTGTATACTGGCCCTTATCTCCCCCTACTTTATTCCTTGTCGACCAATTCCATGCTGGCCTTGGTCTCGGGGTTAGGATCATAAAATATTTGCAATATTTTATTCCTTTTTCTTTTCTTCTCTTTATTCTATAATTTTGACATTAAAAACCTTATTTAATGTACAATAAATACAATAAACAATGAATGCTATTATATACAAATTAATGCTATTTACATGCATTAGCTGGGGTTTTTAAGGCCAAAATGATAGAATAAAGGTGATGAAATGGAGATTCATCAGTGTCGAACATAGGGAACAAGCTATTGTAGCAGGTATTATTTACTGCTAAATAATGTAAGTATGTATATATTTGTTTGTATAGTAACTACTCAGTATTTTATGGGTTGTCAAATTATTTATATTTTATGGATCTTTTTATATATTTTTTATATTATATTTTTATTTATAATTTATAATTTATAATTTTATTTTTTTTAATATATATAAATAGTTATATATAAGTATATATATAATGTGATATGTATAATATTGATAATATATACAATGAATATGTAAAAATCAATAAATACAAATATGAACAATCTTTTTTTAATTTTTCAAGGGATTTTAAAATGAATTTATATATTTATAATAATTAATAATAATAATAATAACTATATGTAACTATATATATGGTATATAAGTACATATAGGGTTTTCTACTTATAAATATAATTATATATAAAAAAAACTATCAAATAAAATGTTTTTGTATTTTTTTTATATTTTTTCTTTTACTTTTGTAATTTTTTAGGGATTTTTGCTAATTTTTTTGTATATTTAAAATATAAAATATCCCAAATCAAGGAATATTTAGATAGTACAAATTATTTTAAGATTTAAAAATATAAATTAGATCCAAAATTTCTCAAAACTATTTTTACTAATTATTAATATGTACATATTAAAATATAAATTAGAAAGCTAATGTTTTGGGGTTTTGGGAATATTTTTAAAATTTTTTTTAGGGTTAGCAAGTGTGTGCAATTTTTGGGTTTTGCTTTTGTACTTTTCTTATTTTTGGTATATAGTGATAAAATACAATAATAAATAGTCGCTATGGATTTATATTTTTTTGTATTTTTCAACCAAAATAGGGAATAAACATGCTATTTTTTAATAAGTAACATCTAGATAAAATGCCTAATGAATGAGCATAATATCGGGCATTTATCTCTATTTTTGCATACTTTTTGGAGCATGGAAACTATTTATAGAAAATGGAAAGCTAAATTAAGTTTATACAAGCTAATCGGAGATAGTTGCAATATGAAATAAATATGAGGAGTTTCTTACAAAATACCTAATGTTTTTCAACTTTATTTAAAAATTTTAAACTATATTGTAATATCAGAACTCAGAAGGGTATAGGTGAAATTTTCCCAACTCACGTGGGGGGCACTTGAGTTGAGCTGGTAGTGGACCTACTTGCCAATTTAAAAGAATACAATGGTTTCATTGCATTTTTCCAAATAATTTTACACTTAAATAAATATTTTAGATTCCTTAATAAATGCAAAAAGTGTGGAGCGGTATTACAAATTACCTAGTTAACTCTCCTTTGATCAACCCGTCACTTAGAGGACATGTGGTAGATCGGATGGTGGTGGTCTCGTACCGGTTCAAATAGAATGCACGGTCCAGATTAGATATGGGTTGTGTTCTCGATCCTACGACAGCAGGTGTTTAAGAAGAACACACAAGAACTTCACCGAGACAAGGTTTGATCGTTCTATTCTCCATCCTCCGGCATCTTCTCCAAGCTCCGGTAGGTGTTAAACATTCTCGGGCATGCCCTACAGGTGCAGGAGACGGCCGATGGTGCTCTTGTGTACTCGATGAAGTTCTGGGGCACCTACTGTTCAAGAGTGACCTAGAGGTTCTCCATGTCTTCGACATTGCTCCAGATGGGTCCTCAAAGTTTGAGACCTGCATAAATATCTTACAAGGCTCGAGGGCTTATTTCTCTACTTTTAGATGAAGATGAAAGCGGTGTAGAGGTGGAAATGCAGCGAGCTTCCAACGATGGCGAAAGAGGAAAATCAATTTCACCAAATCCACGATGGATCTTGATTGGTCTTGCAAGGGTAAGATGCAGAAGGCGTTGGGGATAAAAATGGCAAGAAGTTAAAAGGGGGATCTTAAAATTAACCTAATTCTAACTACTAAAGACTAAATTAAAGCACGGAAATAAACATTGAACTAGAGTATTACCAGAACACGGAAGAAAGAGGCCTTTATTTGGCCCGAGGGTCAAAGATATAGGCTTGATGACGATGGACTTGGATTACCTATGGCAGGGCTTGTCCTCGCTGCAAAAGTCCGGCTGCAAGCTCTTGTCAGCAGTTGCAGACCATAGAGGGGTTATGAGGGGTTAAATCTTCACTAGGAGGGATCAAACACAAAGATGCTGAGGAGGATGGAAGTTTATAGTAGAGGAAACAATGAGTTTCGAGACGAGGTTGTGTGCCATGGCGACGGGTTAGTGAAGATTCGATAGTGGGTGAAGGTGAGGGGTGTACATGTTATGGTAGGGTAGTGGCCTCGAGAGAAATGGAGTAGTGGAGAAGGCATGTGAAGAGGGAGAGGACGGGGAAAAATGAGGTTCCGACACAGGCAGCGAATGGGGATGTAAAGTTGAGCGAGGTCAACTAAAGGAGAGCCCTGGTTGATCCACGTGGACCAACCAGGAAAAAGAGATAAAAAAATCTTTGTAAGTTCAATAGTAAATAACAAACGAATTAATTATTTTTTTGCTAACACATAAAAACTGTTTGTAATTTAATGTAGTGTTTATTGCCTATTTTTATTTAATTTTACGAGGCTATTTAGTTAAGCTTAATATTTACATGTATAAATATAGATTAATATATTTTTTTATTTTTTATTATTTAGATTTGTATTTTATATTTTATTATTATGTACAAGTATTTTATATATTTTTGATTTATTTAGTTACATATTTCAGTATTTTTATTTTTTGAGTTTATTTAAATAATTAATCATGTTGGTATATGATATAGGTACGCGTATATGGAATTTATCTATATATTGAATTACATTATTTATTTTTATTTTATTTTCTAATGGTTTTATTTTAGTTGGAATATGTATATGTGTCTTAATAAATATTTACAATATTATAAATATATATAATATAAAGGATAAATATACTGAATATAATATACATGTATACTTCACATTGGGGGCCCAAAACCAACTTTTGCATCTTAACTCCAAATTGAATGAAATCACCTTCATTAAATAGCAAATTTAATTTTATGAACAAAAAAGGTGAGATTTGTCAATTACGAATCTGTGTAAGAAGATATAGGTCTGCAAAATTTTCTTTGCATCATTTTTTGTGTGCTCCAGGCACACTGTGCATTATTTTTCAATGAATTTGTGATTTTCTATATTTTTATATACTATATTCATGTAAAGATCTTATTTTTTGAGGTATAAAAATAATAAAATAAAATGGATTCCAAAATGTATCTATAAATGAATTAAAAACTTGGGGTTTTGTGTATTTTTTGTACAGTTCTTTTTACCTATCTCCCCCTACTTTATTCCTTGTCAATTAATCATCATGATGATTGGGTCTCAGGTTCTAGGGTCACCCAACGTCTTTGACACTTGATTCTTTTTATTTTTCTTTCCTTCATTCTTTTATTTTAGAATTAAATACAATATTTATACAGTGTATTCTACTGTATTTTATACATTTCTTTATTGTTTATTTTCACAAATTAATGATATATACATGCAATTAACTAGGGATTTAAGGCCCAAATGAAAGAATAAAGGTGATGAAATGAGGATTCATCACCCCTTATACTTGCCTTTGCTAATCCCTAGAAAACACTTATGTCCATAAGTGCGGAAAAAGAAAATAAAGAAAAGAAAATGAAAATAAATTGTATTGATTTTAACTCTTAAACTTGTCTTCATAAAATCAAAGTTTGGAGCTCAGTCGAACCTTTGGAATTTAGGTTTGGTTGGAACTTTACTGGGAATAGGACTTGAAACAAATAGCCTTTAAGGACCACAAAACTCTGCTCAAGTCTCCTCAAAAGTCAGGTCAGAACAAGTCGATGACATATGCATTCCCTTATGACTATGAGTCTATATCATATAGTGTCAGTGATATGTAGATCCTCTCAGCTGAAGCGATAAAAGATAATCTTCTCCTATATAGTGACCCTAATTCCCCAATCCAACAACTCTTTCCTTGAGAAGCAGGGTATTCTCTTCTAAGTTCAAGTGCAACCGACTCAAAAAGAGGGGTGGAGAAGAGAATGGATGATAGCCAGTGTACCTACCTATCCAAGGATGCTTGATCAGCGTAGTCAAGTCATCCAGCTACAAGCTCACATGGATATTTTGACTTTGAAGCTCAAGCTTGCTTATTAAATGCATACATATTCTTCGATGGGAATTGATTTGATTTTTACCCATCTATTTTGTTAGAGTTTTTTATTTTGTATTTTTTAATGCTATATACAATAGCATTTATACAAGGACTTTTTCCTCTTGAACTAGTAGATTATCCCTCTTTTGAATCATTATTGCACCCTACAACATTCTATCATTAAACCCCATGGCTATCAGATCAGGTTGGGTTGGGACACAATGGCCACAGAATTGTGACTTTGTATGTTTCCATTCGCATGTGTCTCATGCCAAAAAATACATCCCTCTACCAATTCAACAGAGTTGAGCAAAGTGTAAGGTGCAGGTGTGCAAGTTAGGTCTCTGTCGACAGGAGTCATGCATGTGTTCTGAAATGTTCTACTTAATTAGTCAAGACAACACTAAACCTAGACTTGTGGTCTCAAGAATTATGTATAGCAGACCTGATGAGGCTCAGTTCTAGTTCCTATAAGGTTCCTATGATTAAGTGGATTAAGGTCTAACCAAGCTCCAATCTTCGGATTTTTTTAGACTAGTTCAATTATCATTACAAATCCAAAAAATGAAAATGATACTTACAATGCACGAAAATCTTTTTGTGAAGTGGAAGAATTTGCAAAGTTTTATGCAAGTTTTTGAAACATTTTGCAAATTTGTATGTATTTTGATTTTCGTAAATTTTTAGCGGCTTTTGAATAAAAGTTAGTGAAAGAAATTTGTGCAGCTATTTACACGGGAGTGCATCTATTATTTACAAGAGTGTGTTAAAGAATTTACACTGAGTATTTATAGAGATTAAGTCAATTATTATTTATAGGTTTTTATATACAAGTTTTGTAAGGAATTTTGTTTGCTTCAATTATGTATACGGTTCTTAAAATAGTTTAAAAAAATTTTCAAAATTATTTTGAAATTTTTATTTTGAAAAATAATTTGACAACTTTTTTTGCAAATATTTAAAAAATCTGAAAAACATATTGCAAATATTTTTCAAAGACTATGTATGGATTTTCAAAGTGTTTTTATAACCATTTTCCAAATCATTTGCAAATAGATTTTCCAAACCTTTTTATCAAACAAATAAAAGAATTTTTATACACAAAATATTTTTACAAAGGTTTGAAAATATTTTACAAATTATTTTACAAATAGTTTTTAAATGATTTTTCAAATAATTTTCTAACCATTTTTCAAACATTTTGCAAAACATTTTTAACTGGTTTATTAACCGTAATTACAAAGTATTTGACATGTGTTTAAAATTTATTAGTTAGCCATATTATTGAAAACACGAAAGTGTAAGTTATGAATAAAGTATATAGAACATAGATACGACCCCTCTATACTTATCTTGAGCTATGTCCTTATAGGTTAAAGAGAAAAAAAGAATACATAACTTATGCTAAGGATAGGAAAGTCTATACTATAATGAATTAATAATGAAAGAATGAGAAGTTGACCATCCCCCCTATACTTAGGATCAATAAATCCTAAGTCTAGCAGATTGTTCACAAAATAATGGGAGGGTCAAGGGGGGGACGAAAAAATCATTGGCTCAGCCTTTCTCCCCCTATACTTAGGGTAAAATATCCCTAAGTATAGAAAGAATATCAAGAGTTAAGGAGATAGGTGAGGGATCAAAGAATGAGCATTGATATACACTCATCCCCCCTATACTTGGGACGAAGCATATCCTAAGTATACCAATGACAAATGGGATGACTGAGACTTTCAGAAGAATGGAACTTGAAAGAAGAAAAGATAAAATTTAATTAATGAAAAATGTTTTTTATAGACTCGTCTGATTTTGCTGATATTGTGGCTTTAAGTTCTTCTTAGTAGATCGCATGTATTGAATCAACAATAGATAGGAATGCATCATGCTTGAGATATGGATTCAACAATTGTCTATTGATCACGAATGGTTGTGCATCTGCTAACGAACATGATATTGCAATGCTTCCATTGTCACACACATGTTTCACTACAAAAGGCCCTGTCCATTTGCTTGTCAACTTCCCTGGGAATAATTTCAACTTTACATTGTAAAACCAAACCTTCTGACCATGTTCGAAAGTATTTCTACGAATATATGTTGTGCCACTTCTTGACTTTCTCCTTATACATTAGGTTGTTGTCATTTGCACAATCACAGAATTCAAGTAGTTTGTTCATATCAAGCTTTTTATTCTTGCCAACCTTCTTGGAATCCAAATTGCAAACATTTACTGCCCAAAAAGATTTGTGAAATAATTCCATGGGCAATTGGCATAGCTTGCTATAGACTAGGAGGTAGGGAGACATTCCCAAGAGTGACATGCACAGTTCGAATGGCCCAAAGAACTGAATTCAGTAATTGTGACCAGTTCTTCCTGTTGGGACGTAAGAGCTTCTGAAGATTTGTCTTAATCTCCCTATTTGAACATTCTGACAGGCCATTAGGCAGTGGATAGTGTGGAGAAGCGACACAATGTTCAATAAAATATTCTTGGGTCAACTTCTTCTCGTCTCTGTTGATAAAATGGCTACCACCATTAGTTATTAGACTTTTAGGGATACCAAACCATGTAATGATATGCTCTTTCAGAAATCGACAAACGGTGCGACTGCCGACAACTCAGATTTGGATAGACTCCACCTAACAACTGACATAATTAATAACAAGTAGAATATATTCAAAGCCTTGGCTGTTAGGAAATGAGCTCACAAAGTAAATACCCCATGCATCAAATACGTCTAAAATTTGAATGTATTTCAAGGGCATTATGTCTCTCAATCCAATATTTCCACCCATTTTCTAACAATCACAGTAGTGTTTCACATAATCTTCTGCATCTTTGAATAGAGTCGGCAACCAGAGGCCACATTGGAGAACTTTTACTATTGTTATTTTCCCAATGTGGTGTCATCATGATTCTCGATTGTGACAATTCTGGAGGACACTGTCAATTTCCTCCTTAGGAATGCACCTTCTCCAGATACATGCCCCCCTCACGAAACAAATATGGATCCTCCCTCTAGTAAGAATGAATATCTAACAACATTTTGTCAGCTTTCAGCTTCGACCAATCTTGCAGAGTCCTTTAGAAACAAGATAGTTTGCAATATAGGTAAACCAGGGGAGCAAGCTTAGTGATAGGATGGGCTTATCAGGAAAGGTTTCTGTAATATGTAATAGGTTGTTCTTAGTAGTCTCTAAAATTGGCAGTCTTCAATGGCGATCAACCACCACATTTTTTATTCCTGGTTTGTCTTTAATTTTGAGATCGAATTCCTAAAGTAGAAGGATCTATCTGATCAGTCGTGGTTTGGCATCCTTCTTGCTTTACAAGTATTTGATGGTAGAATGATCTGTTTACATGATAACTTTGGATCCCAACAAATGTGATCTGAATTATTCCAGGGCAAATACAATTGCTATTAGCTTTTTTCAGTGATGGTGTAATTATTATGGGCTTTGTCTAATGTCATGCTAGAATAGTGACTCCCATATGGTAAACCATCTCTCCTCTATCCCAAACCCGCTCCAATGGAATAATCTGTTGCAACTATCAATATCTCAAATGGTAGAGACCAATCTGGCGGCTACAAGATAGGGGCCTGAGTGATTAAATCTTTCAATTGATTAAAGGAGTGGAGAACTCTGGCATCTACAATGAAATCTATCTCTCTGCCTATAAGCTTAGTCAGCAGTCGAGTAATTTTGCTAAAGTCATTAATGAATATTCTAGAGAATCCCACATACCCAAGGAATGATTAGACTTGCTTCAAATTTGTAGGTTGCTCGAGCTAGGAAAAGGTGTCCATCTTTGCAGTATCAACCTCCATGCCATATTTAGATATAACATGACCTAACACAATATCTTCAATCACCATGATGTGACTCTTATCCCAGGAGAGCACCATGTTTACTTCGTAGTATCTTTTCAAAACTCAGTCTAGGTAAGTAAGGCACTGATCAAAATTGTCTTGGTAGACCAAAAAGCCAACCAAGAAAACCTTGAGAAACCTACCAACCAAATCTGCTAATACTGCAAACATGCACCTCTAGAATTTCACTAGAGTGTTACACAATCCAAAAGGCATTCTGTAGAAGGAATATGTACCAAACGGACAGGTGAAGGTGGTCTCATCTTATTCTTCAAGAGCAATGTAAACTTGATTATAATAAGAGTATCCATTAAAGAAACATAAATACTCCTTCGCAATCAATCTTTTGACTATCTGGCCGTTGAAGGGAAGAGGGAAATGATCTTTCTTGGTCGCTAGATTCAAGTACATGTAATCTACACATATGCACTAAGAAGTTGGAACTCTAGTTGGGATATCCTCTCCTTTACAATTCTTTACGACGACGATCCCTGATTTCTTCAACACAACATGCAGGGGACTCACCCACTTTGAGTAGGAGATGGGATATTTGAATCTCACATCACAACATTTGGTAATTTCATTCATGACAACCTCCTGGAGATTGGGGTTCAGTCTGTGCTGAAATTCTCGGGATGGCATGTTGTCTTCTACAAGGTAGATCTGATGGGAACACCGTGAATTATTAATCCCAAGGAGATCTAAAATTTTCCAGCCTTGGCCTTGCGGTTTCTTTCTAGAAACTCGAGCAGATGATATTCTTTTTCCTTGATCAATATGACTTGATGATTATTGGGAACATATTCTACGCACCCGCAAGGAAGTCATATTTTATGTTTGCGGGAAGTGGTTTTTGCGCAGGTGAGGTCTGAATCAATTCAATAGCAACTTCAACAACTTTGCAGGGCAGTGGTGTCAGGTCATTCAACTGTAAAGTGTCCACCATAGATAACTCAAAATCTGAATTCAATGTTGCACCGAAATTTTCAATAATATCATCTTGTTCACATAAATTTTCAATAATCTCCTCCTGCTCTTCTAAGGATAGGTGGCCAACAATAAATTCATCTGGTAAATCAGCAAAGATCTCATCTTTGAAATTAGAGGGGAATTCGACTATGTTGTCCGCTCCTTCCTCCATGGAGAGGAATTCATGTGTACCGATATAATCCATAAACAGATTCGTATATCTGATTTCAACTTAAAATCACAGTCTTCTATTGTCTGATGTGCAATCTCACTCTCATCGGATGCAGAATCTTACATCTCTGGTACTTGGATCATCTTGATGGGGACCTTTTCACTGCTAGAACCAAAGGTGATCTACCTGGTGTCATAGTCCACTTCCGCTTTAGCTATTTGAAGGAACGGTCTTCCAAGGATAATCGAGATATACAGTAAAGGAGTTGAGGTGTCCATGTCCAATACAATGAAGTCCACTAGGAATTTACATCCCTTGAATTGTGGCGATGGCATCCTTCAGAATGCCTCTAGGCTGCTTGAGGGATATTTCTACAATCTACTGAATCATTTTGGTAGACTTAAGCGGTGCCAACCCAAATTCTTTTAGTAGTGAAGTAGGCATCAGATTGATGGATGATGTTCTATCAATAAGTGTTCTATCGAACTCTTGGTAGAACATCTGGCATCTGACGAGAGCAGCACCCATGCATATCTTTTTTCTTGGGAGATTGTTGATTGCATTTACTGTAGCCGCAATCAGGGTATGCTTCACATTTCTTTCTCAAACTCTTTGTGGTCGTCTCTTTGTTGTACATGCATCCTTCAGTCCTTTCTTGATGTTAGGCATGTACTTAATGGCCTTGTGCAGAGGCATTTCAAGAACAAGATTCTGAATTATCTCAACAACATCAGGATTAGACAATGTTGTTTTTAAGCTTCTAATCTTTTTGGATTTTTGCATTGCATCTGAAAATGGAACATATACATAATCAAAAGAATTGTTCTCATTTACATCAGAATTAATGTCCATATCTTGCTGTAAAAATGGATGACAAAATGGGTTGCATCCATTAGATGTGGACCTCCAAAAAATTTAGGCTCGGCTCCATCAGCTGGCTTGCGATAGGTTACTGGTGTGGTCCTCTTCGTGGCTAGCGTGATGTTTCTTCAATTGTTGTTATATTTTCGGTATTTTTGATTTTGTTTTTTTTTTGAATTTTTGGTGTTGATGCTTCTCCTTCTTCTTTATGAGCTAGCCTTGTTGTCGGACCAGGTGATGAAGAAGACGATGATGATTCATCAGTAGAAGCTTTATTCTTCCCCTTTGCTGCGGTTGAAGGCTTCAAGTTCCTGTCGCTCCTGAGAGTGATAACATTAAATAAAAACATATCAAGAACAACTAACTCTATGAGATTGGACAAAACATTGCAAACTACCTACTCTTTCTTCTTGAAATTATTGGGGTTTGCTTCGACCTGTGTTGGAATAGGAGTTTTCGCAGTGATGAGGTCATCTAGCTTCTGGCTCTTTTCTGCCAATCTCTTCACTAACTAAGCCAAGCAGTCCATGTTAGGGTTCACAAGAGCAGCCTTGGATGGTTCAAGGTGCTGGTCACGTTGAGATTTGGAATGGTGTGAAGGCTGCTTGTAGGAATACAGAGAATTGTGTTGAGGAGAAGGATACCGGTACTGATTGTGTTGAGGAGGAGGGTATTTATATGGAGTAAATGCGAACATCTTATACTACCAGTATGGACGACATGCTATCTATCGGTTAGAATTCTGTCTCTAATTCATGTGGTTTAGTGGAGATTGTTGCTGTTGAGTGTAGTTGTTCTAGACAAATCTTCCTCCTTGATGTTGAGAGAATGGACGGCTTACTGAAGACTGGCTCGTCTCATGTCTACTTAGAGGGGCCAGTTATGCATCATTGGACCAAACTCTATTCACCTCATAAATGATAGGAAGAGGTGGGATACACAGATTCAAAATGGGTTGAGGCTCGGGTTGGTAAATAACTAACTGTTGTTGTAGCTGCTAAGGTGATGTTGGCTCAGGGGCTTTCACGTAGTCCACGTGCTAGACCTCTAGTTGCGCTGGAATCTGCTGAGGACGATGAGGTAATGATTGATCTTTCGTCTCAACAGGAGTTGTGGTTGATGCAGATACCAACTGGCAAGATCTAATTGTGCTCACCAGTAGCTTGGTGATTTGATCCAATTTACCCGTAATTTAAGCCCTTTGTTTGATCACAACTAATTTTTCAAGGTCATGTGATTGCTTCTCTATAATTTCCACTTTGTACTGGTGACTCCCAATGGTGCTCATGTTGGAGCTCTCGTCGTGGTTTGGATCATGTGTTGCTGCCTGCTGCTATATGAACTAGCTTCTGCTGAATTTATGGCTAGAACTGATAGGTACTAGATGATTACAAGGTGGCCTCTCCTTCGACCATTTCCTCGAAGATCTTCCAGATGACGTCCTCATCTTTATTAAAGTGCGACATGGCCACAAGTAGCATCTATGAGACTCTGGCTCCCAAGAGTGAGTCCCCCAAAAAAGTGTTGGACCAGGCTGGTCTGAAGGATATTACGGTGGGGGCACTTCCCCTGTAGATCTCTGAAATGCTCCCAAGCTTCATGGATGGATTTGTCTGTGGCTTGGGAGAAAACTGTAATTCCGGCTTGCATATGGTTGAGCCAACCGAGAGGGTAGAATTTGTGAAGAATGTTGACTTGAGCTCCTCCCAGTTTGTGACGACTTTAACCATATATCCAGTAAAGTTCCTTATCTTAAAGGCTAAATGGAAACATCGTCATCTTGACTAGGCCTAATAGTATGTTATGGTAGTGTGTTGTACCGCAAACGCGAGCAAACTGTTGCAGATGGATGTAAGGTTCTTCATGAGCATTCCCAAGGAATGTGGGAAGAAGAGCTAAGAGATGAGGCTTCAGCTCGAAATGTGCATGGAACGGTGGGATTTAGATCCCCTCGATCATCTGGCTTGCGTTAGGGTTGTAAGTCTCCATGAGAGTAGGCTTAGGCCTCTCTCCTCTTGGCTCATCTATCGGACATCCAAGAGGTTCATCTTCTCATCCTTCCTCATATCCTCCTCCTCCTCCCAGGTTTTCTCTTCCTCTCCTCAGATCACTAAGCATCTCTTTGAAGGTGATCTGGGCCAATGCCTAGTACGTGAGATGCTGCTCCTGGATTGCTTGCATAGAAGTAAGCAATTGAGATCCACTACATTTTGATCTGGTTATTGGCCTTGTTCTGGCAGTGCAGGATTCTATGGGTGTTGTGGTCCCTTACCTCTTCCTGTGGGAGCCATGTCTGAATCATAATCTGATAAAATCTCAGGCTCCAGTCAGGCTCTCGATCTGCACATGGATTAATGCCCCTATTAGTCTAATGAATCTCAATTTTAAAACCTTTATTCTTCTATTTTGGCCTTAATTCCCTAGCTAAATCCATGTATATAGCATTAATTTATACAAAATAACATTCACTATTTATTCAATTCTGTAAAATATACTACAATTAATGCCAAAATAAAAGTATAAAGGAAGAAAAGAAAATGAAATGAAATATCAAATGTATTGAATGATCCTAAACTCGGATACTATGTCATGAATTGACTTGGTTGGCAAGGAATAAACTAGGGGGATATAAGAACCAAAAGCACAATAATACCCCTCATTTTAATTCTCCAACAAGTCATTTTTGGGACATATTTTATTCTTTATTATTTACACATCAAATCAATAGACTTTATCATGAAAGTCAAAGATTAAAATACATAGAAAAATACAAAATTTATTTAATACAAAAATAATGCATATTGTATCTTCTACACTCAAAATAAAAAGCCAAAATGCCAACTTCACAGACTTGTATCTTCTCTCTATGAACCCTAAATTGACCAAAATCACCTTTAATTGTACATAACTTTTAATTAGATATTTAATGAAGGTGTTTCATTTAATTTGGAGTTAATACGCAAAAGTTAGGTTTTGGACCCCTATTATATATTATAGTTGAATAAAATATTCATTTTTTATTCTTTTATTTTTTATAATTTTATATTTTTGTTATTGTGTAAATATTATTTATAATATATGTACAAAATTAAAATAAAATAAAACCATAAAAATTACAATGACATAAAATAGTATACTAAAATACTTAGATGAATTACATATACCTTTACTTATATAATAAATACATCTATTTATTATGATTGTACAAATAACTTCTGAAAATTATTAAAAAATATTTATGTGTATTTAAATAAGTTATATATATCAACTATATAAAATAAAAAAATCTAAAATACAAAATAAAAAGTAAAATGAATATTATATAGGTAAATATACATATATTTAAACTTATAAAAAGAAACTCATAATAAAATAACTAATACAAATAAATAGAAATCATAATGATACCAAGAAATTTTTATTTTGGAAATTTTATTTAATTAATTCATTTATTATTTTATTTTTAATTATTTATCATTTTTAGCATGTTTTTTCTTCTAGTGGTCTAGCTGGACCAATGGGAGATGTTTTCCCATTAACCTAGAGTCAACTCATCTGACCCTAGTTGTAGTCATGTCATAGGTGAACCCCCTCCCTTCTCGATTTTCTCTGCCATGATACATGGCTTGAGGCCTCATACCTCCTTCACAAAAGATGTTGACCTCTCATCTATGATCCACGCCGACCATATCTCCCTCTTCATCTCATCTTCTTTCACATGCAATCTTCCATGGAAAACCCCCATGTCATCACTGTATATAGCTTTGCCTCTCGGCCATTTTTGAGTTTGGTTGGCCCTCTACCCGTTCTTATCCCCTCGATGTGCCTCATGGTGATCGTGCACATGAAACTAGTTGATTGTCGTGTTCTGCAACGAGGAGGAGTGGTGTAGGAAGTACTTCTCGACCCATTGCAGGAGCTCCGCTCTAGGTGGTTCATCTCCTTGGCCTCCAGCCAAGTCGAGGTACATTTATGTGCTCTTTAGTTAGGTTCAAATATTAGTTTTTTTATCCCGGCATTTTATTTGGCATCTTATTGTAGATCTCAATTTATTTTTGTATGTCAGAGCTCTTGAGATCCGGCCATCGTTTCCCGCCATAGCCCCCTTGTTCCGACATCCAACAACCATACCATTTTCTTTCCTCTCCATTTCTCCGCCTATCTCTCTTCAACTACCACCCATATCTCTAGTGAATTTTTACCATCGAGGTCCTCTCCACCACTAGTCGCCATACCTCCTCTCCACCACCATTTCCCCTCTGCTCTACGTGAATAATAGCCAAGACCACCCCCATCGCATCCCATTTCATCTTAACTCCTTTATAGGTCCTAAAGGGACTATTTGAGGCACAAGTACTTCGAGAATCGACTCCTAAGACATCCTCCGAACTCTCATGCTCTATAGCTTGATCAGCGAGTGTTGACCCCATCTAAGGCTCCTAGGAGGTGCGAGAAGGTTGTAGGAGCAAGAAGAGACCCTCAGCGGTGCTCCAAGTGGCCAGAGACATGAGCTACATCAATTTCAAACTCGCCCACGGTGAGTTATTCATTGGTTCTTCCAGCCCACTCGTGCACCGTACGATCAAGATCCAGCCTCCCAAGCAAGCGACTGATGTCTGATCCTAGTTGGGTGCAACCATTGCATCTCATCTGAGACCAAATCTCAAAGGTCGAAGTTGAACCATCATCGTGCTAGGAGAAAGTGTCACATGTCTAAGTGAACGATCTAGAGACGTCCTATCGAACACTTTTAGGGGATAACTTCACATATACCCTCGCTTTTTATTTTTTTTCCGTTCAGTCCTATAATTATTTAACTTAGTTTAATATTTTGTGTAAAAATTGTGAGATCCTTGAACTATATGCATATTCCGTCTTGGTCCTTGCCAGCTCAGCTTACGTGGTCCCCCATGTGAGCTAGGCATTTTGCATATTTACCCATGTGCTTTTTGTAATTGTGTTTTAATATCAAAAAATTGAATATTAGTTCAAACTTTTGGGATATTTGCTGAGCATACCCTATCTTTTATTTCAATTACAAAAATACCCGTGCTAGTTCAATTAATTTTTGTTTATGTTTTCTAATTTCAAAAAATCTCATCCGTGCTCCAAAAATTATAAAAAGGATAAGGTGACTGCTTGCAAGCTCTTTCACGCTATATAATTAGTTTTGCAATTCACACAATTTTCCTATTTATCAAAAATAAAAAAGTGCATAGTTATTCCCTGTTTGCTTTAGATAATACAAAAATATTATAAAATCATCTTTAAAAATTCCAAAAAAAAGTAGCAATTGTTTATTATTGTATTTTGTATCTCTAGACCAAAACCCCTGAAAATAGGAAAAAGAAAATCATTGAAAAATTTAAATCTCTAAAATTGTAAAAAAAATAAAAAAACATAAAATATCAAAAAAATATTATTTTCTGTTCTTAAGTCCTGTCTATTTTATTTATTATATATTAAGAATAGTTTTGGAAAATTTTGAGACTTTTAGTTATTTTGAATTCCTAAGCAATTTGACATATATTATTTTATTCACTATTTTGACTTTTTATTTCAATTAAAAATTAAAAAATAGTAGAAAAATCCTTGAAAATCACACAAATATAAAAAATATAAAAAATATTAAAATGTTTTATTTTTCTATTTTTTTATTATTTTGAGATCTATTTATAATTGAAATAGCCTACACTATAGTATATACCTATATATAAATACATATAGTTTATATTAAGTTTGATATTATAACTACTTTATAAATGTTTTTAACCCTTTAAAAATAAATAGGACTATCGTTTATGTATTTTTATGATTTTTGTATATTTATTATATTATTTTATATATATATTACCTATATTATACATATTACTTATATATATTGACATAAATACATATATTATATATTAAAAAGAAAAAGAAATTAAAATTAAGAAAAATATAAAAAGAAAATAAAAAATATTAAATTATAAAATTAAACTATAAAAATATATATAATATAAATAAAATTAATCAAAAATAGGAAACCCACAAAAACATTAAATAATTGATTAATTGAGTGAATATTGTACAAATACACCTATGTTATTTATTCATTATTTATTTATAAATAATTTACTTATTACACCGACTTGTCTCCCTTTGTTTGACACCCAAACTACTTGTCATATATACACATTTATTTGTGGGTTATATTAAATTTTGATTCACACATTCTTAATTGATTGCTTTATTTACATTTCTGTGGGGGTTAATTATTGAATCTAGTCGAGACTCTTAATATAGGTCACTTCAGCGATCATGGTCCGCCTTATGAGACCACATGACCCTCTTCTCTAGGTATTGGCAGATTTCACATTCTGGATAGAAGCATAAGATGTAGAGAAATATTTTGTATTAAGGTTAACACAAAACTTCATTAAGGATGGAGATGTCCTGAGGAGTGAAATCTATTACCATCTAAAATTTGCCGAGTTCCAGACAAGAATCATCCAAGATTATTGAAGAAGACAGGGAGTCTAGAGAGAGATTCATAAAGTCCGAATTGGGTTGGCAGGAATCACCTTGAATTATTGGAGATGTTGGCTGCATGGAATCGATATGGGTGTCAGCAGGGTCCCAACCAAGCCATCCATTTATTGCCATATCGAACGTTAAGATGAAGATTGATGAAGGATATGGTGATGAATGAGAAATAAAAGAAGTGCAAAATAATAGAAGGCTTAAAGTGAGTGGGGGGTCAAAGAGGATAAAATAGACGAAATGAAAACTTGCCTAAGCGTGTGTAGCTGATCTTTGATCTTAACCTAAGTCGAAAAAACACCAAAAAATTTGGGTTCACCAACTCAACACAGTGTGAAGCTGTAATGGTTCTGTTGTTTTTATCTTTTCAATTTTATTTTTATTTTGTAGGCAAAATCTTTTCACAACTACTTAGAGGGATAATCCTATAGAAGAGTTAGTACTGCAAGAAAAGAATCGTGTACTTTCCACTTCCTTTGTAACCTAAGAACTATGCTTACAGGTCCTTGATCTCGTGATTGGCGGGCTACTCAGCCAAAGAAATAGAGAGAGGAATCCAATATGTGAAACCAATACTTCCTCACAAGTGAGGTACTTAGATGAAAGATGATGAGATAGACACACCCGTGAGGATGTGGCCTATGCTCAATACTTCATACCAAGTCGGATGCTCCACACAAGGTGGGACCATCGTCATGTACAATGCCATACTCGCCTACGGACGATTGAAGTGCCAATACTTTACCATCCTAGGTGATTATCAAGGCTGCCATAGATCAGGATTTGGGCTCTAATCCTTAGGAGCCTCTCCTCACTCTGTATGAATGGTACCTGAAAATAATGAGGGTTTTATTGACCCAAAACAATGATGTCTATTAAGAATTTTAAATAAGGTCAAACTGTTATTAGCATTCCCCTTGTTTTATTTTTTAAATTTTTAGTTTTTTAGTTGTTTTCAATAAAAAGCAATTGATGATTTTTTTATTTTCTTTTTGACTCTAAGTTAGCAAAAACAGAGGGAGATATCTGTAAAGCCATGCAAGTGGATATTAGGGTAGAAATATCACCCTCATATCAAATGATGAATGCAAAGTAAGAGGAGTTACAGTGGTTGCTAACTCTCTCCAGCGGGATGTAAAACAGAATTGAAATATTTACACTATATACTCAATATTAAAAAATAGTGAAATCACCCTAAACAGGAATTATAATTTAGCATGAAGAAGCAGACATTGTTTTATTTAGAAATGAAACCCAAATGCTGATCTTGGAGACTCCTCGGTGTCTACCACAACAGACTATGCTAGCAATGTATGGAGCCTCTCACGATGGTTAGTTTCAAATCCACTAGATCCAAGTGTGGAGAACTATAGGCACATGATTTTAATTAATCTATGGGCCCAAGTCAAGCAATCTTAAATCTAGGGGCCCAATCACACAAAACAAAGAAATAAGGCGGGAAACTCAAAGCGTGTGAAACAAAATAAAGTAAAGGAGAGAAAACACGAAATAATTGGTGAGACCCCTAGGTGAAGACACCTGAACAAATGGACCTCATGAAGTGATAATGTCCAATGTCAAAATTATTACAAGTTAATTTTCAAAAATAAAAGGAAAACACACTCTCACAAAAATAAAAAAAGAAAAATCTAGAATTTGGTTCATCTTCTTCTCTCTTTGTCTCTCTCTCTTGCTCTCTCTAATTGGCTCACATGAGAACGAGCCAATCTAAGCGTGGCTCGGGTGCGTCAAACTTGTAGGTATTCGTTGTCACCATGTGATCACTCACAAGAAAGTCAACAAAGAAAAGATGGGTCAGATATAAATAAAATAATTATAAAAAGAAAAGAGAAAATAAAGAGGAAATAACATAAAACTATGTATCTACAAAAATGCTACACTACTCGTTGCTTCTCGGCAATGGCGGCATTTGAAAAAGTTATCCAAACAGAATGGAATGGTAGTGTGGTCTCACGAGGAGGACCATAGTCGCTGAAGCGACCGAACGTGGAGCCCAAGTAGGCGTTCTCAACAATTAACCTACAGTAGAAAATAATAAAACAATGCATGAAAAATGTGCAGTCAAAATTTGTTATAAGTTGTACTAATAAATGTGTATAGTGTGCAAGTATGCTTAGGGTGCCGAACATAGGGAACAAACTTATGTAGCATGTATTATTTATTGCTAAATAATGTAGGTATGCATATATTTATTTGTACAATATTTACTTAGCGTTTTTGTGGAATTTTATTATTTAGTTTTTATGGATATTTTAATATATTTATTTTTTATGGATTTTTATATATTTTTCATATTATATTTTTTATTTTAATTTTATAACTTTTATTTTCTTAACTTATTTTCTGATTTTTAAATTATTTTTCTTTTTAATATATATAAATAATTATATATAAGTACACACATCTATACAAAGTAATATATATAATAGAGATGGAAAAAATGGGGCTGCCCATACCCCTATTTTTCTGTGTTTTTTTTTAATTTTTTTGAAAAATATCACCATATATATTCATCTTTATTTCCCTCAAATATAGCATTCAAATTTAGTCAGAAATAAAGACTCAGATTCCCTCCATCTAGAACAGGTAATTTTATTAGTCTAAACCTTGTTGTAATCGACCTGTTCTAGATGGAGAACATAGGAAACTTTGTTTCTGACGAAAATTGAATAACATATAGGAGGGTTATATCGATGAATATATGTGGTGATATTTTGAAAAAATAAAAAAATTTGCATGAAAACGGGGCGGGGGCAGCCCCATTGAACCCAATAGAGATAATATATACAATATATATAATATATATGTAAAAATCAGTAAAAATAAATATGAATGGCCCTTTTTATTTTATGAAGGGGGTTTAAAATATATTTAGGTATTTATAATATTTAATGGTAATTTTAACTATATAGCTATTTATGCATATAAGTACGATATAGGATATTCCATTTATAAATATAGCTATATAAAATCAAAAATTACCAAATAAAATGTTTTCTATTTTTGTGAATTTTTAGATATTTTTGCTAATTTTTATGTATTTTTAAAGTCTAAATATCTCGAATTAGTGAAAATTAAACATGTCGATTTCTCCTGAGATTTAAAAATATAAAATTGTTCAAAAAGTTCTCAAAATATTTTAATTTATAGTAATATGGATATATAATAATAAAAACAAGAAAGCTTTTTTTGGATTTTGGGAATTTTTCTATTCATTTTTTGGGTAAAAAAGGGTTTGTAATTTCTTGGTTTTTCTTTTGTAGATTTTGATGATTTTTGGTCTATAGTGATAAAATAAAATAATAAATAGTAGCTAATTTTTTGAAATTTGTAATGATGGTTATATTTTTTTTCAAGCCAAACAGGGAATGAACATGCCCTTTTTTATTTTTAATAAATGGAAAATTGCAAATAAATGCTAAATAAAATGCAGAGCTTGAATGAGCATTTTATCGATTTATCTCTATTTTTGCATAATTATTGGAGCATAGGAACTATTTATAGAAAATAGAAAAGCTAAATTAAATTTATGCAAGGTAGTAGGGGTATGTTGCAATATAAAATAAATGCATGGAGTTTGTTGCATAATACCTAAAGTTTTTCAACGTAATTTACAAAATTTTAAACTAAATTGTAATGTCAAAACCTTGAGAAGTACAAGTGAAATTTTCCCAACTCATGTGGGGGGCCATGTGAGCTAAGCTAGTAATGGACCTACTTGCAATATTAAATGAATACATGGGTTTCGATGCAATTTTTCCTACTACTTTTGCACTTAACAAAATATTTACAAGAATTTTTAATAAATACAAAAAGTGTAGAGGGGGTCTTGCAAATTACACACTTACCGCCCCTTTGATCAAGCCATTACTTGGAGGACACGTGGCAGACCATATGGCAGTGTTCTCGTACCGATTTGAATAGAATAGACGACTTAGATTAGATCTGGGACTTGTTCTTGATCCTACTGTGGGCACGTGGTCAGGAAGAACACGCAAGAACTCTAGCGAGGTAAGCTTCGATCGCTCCATTCTTCGTCCTCCAACATCTTCTCTGAGCTCTGGCAGTTGTTATACATTCATGGCCCTGATCCGCAGGTGTAGGTGATGGTCGATGGTGCTCTGATGGACACGTTGAAGTTCTGGGGCACCTATTGTTCAAGAGTGACTTGTGATGCTCTAGGTCTTCGACCCCACTCCAGATGGGTCCTCAAAGCAAGAGACCAGCACAAAAATCTTCCAAGGCTCGAGGGCTTCTTCCTCGACCATTAGATGAAGCTGAAAGCGATGCGGAGGTAGAAATGCGGTGAGATTTAGATGATGACAGAAGGGAAACTTAGTTTCACTAGATCCATGATGGATCCCGGTAAATCTTACGGGGGAAAGACGCAACAGTAATAGGGGATCAGAATGGTAATAGATCGATGCAGATCAATGGTCGGAGACTTGTTATTTATCCTGGAGCTCAATATCCAGGTCAAAAGGTGGATTTTAAAATTTACCTAATTCCAACTACTAAAGATGAAATTAAAGTTTGGAAATGAACTTATACCTAGAGTATTACCTAAAGAAGAATGAAAGAGACTTCGATCTGACCCAAGGGTAAATGAGACAGAACCACCGGCAGGTCGGTGGCGATAGGCTTAGATCACCTCCGGCAACACTTCTCCTCGCTATAAAATGTCGACCGCGAGCTCCTGTCACCAGCTGAGACCAAAGAGGGGTTCCTAGGGGCTAAAAGGTTAACTAGGATGAATCAAACACAAAAAGGTGGAGGATGATGGAAGTTTATAGGAGAGGGAACAGTGTGTTTCGAAATAAGTATGTGTGTCATGGCGAGGGGTTGGTGAAGATTTGATAGTGGGAGAAAGTGAAGGATGTACATGCTATTGGAAGAGTGGTGGTCTTGAGAGAAATGGTGTAGTGGAGAAAGGCATGCAAAGAGGAAGAAGACGAGGAAAAATGAGTTTCTAACATGGGCGGAGAAGGGGGATGTATAGTAGACCAAGGTCAACTAAAGGATACTCATGGTTGGTCCAGGTGGATCAACCACGAAAAAGAGATCAAAAATTATTTGTAAATTCGATAATAAATAAGAAATGAATTAATTAATTTTTTACTAAAGATTAGAAATATTTGTAATCTAATGTAGTATTTAATTTTTTATTTCTACGAGGCTAT
Organism: Ottelia alismoides; assembly: GCA_037367405.1. Taxonomy (NCBI): domain Eukaryota; kingdom Viridiplantae; phylum Streptophyta; class Magnoliopsida; order Alismatales; family Hydrocharitaceae; genus Ottelia; species Ottelia alismoides. Next base: position 561,121 of record JAZKJV010011100.1, read on the forward strand.
TTATTATAGGTTAATAATTACATGTATGAATATAGGTAAATATACTTGTATTTTGTATATTTTATTTTTTTAATTTGTATTTTGTATTTTATTATTATATACCAGTATTTCATATCTTTTTTATTTATTCAATTACATATTTTATATTTTTATTTTTTTCTAAGTTTATTTACATACTTAATTAATTACATAGTTATATTGTATATGTACATGTATTTAGAATTCATCTATGTATTGGAATACATTATTTATTTTTATTTTCTTTTTAATGGTTTTTTTATTTTAATAATGTACGTGATTTTTAAATAATATTTAAATTTTATAAAAAATAAAAGAAACATAAAAATATAAAGAATAAATACATTGAATGTAATATACAAGTATACAGCACGGTGAGGGCCCAAAACATAACTTTTGCATCTTTACTCCGAATTAAAAGAAATCACCTTCATTAAATAGCTTATTTGAATTTATGAACAATAAATTTGAGTTTGGTCAATTTTGAATCTTTATAGAGAAGATTTAGTTCTTTATATTTTTCTTTGCAGCTTTTTATTTTGTGTGTCCTAGGTACATTGTGCATTATTTTTTAGTAAAATCAATTTCGTATTTTCCTTTGTATTTTTATATAGAATATTTTTGTAGAGGTTTTATTATTTACGATATAAATATAATAAAATAAAATGGTCCCAAAATATAATTATAGATGAATTAAAAACTAGGGTTTTGTGTATTTTGTGTACAGTTCTTTCGTCGTATCTCCCCCTACTTTATTCCTTGTCGACCAAGTCATCATGATAATAGGGTCTCACGGTCTAGGGTCACTCAATGTCTTCGGCAATTTATTCATTTTATTTTCTTTCCTCTATTTTTTTGGAATTAATACAATATTTATTAGTGTTTTATACAATATTCTATACAATTTATCGAGTGTTTATTTTCATAAATTAATGATATATACATGCTTTTATCTAGGGATTTGAGGCCAAAATGAAAGAATAACAGTGATGAAATGAGAATTCATAAGCCTTCTCTTTTCTTCAAGAATTTGATTTGGGGTCTGGTTAAACCCACATGCATGATCCTTTAGTTTACTATCGATCCATTAAGCATCCTAGATATCTATTGAAGAATGTTATCATAATAGTGCAAGAAATGAAATTCCTAGTGGACTTTGTTCTTCTAGACATAAATTACCCTTTACCATTACTTCAGACATGTATTATTCATAGATGATCGTTCCTTTGAACAACCGAAGTGGTAGTTTATTATGGGTCTGGGAAGATCGAGTTCCGCTCCTACAGTGATAAGGTCACCATGGACATGATCATTGTGCCAAAAGCCACAGAAAGAACATCTGATAGAAGAGACTCAGCACCGCCTGTAGAAGACTGTGATGTTATTGAGCAAATCAAAGATCTATGCATTTTTTCGAATGAAATCTTGGCACAGGAAATCCTCTTCCCAGAGGAGGAACTAGAAAGCATAGTCCACACTTGCTCTTTTGCTAATAAGGAAGATAATTCTATGGAATTGATCGAGCTATTGAAAGAAGATTCATGCCAAACCAAACAAGAAGAAATAATTTCATATATTTTCAGTACATTGTTGATTGAGCCAAGAGTGAAAGAGATGCACAACACAATATTGTCAGCAGAATATTTACCAACCCATTCAGTTTCAGAAGTAGCCGAGAAGCTGACTCAGCAATTACCAGAGTTAAAGCAGCTTCCCATAGATCTTAAGTATGTGTTCCTTGCAAATAAGCAGAATTTGTATCCGATCATCATCAGTAGCATATTGATCATAGATCAAGACTCTCACTTGCTAGATATTCTAGAGAAAAAATTCGCAAGGCACTTGGTTGGAATGCTTCGAATCTCTAAGGAGTAAATATGGTTGTGTGTTTCTACCATATCTACATAGAGGATGACTGTAAACCATCTTGTGAATTCCAGAGGAGATTAAACTCTAATCTTCAGGACGTCATCATGCAAGAGATAATGAAATGGTGTGAGGCTAGCTTTATTTATCCTTTCTTCGACTCAAAATGGGTTAGCCCATGTAGTTCCGAAGAAATCTATAGTTACGATGGTCACAAATGATCAAGAAGAGGAGACCTCAACCCGAGTACCTACTCCGTGGCATGTCTGTGTTGATTACAAATGCATGAATTTAGCGACCAACAAGGATCACTTTCTTCTTCCTTTTATTCATCAAATGCTTGAGGGGTTAACATGTAAAGAGTTCTTTTTCTTCTTGGATGGGTACTCTGGGTACAACTAAGTTACAATCTCTCTTGAAGAGCAAGAGAAGACTACTTTCACCTAACCATTCGACACATGTGCTTTTAAGAAGATGCCCTTTGGATTATATAATGCACCCGCTATATTTCATAGGTACATATTTGCTAATTTTGCTGACATAGTGGGTAGGTTCCTCGAGGTTTTCATGGACAATTTCTCAGTCTATGGTTCAATGCTCGTCTTGTGTACCTAGAATGAGTGCTTACAAGATGTCATGAAGTCAATTTGGTTCTACCATGGGAAAAGAGTTACTTCATGTTTATAAATGGAATTATCTTGGGCCACGTTGTATCCAAGCGAGGCATGGAGGTCGAAGAGGTAAAGGTGGATGTTATTGCTAAACTTGAGCCACCTCGAAAAGTAAAACAATATGAGCTCATTTCTAGTGCATGTTGGTTTCTACAAAAGATGCATCAAGGACTTTAGAAAAATTGCCTGATCTCTCACAGATCTTCTAGGCAAGGAGATCAACTTCATTATTGATCAGAAGGTTCTCCATGCCTTTACACCGTTGAAAGAACTTGTCACTCAGACTCCTGTTCTACAGCCACTAGATTGGTCTCTCCTAATCAATATCATGAGGGATTCTTTCGATTTCGCCAATAGGGTTGTTCTACGACAAAGAAGAGATAATTTTGCCTATTCCATCCATTATGTAAATAGACACATGATTATGCATAGAAGAATTAAATCATTACAAAGAAAGAGCTGCTAGCAGTTGTATTTTCACTTGATAAGTTCAGATCATATCTTCACAATTCAAAGATCATATTTTACATTGACCACTCTACTGTCCCGTATTTACATTACAAGAAGGATGCACAATCACGTCCACTTAGATGGGTCCTTCTCCTCTAGGAATTTGATTTCGAAATTAGAGATAAACTTGGAGTTAAGAATGTAGTAGCAGATCACCTATCCATAACTGAACTATTAAAACTCAGGTGAGCAGTACGTTGATATCAGAAACCTTCCCTAATGAATCCATTGTAAGTGTTGCTTCTCTCCGCTGGTATGTAGATATTGTGAACTATCTCATTTTTTGAGAAAGCTCGAAAATATTGGACAAGAGTAAAGAAGGACAAATTTCTGTCAGATATTCATTTCTACCACTGGGAAGATCCATATCTTTTAAGGGAAGGTGTTGATTACATTTGGTGTCAAGGCATTCCTCGAGAGAGTACACTATTGACCTCAAGAACTATCATAAGAGGACACCATTCTGAAAGCAGAACGACAATGAAAGTATTGCAATGTGGACTCTAGTGGCCCATAATATTAAAGGGTGTTACAACTTATGTGAAACGTCGCATTGATTGCCAGAAAATGGGAGGAACCCTAAGTTCCAAAGATTCGATCCCCCTTGTGTTTATTCAAATATCAAATGTTTTTTATGACTGGGGCATTGAATTTACGGGACTATTTCCTAACATTCAAGGATTCGAATACATCATGCTTACCGTTGATTATGTGAGTCGTTGGGTGGAGGCTATTCTCACCAGTTCTGCTAATAGTCGTACCATTTGTCTCTTTCTCAATGATAATATTATTATGCAATTCAGGATTCTAAAGATTTTGATTCAAATGGGGGTAGCCATTTTGTGAATAAGTGATGAACGAAAAATCCCAAGTGACTAAGGCAAGGGTATCTAGATGGTCGTTGCGACCTCAATCACTCAGACTCGATCAATCAAGAAAAAGAAGAGACCACCAATCAGAAATAAAAATCAAATCAAACACGGTAGCGGTCTTGCTATTAATTTAACCTGGTATAGCGACCAGGGTCGAACACAAGGAGCACGAATTGGCCTTGCGGCCTACGAAGTAGTCAAAAAGAAAGAAAAAGAAATAAAGAAGGTATTTTTGGTGGTTTTTAAGGCTTTTTATATTATTTTTGGATTTTAAGATATTAAGAAAATACTAAAAACAAGGAAACAACACACTTCAACAATTTATTTAACACACTAAAAGTCAACCAAAAATTCAAATAAAAATATTTTTATGTGTTTTATAATTTTTACTGTTTTTATTGAATTTTTGAGATTTTTCTTATGTTTATTTAATTTTCTAAAAATCAAACATGGACTGAAATTGTAGGTACTGTCCAGCCGAGCTAAAGAGATCTAGATAAAATATCTAGAAGTCCCCAATAAGCCTGGAGGTATTTTTCCTGTATAGAGAAGAAAACAAGGAAAAATTGGGCACTTAAATTATTATTTTTGGATTTTTAATTTATTTATTAGAATTTTTATAAGATTGTAAGTGTTTTCGATTTTTAGGTGTTTTAAGTAATGAAAAATAGCCAAAATTGGCTAGCAAATCAAGCAAGCAAAGACAAACAGTAAGTAATTTTTTTGTAATTTTTAGATGAATTTTAGTATTTGTTTCTGATTTTTCAAGTCAGACAGTGAAGAAAATAAGTGTTTTTGAATTTTTAAAAATATTAAATCAAAACAAAATTGTCTCCAAAAATCCTCGAAAATTTTACACTATGGCAGGAGCCACGTGTCCAATTTTCGTTGGATTTGGAGTGAATTTGTTATTTTATTCAAAAATAGAAAGAGGGTACTGTGCACAGGGACCTACGTGCAAATACCCGAAGTCCTGAGGGGTCTGGTGCAAAATTCTCAGGTGTACACGCGCGTCGCGCGTGCCTGAGGCACTCAGCGACCCAAATGTAATAAAAACTACTTCCGAGGACTATTTGGTAACAGGTACCAAAAGTCCAGGGGGTAGTCTGCAAATAACCCAGAAATTAACGCACATGCACAAATGTTTCACGCACAGGGGTATAAATGCAATATCTCAAAAGTTTTCATTCATTACTTGACAACTCAGAACTACAGGGCATGGAATGCAAAAAGCCCAACAAATCACGTGTCGAAGCACGTGCTACATAACACACAGGGGCATGAATGCAAACTAAATAAAGAGCAGGGTCCTCTATGCAAATTTACCAAAAACTAAACAACTAAACTAAACATTTACAGGACTAATTGCTAAATAAAATAAAAGAGAGGGCCTAAGGGTAAATTACCCTTTATTAATGCGGGCCGATGTATGGATGCCACGTGGAGAATCGGATGGTCTGGATCGAGTGGCACTCCAACGCTGAGGTCCTCGCAGTGATCAGATGGCCGAGGTTACGCCACGTGGGGGATCGAACAGTGGAGGCCCTCAGTGGATAAACCTCGCTAGACCGACGGCTGGGATCAGTCCTCCACTGATCTGACGGTGGCTGCTGCTCCTGGGATGGACGGCCCAGATGAAAACTGGAGCGGGAGGCTGATCGGACGGCTGCTGGAGATCCTCGAAGAACAGGTGGCCGGCGAGCTTCGCCGACCCAATACGCTCGCTCCGAGACTCCTCTGCTGCTTCTGAAGATCGGAGAAGCTCCGGCGTGACACTCCGCAGCTGCTGGTGGCCTCCGATGACCCAGTCGAGCTCTGGGGAGCTCCGGCGAGGTCGGCGGAGGTAGAGCTCCTGGACCGAATGGTCCAAGCCCTCAGATGGGCTTGGATGTACCTGCAAGATAGACCAGAAGACTCGCGGGTCGAGGGCAAACTGCGTCGACCCGGTTAGGCGAGGTGAAGGTGGACGGTGGTGCGATATGGGCGAGCTCCGGCGAAGGTGGGGACGGAGGAGCTCGAGCCCCAACTCCTGTGCGAGCTGGGTTGGATGGGAGTATGGAGAACGTGCGTGGGAGGAAGGCGGAGGTGACGGTGGATTCCGATGATTGAATAGAGATATGGGGTGGTCGGAATCAGCGAAACACTTCGGCGGAGCGAAATGGGGGAAATCTAAAATTAGCGAAAAAGAAACGGCTAAGGGTCTACCTAGGTGGCTGAATAGGCTGTGGGCGAGCTTCCGCAGCTCTGGGTCTTCGCCTCACGGAGCGCCGACGTCCGAGGCTCGAGCTCCAGCTCAGGGCGGAGCACGGCGGTGATACTCGCCGGATCGATGGGCTCACACTCCCTCCTCGCTGCAACACCACGGGGGACGAGCTGTCACTCTCGCCTATGCAATGGAGCTCACTGGGGGGTGGAACGAGTGGCCAAAGATACGAATGAAGGTGGCGGAGCTCGGCTTAAGTATGGGTGAGGGTCCGGGAAGACGAGCGCGGGTAGGGCGTCTTGGAGCGCGGATCCCGAAGTGGATACCCCGGCGAGGGTCTCGGATGTATCAGGAAGGTATCGGACCCGGGGTTTAGGCGAGGGGGAATCGGGTTTAGGCGCTAAAATGGGGGGAAGTCGGGTCGGGCGCCTAACCCGTGGGAAGTGGTCCTGGGGGGGGCAGTTGACCTGGCGGTCAACAATCCCCAGGGCCAATGGGTGAAGGCCACGTGTAAAATATTTAGAAATTCAATGAAAATTAACAAATGGCCGAATTATGGAAAAGTCAAAACATAAAATATTTTTCTTTTAATTTTTTCTATTTTCTAGTGATTTTTTATTAATTTTTCGAAATAAAAATAAGGTATGTACATAGTAGGTTTATATATAGGTATATATACAAGGTATAGGATTTTGATTTTGATTTTTAATTTGTTATTTTTATACAATTTTATTCCTATTTTATATTTTATTTATTTATACCATAAAATAAGGAATAAAAAGATATTTTTATTTTATTTTTATTATTTATATACATAGGTGAAATAAATAGGTATGTACATATATATACATGGTATATTTACAACAGTATTTTTGATTTTTAATTTTGTTATTTTTATTTTGTTTTTATTTTAGTGGTTTTTATTTTATTTATTTACATTATATAATCTAGAATATTTACAAAACTTTTTGGAAATTAATTTTATTTATTTATAAAGCTAAATAAATAAAGGTGTGGTGGTATGTACAAGGTGAAAGTGATGTTTTTGTTTTCTTTTTAATTTTTCTATTTTTATCTTGTTTTTATCTTTATAAATATATACAAGTATTTACAAGCCAATTTGAGTCTATTTTTGTGAGGAAAATACTTTTATTTTATTTACATAAATATTTACACACATGAGCCCCTATCTCCCTCTACTTTGGCTTTTATGCGGTCAGGCCCATGCTGAGCCCTCCCTTGGGTTAGGTTGCTCAATATTTATTCTAAATATTTCCCTCTCTTTCTTTTTAATCTTTATTCTTTTATTTTTGCACAAAAACATGCTAATTATATGTTTTTACACAATGCATGCTTTTGGTAATTATTTCTATTTACAGCTATATACATGCATTTGCAAAGGTTTTTGTAGCTAAAATATAAGAATAAAGAGTGATGAATGAGTATTCATCACCCTCCTATACTTAACTTTGCTAGTCCCTTAGCAAACACTTATTTGAAAAAGAAGTGAAAAAGAAATTAAGAAAAAGAAAAAGAGAATGTACATGGATCAAGGCTGATTATTAAACTTGCCTTCATTAAATTAAGGTATGGAGCTCGATCAGATCTTTGGATTATTAATGTGTCGGAACCTTATTTGGTCTTAAGCTTAAAACTCAACAGTCTCTAAGTTCCACTAATCTATAACCAAGACTCCTCAATGCTCCAGATCAGAACAAGTCATCAATCACAAACCCTGAAGACCATGAATCTTTTCTTGTCCTGTGGATGTGAGGTCTAAGCTCTCCACCTCAGAAATGGCAACTTGACATCCCTCCCCAACAAGGTAACTCTATGACCTCAATCTGGCCACTCTTTCCTCGAGGAGCGGGGTATTCCCTTCTAAGTTCAAGTTCAACCAGCTCAAGAAGAGGAGGAAGAAGAGAATGGGTCAAGGCCAGTGTAGCCATGTACCCTTGGGAGCTTGACCAGTGTAGCCAAGTCTCCCTGCTGCAAGCTACATCAGGTGGATCATGAAACTCAAGCTTTTCTTATTGCACTCTATATACATACTCCGGTGGGATTATCATTTTCTCTCAGACCCACCACTTTTTTGGAGTTATTATCTTTTTGCATTTTTTTTCAAGTGCATCTATACAACATATACATGTGCAGCATATATACAAGGAGTTTTTCCTCTTGAGCCAGTAGACTATCCCTCTTTTGAAGCTTTATTGCAACCCACAACTCCCGTCGTTAGACCTCATGGCAACCAGACCAAGTTGAGACGCACTTCCTTCACTAAAAGAAGAAGAGAGGTTCCGCCTAGAAGTACTACCCTCATATGCTACCCCATGTCAAGGAAGACTGCCTCCTCACCACCTCATCCGTAGAGAGCTCGGTGCATAGTGCTGGTGTCCAAGTAAAGCCATTGTCTATATGAGTCATGTGTTGTTGTTAAGTGCTCTACTTAGGCTCATTGGGATGACATGTGATCATATCCTAGTGGACTCAAAGAATTAAGTCACCATGGACCTGAAAAGCCTTAAACCTAAGCCCTATAAGGTTCCTCTTAGAAGTTAGGTGGATTAAGATCTTAATCAAGCTCCATTTCTCAATTTGATTCCAGGCTAGTTTAAATGTCAAATATCATCCAGAAAAACTATATACATATGTACAAAAGATGCTATTTACACAAATTTTACAAACATGCAAAATTTTTGAAAAATGTTTTGAAATCATGAATGGATGATGCATGAAGTGCGAGTTTTGCAAAAAGATATTTACACACATTTACACAAGATTTTTGCAAACTTTTGATTTTCAAAACATTTTGGAAATATTTTGTACGATATACATAATCTTGATACAAAAATATTTACACAAGCTTTACACAAAAGATTTTTGAAAACATTTTTACAAAAATAATTTGTACACTAGCTATTTATGTGCAAATAAAAGAAGTTTATGTACATGAAAAATTTTTAATTTTTGTGATTTTTAGGGTTTTTAGCCATTTTATTTATTAACACACTCACACAAAGTATGAGTTATGGCTAAAGTATATATGAAATATATACACACCCCCCTATACTTAGCTCGAACGATGTCCTCAGAGTCAAGAGCGATGAAGAAGACATAACTCGTGCTAGGTATAGGGAAGTGAAAAGAAAGGTTATATACAGAGACGAATAGATGAATAGAAAGTCAAGAGGGTCTCGGGTCTTCCCCCTATACTTAGGATCAAGTAATCCTAAGTATAGCAGGCTGTATACTAAGGGAAAATCGAGTGGAGACTGTACAGGGTCTACCCCCCCTATACTTAGGGTAAAATATCCCTATGTATGGGCAGCAAAAACAGAGGTAGACAGAAGCAAAGAAATACCCAAAGGTCTCACATCCCCCCTATACTTAGGGTAAAGTGCACCCTAAGTATAGCATAATCAATAGATGAAGAAAGGGATGTGAGACTAAAGAATGTGGTGATATAGACATCTGGATCTATACAAGGTGGAAGATCAGTGAAACTCAGGCGTGAGATGCATTAGATGTGAGTCAAAGACCACATCTCACGCAAAATGAATAGGGGCAAGATCAACGACCCGCGGCTCATGATCTAGAAATGGCTTGAGCTGCTGGCCGTTCACTCGAAAGGTACTTTCAGAAGACCACTCGGATATATCAATGCTACCGTTGTCGTGTACCTTTCTCACCAAGTAGGGTCCCTTCCACTTGCTCTGTAGCTTCCCTGGAAATAAATGAAGCCTCGCATCAAACAGCCATACTCTCTGTCCAGGCTCAAAATGCTTGTGGCTGATGTGAGAATCATGCCACTCCTTCACTCTCTCCTTATACTGTAGGCTGTTTGAGAAGGCGGTATCTCTCAACTCCTCCAGGGCTGCTAACTCTGCCCTCCTCTGGTCTCCTACACCAGCTGGATCCATAAGTATATCAGTAACTGCCCAAAGTGATCTGTGCCTCAGCTCAACAGGTCAATGGCACGGCTTGCCATATACGAGGCGAAAGGGAGATGTACCCAATGGTGTCTTGAAAGACGTCCTATATGCCCACAAGACCGAGTCCAAAAGCTGTGACCAATCCTTTCGGTCAGGGCGGACGACTTTCTGCAATATAGTCTTGATCTCCCTGTTCGACACCTCGGCTAGACCATTCGTCTGTGGATGGTAAGGTGTAGCAACACGATGGTCTATACCGAACTCGCTAGCAAGGGCCTTCACCTGGTTGTTGATGAAATGAGACCCCCCATCTAAAATCAGAACTCTAGGAACCCCAAACCGCGTGATGATATGCTTCCTCAAATATCGGGAAACTGTCCTCGCATCAGCGGCTCGGGCGGGGATAGCCTCAACCCAACGACTAACATAATCCACGGCCAACAGAATGTACTCAAATCCTTGACTCTTAGGGAATGGACCCATGAAATCGATGCCCCATGCGTCAAAAACCTCACAGAAATGAATGGGCTGCATCGGCATCATATCACGCTGTCCACAAGTGCCCATCCTCTGACAGTCAGTACACCTCTTCATGAACTCATCAGAGTCATTGAAGAGGGTAGGCCACCACAAGCCGGATTGGAGCACTTTCTGTGCCGTTCTCCTCCCAGAATGATGTCCTCCTGCCTCAAGCTTGTGGCAGTAGGTGAGGACGCTATGGTGTTCCTCCTGAGGAATGCAACGACGCCAGACGCTATCCCCTCCTTCGTGGTAAAGGATGGGATCCTCCCAGTGGTAGGACTTGGCCTTCGCAAGGAAGGTCTCAAGCCTCTGCCTGGGCCAATCTTGTGGGACTTTCCCAGCAACGAGAAAGTTCACAATATCGGCATACCACGAGAGTGAGGCGATAGCAAGGATCGCCTCATCTGGGAAGGTCTCACAAATGGGATCTATCTGCTCAGACTCCTCAGGCTGCTCTATACGGGAGAGGTGATCCGCCACCACATTCTTGACTCCAGGCTTATCCTTGATCTCAATGTTGAACTCCTGGAGTAGAAGGATCCATCTAGTAAGTCTGGCCTTGGCATCCTTCTTTGCCATGAGGTATCGGATGGCGGTGTGATCAGTGTACAAGGTCACTCTAGATCCAATGATATAAGATCGAAACTTATCTAGAGCGAACACTACAGCTAGCATCCCCTTCTCTGTGACTGTATAATTCCGTTGGGTGGAATCCAATGTACGGCTAGCGTAGTGGATAGCAAAGGGGACTCCATCCCACCTCTGTCCCAGCACGGCCGCTACGGCAAAATCGGAGGCATCCGTCATGATCTCGAATGGGAGAGACCAATCGGGTGGCTGGAGAACAGGAGCCTCAATCACACACTGCTGGAGAGTCGCAAAGGATGAGAGACACTTGTCATCGACAAGGAACTCGGTGTCTTTCGTCAAGAGGTCAGTCAACGGCCGGGCAATCCTGCTGAAATCATGAATAAATCTCCGATAAAAACCAACGTGCCCCAGGAATGACCGTAGCTGCCTCAAATTTGACGGCGGTGCGAGTTTTCTAATGACATCAACCTTGGCCGGATCAACCTCCGTGCCCCTGTTGGAGATGATTGGCCAAGCACCGTCCCTTGAGTCACCATGAAGTGACTCTTCTCCCAAGAAAGCACCAAATGGACCTCTGTACATCGCTGGAGTACTCGGTCTAGGCAGTCAAGACAGAAGTCGAATCCGTCATCGTAGACCGAGAAATCGTCCATGAAGACCTCCAAACACTCCCCTACCATGTCCGAAAAGATCGACAGCATGCATCTCTGAAAAGTCGCAGGGCATTGCATAACCCAAATGGCATGCGTCGAAAGGCATATGTACCGAAGGGACAGGTAAAGGTGGTCTGATCCTGATCCTCAGGAGCGATGGCCACTTGGTTGTATCCTGAGTACCCATCCAGGAAACAGTAATGGCTCTTCCCTCCCAGTCTCTCAATGATCTGGTCAATAAAAGGCAGGGGGAAATGGTCCTTCTTGGTGGCCTGGTTGAGTCTCCTGTAGTCAACACAGACCCGCCAAGAGGTGGGTACTCGTGTAGCAATCTCCTCTCCCGACTCACCGATCACAGTCGTGATGCCCGTCTTCTTGGGCACCACATGCAAGGGGCTGACCCACTTGGAATCAGAAATGGGATAAATAAAATCTGCACTCCACCATTTGGAAATCTCCTTCATGACGACCTCTCTCAGGTTGGGGTTCAGACGTTGCTGGAACTCACGTGACGGCTTCGCCCCCTCCTCAAGATAAATATGGTGGGAGCACAACGATGGACTAATCCCATGGAGATCTGCTACGCTCTATCCGATTGCCTTGCGGTTCTTTTCAAGAACCCCCATCAAACGGGATTCTTGCTCTCCAGTCAGATCGGTGGAGATGATGACTGGGTACATCTCAGGCTTGCCCGCAAGGAATCGATACTTCAGCGAAGTAGGGAGCGGCTTCAGCTCTGGACAGCTGGGTGCTGGCAAATCTGGCTTCGGAAGAAGGTGCGTGTAAGCTGCCAAGTCTGCCTCGGAGAATGAAAACGAACTCTCACAAACTGGATCTGGAGAAGGCTTCTCAACTGAACTGTCTCTAATCTGCTCTGCATCTACCTCCTCCTCAACTATAGGCTCTGTAGGACTCAGGTCTGGCATCTGATCCTCGCAATCTGCCCAATCAGACTCTGAATCCGAGGGATATGCATCAATCAAGGTGGCATCAGTACCACCGTCACTAGAAATCTTGTCGCGGTCAAGAACCGGCCCTGCTGCCACCGAAATATCCTGGACCAGGGCTGTGCTCTCCAAGCTCTCCTCTGCTATCAACTCGGCATCAGCGGTGTCTGGAAATGAGAGGATGGCCTGTGTTGAAGGGTCTGCCCATGCTGCCTCATCATCTATGATCACAAAATCACAGTCCTGGTGGATGTCTAACCCGGCATCTGTCAGCTGCTATGTATCTGTGCTGGTCTCTGAGCATGCTCTCTCTCTGGCTCTGTAGTCCTCGACCGTCTCTATTTGTACACTTTCGCCCTCGACGCGAAAGTATACCTTCTCACTATCATGGTCAGTCACCGCCTTGGCTGTGGCCAAGAACGGACGACCGAGAATGATGGGGGTATCAGCCACTGAATCAGGGATCTCCATGTCTAACACTACGAAGTCCACAGGGAATTGCAGGCCCTGAATAGTGATGATAACGTCTCGCAACAACCCCTTCGGCCTCTTGACAGATCGATCAGCAAACTGAAGGATTGTCCTGCTCTGTCTAAGAGTGCCCAACTCAAAGCAGTCGAGAAGGGCTGCCGGAAGGAGGTTGATAGACGATCCGCTATCCAATAGAGTCCGGTCGAACCTCTCCTCACTAATCTGACATCTGACATATGGGGCTCCTGAATCTGGCCTCTTGGCCGGCAGATGGTTCTGGATCGTGAAACACGTGGCTTTCGTCAGCACATGAATCTCTGACTGGTGGTTCCTCCTCCTCCTGACTGTGGTCCTGTCTCTCAACGATCGCTGAAGAAGGGGGATGTGCTGCAAAGCCTCCTGAAGGGTCAGCTGTATATGGAATCGATCAATCATGCTCTGGCTGAACTCCTCCTTCTCTCTCTTTTTTGGATCTTTTTCTTTTTTCTTCCCCTTCCTCATATGAAGGTCTCTAGGGAAGGGGATCACAGGGTCCTTCTCAGATGAAGGACTAGGAATAGGTCTAGATGGCTCGACGGCCGGATCCGCACATACATCAATCACCACAGTGGGACCAGAAGAAACTAAACCTTTTCCTTTATTCAAAACAGTGTTCTGAGATACATCAGAATGAGGAAAAACAACTGCTCTCTCTATATGAACACCGGTGGCCTCACTACCACCACGGGCTGGATCTGTTGGACGCCTCGCAGCCTCAGTACCGCGCTCTGGCTCGGCAACTCGGGTGGCGTCAGTACCACCTCCTCGAACTGGTGAAGTGGCAGCCTCAGTACCGCCGGTGGGGTCAGCATCCTTGGTGGCATCAGCACCACCGCCATCATCATGAGCGGCCTTAGTACCGCTCTCCTCCTCCTCTGGCGCTCTAAGAGTGTCCTCGTGGTGTATCTCAGACGAGGCGCCGCCACCTGCCGGTGTCCTACCGCTCCTAAGCGTAACAAAATCAGCATCAAAAAGATCCGAAGACATATCATCAAATGGATCACTAGGAGTGGCGTGCTCAGTGTAAGCTACCTGCTCAGACTTCCGCGTCAGGCTGTTGGGATTCGGCTCAATCTGGGCAGGAATGGTGGCCTTCCCTCTCACAATGTCCCGCATCTCCTGGCGGAACTCGTCCATCTCCCGTCTGAAAGTAGCCTGCTGGTCCGTGAGGAGGCGGGCTATGTCGTCCAAGGCGGAGCTCTCGTATGATGGACCATGAGAGACCGACAAGTAGCCTCTCTGGTGATGAGGCTGCTGGAACTGGTGTTGCTGCTGCTGAGAGGGGTAAGAAGAAGGGTGCTGCTGCTGGTGTGGCTGGTGAGGCTGCTCTCGCCTCCAAGACTGTCTCTGCTGCTGATAGGGACGAGGAACGAAGGATGACTGCGGCTGTGACTGGTAAACTGGGGGCTGCTGCTGCTGGTGATCCCTCTGCTGGCTGTACTGGCCTCCCTGGCCAGATGGCTGCTACTGGGGCTGGGTACCTCCATTCCCCCACCTGAATCTGGGATGGTCTCGTCGGATCCTAGGCTGAGGACGGTCATACCAAATCTCGTTGACATCCATCAACGGCTCTGCGTCGTACTGGGCTGGCGGGAGTACTGCTAGAGGCTGATCTGGCTGGTATACCACCATCTGCAGGTCTGGAGATGGTGGTGACTGGTAGGTGGGCTGCGGCTGCTGGTACGGCTCCGCCTGTACAAGGTGAACCTGTCTAGGCTGCTGGTGTGTGCTGGAGTGCTGGAACGAGCTGCTGCTGCCGCCGGTATCGCCTCGCGACTGAAGACGGGGCTGTGAAGCCGTCTGTGCCTCCTGGAGACACATGAGCTGGGTCTTCATGTCGCTCAGAGTCCGTGCCATCTGCTCCATCAGCGTGATGCCCTGGCGCTGCTTCTTCTCTATCAGCTCCATCCGATCCAACTTCTCGCTAATGATGCCCATATCTGCAGCGGACGACTCTGCCTGTGCTGCTGCTACTGCGGATGAACTGGATGGACCGGCGTCGACCCGTGCTATCCTCTGGTACTGCACGGGTCCTGGCTGCTGCTGGGGTCTGCCCTGAGTGTACAACCTGGTCTGGGACATCACCATATAGTTCTCGGCCATCTCCTCGTAGATGGCCCAGACCTGGTCGTGATCCTTGGCGAAGTAAGACCCGCCACAAGAAGCATTCACCAAGCCCTGGAGCTCTGGTGTCAGCCCGCTGAAGAAGCTTTGCACGAGGTTCGGCTTTGAAATATCATGATGCGGGCATCGATCAGTCAGCTCACGAAACCTCTCCCATGCCTCATGGAATTACTCGTTGGGGAGCATGGAGAAGTTGCTGATGAGGGCTCTCGCTGCATTGGTCCGCCCGAGTCGATAGTACTTGTTCAAGTACTCGGTGCGGAGCTGCTCCCAGGTGTAAACAAACTTCCCCAAGTGCTTCAGCCAGGTGGCTGCTCTGTCTGCTAGGGAAAAGGGGAAGGCGATCATCCTGATTGTGTCCTGGTCCACCTGACGGTCGTGGACAGTACTGCAAATCATCAGGAACTCCTAGAGGTGGAGATGGGGCTCCTCAGTAGCGAGGCCGTGGAAGCGGGGGAGTAACTGCAAGGTGTTCGGGGGGAACTTGAAGTCCCCCACGATGGCTGGAAGTACAACCCAATGGTGCGTCAGTGTCGATTCAGGGTTGTGCAACTCCTGCATCGGTCTCGGTGGTCCTCCTGCCGCAGATGCGGTGGCTGCTGCTGCCGCTGCTACATCTGCATCCTTTGGGATCCTCGGTCCCTCTCTCCTCTGCTCTCGCTCTGCTCTCTCTGCTCTCATCTGCTCCATCTCTCTCCTCATATCGAGCATGAATGCTCCCTGATCCCTCAACTGCTGCTGGACGGTCTCTAAAGAGGCGATCAGGGTGGAGTTGATCGCGCCCTGGTCCAGCACAAAGTGCTCAGGCTGTGGACCTCGGGAACGATCCTCGGAACTGCCGGCCATGGCGTCTGCAAAATCAAATGAGCCAAACTCAGGTGCTGTCAAATCTGCTAGTCTCTCCTCTGGCTCATATCTCTCATAACCGAAAGAAAGGGGGTCGAGGGTGAACAGGGCGGAATCATACTCAGGCTCGGAGAACTGGTCTTGGCTCTCGCGGGCCAACCTAGATGAATGGGTAGACGTGCCCGAAAGCGGTGCAGCCAGAGGCTGCCTAAGAGAGCGTCTACCCATCATCGTGATCTGGCGAGTAGTGCGGATGAGATCTGGAAAAACTATGATGAGCAACCAAACCCTCTGTTCACCAACACAACACGAGCTGAAGACCGTAAAGGCTCGGTCCAATTATCTTGTCCAATTTTATTAGGTGAACAAACAATCTATCAGAGCGCTTACGTGACCTGTTAGGATACCCGATGCTACTCCAACCGACTGGCCCGCACGGAAGAGTCGGTAGTCAGCTGGAAATAGCTCCGGAGGGCTCTACCTAGGGTGCGGGTCACTCTCTCACGCAATCAAACCAAACAATGAGGGGGTTGCTCTCCCCAAGACAAATTTTTAGGTGAGGTATCTTTTAGGGTCAATAGTTTTAGCAGTCCCAATTTTATGGTTTTTCTTTTTAATTTTTTTCAATAAAAACAAAGGCCTAACGAATTTTTCGGTTCTCCTGGTTATTTAGTCAAAAACAAGGGGGAGAAGACGAAAAAGTCGATGCGCGATGAAATCAATGATGCGTGCAATGATAGAAATGCGTACCTTGCTCCAGCACTCTACATGCAAGTGATCCGCGCAGAAATTTAAAAGCAGAAAATAAACTACCTAAATGATGCAGCGGTGAAAACCGAGTCCTAAACAAGCAAGTCTACTTGAAGAACCGTCTAACTGATCACCGATCCTTCAAGCCAAAGGTCCGGTCTTGGCCTACCCCTCCTCTGCCCGACACATCGGGGGTAGGAGAAAGCACTTTGCGGGGCAGGCTACGGCACGTAGGCTACGAAGGGGATGAGTCAGTTATTTTTATTAATCAATTATTAGTAGGTCCAATTAATCGCACTATAGGAACAGGCAAGCAATTAGGTGTGGGGACCCTACTAATTACGACACAAGCAAGTATAAAATCCTAAGTCTAGGGGCTCGATAAAAATCGGAAAATCGGAAAAGGTAGCTAAAAATCAAAACCGTGAAAAAGCCGCGAAAAACCTAAGGGTCCCCCGAGCACACCGGTGCTCGGCAAAACAGACCCGCTAAGAGTTCAAGTCCAAGAGTGTCCTGTATTATTACAGTAATAATCAAATAAACTAAATCTAAACTAAATCTCTCCCACTCAGTCTCTCCCTCACGCTCTCCTGCAGCTCCGTACAGAAAGGAGCCGCCTCGGAGTCTCACGGTTGCGTCGGCTTCTCGAAATCAGCCGCCTTGGTCCTCGGGCCCTCGCAAGAAAAGAGACAAGTGGTCAGACCAATAAAATGAGCAAATAATAATAAGAAAAATAAATGAAAATAAAATGAGGGTATATATGCAAAAATGCAAAATAAAATAAACAAATAAAAATCAAACAAAAGAAAAAATAAAAGAAAATAAAATAAAACAAAATAAAGTAAAAATAAAATAAAAACAAAAACCGCGAAAAACCGCGAACTCTGAAAGAGCCGCGAAAAGCTGCGAAAACAAAAATAAAGTAAAAACGAAACTACTAAGCCGTGCTCCCCGGCAACGACGCCATTCTGATGAACGAAAAATCCCAAGTGACTAAGGCAGAGGTATCTAGATGGTCGTTGCGACCTCAATCACTCAGACTCGATCAATCAAGAAAAAGAAGAGACCACCAATCAGAAATAAAAATCAAATCAAACACGGTAGCGGTCTTGCTATTAATTTAACCTGGTATAGCGACCAGGGTCGAACACAAGGAGCACGAATTGGCCTTGCGGCCTACGAAGTAGTCAAAAAGAAAGAAAAAGAAATAAAGAAGGTATTTTTGGTGGTTTTTAAGGCTTTTTATTTTTTTTTTTGATTTTTAAGATATTAAGAAAATACTAAAAACAAGGAAACAACACACTTCAACAATTTATTTAACACACTAAAAATCAACCAAAAATTAAAATAAAAATATTTTTATGTGTTTTATAATTTTTACTATTTTTAGTGAATTTTTGAGATTTTTCTTATGTTTATTTAATTTTCTAAAAATCAAACAAGGACTGAAACTGTAGGTACTGTCCAGCCGATCTAAAGGGATCTAAATAAAATATCTAGAAGTCCCCAATAAGCCTGGAGGTATTTTTCCTATATAGAGAAGAAAACAAGGAAAAATTGGGCACCTAAATTATTATTTTTGGATTTTTAATTTATTTATTAGAATTTTTATAATATTTTAAGTGCTTTTCAATTTTTAGGTGTTTAAGTAATGAAAAATAGACAAAATTAGCTAGAAAATCAAGCAAGCAAAGGCAAACAGTAAGTAATTTTTTTGTAGTTTTTAGATGAACTTTAATATTTTTTTTGTGATTTTTCAAGTCAGACAGTGAAGAAAATAAGTGTTTTTTAATTTTTAAAAATACTAAATCAAAACAAAATTGTCTCCAAAAATCCTCGAAAATGTTACACTATGGCAGGAGCCATGTGTCCAATTTTCGTTCGATTTGGAGTGAATTTGCTATTTTATTCAAAAATAGAAAGAGGGTATTGTGCACAGGGACCTACGTGCAAATATCCGAAGTCCTGAGGGGCCTGGTGCAAAATTCCCAGGTGTACACGCGCGTCGCGCGTGCTTGAGGCACTCAGGGACCCAAATGTAATAAAAACTACTTCCGAGGACTATTTGGTAACAGGTACCAAAAGTCCAGGGGGTAGTCTACAAATAACCCAGAAATTAATGCACATGCACAAATGTTTCACGCACAGGGGTATAAATGCAATATCTCAAAAGTTTTCATTCATTACTTAACAACTCAGAACTACAGGGCATGGAATGCAAAAAGCCCAGCAAATCACGTGTCAAAGCACGTGCTACATAACACACAGGGGCATAAGTGCAAACTAAATAAAGAGCAGGGTCCTCTATGCAAATTTACCAAAAACTAAACAACTAAACTAAACATTTACAGGACTAATTGCTAAATAAAATAAAAGAGGGGGCCTAAGGGTAAATTATCCTTTATTAATGTGGGCCGCTGCATGGATGCCACATGGAGAATCGGATGGTCTGGATCGAGTGGCACTCCAACGCTGAGGTCCTTGCAGTGATCGGATGGCTGAGGTTACGCCGCGTAGGGGATCGAACGGTGGAGGCTCTTGGTGGCTAAACCTCGCTGGACCGATGGCTGGGATCAGTCCTCCACTGATCTGACGGTGGCTGCTGCTCCTGGGATGGACGGCCCAGATGAAAACTGGAGCGGAGGCTGATCGGACGGCTGCTGGAGATCCTCGAAGAACAGGTGGCCGGCGAACTTCGCCGGCCTAGTACGCTCGCTCCGAGACTCCTCTGCTGCTTCTGAAGATCGGAGAAGCTCCGGCGTGACGCTCCGCAGCTGCTAGTGGCCTCCGATGACCTAGCCGATCTCTGGGGAGCTCCGGCGAGGTCGGCGGAGGTAGAGCTCCTGGACCGAATGGTCCAAGCCCTCAGATGGGCTTGGATGTACCTGCAAGATAGACCAGAAGACTCGCGGGTCGAGGGCAAACTGCCTCGACCCGGTTAGGCGAGGTGAAGGTGGACGGTGGTGCGATATGGGCGAGCTCCGGCGAAGGTGGGGACGGAGGAGCTCGAGCCCCAGCTTCTGTGCGAGCTGGGTTGGATGATAGTATGGAGAACGTGTGTGGGTGGAAGGCGGAGGTGACGGTGGATTCTGATGATCGAATAGAGCTATGGGGTGGTCGGAATCGGCGAAACACTTCGGCGGAGCGAAATGGGGGAAATCTAAAATTAGCGAAAAAGAAAGGGCTAAGGGTCTACCTGGGTGGCTGAATAGGCTGTGGGCGAGCTTGCGCAGCTCTAGGTCTTCGCCTCACGGAGCGCCGACGTACGAGGCTCGAGTTCCAGCTCAGGGCGGAGCACGGCGGTGATACTCGCCGGATCGATGGGCTCGCACTCCCTCCTCGCTGCAACACCACGGGGGACGAGCTGTCACTCTCACCTATGCAATGGAGCTCACTGGGGGGTGGAACGAGTGGCCAAAGATACGAATGAAGGTGGCGGAGCTCGGCTTAAGTATGGGTGAGGGTCCGGGAAGACGAGCGCGGGTAGAGCGTCTTGGAGCGCGGATCCTGAAGTGGATACCCCGGCGAGGGTCTCGGATGTATCAAGAAGGTATCGGACCCAGGGTTTAGGCGAGGGGGTATCGGGTTTAGGCGCTAAAATGGGGGGAAGTCGGGTAGGGCGCCTAACCCGTGGGAAGTGGTCCTGGGGGGGGGCAGTTGACCTGGCGGTCAACAATCCCCAGGGCCAATGGGTGAAGGCCACGTGTAAAATATTTAGAAATTCAATAAAAATTAACAAATTGTCGAATTATGGAAAAGTCAAAACATAAAATATTTTTCTTTTAATTTTTTCTATTTTTTAGTGATTTTTAATTAATTTTTCGAAATAAAAATAAGGTATGTACATAGTAGGGTTGTATATAGGTATATATACAAGGTATAGGATTTTGATTTTGATTTTTAATTTGTTATTTTTATACAATATTATTCCTATTTTATATTTTATTTATTTATATAATAAAATAAGGAATAAAAAGATATTTTTATTTTATTTTTATTATTTATATACATAAGTGAAATAAATAGGTATGTACATATATACACGGTATATTTACAATAGTATTTTTATTTTTAATTTTGTTATTTTTTTTGTTTTTGTTTTAAGTGTTTTTATTTTATTTATTTACACTATATAATCTAGAATATTTACAAAACTTTTTGGAAATTAATTTTATTTATTTATAAAGCTAAATAAATAAAGGTGTGGTGGTATGTACAAGGTGAAAGTGATGTTTTTGTTTTCTTTTTAATTTTTCTATTTTTATCTTGTTTTTATCTTTATAAATATATACAAGTATTTACAAGCCAATTTGAGTCTATTTTTGTGAGGAAAATACTTTTATTTATTTACATAAATATTTACACACATGAGCCCCTATCTCCCTCTACTTTGGCTTTTATGCGGTCAGGCCCATGCTGAGCCCTCCCTTGGGTTAGGTTGCTCAATATTTATTCTAAATATTTCCCTCTTTTTCTTTTTAATCTTTATTCTTTTATTTTTTCACTAAAACATGCTAATTATAGGTTTTTACACAATGCATGCTTTTGGTAATTATTTCTATTACAGCTATATACATGCATTTGCAAAGGTTTTTGTAGCTAAAATATAAGAATAAAGAGTGATGAATGAGTATTCATCAATAAGGAAGTAAAAAAGCTTGTGAAAGAGTACGACATCGATCATCACGTCGCATCTGCTTACCACCCACAATGGAATGGCTTGTCCGAGTTATCAAATAGGGAGATCAAGATAATCTTGCAGAAATTTGTTAGGCTAGATAGATGGACTAGTCTCAGTTGCTTGACTCAGTTCTATGTGCTTTTCAGATCTCCTACAAGTCTCCACTCGGTATGTCTCCCCATCGTCTAGTTTATGGAAAGCCTTGCCATCTGCTAATTGAACTAATAAATAAATCTTTATGGGTTGTAAACATTTGTAATTTGGACTCACAGATAGGTGGTCAGAACCGAAAGACAAATCTACACAGACTCTTGGAATTAAGAGACTCTGCATACGATAACAACCTTATGTATAAGGAGAAAGTCAAACGTTGGCATGATAAGCACATCAAACGAAAACTTTCAAGCATGTACAAAAGGTGTGGTTATTTGATGTGAAATTGAAGATTTTCCTGGCCAAACTCAAAATCAAATGGACAAGACCATTCATTGTAAAAACTGTTCATGATAATGGTAGCATCCTAATATCAGAATTTTAATCTAACGCACAATCATTTCTAGTTAACTGAAAGTTGCTGAGCCGAATCAGAAGATGATATATTTCTATCCATTATAGATTCAATTCATGTGATGTTTGATGAAGATCTCCCAATCGCAATATCAGAAGATTCTGACAGTGCCTGCAAAAATATTTTTTTGATTAATTTTTTTCTTATTTTCTTCTTTTAATTTCTGTTTTACTTCTTTCACTCTTCTATTATTTCATTCATCCCATTCATCGTTGATATTATTGAGATAAACTTCATCCTAAATATAGGTGGGATGAGTGCATTTGGGTATTCTTTATTTATTCTCTCACTTGTCTTTAAACTTGTTTATAATTCATTTCTATACTTGGGGATATTTTATCCTAAGTTTAGGTGGAGACAAGCTGAGTAGTTGATTTGTAAATTCGAATCCTCGTTTATCCCAATGAAGATTATGGAAAAATCTGAAGAGAATCAAAGAAACGTGTAGATCGCATCATATGCAATCGGGAACAAGTAGTAGAACTATTTGCTCGGGCAACAGAAATTAAAAATTGTAAACATATGAAATCACATGATTTGAGAACATTTATCAAATAGTTTCATCAAGATCACAAACAAGTTCAAGGAATGCCTCTTAAAGTGTGGTTGCGATCTCTAATCTCTAAAGTAAGAGATTCTCCTGTTTCAAGTCTGATCCGATGAAGATCTCACTTGTAGACGCATTGATGAGACATGTGCTTCCCGTAATCCATGTTGAAGATCCAAGCTTGGAGTCTCCATATTTCATCTCACGAAATGCGATGTCTTCTTCACGAGGGAATCGCACCAAGTAAGATAAAGATCTATGAGCAGTCAATCCAACAGCATGACGACGTCATGACGACTGTGAGCTTCTCTAGCTCAACATGTGGACGGCCACATGTTGGGAGAGAGAGAGAGAGGTAGCCAACATCTGTGAGAATACGGAGAGAGAGAGAGAGAGAGAGAGAGAGTTTTGTGCTCATTTTATGTAGTAGAAAAAGCTAGGGCTACCCTCCCATTTATAATAAATTAGATGTCCATGGATCATAATCCATGTGCACATACAAATCCAATGGTTCACATTGATTTGTGCTTTCAATCAATGGCCAAGATTTTTTTATTTTATAAAGTTACAACAAGTAATTAATTTAAAAGAAATTACATATATTGAATTATATTCAATAATTTTAAAATCAATTAAATAAACTCACATGGAATATTATGGAAAGGAGTGTAGCCACCTTCCATACATAAAGTGGATGGCCACCATTGAGAGATTCTCTTGGTGGACGTCCATGCCATGTATGGTATGGTGGTTATCTCTTTCAAAATTGGTCAGATCTCATATCTCACCAAATATTCCATATGTGCAACAACTATTATTGCATATTTATTCACCAAATTACTCCAAACTATTTTGTAATAATTTCAATCATGCCATCGATAAATTGTGAATCACATTCACACATCCAAAATAAAATGTAATTACAATTACAATTAATTGTCCCATGTGAATCCAATTCATATTAACTATTAATTCATAAATACAAATTACAATTAGAACCCTCTAATATATTATAAATAACCTTTATAATATTCATGATTAATATGGATAATGATATCTACATTATTCATATCCATTATAATTAAATCATATTTAATTATCTTGGATGTCTATTCTCATGTGCCCAAAAAATATGAATCACATTCACATTATTCATCATAATTAAATAATATTTAATTATTAATTTTCTTCAATGCTTAGAAACATCATCAACAATGAAATTATTCTTGAACTCTTTCAAGAATAATGTGCTTTCTTCAAGGATACTTGGTGATAAGTATAGGGAAATTATACATTCCATGTATAGTGACTTAGATATTGAGATCATATCTCAAATCCAAATCAAGGGGACCTCTCAAATATGTTTGATTAAATCAAAGTCATAAATCTAATCTTCTTATTGCATCTGAATCACATTCATATCATTATCAAACATTTGGACTGAGACAGATCACTTCTCTACTGAGAGGAGTCACTAAAATCCAAACTTGTTTCATCATTCCCTCAGAATGGAAGCATCATGGTTATACAATCGTTTATGATCACATCACCCTATATATTCCTAATACCCGTACATGGTGCATACTAGAAGACCTAGAATAAACCCAACGATTTAGATCAATTTAGATTTTCATCTTCAAGGTTTTCTCATTAAGTTTCTCATTTGACTATTAGGAGTTGGTATCGATCATATATTTTCCAAAAGCATATATCATACGTAGGTATTAATTATATACTTTCCAAAATCATTTATCAATCCAACAAATTCAGTCAAGCTTCCTAAGCAAGATGACCGTGCACGGAATTTGATCCCAATATCTCATGAGTGAGCTCATCTCTTTGAGTTCTGTAAATGAACTTGTATGATCCCTTTGAGAGATCGTATTACTCATATGCCCTTGTATGCACACTAGCTTGCTGGTGTAAAGACCATGATTAGATCATCAACCTATTGGTCTGTCAAATGTACATACTCAAACATACAGCAACACATCTATCTCTGGTCAAAGGATGCATGCATATATCATGACAGTATACGACATAGGTCTTGGTTATCTCATTCTCGTTAAGTCAACTCTTTGAGGATGTGCATCAAAAGGTTGGTTAGATATTGGCCTATAGAGAAGAATTGTCATCTTCCTCTAAGGCTGGAGATCCTCTCTTAATAATCACTTTATGGTTCTTGACGAGTCCACAATCTAACTCTTTATATATCATCAAGCACTGGCCTCTGTGATTCAACATTTGTATCAACAACTATATGATCATTAAGATGGCCATTGAACATAACCATAATTGTAATAATGTACCTATTATGCAAATTACTTATTCTTCATTTGAGATTAGGGAATGATTCGCAATAATATTTATTGCATAATGGTTCGTCGTGGGCTCACATGTCCAACAATCTCCCACTAGCCCGAAGAGCCATTAATGGGCTAATCTTTAAACCCACACTCATGTGCTAATCATAAGCTATTTAGAAAAATAGCTTGGTAAGAAGACCATTCACTCTGTTCCATAGAGACTACACCAAGTCCTTTTTATTATACTTGCATATCCCCTAGTAACAGTGCTCACATCCAATGCGAATGTTACATCTTATGCAACCAATACTCGATCTTGAAGCAGTTATAGTGTCATTGACACTACATCTCAATAATTATTATAAGTTGTATGTAATTTCTATTATCCTTATCAAAATACCCTTATTCCCGGAGATCTCTTATCTCCTACGACTAAGACCCAATCTTAAGTCTTATAAGGCATTTATAGTTAAGACTTTTTAGATAATATCTATAAAGTCTTAAGTTCTTGAAGATAATACTTTGATATCAATATCTCAAAAGTTTTGTCCTCTTTGAAGATATTATTGTTATTGTAATCAAGTATTTTATCTCCATAGTAGGATTCGTAACAGTTTACTAGTCCTGCTCCTTGGTAGATACCTAGCTTTTGTACACATCTAGCATATACCAGGATTCTCGTAACTGATGTATAAGGGTAAGAAGTTTTAGCGTCATCAACACTTAATATGGTATCCCTTCATATTGGTCGGTACCATATCTTAAGGGAAGGAAGCCTTCCTTGGGATTTTTCCAAAACAAAATGGAAAATGTCAAAGGTGTACTGGAAATGTGATGGTCCCAAAACTCTTTTCTCTTTGCTTCTAAACATCTTCAGAAATAAGATTTAAGAGGTATCCTAGAGATCATTCATCTCAAGGTATGGAACAACCAGATTATAAAACACTTATTCTCACCCTTATGTCATTCCAAATGATTAGGATATTATCTACATTTAGCATGATGAACACAATGACACTCCCACTAAGCTTCACATGGTTCATAAAGATTTTGCATGTAATCATAACCTTTATAATTTCATTAAATCTGATGTTCTGACTATAAGAAGCTTATTTGAAACCATAGATGAGGTTCTCATACACATTTTACCTTCATCAACTATGAAGCCCACTGGCTACTTCATATTAACATCCATGGTGAGAAATTCATAGAGGAATGTAATCTTGACTTCCATCTTGTAGATGACATAGTCGAGTTGGGTATCTATAGTTAGCGATATTCTAATGGGTTTATGCATGGTCAAGGATCAAGTTTCATGGCAAGTGATGTCTTCTCGTCGTGTGTATCGTGTGGATACGATGCATGCTTTGAAGGTCTCTTCCTTCTCATCAGGTTCCCTCTTTCTCTTGAAGATCCATTTACACTTAACGAGTATTAGCATTATAGGTGGATCCTCAAGGGTCCATACACAACACATGTATATGAAGTCTACTTTAGACTTTATTGCTAACATCCATCTTTCCATGTCATGATCCTCATAAGCTTCATCATATGAAGTTAGATCATTGTCAGACTTAACTGACACATGGAATCCATACCCTTTAGGTGATCTTACCACCCTCAAAGTAATTTGAAGTGGTATGAGTGTTTCATCTTTAATTGTCCTTTTAGTTTCCAATTTCAGGAGCTTCAAGAGTTCCTTTACATCATTCTTATCTTGATTCTTAAGAAATTCATCCTCTTAGAATCATATTCTTAGAGATGAAATCTTTTAAGAAACTCAAAGTTTTTAAAGTAGGTATACAATACCATCCTTTATATTCCAAATGAAGCAACACTCTCTGATGCTAGATTCCAAGATTCTTGCATCCATGATATGGTTATGGACAGAGTAACCCTAAATACTCAAGTGTCCAACACTAGGATAGTTTCAATCCAAAGATTATGAGGATTTTCGGGTTTAGATATGCATGGAATCTTATTAAGGATATATTGTATATCTACTACATATATACCTGGAAACTGAGAGGTAATTATGCTAAAATTCATCATTGATCAAATCATGTCACATATGATCCAATTGTATCTCCCTACAACTCAATTGAGTTTAGTTGTATTAGGAGTGAGATAGGAATGGCATTCCTATCTCCAAAAGGCATTCCTTGAATTCATCTAATAAGTATTTCCTACCTTGGTTAGATCAAATTCATTTCATCTTCCTTCACACTTTGGCTCTAAACCAAATTGTGAAATCTTTGAACATTTCAAAGGGTTCTAAGGTGAAGGGAAGAAATATCATATCACAAAAATCATTGATATATATCACATATCATAAATGTTTATTATGATATAGATGATCCACATACATCAATATGTATCAGATATTGAATACCATGACATCTAACACCATTCCTAGTAAATGGTGCATTGGACATTTTTACTTTGAATACAATATTCAGAAGAATGTAAGATTTGAAATATCAGACACTCTAAAGTTTCATCTCTTACTGGTCTATTTATCTCATCAACAGACATATGTCAAAGGCTTGATGCCAGATCATTGTCAAATGATTTTCATCCTCCTAATGATCTTTTAGGCTTAAATTTTCAGTATTTAGAAATGTTAATGAACCATTCCTTAATTTTCTAATTTAGTAGATTCCTTTAGATGTTAGATTACTATCTGAAATATGTCCATCATAACTCTTTATGATAGATCTATTCCTGAATGCATGTTTATTTTCAACATCTAGAAATAAACAATAAATGTATTCTAATATCTAGGCCATAGATACATTCTCTAAGACTAAGGGCTCTCCCACTCAAAATATGTAGTCAATCTATCCTATGGAGATTGTTGCAACAATTGCATCAACATCCATGTAGATGAATATTAAATCTAAGGATCAAATTTTCTAGTCATCTAAAATATACGCAACCAATTGCAAGTGTTATTAGAAGAATGAGATACAATTATTAGACTTTGATCTTATCTAATAAGCAGGTCAATTTCAATGATTATACGTAGATCGATGATTTTATGATGCACTACCTGGATGCTTCTTTAAGGATCTTAGATAGTCTAGATAGTCATACTATCAATACATCAACTTGTTGCAGTATTGGCATTCATTGAACTCTTTGGATTATGTATGGAAATCGCATAAGTACAACCAACTCTTTTAATTTCCTTCTTACATGGGTCATACCCATGCTTCTACTATGATTCCTTCATCTATAGACAACCATTGCTTAAGACAAATGATCTCTTATGTTGAACTCAAAATATTTCAATATAAGAGCATTTCAACATTTATATATTCTTTGCTCAATTTATACAATATGAATATGATGAAGCTTCATGAAAGACTAGAGTATAGATAGTAGAATGAAGACACTCATCAAATCTGCATCCATCATAACTCTAAAAGACTTTGGTTCAGGAATGTACTCAAACATTTTGAGTACAACATCTATTATCGAGCCACCATTCTGCATAATGCAATGAATCATGTCATTCATGATTTAATGTCGAGAGCACATATGTACGCCAAAACATCTTATTATATTTTATAAGGATTTTCGATAATTACGATCATCATCGACATGATACTTCCAAAGCACATTTGATGAGAGATCAAGACTATAGAGGCATACAAACCCGAGGTTGTTGTCCTATAATGTATGTGGTTGCAATGCACATTACAACGACATACATTATGTGTCCAACTGCAAGTACAATATCTTGATCATGGATCCAATCTATAATATTTTCTGGTTATCATTGACTATAGTTTTGAGTGGGTTTAATGTAGGTTATCTGAAATAAGGAATATTTACATAAATACATATTTTTATTAGGGATTTTATATCAAAGTTGTCTTGCATTGTCAACTCTGAATGTTCATTCCCTTATTCACTTTCAAAGTAAGAGACATACTTACCATTATATCTCAAGCAAGATCTGGGATCTCCTTCTTACGTTTGTTACACCCCAATAATATGAGAACATGTAAATCAGATTAAAAGAAGAAAGAACGCATTCTGCCTTATAAGTCTAACTTGCATTTCGCAATTCGATCTTTAACACCCGATCCCACAACCCCTAAGGTGATGTTGATATGTTGTTAATTGAACCCACCGTTAATAGGAATAGCACTCACTACACACAATGAAATATCACCGCAATAATATGAGGATTCGATATTTGGGTCATTGCGTATACGGCCTTACTCTTTCGAGCATGATCCATGTGCGCTTGTATGCAGGAGTTATCACTTCGGACATGCATCTCCCCCATACAATCCATGATGATGGAATCCTTCACCTTGACGGGAGACCATGGATGTCACTTATGTGATCCTCCATATCATTTTCAGATTTTAATTGATTATTATGAATTATATTCACATAATTAATTCTTCTTAGGGAATTTACATCTCTTTTCATAATAGAGTGTTTATTTTAATTGAATATAAATAATTTAATCATATTAAATTAATTATCATTACAATCAATCAACCAACAAATAATATGGATTTGCTTGATATTACTATATTATACACCCTCGCAAGTACATATTATTTTGTATTTAAATAGTTAGAGTACAACTTGACTTACTCATATCATTCTTTCCTAAGAAAGTGGATCCAGCCAGTACACTCGAGTTAGGTTGGAAGGGAGCATTTCCTTGACATGAAAGGCGCTAATTAGTAAATGAAGTTAGCATACTCGGACTAGACACTTTCACCATTCCGATTGAGAACAATATAAAATAATATCAATGTACTTACGCTTTTATCGATCAACATTAATGACCGGTGTTATACTATATATATAGTAATCACTCAGAGATTTAGACATCTTTAAAACAACTTCAAGGATCCTAATTTTGTAGTCATATCAAGCAAACATATTCTTGATTTTGCATGTAATAGTTGTCCTAAAACAATTGTAGGATAAACTAGGGTTTTCATGAAACATACATTCAATGGTCAGTGATGTTTAATCAATTATTTTCATAATTATTAGGCATCATAATTAATCAATGCAAATTCATAATTTCCATTATTTCCATTGAATAATAAACTTTAAGTAAGAAGATTTGATGATCTAATCATCATCCGACCCATCGCTACTAAATATGCATTATCTAGAGAAAATAGAGTTGGAATTGCTTGAAATAAATTTATATGGTTTGCTGGTTTGATTATCTACTCAAATCAAGTGTTTGTTTCATATTTTATGAGGAAAAATGATAAGCAAAAATAATTTTCTTACAGATCCGTGAATACATGCAAAAATAATTTCGTGGTGAGAACTTTTCGCATTTCATTCATGCACTTTTGGTATCAATAAAAGGATACTATTTTTGGGACATTTTTAGACTTTCTAAATACATTTTAGTAACCAAAAACACATCCAAATAGTTCACAGATAGTAGGTTTTTCTTCTAACAAAAAACTAATTCGAATATTGCATCCAATGCAAAAATAATGATTCTCGTGCATTTGAAACATAAAACCTAATCCGAGGGGTTGTGACCATATACAAGACCTTGACTGAGGCTCTGATACCACTTGAACATTATGGAAAATCCTTAAGCGTATCACAGAAGCGTGAAGATAGCATCATATGTGATCGGTAACGACTAATCGAACTAGTTGCTCAGGGCAGCGGAAATTAAAAAATTTTAAACTGATGAAACCACATTATTTGAGAACACTTCTCAAATTGTTTCATCAATATCACAAATGAGTTCAAGGAATACCTCTTAAAGTGTGGTTGCAATCGCAAATCTCTAAAGTAAGATATTCTCCTGTCTCAAGTCTGATTTGACGAAGATCGCACTTGCGGACGCGTTGATGAGACATGTGCTTCCCACAATCAATGTTGAAGGTTCGAGCTTGGAGTCTCCTAATTTTGTCTCACAAAATCTGGTGTCTTCTTCACAAGTGAAACACACCGAAGAAGATGGAGATACACAAGCAGTAGATACGACAGCACAACGTCGTCGCGATGACTACAAGCTTCTCTAGGTCAACATGTGGATGACCACATGTTGAGAGAAAGAGAGAGAGGGAAAGGATGGTTATAAGAATATAGGGAGAGAGAGAGAGAGAAAGAGTTTTATTGCTCATTTTGTCTAGTAGAAAAGGCTAGGGCTACCCTCCCTTTTATACTAAATTAAATGCCCACAGATCACAAACTTGTGCACACACAAATCTAATGATTGAGATTGATTTGTGCTTTCAATCAATGGCCAAGTTTTTTTTGTTGTATAAATTTACAAAAAATAATTACTTTAAAAGAAATTAAATATATTGAATTATATTCAATAAATTTAAAATCAATTTCAATAAATTTAAAATCAATTAAACCAACTCATATGGAATATTATGGAATGGAGTGTAGCCTACTTCCATACATAGTGTGGATGGCCCCCATTGAGAGATTCTCTTGGTGGTCGTCCATGCCATGTATGGTATGGTGGCAATCTCCTTCCAAATTGGTGAGATCTCATATCTCACCAATTATTCCACATATGCAACAGTATTACTACATAATTATTAACTAAAATAATTCCAAATATTTTGTGATAATTTCAATCATACCATTGATAAATTGTGAATCATATTCACACATTCAATACAAAATGTAATTGCAACTACAATTAATTGTCCAATGTGAATCAAATTCACATTATCTATTAATTCATAAATACAAATTACAATTAGCTCTCTCTAATATAATGTAAATCACATTTATAATGTTTACGATTAATATGGATAGTGATATCCATATTTTTCATATCCTTTATAATTTAATCATATTTAATTATCTTGGATGTCCATTCTCGTGTACCCAAATAATATGAATCACATTCACATTATTCATAATAATTAAATCACATTGAATTGTCAATTTTTCTCAATGCTTAGATACATTATCAATAATGAAATTATTCTTGAACTCTTTCAAGAATAATATGCTTTCTCCGTTGATGAATCTCCATTTCATCACCTTTATTCTATCATTTTGGCCTCAAAAACCCCAGCAAATGCATGTAAATAGCATCAATTTGTGCATAATAGCATTCATGATTCATTGTATTAATTATACATTAAATAAGGTTTTTAATGCCAAAATTATAGAATAAAGAGAAGAAAAGAAAAAGGAATAAAATATTGCCGATATTTTATGACCCGAACCCCGAGACCAAGGCCAGCATGGAATTGGTCGACAAGGAATAAAGTAGGGGGAGATAAGGGCCAGCAGTACAATGATTACCTCATTCACTTATTCATTTATGCATTTTTGACACCTATTTTTATATAATTATTCGTTCATCAAATAAAGAAACTTTGTACATGAAAGTTGTAGATAATAATGTAAATAAAAATACAAAATTGAGTTTGTGTAAAAATAATAGTCAGTGCACATTCAATACCCAGAATAAAAAGCCAAAATCTCAACTTCACAGACCCATATCTTGCAAATAAAGACTCCAAATCACCCAAACTCACCTTTAATTGTATATAGCTTTCCAAGAACTATTTAATAAAATTGGTTTCATAATTTTTGGAGTCTATCTGTAAAAGTTAGGTTTTTGGCCTTCATTGTGCTATCTACCTGATTAAAATATTCAATTTATTCATTGTCCATTACTTTTATCAAATTATATTTTTAGAATTTTGTAAATAATGTATATAATACATGTACATATTGAAATTAGAATAAAACTAAAAATAATTTGTAAAATAAAATAAGTCTATGCAATACCTAGACAAAATACCTATGCTATCTATATGTATATAAATAAAAAGGGGTTTTATTCTTTTAATTTTTATTCATCTATATTTTTATGTAAATATTATATCTAATTTTTTAAAAATACAAATACAAAATAAAAAAACAAATAAAATACATTAAATAAATAAAGTATATATAATATATAGATAGAATACCTATAAGTACACCTACATATACATATACCTATTTATTTAAAAATGAAAATCAACTCATAAAAATTAAATAAAAATATCCTCATACTCACAAAAATAAATTATAAATTTATAAAATAAGACCATAAAATAATAAAATAAAATAAACAAAATAAAAATAAAATACACAAAATACATGTAAATACATGAATAAATGCATTATTAAAATAAAACCATAATAAAATACTTCGAAAAATTAAATAAAAATCA
Source organism: Ottelia alismoides (assembly GCA_037367405.1). Lineage (NCBI taxonomy): Eukaryota > Viridiplantae > Streptophyta > Magnoliopsida > Alismatales > Hydrocharitaceae > Ottelia > Ottelia alismoides. Next base: position 594,454 of record JAZKJV010011100.1, read on the forward strand.
TAAATAAATACTACACGAATTAATACACATTTTTTATTTTAAAAAAAATAATAAAATCATTTATTAGGTCAAATAAATCATTTTCGCATAAAATTCCCTATTTTGTCCTCTAGCGTCCAAGGTGGACCAATGAGGGCGCAGCCTTGGTTGACCGCCCGGTCAACTGTCCCATCCGGGACCTGGCACGCCAGAGTTGTCTTTTCCCCAATTTACTTCCCTTTTTTACGGCCATCTCGTTCATCGATCGAGCTCGCGTTCTTCACAAGAAATCATCCCTGATGATCACTGATACCCGCCGATATCTTAGACCAACTTGATGCTCATTGGATTAATCAATAAACGCTGGTCAATAAGGGTTCATCCCAGTGTTTATAAATAAGAAGATCTGCCCCCCTCCTCAAATTTGGCCAATTTCATCCACCCAAAAGCCTCGAATTTGATCCTGGGAGGTTCCTCATGACAGGAGGAGCAATCCAGCAACTCGAATCGGTCGGAGGAGGGATAAGTTTTGACGCGGCGGAGCTCCGGCGTCCGTCCTGCTCCCTGGTGGCCCCCAGGTATAAGAGTTGTCCTTTATTGCATTTTAGGTAGATTTCGATTCCAGCTTTTCATTCCCTTGCTTAGTTTAATCTTTAGTTAAGTAGTGTAGCATAAAATCGCCAACTCAAAGTTCACCGGAGCTCGGCTCCGACGACTTCTTCACTGTGACATCGACCATCTCCGACCACCATTCACCTCTCACATGTTCCCCATCGCATTCTAAATCCATCGATCATCTTTGTTCAACCAAGGACCCCCAGTCCTTGCGAATCGGAGCTCCACCTCCGCCTATCGCCGGAGCTCCTCTACCTCATCTCATTTTGCGCCAAGCACTCCAAACCCGGGGTCGAGGAGATAGCCCTCGTTCCCCTGGTTCTTCCTATGCAGGTCAAACGCAGCAGCGAGCCCTCAGGGACTCAATCGGATCCAGGAAGAGGCTCCTAGAGGTCCCGACCTTCATCGACCTCGCCTGAGCTCCTTGGACCTCCAGTAGCCATGAGAAGACTGCCGGCAAGTGCGGGATGCCTCCAGCTACGATTCACACACCTCAGACGTGAGGAAGAAGGCCCAAGGAGTTCATGCTTCAAGATCGAAGCTCGCATGGCGCGAGCTTCTTCCCTGTTCCTCAAGATCCCTCCCTCACCGTCCGATCAGGAGGAGCCCTCTAGATTGAACGAGATCCGTCGGATGAAGCATCACCATCACCGTCCAATCCACGAGGAGGATCTAATCTCAAGCCTTCATCCACGAACCGGTACCAGCCGTCAGATGCGTGACGCGTGTCTAAGTGGCGTCTCCATCACCGTCCGTGAGCGCCTAAATTAGGGGGAAATTTCAGATATGCCCCCCGCCTTTTTGTATTTATATTTTAAATGCTATAAATAAATTTTCATGTTGTAAATAAATTGTAATTTTTGTAGTAGGCCCCCGGTGGTTTTCATAATTGCAGTTTGGTCCTCTAGCGCCTCACGTGCAGTCCCACGTGAGGCGCGTGATTTTTGCACTTTACCCTGGCGGTTTTTGTAAATTGTGTATTAGTTCCAAAAAAAAAATAAATGTTTATTTCTGTAGTAAGTTTTGCACTGATGCCCCTGATAGTTATTTTATTTGCAAAAATACCCCTGTCAGGCCATATATTTTTGTATGCCTTGTCCATTTATTTCATGCATCATATTAACTCGAAAAATTCCACAAAAATTAATGTAAGCTCCTGTTAGCTCACACTTGCACGCCATAATTTTAGTTTTCATTTTTGTTGCATTTTTGCATTTATTAAAAATCAAAAACATGCATTTTGTGTACTGTCTAGCTTAGAAAACACCAAAAAATAGTAAACCACCTCGAAAAATTCCAAAAATATTATCTATGACCTATTTTCTCATATTTTAGTGTCAATCCAAAAATCACTAAAAATATCAAAACAAAAACCTTAAAAATTCAAAAATACCTAAAAACTTCAAAAAATCTAAAAAATTATAGAAAACTCTAAAAAATGCAAACTGAGTTCTTGTAGGTTCTACATTTTATTATCTTTATTTTAAAATTAGTTTGGGAAAATTTTGTGGTTGTTTGATATTTTTAATTCCCATTTTATCCCCATCCAGTAGCTTAATCCATGTTTTCCCTTATTTTGCTATTTAAAAATACCAAAAATAATTTGAAAAATACCCAAAAATCACAAAAATAGTAAACAATCATGAAATTACCAAAAAGATTTTATTTCTGCATTTTTTAGTATTTTTGTATATTTTTATAAATATTATATCACCTCTCTCATTACATTGTATATGCATTCCAATATTGAAAAAGAAAATTAAAATATATATATATATATAAACAATATATATATAGTTATGTATAATCTGAAAATTATAAAATAAAAAAAAGAAAAATATATATATATATTATCTATATAATCTATCTATATATGTATGTATTATATGCTCTCTACATACCCCTTTACGGATGTATATTTTTATATATCTATATTCTACACAAATATATATAAATATATACTATTAAACCATATATAGATTATTATTAAAAAACACACAAAAATAGGATTGATACAAGGATGACTCTGTTGTATATGGACATCATAGGCTACTTCATTTATTGCATTGCTCTCTGTGGTTCGACCTCTACATACTTATTCACTGTGCGTCTTGTGGTAGAGTAATAAATATTAATTCACACTTTTGGGACTCAATTAATTTATTCTTTTATTGTGGGTTAATTGCTGATTAACCGGTGTTCTGTGAGCGGTCGCCTCAGCGACACTATATATATCTTTGTGACCCTTACAGAATGCCTGCTATCAGATGGCGCCGTTGCCGGGGAGCAATGAGCATAGCCTATTAATTTTGTCATTCTTGTTTCAAATTTGATGTATCATTAATTTTGTGAGCAGCTATTTATTTTGCAATTGATCACCATGCTTTATTGATTTATTTATTGTGATTAATTCTTTCCTGCTTTATTTTATTGATTGAGCTATACTAATTCAATCTCTTTGTGACTTTGATGCGAGGGCCCGCCACGCGAGGATGATTTCTTAGGGAGCCAAGGCAGCCATGCTCGGAGGAGGGTGGTCTTCACCTCACGATCATCTGGAGAGAGCACTAAGGATACAAGGGGATGGGATTAGATAGGTCTAGAGAAATTAGGATTATTTTTGTAATTTATTGTGAGAGAGAGACAATTTTGGCATGTAATAATTAACGAGACTCTACTCTTCACAATGAGGTCCAGTGTCTGGGTGATTGTTCACCTGGGGGCCTCATCACGGCTTTCTGAGTTTTCCATCGCTTTCTTTTCTTTGTTTCCCGATGTTTTGAGCTTTCCGCCTTTATTTTACTTTGTTTTGTGTGCTTGGAGCCCCTAGATATAGGTTGCTTGATTCGGTAGCTAGGTCCAAACATTAAGAAGAATGCATGTTCCTATAGTCTACTTCGTATGGATCTAGTCAAACTTAAACAAGCCGTTCATTTGTCTCTTAGCCCTTGAGCCACAGCGTGCCCCATAAAGCGCTATCTCCTAAAGTCAAGTGTGTTGAGTAGAGGAGGGGTGAGCCAAGACCGGAACTTTCAGGCTAAAGATGAATGAGCGACTTATGGTTCTTCACACTAATAGCAGCTAAAGTTTAGGGTGATTTTGTGCCTTGCATACCGATATGTAGATAGGTTTAAAAATTCTATTTTGCATACCTCATGGAGAGAGATGTGATGCACTGTAAGTCTTCTAACTCAGAATGCCTGTTATCAGATGGCGCCATTGCCGGGGACTATAAGTCTTCTAACTCATGTAATCTGATGGTGAGATTGCTGGGGACTGTAAGTCTTCTAACTCATGTAATCAGAGCTGTTGCTGGGGACTGTAAGTCTTCTAACTCATGTAAGTCTTCTAACTCAGAATGCCTGTTATCAGATGGTGCCATTGTCGAGGACTGTAAGTCTTATAACTCATGTAATCAGATGGCGCCGTTGCCGGGGACTGTAAGTCTTCTATCTCATGTAATCAGAGCTGGGATGCATGTAATCAGATGGCACTGTATGTCTTCTAACTCAGCATGCATCATTCGGTTCAATGGTGAGATTTCCATCATGGAACCACTTGCACGGCTTTTCCGCTATCTCCCTCTGATTTGAGCACCTAGGACTTAAATGAGAATCTACAAAAACGTTAGGCGCTGGTATGAAAACAGACTCAAAAAAAAGTGAAAACCCAAAAAAATAAAACAAGGGGACTGCTAAATAAACTTTGACCTTAATTAAAATCTGTAATGGACTATCATTGTACCGGGTTCATAAAGCCCTCATTGTTTTCAGGTACCTTGGAGGGGGACCAAAACCCTACTCCCTTGAGCGAGTGCGACCCCCTAAGGATTAAAGCCAAAAACCCAGTCTACAACTGCCTTGTGTATCGCCTGGATTTCCGAAGTAATGGCGCTTCTATCGTACATAGGCGAGTAGGACTTGGTCACCAATGATGACACTCTGTTGTGTAGAGCATCGACCCTGTCCAAAGTATTGAGCATAGGCCACGCCTTCACGGGGGTGTCTGTCTCATTGTCCTGTGTCCGAGTAGGCTCTTGCATGCTCATGGGTGATTCCATTGCGAGCGAGAACCGAAGTATTGGTTTCACCTATCTGCTTCCTCTCTCTATTTCTTTGGCTGAGTAGGGATCCAGGAAGGGTTACAAGGACTCCAAAAAGTACAGACTATAGGTTACACAGGAGGAGGACAAGTACGAGATACTCTTCTGGCACTACTCTCTCTCCTATAGGGTAGCGTACTAAGGACTTGTTACAAGAAATGCCTGAAATCACAAATCTAAAAATGAAAAGATAATAAATAGATGAACCTTCACGGCTTCACATGGCATGAGTTGGTGAACCCAATTTTGCGTTGCGTTTGTATGGATCTAGATTAAGGTTCAAAGATCGAGTCTCACGCCTTTGCGCACATTTTGTTATTTCTCCCTTTGACCACCCTGCTCAGCTGAGCCTCTCTACTGTTTTACACTCCTTTTATTCCTCGTTGACCATCGTATCTTTCTTCCAGCATCCGATCTTCTCTTGTGCTTCACGAAGTTGATCCATGGATGGTTTCCGTCGGGACCTCGCCGACACCTACATCGATTCCATGAACTCAACTCCGCCAATAAAATTTGAGGCGATTCGCGAGAACCCGATCCGGACCTTGCGGGCCGATCTCCAGACTCCTCGTTTTCTACCTTTCTCTTGGCCACCCAATAAACTGGGGTCACTTTTGTCCCGCCTTCGCCATTGTGAATGGAAGTCGATTACAGTCCACATCCTTTTCTGCTCACAACATGCTGGGGTTGACCTGAATTCCAGCTTCATCATGATGGCCGAACAACAATTACAAGTGATCTGATTTGGACTATCCCATTCTGCAGATAGAAGACAGAGCGAGCCCTGGAGACTATTTCGGAGTTCATTTCGTCCGATTCAGACCCAGATATGGCTCCCCAAGGAAAGGGCA